>BROE01000027.1:2927299-3472699 GCA_036571765.1 Plecoglossus altivelis
GGGGGGGGTCGTTGTCATCCACTTGATAAAGCCAGAAAGCTGCTTTACGAGTGAACACGTAGCTGATTGAAATGTCATATTTAATATGTTTGGTTGGCAGACAGCACTCACCAAGCTACATATTCATATATTCATATCAAATGTCTAACGGAGTTGATTGGTTGACTTTAATGAAGTCCTGCATCACTTATGCGCCTCTGGCATGTTTGAACCTGGGTGGATTCTTGGGGTACAATCAGCAAGATTCCGAAGAGTATCGCAATCAGAGACGGAAACTTTCCTTGTCTGAAAATGTACTTTGTAACACGGACAGGGCCTCCAACCTCTGAGTTTCTGTCTCTCTCAAAGACAACTCTGTATCCTGCAGGAGCCTCGGACATGTGCAGCACCCATGTCACAGCATCTCTCCTCGGTCGGTTGACAATACCCTTCATCGTCAGAGTGTGTCTCTATGCCTTATCCCCAGCCCTCTGCTCTGTTAATTATGGATTATGGTCACGAGGAAAGCGGCAGAGACACCTCTCTCAGAACAAAAACATGCTGATTAAGCCAGGGGGACAACGTCACAGAGGGAGATGGAGGACTCGGGTCATTAATCACACTGACTGGACCTCTCCCTTAAATCAGCTCTTTAGTGGGACAGAGTTCCCGCCTCTGAACTGTGCTTCACTCTTGAGATCAGAGTTATCCTTCCTCTGTGGTTGTCGCTGTGGGAATCTTTACAGAGAAGTTACTTTCTGAATAATACAGCGATAAACGGCGATAAGGATAAGGCTAACTATATGTTTATAGTATATATACACACAGCACATGCAGTGTGTATATATCTACTACATACATACACTGCATGTATTTGAAGCATATATATGGCTATAAATACATATGTAAATGGATTACAGTCATGTATATCAAACATGAATATGAATATTGTCAGACATGTCATCCTCTCTTTAGCTATCAGCCTGTGGTGCATGTTGGCTTTTGAGAGATGTCAGTCAGAGATCTGAGCCTCTGTCTGCCTCTGACCCAGTGACTCACCACCTGCCATTCATCTCCACGACATTCGCTTGGAAGGTTTGTCTGCATGGCCAAGGTCATCCCTAGCCTCCCCGTTTCGCATTGATGATTCAGTGTCTCCTGCTTTGGCAGAAGTCACGTATCCAAACGTCACGGCCCTGTCACTACCATAGAGATAGAGGGTGGAAGTCGGCCCCCTCATCTTTTTTGTTGATTTTCCATCAGTCTTTCAATTGAAGCAGGTGTCCTTGGGGTGTCGACAACCTTGCCTGTATGGCTGTGAGTGGGCGCGGGACAAACACTGAACAGGCAAATCTGATAAAAGGAGATTTTTTTTAAATGTCAGTTATTCAAATCTTTCCACACTTGTACGAGTTACAGTAATGACTTAACACTGCAGTTATCCTCGATATCAGAAAAAAAAGCTTTTATGAAGGAAAATGAACACAGGAGTTGGACTAAAGCAAGAGAGAAGTTTTGTCATCTTGTCGTGGGTCATCAACACCCTTTAGCTTGACAAGACATTAAGAAGTCACACAGAGCCCTGTGTGGCAAAGTACCACCTCTTAAAATACCGGACATTATGCAGCACTTGACCAAACACAGAAGCCCTCAGCCCTGCTTTAGACGACGCGGCTCAAAATGGGAGGCGAATTACACTGACAGGCACAAGAATACACAGGATCAAAACATATGACAAGTATTGAAATTGTACCCACACACAGTAACAAAGAGACACCCTGGCTGGTGGCAGTTTCATGAGCCTCTCCTGGGAAGATGAAGCCATCTCCAGACCTCTGACAACGGATATTGATCGCTTCTCAGTGCTTGTAAAGGCAACTTCTCCCAAGCTCAACACACCACTACAAGCTCTGATCAAATCAAATGTTGTTGATTTGCCGCTACAGAAGGGAACGCTGGTTTTCAAGTTTCTCCCAAACTAGTGTCGTGGAGTGCAGGGAAGGGTTAGGATGCATTTTAGCTCCTGCTAATATACCCAGGGGAAATAACCCAGAAAAGCAAAGAGTGGATTACCTTCTAAACTGAGATGTTTGCACTTGTGCGCAAAGTGGCACTTGCATCAATGAATATATTTCAGACCAAGTTAACTCCGGATCTAGGGCATTTCCCATCAGCGGTGGGACTTGCTCCTATCTGTTGTTGTCACAGTCCTTACTTACGATCTACAAAACTGCGCCGGTCTTATTTTGTCTCCCATTTTGAGGCATTTGACAAGCCTGTAGCAGCGCTAAGTAATTCTGTCTATGGTCAGGTGCTGGCTAACGTCAGGTATTTTAGGACGTGCCATTTAGCCACAAAGGGCGCCATATAACCTTTCAGCACTCATCAAGCTAAAGGGTGCTGACAAGACGATAGAACATGACTTTGCTGTCGTTCTAGTCCAGGTGAATCTGGGAGCATACCTGAGCTTTTGGGCTTCTTCTCCCAGACCATCCAGGAAACGAGTCACTATCCCCCAACCAGCTCCAGTCAGCCCCCTAGTCTGGGGGACTAATTCAATCCCGTAGTCCTCTGGTGCCAGCAAGAGGTCTGACTGCAGCCCTGAGTGCGTTAAATAAACCTGATTAAAACCTAATCTAAGGGCCTCCAAGATTGTATGCTTTGTATGAATGTTGTTCTTGCATCCAAGAGGACCTCAATCAGATTACTAAACTCATGTCAAAAACAATCCTGTGGTAAATGAATGGAAAGGATGAAGTGGACGCCCATGAACAGCTTTATTGCTGAAACATTTCCTCATTGGAGACCTACCTGAGAAACAGCAAATGGAACCAGAGTTTCAGTAGTCAGTTTCAAGTCAAGATCAGTTTCTGTGTCATGGCTTTTTTGATGAACGTTCACTCTAAGGCAATCTGAAATAGCTGCATGGGTGAAAAAGTGATCAAAGGTTTCCCTCTTGGCAGGTTCAGTGAATTCACATCATTTCACCCCTCAAGTTTTCTCTCTGGCTGTGTGTGTGAATGTGCATGTGTGTGTCTGTGTGCATGCGCCTAAGTGTGTGTGTGTGAGCGTGTATTGGCAATGACAATAAGGAAACTCTTTTTGGTGAGAAAACCAAATTTCCTGGGACCTCATTAGAAGACCCACCTGACTAACTCCCAGAGAATGCCTTAGAAGGGCTGATACATCCTCCTTGATTTTCATCCACTTGGACAGATTTACACCAAAAGTTAAAGCGCTTACTTGGCTCTTCGATTTCACGATACAAAGTTGCACCTTTTCTTTCACCCATGTGTATGTTTCATTGTCTTAGTTTCTATTCATTTTCTCTGAGGACCAGTATGTGGCAGTAGGAAATAACAATCTTCTTCAGTTTAGGGAAACGGAAAGGTTGTGAGGCAGGTATTATACCCTTCCGATAGTAAGGGCACATGGGCACTCCTGCCTACAGTAAACACAACAGCTGTGTGAAATAGCTCATTTTCTCCCCTGTGCCTCTCAAGCCTGTTGCCTCATATCACCAAACCCCTCACATCACCTCTTCTTTATATAAGGTTCATATCAAAGTCGACAAACTGTAAAAAAGCATTTCTGTCTGTAATGAAATGCCATAGATGGCGTGAACTTACCCAACAACCAAACAGCAGTGGATGTCTAAATGCAAAAGCAGTTTTTCTCTTCGTGCGATGGCAGATTGAACAATCAATTCACGGTATTTTGGAGAAAGGCAATCTTTTATCCTTTTCCAAGTTTCACTTGAGTGCACTGCCACAAACATGTAGGTACTATTACTGCAACTGTTTTCCTTTGGCAGCACTCTGAACACTGGTGATACTGGGGGCTCTGGTACTTATGAAGCACTTTCTTTTCATGAAGAAAACATAAAGAAAGCAAAAATACAGTGTACTTTAACAAAATGGTAACGTATTAAATGAGAGCTTTGTATATTTTCATTATGTTGATGTTTGTCTACACTAACAGTATTTCACATTTGTGTGTTTTTGTACATTAACATACATATTGATACATAAAATATAGAATTGATACATTAAATATAGATACGTATAATACTCACAAATAATAAAGATACTTAGGCTAAATATAATAAAATGTACTTAGTTTAAGTTTTTATTTTGCTTGTATATTTGCTGTTTAAAGGTAACACACGTGCCAAATTTCAGTCCCTTGTTGTCATTGTATACTGTTTGTCTAGCTTGTTTGCCTGCTGTTACCAATGAGGTCAAAGTCTTGACTCGGAGTGAAGTACAGAGCTCCGTACCTTCCATCCCTCACCCTGTCACACAAACGAGTGTTGCCTAGTAACCATAACCGCTCTTGTGAAGTCACCATTCAAAGCTTTTCAAAGACAGTCACGCTTGATGGGATTTTTTCCTCCAAAAGTGCTATTCATGTGCCATCTGTAGCCAAAGAGGAAGACTGAGCCCTCTGTATTAACATCAGAAAGGTCAGCCTCTCAGCTCAGAAAAAAACAGAACCATATTTACAGTGCATTTATCATGGGCCTCCATCTTGCTTTTTGGGGCAAAAACACAGATTACTGTATCCGTGTCTGTCAAAGCACAGGTTCCTTGCAAATTTTGATCAGGACAGTCTATCATTCTCATTCGTCACAATTTCTGCCAACAATCTGTTTTGGCTACTGTCGAGTTTCGGTGGAACTTGATTCAATTAACCGGATTCTGATTCGGTTGACCACAGCATTTTACTGCAGCAGACTGTTTTATTAACTGAAATTGAATTAACTGAATTTTGATTCTATCACCTGTCAAATCTATTGGGAAAGAATCCTCCCGTCTTACACACATCTACAGTGTTCCTGCTGCTGTCCATTTATTCTATGAACTTAATCAGGTTAGATTCCCACTTAATCAATATAATATATTGCTTGAATATCCAGTTAAGTATGATAAATACATCACTGGTATTGAATAAAGTTTTTTTTTTAAATCTTCTATCGGGTGAAGATGGCCTCAGGCCTGCCACTGAGTGCGGGCTGCATGGAATCATCATCATGATAATGATAGACTTCAACAAGATCTTGACACAAAATGTAAGTATAAAGAATACACTCATTACAAAATACTGAGATAAGCTAAGACTTACAGGGGAACAAGCCAAGTATGATTTAAATCAGCATCTATGCAAAATGCGGCACGATCATGACTCGCACCTGCTGATGACAAATAATGCAATTTGATTGCTTGATTATCCAAAGTGCAGGTTTTGAGTACTGTCAGTCATCTCAAATGAGCTTTCAGAGATGATTGCATCCGGATCAAATCCAAGCAGCGCTCCTCAGAAGAGAAGAGCGACATTCTAATCAACCAACAAGAAAGATATGCCACGTGATGAGCTCATTCATTGATACACTGTTGAACTCCAGTAGCAATTTGCTTCAGCTGGATTAATGCTGATCTGTTTGATTAGTCTTATCTAAACAAAGGTAGATTTACACATACTTAGCCTGGATTTAAACCAGGGGTCGAGAGTTTTTCCAAGAGCATTTGCTTTCACCAGCTTATCCATGTTGCCTGGGGAAGTTCAAATGTTGCCAACAAATACTTATCGCCTCTTGATTGAAGTCTTGTGGTTCACCAAAAGTAGGTCATCGAGACCAGCAATGAACAAGGTTCACTGTCATTTCAAGCACGTGGTCATGGTTGTCTTTCCGAATAGACTGTCCAGAGCGTCACACCATGCTAAGTCTGCTCACCTTTCAACTCATCAAAGCTGCTGTTACATACGATGAGCCTTCAAGCTTCCAAGGCACCATGATTGCACATCCACTTGGAGGTCTAGATATGGCTGGTTCAGTCCCAAGTCAGGGTGAGTATTTTATGCTCTACACCAGCACAGCAGTGAGGCTGGTGGAGGATATTGCCATGCAGGGACAAACCCTTGTTCATCCATCAAGGTCAGAAAACAGGAGAGGCTGGATATGGCCTGCCACCTTTTTTCCTCTTCATGGGGGTGCTATCTCTTGACTGAAAGGTTGCTTGCAATGATACAAGGATAATAGTTTGCGTCTTTACACATACCATTCTTCCTATCTTTCTGAAACACTCTGTCATATCTCCATCTCTCTCTGTCTCATTTGCACAATAATAAACACACATTCACACTCATACACAAAGCCATAATAAAAAGACATATTTTGTCTGCTCACTGAATCAAAACAAAATACGATTGAAAGCTCCAGAGTTTGTGTTGGTGTGATATCACAAACAATGTGAATGTTTTCCTAGAATCATAAGACATCACTTCAGTTCAGTACCCTTTTCTTCAACATCACAACAGATTCAAAATAGAATCCCCTGTCTTTAATACTCCAGTTCCAGTCTGTTGGTTCTGACAGGTAAATCCAGCAGGCGGTTTGACACCACAGTGCAGGGTAGTTATCAGGGTCTCCTCTGACCAATCAGCTCTCCCTTCTCTCTTCTCTGCAGAGCTTCTTCAAGTTTGAGAGAGAGTTTGAGATGAAACCAAATATTGGAGTTTAACCAGGATTCAGATTCAATTTGAGGGATTTAAGTTCTGCTGATCAACCCATGTGTTTCGCCACCTCCCTATGCAGTGGGGAAAAGTCGGTAAATCGTACAAGAACATCTGAGTGTAAGCCGAGGATATCCTTCTATCCTTCTGAATGATCGAATCAACAATTCCCACTTGAGAAGGCTTATTTCATTTTCCATTTTTGGTTGACAAATATTTATGATTGACTGTGTCATCCACTCGTCATAAATGGACCACAAAAAATATATATATATATATCTGTTTATTGTTAAATGTCATTCAATTAAATCCGATGACATCAGCAAGGGTTCCAGGCCCTGGCTACATTCTAGACTCAGCTAACTGGGCTGCCTCGGGTTTTTTCATCGCCGTCTGTAGCTGTGTGATTATCCATGTGTTTTGATGTCAGCTGTGAGAGATGCTGACTGACAGGCTGGGCCGGGTATTTGCACAGGATCGTGAGTGACAGGACGCTTCTATGGGACACAACCAGTTTTTACAGAACCAATAAACAGAGAGATGGAGCAGCATAAAAATAAGGCAAAAAAAAATCTTTGCTAGCATTTAACGATCCTGCCGCTTTCAATAAACTCCAGCCTTGAACTGATGTGTAGAATTGAATTTGGACAAACCATGGCTCTCTTCATGACTCTCCTCTGTATTCATACATTATCATATTTTCTGCTATCTTTGTTTAGCCTGCGGAGCACACAGAAATGCCAGTTAACAGAATGAAAGTAATTAGGCTCTTGTTAAGGTTCCTATGAATTATAATTGAACAAAAGTCATCATTTAAAACAAAAAAAGCACAGTCTCCAGAGGTGATGATGTATTAGTGATTTGGTCTTAATCAAGGACACATTTTAGGAGTCCAACTTGATTACGTTTATTAGTATCTGACAGATGCAGAAATGATCAGTATGTACTCTTGGTGAGTGTTGGTCCTCTCTACCTGCAGGACTAGCTTCCTACATGGTGTTAGCATTTGGTCTCTCGTTGTAAGAACGACTCGGCAGGATTTTGGCAGCCATGATTTCTGATCCTTCAATCTGCAGTGTGAGCGTCAGTAGAATCCAAACGAGTCCCTCTGTTCCCATATTTATCGCCTCGTCCTGGATGATGTTGAAGGGCAAATGCGTCATGTCAACACTACATGCAAATGCGGGCACATGCCAGTCTTTCTGAAAAGCAGATCAACCAATTGTCAAGTTGCAAATGGCCTTGACTACGAGAGCATTTCATTCTCAAACCCATTCAAAGTGTAGGGGTGACTTGGCAGGGCAGGGGCATCCATTAAGCCCTCATTGAAATGCTACAGTATCTCTATGAAAGGATCAACAGAAAAAAAAGTCAGATTGTTATTGTCTGGTTTGAGACAGCCTAGTGGCTTCCTTCCACCAAATGTATTCGGTCGCATTTGAATATTCCACTGATCAAACCACCTCTCAAGGCCTCCTCCTAAAATCGGAACTTAGCTCTGGCTATGGGGTGAAGTGAAAAATGTCTTTCTTCCTGGCCTCACTGAGGAAAAGACTAGATTATCAGATTCGGGAAAGCTTTATTCTCTCTAGAGTAATAGTTGGTAATATCTCCATTCCGGATATTGGCCCTGTGTTGCTAACCCTAAAAGGTGGAGACCATTGTGTCTGGTCCTCTCTGGTTTTTATTAAATTGATATAGAGATACAAGATCAATATTGGATGGCACTCCCCTGTGTGTTAATGTTCTTTCATTATTGCATATGGGTATTGTGCACATAAGGGTGCATCACTAAGCAAGCTGCTGGGAGGAGATTAATTGATACTGGAAGTAGAGTTGCCACACAGCTGGATTGACAGCTGTTTTCCTCAGTTGTAGGTGTTTAACTTTGTGGCAGACCTGGAGTAATTACCTAATTTATTTTGTGTGTTTGTTTTGGGACATTGATTAAGTGTTGGAACAAGTGGAGCTTGACATTCTTTCATCCCAAAATGGAGTTAGTATTGATAGTAAGTGGAATGTTTAGTAAATATTTGTTTAATGTTAACTGATTCTGTATGTTGTCATGCATTATCCATCCCTCTCCATGCTTGCCTGAACAACGCAGCCACCGGTCAGTCTGCCAGTATCTTAGTGAGCCTAAAGGAAGTCTAACCTAAAAGACCTCCCCTGTGACGCGCTCTCCCATCTCCCTCTCCACCCCAACACTACCACCTCGCTCTTTGATGTCTGGGGTAATTAGCCATGGCCTATGAAGTAGAGAGGGAAACTTGGAGGTTCGACACAGACTCTGTTTTCCTCTGTAATGATGCTGGCTGCAATGCTGAACCAGTCACGTGTCCAGGCTTTGGCAGTGTGGACAACTCTACCAGAGAATTGACCTGTAGTTTTATTAACTCCTCCATGCTAATCTCCATTGAAGGTCAATCTCCAGAGGATTTTTCATGTCATTTTTTTGTTGTTGTCCAGACTTTGTTGGCTGCCATTTAATAGTTATGTAATACTAAGGACAACATAATTCAAGCGTTCCCTGCATACTTAATGTCTACACAACAGTACAGGGTCATTGTACAGCTCAATGACTCCTCTACCACTCCCTTGATTACTGCTCCATCTGCGAGCCATGGAAGACATGGTTCCACCTGCAGCCGCCAATAAGATCTCATAGACATTGATTTTACGAAGCGATGGAGCCATGCCAGGACAGACATAACATGCGCACAGTGCCAATAACTTTTCCTGTGACAAGGCTATTAAACATCAGCAGCGGCTATACAAATGTAACATATGTGATCTTTAATTGCACGTCAAAGGAGGGACGATGACTTGCTGTAAAACCACATACCTACAAATGACGTGCACACCTTATAAACCTCAAACAGTCCTTGCATCAGAAACAAACAGTGAATTGAATTTTGAAGGTGTGTCAAGATATAATGGGAAACGTCTATCATAGGTGGCTTTGCATAGCTGCTCAAACATTAAAGTGCTGTAGCCTTCTGTGCATGCCAATGACATTTAATTAGTGACATGAAAGGCGTGGTTGCATGTTGAAAGGGGTGCTTAAAGGTTATGCACATAGCTTCTAATCAAAGCTTAGCCAGGGATGCTACAAATAGGTATGGCTGGAAAATTCAGAATGTTTATTGTTGCATTGATGTATAGTAAAGTAAGGATGAGGAGTCAGTTATGGAAAACATATGATTAGGTGAACCTTCATGCTTATGTTCTCAAATTGGAGCTCACGCTGCTTTAAGGTCAACTTCAAAAACCCATTAGAAGGCTGGAAAAACAAAGTATTTTTTTATATAGTGTAATATTTCCCTATCAGTGTCGGACAATGTGAAAATGTTACAGTCTTTTACAGTAACATCTTTCTTGTTTGAGTCTCGGTTGGAAACCCTTCGGACCTAAAGTTGGGCTGAGTGAGCAAGTCCAGCTGATGGAGGGAGGGATGGAAGGTTCTAGCCATGGGGAATCAGTCAGTTATGAACAGCAAGCCCTGGCCAATCAGAACCAATTTATTGGGGCCTGGTTTGATTTTGTTGGCCCAGCGTCATAGAAACACCAGTGCCATGTATTTTTACTCACTCTCTCTCTCTTTGGGTCTCTTTGGGGATCCAGTGAGAGAAAAAGTGTGTGGTGAAATTGTTGCTAGTTAGATTTAGGCTATGTTGCCTTGACTAATTGTGTTACGTCTGTCAGGATCCTACAGCTTAGTATGTGTGTAGCCTAGGCATGGGACACGAGTACAAATGTCAGTCTCTGGTTTCTTTTCTTTCTGAAGAGTCTCAGATTGTGTGAAAAGTCTTTGATCATCACCTGGAGATGTTCCAATTAAGCTGATGAAACCATTTCCATCCCTCCATGTTAATGTCTGAGTAGCAGGTAAGAATATAAATGTATTCTTGTGAGATCTTTATTTCCATACTGTGCCATCCACACTACATCTGGAGTGGCGCACGGACCACTTGTCGATTAAGTATGGGGGTGTGGATGCAAATGGCTGATAATTGAGCTGATCCGATGAACATGTGAGCCATTAGGGTGACAATGCACCAGCAGTTCACTTATGAAACCAAACCGAGGGCCATTCATTCCCTGGTGAGAGGGCTTCTTAACAGGAGAGATGGAGACATGGAGCCTGCTGATATGATACACTGCACATAGGTTTTCATGTTTTATTTCCTCTAACTAGGAATCAGAACCAGATCCTGAGCTACTGTTAGTGGTGTGATGCTGCCTGGTTATCCACCACGATTCACACAGGTCTGTCCTTAGGGCTAACGGAAGCCTAAACCGCTCACTGAACCTTTACCCATGCTGAACGTAAAAGATAGATTCATCCCTGACACAAGTGTTGAGTGTCCGTTCAGCTATGAATCATCCAACTGATCACAATCCCATTTTTATTTAACACCTAAAAGGCCACTGTGGAGTTTGGCTTTCGGATCCCTGGCTTCACACGCTTTTCCCAGTGTCTATTTTTAAACGTGGCACCCTTGAATTAGACATTATCTTGAGGCGTGTTTCGTCAAAATGATGGAAGTGTGATGTCGGTGAATGCCAATGCGTCTAAGGTCCCTGGGCATTTCAGTGCTATTCTGGGGTTCTACATCCCCATGGGCAATGCCTAAAGGGGAATCTCTTTTGAGCAGAGATTGTTTATTTCATCAACAGTTGAGTTGAAAGCTCTCCCGCTGACTATCAGCTGCCTATTAGCGGCTGTTTACTACATTCCCAGGATCAGGAAAGGGCTTGCTCATTGTAGCCTTTATGGTACTAATATGCACTGATTATGATGTACATTATTCAGTAGCTGCTTTTGCCTCTCTTTCAACATGAATTAGGAAAACAAAACTTTTGAATTCAGCCGCTCTGATTTTACATTTTCTTAAAGAAATAAGAAGATGGATTTGCGAAAGAACTTCCAAAGTTCAGGAACAAGTTTGTGGACCCAAAATAAGGTTCAATGATATGTAGAGCTTTTTTAAAATGTTAATCACATCCAACACCTCTTTGAGAACCAGACTGTCAGAGGGATCTCACGAAGGCCTTCAGACAATACCCTCGTCTTCCTGTCCTGCTAGGTGCCATGTTTCCTTCTCTTCACACCCTTTCTCACATTATGGTGGAGCCAATTACGAGAGACTCCAAAATAATGACACAGCCACCGCTCCAGTACTGTGTCAGTGCAGTAGCCGGTCACTAGATGTGATCAGACGCATGCCCTTTCTCTTTTTCAACACTGACCAAGTTCACTGTCTGGACATGTGGATTTGCCTGGCGCCAATCACAATCGCTAAGACCGCTTGAGTATACAAGAGTTTTACAATGCAAGTTTAATTGCACAAATGCACATCCACTAATTTTGATGTTAAAGGCAGGCAGTAAGACCACCATTGATGGCCTTAATTCTTGAAATAATAGGTTTGGGAGTTTAGTTACACTTGGTTATGTAGAGGTATAATGGCACCATAATGTACATTGCGTGTGATGTACTGTAACCTATATTCTGAGGACATCTGAGGACATTCTTGGAAGATGGCTCTATGATTTACCTACCGAAAATCGACTGGTTTCCATCTACACATCTTCTTATACCAGTCCTGGCTGGCACAAGCAGGACAGATGTTATGGATGGTGTGAAAGGCATGTGGAATTGTGTGACTTTTTGCACTTTATTGCAAATAAAGCATTCAGTTAGATAATGGATAAGGGGGAATTTCACTTGATCTTATATTCACAGTTCAAGAACTATGACAATTGCTTCTTCTAGTCAATTTTCAAACAGTTTACCATAGCCTGCTTGACGTAAGTATGGTAAAATTATAGGGTAGCTCACTATCAGTGTGAGTATAACAGTAGTGTGATACTGTGGAATAGAAGATGATTTTTTTATATGTTCAATTTATATTTAGCACATGCTAAATTTTGTTAGAGATTACGTAATCAATAATACAGTGACTCCCCTCTTGTCTGAACAATGGCAAATCAATTATTTCCTTGTCAAAACGTAATATCGCTCTCCACTTAATATAGTGCTGAACTCCCCGGTGTTACTATTGTCGGAAAAAGGGACAGAAAAACATTTGTTTTTAAATCGAAGCCGTGGTTTAGCTATATTTTACCGACGTTATTTGTAATGTTAGATCGTTTCACACCCGGTAGCTCTGCCTAGCTTTCGTGATGTAGGTTGTTTTTGACAGTTGTAAAGGAAAACACGGACAGGACTACAGCCAAATCGGCAGTGTGTTGCCCGATGTGTGGACCTCTTTTTCTGCGTTCGAAAAGCATACGTGGATTTACGAGGTGGGTAATTTACGATTTTCGATGGGATTTGTAAAATTAAACGAATTTACGAAATACTTATTTTGTTAGAACAGGGATCAGGTTTAGAGAAGGACCTTGATTATAATGTGCTTGTTTGCATTGTGAAGAAAACGTGCATTCGTTTTGTAACATTTAGTTGATCAGTTTTGATAGCTCTTTTTCCACGTTCTGAATGAGGCTGTTACGAATACGAACACAATGTCGAGCATAAATGAACTAGAGGTTGGTCTTTGTTGCATCATTGTCGAATAAACAAAACATAGCGACATTTATTAAATTATTGTCTTAAATCATACGGGAAGTTGTAAAAAAAAAAAGTTGTCACCCTTTTCACTAAAATGTTCTGCATGGATACCTGACATTAATATTGACAGCAGGTGTGTTTTGCGGAAGTTGTAAGCTACTCGTGTTGACTTGTTCGGTTCATCAATCCGTAAATTAGCCTTGTCCAGTTTGGCATTAAATAATTGGAAATAAAATAGCATTTTGTGTATGTGTGCGCGCTTGCGTCTGTATATATATATATATATATATGTATATAGTTGAGTGTGCGTTTTTTGCGTTGAGATGTGTTCTTTTGAACAATTTAAGCTTCCCGGATCTTGGTTTGATTGTAAAATGTCTAGTTGCACACCGCCTTTTGAGTGATAGCCTCTACATTTTACACTTTTCGTATGTACATCCCGACGTAGGTCTGGATGTAAACATTCAGAGTAATTTAATCTTCACTTCAGAATCTACTCATACATTTGGGAAGTGCTGTGTAATTAATGCATTTTCAGTCAACTGTATATTTTACCCCCGGCTACATCTAAACTGTTATTCAAAACTGTCACTAATTGGACGTTCTTACTAAGTCACGTTTTGGTTTGGATTCTGGGAGTTTGTCTTCTATTGCTAAAGGGATCCAGTTCACAAATTGCCACAGTACACATCTTGAACCAAGCTTATACTGTCCTATTTCAAATTGAGTTCCGAGGCGAAACCCAGAGCTTTACCCCATGCTTTGTGAGTGATGTCAGTCATGTCATGTTTCAGTGCATCCGGCCATGTGTTTGTTGGATGTCTCCTTGGCCTATTTTAATGCTTTTATGACGATCTCTTCTCTCTGAGACGGACGCTCGCCCCCTAACCTCCTGTGCAGTATGGTCGGCCTAAGGCTTTTTTTGTGCTTTGTATTGTAGTCTATCTAAAGACATGCTTGTCATATCTAATATCTCTACTCTCGTTTCTCTCCCTGTCTCTTGATCTCTTTCGATCACTCACTGGATCTCTCGCTCTTTCCCTTTTTTCCAGTGAGCCAACATTGAGAAGAAAGACAAGGTGTACCTATTGGACACTTCCTGAAGACATCGTAGGTGTTTTATTCTATCTTTAATCTGAGTGATTGATTGCAACTATTCAATTTACACATGCACTTGTCACTTTATCATATGTATGAATGATAGTAGAGGTGATGCTACTGTTGCAAATATCCTGGTAAAAATGTAGTGAGATGCTCACTTCTGGTCCTAGATTTGTTGCTGTACTAATACTACAGTATTATGCACTAATCATGTCACTTTAAATTCAAGTATCTGCTACAGTATTACAAATGTAGTTTAACATGCCCATGCATGAACGTCAAATGAACGTCAAAATCAGTACCTAGGTCTACAGAACCTGCATGTGTTGTGCACTGGACAGTAAAAAAATCACTTTACTCTGAATTTTACTTAGTGGCCACAAAAATGTCCATTGGAGGTCCCATCCTCCGTGATTGCAAGGTTGCAAATGCACACACGATCAATCAAATCAGCCAATGCACACAGGGAGGGAGAGTGCCTGATGTCCTGTGCTCTCATTTGGGATGCAGACGTTGTCCTGTTGCTTCCTTTAATGAGATCTGGAGGCGTGCAATCTAATATTCACCACTGAGACTCCAGCATGGCCACAGACGCCAGTAGCCCAGAGGAGCTGTGTGTTAATCCAATGGAGTGGAGTCAGCTGTGAGAAGGCTGTACATGATCAAGACAAGACAGGAGGAGAGAGGCATGCTGTGTCTGGACCGCTCTAATAGTTGAGACAGGGTTAGAAGTTGGATGTGGCATGGTTAAACTGTGTCCACCTGGTTCCAAAAGTCATTAAAAAAAAACTCATCTTCAGTAGTTCATTGGCAGAGTATTTATTTGTGGATCCTGAGGTCCCAGGTTCCAATTCACCCTGTACCTCAGTAGGAATGAAAACATCTGTTAAATATAGGGTTCCTCCAACTGTATTTCTCGGGGCCGAAGGTGTTCTGGGACAGGTCTGGTCGTTACCAATAGAGGGCAGTGAAATCTGAAGTGTGAAGTCTCCAGTATCCCTTGGTCTTCACAGTAGAGTAGCTCTGAGCAGTGCAGCTAGTGGCTGCTTTGAAGAAATGGGTCTTTGGAGATAAGTAATTAACGCTGGATCATTTGACTTGGGCGGGGCACCTCTCGTGATGAATGAAGCTCTCTGCATCTGTCCCAACTGTCAACGGTGATTGATGCACTACGTGCGTCCCAACACGACCTCGGTGCGCATCCCTGAAGTCCCCCTCCCCCTCTCGCCCTCCTGTACTGTCCCCCCCCTGTTGCCGGATCCCTCAGCCTCATCTCGTTAGCTAGCAAATTAATCACCACCCGAGGCTTACGGTCGGCCCGCGGTCCAGTTTTGTCATGCTTGCATGTTTGAGCATGGGAAGATTTCACATCTACACACACATGCACTTAAAACACACCACCACGCACGTCTTTGTCAAATCACTTTTCATATACTGTACGTCATTCTCCTAATCCTAAAAAGAAAACGCTTCTGAATACTCCTAACGAAAGAATATGGCATTCTGGAATGAAGTGGATATACATGATGACCTGATATACAATGGGGATGGATGAAGTGTACAAATAGAGGATGGGACAGGCCAGGTGGGAGTAACAGAATAGCGGTTCTGAGCTGTCAAACAGAGTCAATCATCTCACAGTCTCATATCACTCTAAGGCTTCAAGGTCAGACCATTGATCCTGCATTGATCATTGTTCTCTGAGCTTCCAGCCATAACCTGGCAAGGATTTCCTCACTAACCACAAACTCATCTATGCGTTCATCTAGTACCCAGATCAGCGTGAGCTTGGTTCCGTTTTCCACAGGACGTCGAGGGTTTGCGGTGTGAGCATTGGGATGTTCATCTTCCAGATTAGCATTGATGCATGTCCGCCGTCTGGAATTACTGGGATAGAGCCAGGTGACTGGCCTGACATGGCTAGAGTTGGAAACGATGCGATGTTGCCATGTGATCCTCAGGAATAACTTCACAGTGCTTGCTCACATAGAGCGATAAATCCGTATGTTGCGCTCGTCATCTGGCTCACAGCTCACAGCTGGTTGGGGGAGATTGACAAGCATCTTATTCAGTCAGCGCTTCGCCAGGTCTCCCACGGAGAAACGGAGTGGGCAGGAGATGAGAGCGAGGAGACGGCCTTGTCATGTCATGCAAAGCAGCTATGCGACAGCGGCCAGGTTTCACACGGACCGATTCACACTACATTTAGTTTCCGCGTTCAAAATCGGAGGCAGCAACACAGCATCACTCGCTTTGTTTCGATGTGAAAATAGGGATGAGAATCGTTCAGGAACATTTGTGGAAAGTCTTTTGAGAGAGGTTGGACTTTTTGAAAGTGCTTTTGGCAAGCGCTATGGCTTGCAATAGTGGACAGGAGAAGAACATTTTGGGGTTTCTTGGACAGGGTGTAGCCCTAGCCCTGGGTGCTATAATCTACCTACCACTCCAGAGTCCATTATGGCCCTCAGAAAAGGCTTTTAGAGTAAACCTGTTTCAGACAGGTCTCTCTCATTCAATCTTTGGGTCTGGCCACCAGCGACACAGATTCTCATTTTCCACTGTCAAGCGTATTATTCAGTTGCGTCTCCAAACCGATGGGAAAGGCTGAGTTCAATGTTCCTCTTTTAATCTCGCTATTATACTATTTCATTTCCTCCCTAATTTCTTTTATCCATCAGTGTTCATTCCTCAGATACGGGAAGGGTTGATGCCCAACGTAATTTCACATCTACTCTCTCCGCTTCCATTTTCTGCCTGGTAAAAAGTAAGTAATTGTTCTTTAGTAACCGAGGTTTGATGTTTCCCTGCTCCCGCTGAAACTGAAAATGAATGCCTAATGTGTTCACGGAGAAAATTTAGCAAGATTTTTAGGGGGCAAAGTTTTAATGAGACTTGACATGGATAATGCTCAGCTAATAGTGTCTTTTTAACTGAAGGCCAAACGTGAATACAGTCTCAGTTAAATGTTCGCTTGTGAGGGTCAAATTATTTACTCAACATATTCGTCTAGGTTGTAAAGTTCACTTTGTTACTTAACCTACTTTCTTAAATGTTCCTAAACAAGGTGCATAACAGAATACACTGTTAATGGATCTACTGGAAATGATTGTCAGCTTGAGTATCATGCTGACAGTGATGATGCAATATTATGCAATGGCATAGGCACACTGTTGAGAAAGGCAGACATAAAGAGAGAGACACACACAGATGTAGAGAAAGAGAGAGGGAGCAACATACAAAGATAGAGGGGTGGGGGAGAGAAAGGGGATGTAGTCATCAACTGTGGTAGTTGTTATTCTTGTCAGTGAGTAGGCTCAGAATGTAATGGTGGCTAACGAGGACGACCAATTTCCACTCTAATCAGTACTCCCTCCAAGGTACCTCAGCCCCCTTCATTTGACGCTGCGAGCATATGCCCTTACTGAAGGATTGAACTGGAATCACATGAGGTTAAAGAAATAAAACAATAGCTATTGTGTTGCTGAGAAGGGCTGCTGTGCACTGTCACCATCCTGAAGTTCCCCCTTCTCCCCCCTTCCCCCTTCCCCCCACCCCCTTCCCCCTCAAGTTGAAGTCTGGGATGCAGGTCCTCTAGCGTCTCTCCCTGGTTGGAACACTGATCTCAGAGACACGGGGGCCTGGAAGACTGGTGTCTGTCAACAACTTCAGGATGGTGACAGATCACAGCTTGGCGATCCTTATCCAGGGGAAAGTCAAGCTGTCCTCTAGAGGGGCTTAGGAGAAGACAAAGACAAACTCGGAGGGAGTCAAAATGGCTGTTGAGTCAGATTTCCCAGGACAGCATGTTCCCATGGCACCCGTGTCCTTTGACATCCAATGCGTCTATGCCCCACAGCGGTCACCCCAAGTGGGTGACACAGACAGCAGCCTGTTTGAAATCCTCCCTCAGAAAATGATTTGTCTCTAGTCAGCCTGAGTGTCTGAAGACATGATTTCAGAAACTTTTTTCAAACTCTTGTTACAAGAAAGTGCACCCATGGCCATGTCCAATCAATGTTCAAGCCCGCCATCCGACCTTTAGTCACAATTTTGGCTACTGTGGCCTGAATGGAAGCATTGATAGACGGCATTGCATAGTTTTCCTGAACTGTTCTCTAGACACAAGACCTCACAGTAACTTTATTAAATATTTTTTTTTTAGGGGAAAGGTTTTATGTGTCAGGGTCGACAGTGGTTTCCGTCCTGAGGACTGTTTGAAGCCAGGGGCTATCCTTGATCTGAAGTTCATCTGTCCCCTGATTCACTTCTATGTTCCTGACTGAGGACTGTCCCAGAGGACTCGGCTGATTGAGAGTTCAGAGCTTCACAGGAATCATTTTTCAGTTTTCATTGATGGGATGTTCCATGCCTCTTAACCTGCTGATATATAGCACCGACTTGCTGTCTCTCTTTACCATCCTGTCTATGGCACGTTCTCCTGGATATGTTGACCTGAAGTTCACCCTTTTTATAATCAAAGTTTGTAGGATGAGTGAGAGAGTGGTGGAAAGTAGTAAGGTGAGAGTAGAAGAGAAAAAGTACAGGAGAGAGTACATGATTGGTAGAGAGTAGGAGAGGAAAAGTGCTGGAGAGAGTACGTGATTGGTAGAGAGTAGGAGAGGAAAAGTGCTGGAGAGAGTATGTGATAGGTAGAGAGTAGGAGAGGAAAAGTGCTGGAGAGAGTATGTGATTGGTAGAGAGTAGGAGAGGAAAAGTGCTGGAGAGAGTATGTGATTGGTAGAGAGTAGGAGAGGAAAAGTGCAGGGCAGAGTACGTGATAGGAAGAGAGTAGGAGGGAAATTACAGGAGAGAGTACGTGATTGGTAGAGAGTAGGAGAGGAAAAGTGCTGGAGATAGTATGTGATAGGTAGAGAGTAGGAGAGGAAAAAGAGAGACTGAGCAGAAAGAGAGTGATCCCTTCATCCCTCTCCTAAGCTGACCTCAGGCAAGCACAGGGGAGTCATCTCACTGGTGCGGCTCTGAAATACCAACGCTCCAGAGGAGTGTCTTAGCAAGATCAAAGCAAGAGTGTCGAAATCTTGTCATGAACCATATGAAAAATCTGGGGCAGGTTTCTCAAACTGCACTAAAAGCAGACGCTGGTGAGTCACACTGAGATGTGCTCCCAAACCACTTCCAAGACAGCTTAGTATTAACACTTAGTAACATTTGATCTGGAAAAAAAAGGAAGACATGGATTGCTGTTGCGTAGACAGAAGTGTGTGTGTGTGTGTGTGTGTGTGTACCCAAGCATGTGAGCATGTATGTGTTTAGGGGAGCTTGCTTGTCTGTGTCTTTGAGGCAGGGATTGCAGGCTTAATCCTTCTTTCCACACTCCACAGGGAGTGTGGGTGGTGTTCTCCCCTGAGGATTAGGCTGTGCCTCTGTAAATATTCACTGACTTCAAGTGGACCACTTCCACTGCTTGGGGAACAAACAGATTGAGAAGATCCAGAACGCTGAGGCTCAAACAACACCATCAAACACACGATGTTTAGCCTCTCCTCTCTCTCGCCCCCCCCCCCCTCCATATCCCCCCGCGGAGTGAGGTGCTGGACTCCTCCATTCATTCTCGCCAGGCTCTCTAGGAAATCAATAGCGATGATAACAGGCTGATAACAAACAGAGAAGAGGCCCTTTGGTCAAAACAGCCCATTGAGCCTAAATGTCACTAAAATGACCAGTATATTTATCCAGTAAAATGCTAGTTGTTGCTACCTTGGGAATTGTCTGCCTGTTCTCCCTCCATTCTTTTCTCTCTTTGAGGTTGAATCATTCCTCTCATTCTTCTCTGTGTATTTTTCTCTTTTATCCACTGAAAGGCACAGAGCCTAAATTATTATCTGAATTCTTGAAACTGGACCTTTTGCTTTCCTCCCCCTGAATGACCAAGGCACACTGGCTGGTGGACGCTGGAGCAGTTTAGGGCTCTTGTCACCATCGTGGTCCGTTCCCACTTCACTTCTCTGGGCTCGCGATGACAAACTCTAATGGCTGCAGTAATTGTGTTGAATTGTGTGTTTAGCAAACTTAATCTTTCAGGGAAATATTTAAACAGACTACAGGGGTGAACTCAATCACTCTGACTAGACCTCTTAAACTTAGAGTTGGCAATCAGCCTGACGAACTAGAAGTCCTAGAACGTATCGGTTTGGTTAATCAAGCTCCCTGTTGGTGACAACAAAAAAGCTGCTTTTAACCTCTGACACAACGTGTTATTTTGACGTCGTGTTTATATATTTCTTTCTGACACGCACTTCAGTTTTCCATTCCCCACTTAACATGCAATCAGTAATCTACATCCCAATAATACAACCCTGTTAGCACTCTGCTTTGCTAATGGAATCTATAGTTCTTTTAGGAGGTTGCTGTCCGTGTAGTGCCTCTGTGAGATATTTCTGTGTATTCCTCATTTCATCACCAGTGAGAATATCCAGTCATAATGAGGAATAACTTGGTAATGGAAGAGTAGTTAGGACAGAGTGAATCTCCTCTGTGTGTACACACAGTATTCTGTTTGTGATGGACAGTGGGACATAAAACATTACAGCTACTGTGTATGTGGAGGAAAGGCAATTCTATGGCACAAAAAGCTTTTCTCTGCCTGTCTCCATTCATTTGTCTGCTGTGATGTGAGAGAAGTGGACAGGTCTGTGCACATTCCCACAAGGCATCCGCCATTTTGTTTTCACCCATGCAGTTCCTCTGCCTCACTGCAGATGATGGAGGGAAGTAGAGCACAGGAAGTCTCTCTTGACTGAAACCATGTCATAAAACCCAATAGCATGCAGATTATTTACTTTACTTATAACCCCATGTGTACAGTGTAGTATTACAGTACATATCATAGACCACCATCTTTGATAACGGTTTGCTTTTTTATGGTTCGGAGTTTGTTAACATCCGACTGCTTTGCTAGTGCAGTGTCAATGTGCACGATCAGTGGGAATTCCATCCGCGGACAGAGTGAGTCGAATGACAGGTCCCCCTATGAGGTTGGATCACGGTGTTGTAGCTTCATAAAGGAAGAGGGATTTCTCAGCCTTGCCCATCAGTCAGTTGCAGCCAAAACACCCAGATGCTTATTTAATGCCATTCTGGCGCACAGTCGGCTGTAAATTGAACATGGGAGCATAATTCTTGGTGTCTGTTTGTTGTGTTCAAACACCATTGAGGCCTTCTGTCAGCGTCGCTTCATCAGCGTTCGGCACTTCCGGATCATTCCGCCAACCATCCATGCAGCTGAGGTGTGTGTTGGTCCTCACACCAAACCACCAACACCTGTTTCAGGCCAGGGCACAGTTTTGGCTTCGCATAGCATACATTTTTCAGTTAATGTTTTTGCATTTGGGGACACAAAAACTAATCAAAACAGGCTAAACAGAGCATTTTGCCGTGACGTTGAAAAATACAACAAATTTTGTTAATTTCTCAAGGGAAAAGACATGGTGTCTTATGAGGATTTAGCGTACCATTCACACCACAATGCTTCTTTGTATTTACTCATTTATAGTCATTCCTATAAAATCCCCCTTCTTTGTAATGTACGTATTCTGCTAGGGACATCAAGGAGGAAACAAGCACTCTTGACCATGTGAGTAGTACATTGTGTTTACTTATGTATTAGAGTAGTGCACGGTATTTTTTTTTCTTCCATTTTTTTCATCTTATCCACTCACGTTCCCCTAATCTTACCACTGTTTGGTGGATGTTTAACTCGTCTATTATCATTGGGCGGGAAATAGGTTTTCAGTCGAGTTGCTAAGAAACCAAAAAGCCTCCCTAGAATGTGCTGTTATTTCTGATAACCACGTCACAGCTTTCACACCTCCAAGAATAAATGCAGTGAGCTTGAATTTTGAGACCAGGTTCTGAGAATGCAGAGCTGTCCTGCTTAGGAGAAAGGCACATTCTGATACAATATATTTTAGATGACAAATAACTCACGTTTGTCCATATGTTTACAGCACACAATATACACCGATCAAGCTAGCGACATCCTGTAGACCATTTTTAATAGCAGTATCATAGCATTGCATTAGAAGGCTGGGAAAATAAGAGGAGAAAATACTGGCCTAACCCCCAAATCACCCAGTCAACAGGAGAGTGAGAGGTAACACCTTTGGAATGTCAGTTTCTCTCACTTTCATCTGCAGTGGTGTTGGGGGCTCGAGATATCATTAACATACGGACACATTGCTCTCGCCATCACCAACACCTTCACAGGCCTTATCGAAGAAATGCCCATTTAACTGTCTCCCTTCAGAGATTGGGACAACGACAAACATGGAACATCACAGTGATGTAAGAGATACATTTGCCCGTGTTGTTGGTTTGTTCATGATTGTATTTGATACAATACTACAGTTCAATCAATGGACCAACAATCGACTTAATATAAATTGGTATTGTCTGTCTTTATCTTAGTCCCGCATTACGGTTAGCAGAGGTGATGTAGGTGGTCCAGCCAGATTAGACTGTAGGCAGCCATTTTCCATTCAAATGTGCTTGAATTGAAATGGAGTCAGCTAGTGCAGTTAACAGTGCAGAACCAATGTGTTTTGACAGAGTTACCCTGTTCATGTCATGGGGCATGAAGAGTGGTACAATATCTAACTGGCTTTTGGTCATGAAGGCCTTCATCCTGCGGGACAATAGGGTGGTTATACCACAGCCTGCCTCACACTGTGACCCTGCTGCAGTCAAGGTTTTTTTGGGGGCTCTGACTCACCCTGTACCATTTGTCTGCGAGTACCCTCTAGCTCTCCTTAAACTCACCGCACAATTGTGGCAAAATGGCAGGGTTCTTTTTTGGCGTATGTTGGCGATGACAACATGAGGGGCCCTTGCTTCACCCCCTGCATTTATAGATGAAAAGACTGCTGGCATCTGTAGGGGCACCTACTCAAAGTAATAAGCTGAGGGAGCAGATGAAAGTGGAGATGGGGTCCTCAAAACGTCCCGGAAGAGAGGACTGAGTCATTGGCCCCCGGAGGCCCCAGAGAGAAGCTTTTTGCAGGGACTGGATGGGCTTTGATCCTCCAGGGGGAATGGTCTACTGTGGAGAAGTGCATTAAGAGACATGGGGGCAGCAATCTAGGAGCATTGTTAAGCCGCACTAACACTCCCGTCACCATTTTGTGGCCTCTGAACATGGTGGTGTCTGTAGTTGAGAGAAAGGGCCAAGACTCACCTCACTGTGGTGCATTCGGATGCAGTTAGCATGTTGGCAGCCTGGCACACACTTATGTAATACGCTCATCAGACAAGTATAAACTCAAGTGCGGGTTGGTAACACATTTCTTTCGCAAGCCCACATGTTCATCATGTAACCAGATCCCTACAGCAAATCACTGAGGAAGTAATGAATTGTGGCCTCATTGAACCCTCCCCAATGACACATTCATTGAGACAAAAAATGCACGTAGGAATTAAATTGGTTCACACCGATGGCACACCTTGAAACCCGATAAACAGCGTCTTTACTGCTCCAAGTTAGTCAATTACGTTTATGCTGTTTTTCTTGTCATGTATTTATGACAAGGCTTTGCCAGCTAGGTCGCAATCAAACAGGATTTCTGTTCAACAAAGGATTTCTGTCTAGCCTCGCTCGGATCAATGTAACAGAAACAAGTTAACATTCTCTCTTAAAACCTGAGCGATTCTTTCCAGTAGCAGATTATGTATTTTATCCTCTCAGGTATTGGTTACAGTATAATGCCACCCTTGACAAATATGAGCTCCAAATTGAAGGCGTTGAGGAGTTGACACGTTATGCCTCAGGTCTTATCTCTGAATTTGATTTGATTTATAATGCATCGCTCACAGTTACTGTATCTCATTTGCACACTCGCTCTCGATCCCAAATTTGCTGTGAAATTGGACTTACAGCAGAGTTGCTTCCTCTCAGGTGAATAATGATCAGTTAAGATGCAATGAGGGAGAGTCATTGTTGGAAGAGCGAAAGTAATGGCTGGGCATTTACACACTCTAGCTTTAGTGAATGGGGCCAAGTTAATGTAAGGGGTTCAAACTGGCTTTCCGTGCTAATTATAGCCAACTATAAATTTTTGGGGGAATTAAATTCTCATTTCACGAATTCCCTCCTTAAACAAATACATACACACAACTGCTCTCACTGTTTTAATTTAATTTAACGATAACAACCGTTCCCACACCCGACCTCGCCTCGCTGTCATACCAAAGACTTCCTCGGACAACGTAAACGACATCGAACGATGTGAATAAGACTGACTTTACCTCAGATCCCCCCCTGAGCGCAGGGCAGACGCAGTTTTAGAAGATGCCACCGTGGGCATGAAGGGATGATTGACAAGATGGACGCACTCAAATGGCTTCTCAGCCATGCAGCCATAAAGCTCCTGTACCTCCCACCGGCCATGACCCACACTAGACAACCGCCCAGTAGACACCGCCCTGTCACTGTCCATCACGATCACTTGAGTTGTAACAGGCCCAAATAGGTTCATCCAGGTACACTGTGACATCTTTAAGGACTGTAGAGGGACCTGGGGCTAGTTAGGTTGTATTTGCTTGACTAGGTGAATGCCAGACTGGGCAACCTACCAGTGGCAGGAGGAGGAGACCTGTATTGTGTTGTATTGTTCAAATGTCCATGACTGTTCCCATGGAGTCTTGGCTTGGGACTCCGAAGGATAGATGAGGAAATAACAGCCAGGTTCCAGTGGCTCAGGAGCTATTTACCCCGCTGCCAGCTGCTAGGAGGTGTGTGTATGTGTGTTTATGTGGTAGTGGTGGGGGTGATTGGGAGTGTTTTCCATGCTACAAGCCCTCACGTCCCATCCGTCTAGCAGGCTGGTCAGGAACAGTTTGCAACATGAATCAGTGGGAAGAGAGAATACAATGAAAAAAGAAGAATGTTGTTTACCAGCCATCCAGTGCAATCAGCACTTCTACCTCTCTCATTTTAAGAGTGCACTTAATGAGTTGGATGCAGAGTTTCATTTTAGAGCTATCAGTGGAGGAGAAGCAAGGGGACATGCGAAACCCTCGGTCCGCGTCCGCTCCAAAAGATGATTATTCAACATCTCTTCACACGTTAATGTAAAAAGCAGCGGCCCTTTGTGTTTGCCAGGGCGAGTTTTCGATTGAAGCGCCTGTTGTTTGATGACAGTGGATATCTAAGGACCGCATCGCATAGCTCTTCAAAGTTTCTAGTCCTCGATGCCGGTGAGTCACCCCCAAAGTACCTTGAGACGAGGAGTAAACAAGCCTGCCTATGTTCATCAAGGTAATCTTGTTTGCTCAGAGGGCAGTGTCTACAGAGGACATCGTACTGCCATAGGGATAAAGGCCTGACTCGGAGACATTGTGATCTCTCCCTCTGTGTCTTCAGTATGAGATGGAGCTGCCTTGAGGCAAAGTGCTTGTGAACACTTGTAGGCGAATGTCACTGGATCACGGACATGTAAACCGATTTGAAAGGCTCTGTGGAATGCTAGGTTCCTGCTTTGTGGTGGCTTGGAGGGGAATAGGGCAATAAGAAAATGGCAATATAAAGAAATAGGAATAAAATGTGTGGTGCTGGAAAACACTGGAAATGAAAGTTGGTTTTCCAAGGCATAGGGTTGACGATATGAAAAGAGTGTAGCATAGCCAATGAGCCTAAAAATGAATCAAGTTGAAGGAAGTCCATAAAAAATGCTTTATTCTGTGACAGGACTTTACGGTTTAAAGTGCTTGCCTGGGTTATAATTACTTCCACCGAGAGGAGCCGTCAAGAAGGAGTGGATTGCAAATGTGTCACAACAGGATAACAACTGTAGCGGAACAGCAGATGTTGCAGGAGTTCCGTTTTAACCAGGTAGAGGCAGGCCTGCAACTCATCACATACTGTCAAGAGGACCAAAAGTGAACTTACAAAACTCGTGGAATATTTTTTCAAAGGCAAAACAACCCCCTGAAGATTCAACTGACAGACGCCTCTGCAACACTGAAAGACATCACTCGGCGTTCATTGGTCTCTAGTTGCATCACCGTGCCCTGCACATGGGTTTACATTTAACCCCAGCTAAGCTTTGATTCATCGATTTCTATCAGGATGTGAAGTTTAGGTCTGCAAAAAAGTGCTTCTCAAAAACGTAACGTACCCTGCATTTAAGAGAGGGTGAAAAGGTGAAGAAGCAGTTGGAAATCAGTGCAATGGAGGGATGTTTGTCCTCAAGTGATGAAATCTGTTTTTCTTGGGCATGCTGGGTTTCAAATGTTCAAGTGGAAGATCCAAGAAGATACATTGGGCTCATCGTACCTAAGCTGTATGCCACTATCGGGAACACCTGCAGGCTTATTTTAAAACCAAAAGCTTGATTTCTAACCTCCTAGTGCTATGGGAAGCTCAATTTCCTCTTCATAGAAATACCCTTATCAAAACAGAGCTGACCTGAATGTGTCAGCCAGCAAGCGTGCCTCGCTCATCAGTGGTAGATTGGTGGAGGAGGCTTGCCAGGGGCAGATGGCAAGCCCAGTAGTGCTCCATCCTTACACGGCCATTCGGGAGAGTAGGTGAACTGCATGCTGGGTAACAGTTGCTAATCATCTCTTAGGCACTCCTCTCCACGCAAGAGTAACCATAGGAGGGGTGGGGGGCTGGGCAGGCTGAAGAGTAGGCACACAACCCTCCAACCACAAGAATCTCACTCTATAAATGTGCCTTTCCTACAGAGGGGCAAGCGATATTACATGGCATGCAATTCATTCAAATGTGTTTGTATCGCATTCGTCTGACTATAATTAGTTTGAACAAGATAATCAGTTGTCCAAAACCTGATACTAGCTAGATTTTCCACCGTGGTCCCTTTTATAAATTGTTTCAATGTGTTCTTGGGATGATTTCATATGAATATAAGTACCTATGTACATACATACGTACGTACGTACGTACGTGCATACATACGTACATACACACACACACACACACACCCCTCTTTTTGTGTCCAATGCTCCGGGATTTCCCAGGTGACAGACATGGAGCTATAGGCAGGTCATTAGACCAGCTGACATATCTGGCCTTTCTGCTTCACTTCCCATCAGAGAGGGGAAACTGCTTGTCTGATTGGCAGGCCAGCGCTTCTCAAGGTCAGCATGTTCACCAGCTCCCCCTCTTACTGTAGAAGGCGATGAGAATATCTCTCCTGATGACAGTTGACCATTCCAGCCCTACCCCCCAAACCTTCTCTCCTAAAGATATCATCCACTGCTTCCCCCCGATCATGTTGATTGCCTGAGGCTTGGGGAAGAGGTCAGCACATAGGCTCTGGAGATTACATGTTGTGCGTTTCGTGTCAGGAATATTAAGTGCGGATGGGTGTCACATCTCCCCGTTCCCTTCAGAGTTTGGCAAGGCTTGGAGGTTGCAGGCCATAGTTTGGCTTTCAGAGACTGACCCAGACTGGGATGTATTTATTACAGGGCGACGAGACATCTCATCTCTCAACCTCAGCTTGGTCCGAGATCAACATTCAAAGAGTAGCTGTTAAAAACGAATAAACGAGACGACCAACGCGGGCAGAATACAGATGAGTCTACAGGAGGAATCTGCCCCTTTGATGCATGGATGATGGAGGCCGACTCTCAACTATGCAGCGAGAGAGGCAAGAAGAGAGAGGAGAAGTGAGGAGAAAGGGAGGGGAAACGGAGAGAGCGGAAGGACGGAGAGGGGCTGAAAGAATCAACACCCGGGAGAAAGGGGAGAGAGAGGAGAAAACAATGCACAGTGGGACGCGAGAACCTCGTTCTATGGAGCATGACAAAAGGCTTATTTGCAGATGGCTTGACGGAGTCACAAAGGCAAACACTGGTTTTTGACGCAGGCTACTGTTTGAATATCACCATGACACAGCCGTCGTGCTCCAATCACGCCGTTTGTTTAGCAGAGCGTTTGAAACCGTGGAGTGCCATCGATTCCCGAGCGCCATTGTGATGTGGCTTCTTGTCAGAACACTCTAATGTGCTTCTGTACATGGATGATTTACACGTAAGAACAGCTGGGGAAGCTGGCAGCTCTACAAACGGAATACGATGGTGTTCTGAGCAAGCCTCCCGGGCGCCTCATATGGACATCCTAACCACCAGGGAACATGATAGGGGGCACATGGAGTACTTGCTTACCCATGCATGGACACATTTGCACACACTCTCACACACACGCACACTAACTCACTGGCATAACTACATATACACTAATGGCACAAGAGAGATTGTTGTGCGATCATGTACATGATGCAGGACATATTCCACACATTTCCTATGCATCTTTATCACAGCCAATTTCACCATCACTGGCTCCAAGCAAGTGCTCTACAAATGTCACACTTGCTCGATGGCTGTTCACGTCACTCAATCGTCTGTAGTTCCAATGGTGGGACACACAAATAAAACGCATATAGCTGTTGGTTATAGTCGTAAAACATGGGATTGCAGATCAAGAGGTTTAGGAGTCCAATCCCCCCCTCCTCCTCTCTCGTTGCTTTGGATGAAAGTGTCTGCTAAGTGAATACATTAAAAAGAAAATCCATAAGTTAATGTAACGGATAAACAAATGCCTTTCATTGGTTTAACCATGTGGGATTCATTTATTCATTCCTTTTGAAGTAACCATGAGCAAAGACCCAGAACTCATACATGTGACTGCAGATAAACAGGATGTTCATTAGCATGCATGGGCTGTGGCTAAATTGTTTGTTTACAACACCGCTTTCAAATGTGAATTAATGCACAGTATATTCCTAAGGGATATCCTTCTGTAAACTTGCCATCTTATAGGTAATATTATTTAATCAGCGCATTAAATTGTAGTAACCAGTAAATGCTGCTTTCAGGAATTGCCCATCAGGTGTGGAAATGGCTTTGTATTTGGTGGGAGCAAGACTTTGTGCAGTGATCTTTAGAACGTATCAGAATGGCCATAAGTTGCCTGAAGTCAATATACACATCACAACCAATTTCTTTTAACCTTAGGTCTAGATTAGCTGTTGCATCTCCATTGTAGCATGCCTGCTGTGTACAGAACTAGTTGGTGGCTCTGTGCAAGTCCCCAACATCCTGCCGTTCCCACCCACCACCCCACACTGGAGTGCCTTTCACGGCCCAGCAGCAGGCAGCATTTGTGGGGAGGAGATCCACAGCTGGTCCTTGGCTGTCTCCCGCCTCTACCAGCCTCCTAATGAACGCGACCAATCGGCTGTGAAAATGCTCCATTGATAATGGATCCTGGCCACCCCACTGATGACGCAACATACACGCAGTTGAACATGTGCATACACACACATTACTTAGGTGATTGGAAATAATATGGGATTTTGAGAATGTGTCTGGGTTAAGGAAAGTGTGCTTTGACCCTGTTGTGACACAATATTGGCTTTGGAATGTAAATGCAAATCAGGCCTAGAATATTTGGATTTGATGTTTCAGAGAATCGCCTCCCCTCCCACTGAATCATGACACAGCTGAAGCCAAGCTTGGGTCAGACAGCTCATTCCAGCGCTGGAAAAACCAACTAACCTCCAACACATCATCAACATTTTGACTTCACACTTGCGTTTTAATGTTTCATTGACTTTATTTCCAAATTTCCCCACTCAAATAGTCTTCACAAATGGCCTTTTTCCATAGACTGTCTTTGTTTTCCAGATCTGAACCAGTGACGCCTGCGTGTGGAACAAGCACCCTTTGAGTTCCTGCAGCAGACACCATCGAACTAAAGGTTAGTCTCTGCTTCCTCTCCTCGCAGACAGGCACATCCACAGCCACCCTGTTTCAGCAGAAATGCCACAGGTCCTTGAAGGCACTCCAACCATTCACTGATGAGGACCCTGAAGATCTCCAAGCCTGTTGGCCATATAACCTTGGGGCTCTGCTGTCTCAGCCATTAAATGTCAATGACCGTTGAGAGCATATTCTAATAATTCCCATAAAACATTAGTCTGCGTTAACAATGAATAATGTAAAAGAGCATTGATTTTTAGCATAATTTATGTAAACAAACAATACATTTCCATGATATCCTCTCAAAGCATAGACAAGCTCCATTTCATGATGGTGTGTATGGTTCTGGTCACAGCACCCTCAAGGGTTAACAACCAAGACTAATGAGATATTGATTTAACTTTGGCGAGGAGGAGACTCAGACATGGTGTATACATAAGCTTCAATGTAAAAGTGTGGCTATTGAGGGCCAAAAGACAACATGAGCCATGTGCTTGTGTTCCATGGGAGTCTATGGCAACTGGCCTCCATGTGGATTGCTGCGAGAGGTGGGATCGGCAAGGCTGAACTCCTGTCGATTGTATATCAGAACAGAAGTGCTGACACCGGAAGAGCCTCTTCCAAACTCTGTGGTCTGTGAAAACACATCTAACCAATGTGATGAGAAACAGTATTATCAATATCATTATACAATCGTGCAATTTGGGGGGAAAAAAAATGAATATGAATAGAAGAAAAAAAGAAAAAGAATTAGGAAATGCGTTGATAGAAATTGCCCACAATGAGCGATAAGGAGGTTTGTGTGCACAGTTCACAGTGAGGCCAAACAAATAATTAGTGTAATTTTGATTAAACTACTTGAGATTCATATTGATGAGATAATTTGGTAGTCCAGCACTACAGTTGTGAACCTTCAGGGCCCTGGTTCAGACTACTGCCAGCTTCCAGACCCTTCCGTGATCAGCTGCTGTAGAAATGCCACTTTGGGGAGGGGTTGAGTGGCCATTTTCCGAGGCGTCGTGGCTGATTCTGGCCTTGTTAAAACCCATTTTGTTTCCCAAGCAGCCGTCTCAGCCTCCCGCAGATGAACTTGGACGGACTCCGCCGCCGCCACACTGACCAGGGAGTGGGGGAGCGGCCCTATTTTTCATCCTTATTGCCTGTGACATATCCAAAGTGGCAGAGCGCGGCCCGCAGGGAGAGAGCGAGAGGGAAAAGAGGGAGAAGGGTGGTGGTGCGCACCTCAGACCAGCCACGCTGGTTCCTTGTGCTCTCCTCTCTGCTCCCCTAAGCAAGGCCGCCCTATCTCGCTAAAACAATGCAGTACAGCTTCACTGATGAGGTTAAACTGCAGGAACCCTGGGTTCTACGCTTTGTTCCCACTACCAATGTCACCCCCCCCCCCCCCCCCCCCCCCCTCCCCCCTTCCCAAACCTCCCCTACCTTGGGCCAGACAAACAGAGCATGAAGGCAATGTTCTAGCCCCGCTCACTCGATGAAAGAGACTGAAATAATGAAGATGTTTCACAATCCTCTTCGGTCTCCTACCTCCTCCTCCGAGCCTCCTTCACTCTCCAACCTCTTCACAGGCATACTTGATACTGTTTCTTCCTGCTGGCACTAGCTTGGTTTGTGAGTGAGTTTCCACTGTGTGCGCGTGTGTGTGTGTGCGTATGCGTGTGCGCGTGTTTGTGTGTGTGTGTGGGAAGGGGGTGATAACCATGGCATGTGAAAGCAGATAATTTAAGCTATAGCCCCTTGGCAAATCAAGTGAATTAGCATGGGTAAGACTAGTCCGCATTACTGCGCGCACACACACAAATTCATGGCATGATGATGATGATGGAAGGCTGTCAAGGTCATCACCAAGGTGACTACTCAACAGCCAAGAGACTAATGTAAGGGGGGGGGGGGGGGTTGGTGGAGAGCTTCTCTCAGCACATAACCAGTATACCCCACCCCCCCTGTCTTCTCTCTCGCTTCTCGTCTTCTCTCTCGCTCCCTCCCTTCCCCCTCCATCCATCCTTCTTTCCCACGGCAGAGATTAAGATCTCTTGTTGTAATTATTGCTCTGTAAGGTAACCTAATTTTGCAGAGTAGATAGCATCAGGCCTGCCAGGTGCTTTAGTACAGGGTATCCTGCCAGCAGCTGATTCTGTCGTCCATGTTCCTCGGTGCAGCAGCCAATCTTAACGTGGTGCCGTCACAGGATATACATTAGAGGATTGACTCTCCCCCCACACAGACCCCCTCCCCCCTCCCTCCTTTCCTGATGTCCTTCGGTAACCACAGTTTTAAAAAAAACTGGGGAAGTAAAAAATAAAAATAAGGTGGAAGCAAAATAGGATCGAAATCGAGAAAGCGGAACCTGAATCCCATGGGAACGTGTGATTTCTGCCATCTGATATACATACGGAAAGCCGTCAATCTTCGCGTTCGTGGGGAACATCTGCCTCGTGCTCGCCAGGAGCGCTGGCTGGCTTCCTTCAAAACACAGGTGCTTGATGGGTGCTTTCAGCTCTGCCTAACAAGCAGGGAGCCGCCTCTTCACAGCTCAGTACTCAGCAGAGACAGGGGGATGGGGTCCACATTACTTCAGCGGTAGAGAACGTAGAGGAGCTCGCTAAGACCTGACTGCAGGCGCATATTTAGGGGCGGAGAGCAGGGACGTGTGTCTGCCCATTTCATGATCATGGCCATTCCTCCACAAATAGTTTGTGACAGCACTGGGTTGTCGTTATGCATGAACAATTCATCATTATTTGGAACCCATCAATGTTCAAACCAATCCTTTCCCTCTCTTCTTACACATTTTCAGCATGTATGTGAGTTCAAAAGTGGTAATCCTTTGTTTTGGCACAAGGTATGAATGGATTTTTAGTGTAGCAGATGAATTACAAGCATGTTTCATATTTGTTGTTCCCTGGCCTCACTAGTTGTTACATTGGTAACAATGGTACGGCCTTGTGTGATGGAACACAGCCAGTGTACAGTATCAGCCACGGATTAGGCAGTGGCTACTGATCTCCTCAGGTCCTGCCCTACTTGGAGCAGTCCACACTCCAGAGATCATCTCTGCTCCTGATTAGCCTAGCGACTGCAGATTCAGCAGAGATGGTGGTACCCGCTAAACTCTCCAGCGTAACCCTTATCACCAGCAGCAGATAATTCATCGCAGTGTACTTTAACAGGTGATCTATCGCTGGCTCGATGCAGGGATAACCACAATCGGTCCAGGCGCTGCGATCTATGGCACTGGCTCGATGGCGGCGTGGGATCATTAGTTTAGTGTACTCTCCAGAGAGGGAGAACAAGTTCAAAATATCCTAAGCTGTTTTTGCGGGTGCGTGCATGCTTTTCTGTGTGTGTGTGTGTGTTTATCTGTGTGTGTTTCTATCTGTATGGGTTCCTTTTTGTGCATACATGCTTGTGTATGTGTTTGTCTAAAGATAAAAAGCAGTTGCTTTCATCATCAAGCTGTACTGATCCTCTACAGAAAAAACCAAGTGTATGGGATCATAGCCCTTAGAAGAGGACATCTATTCATTTCCTCTAATTGTGGTAGAGTGACAGGCAATTACTGACGCTGTATGTGTTTGACAGCCTTTGTCATTGCTGTGGGTGTGTGAGTGTGTTTTTACATGCATGTTTGGGTGAACTGGGAAAGCTGTCTAACTTCAGCTTATCGAAGTCGAGCCTAGTAGAGATATGGTAGGAACTTAGTGTTCCAGCTTGTCAGCGCAGGCAAGCTTCAAATGTAGGATTAACGAAGGAGAAGTAACAGAGCTCATTGCATGTGAACACGAAGGAAGATGTATTTTCATTGTCAGTCACGGTGAGGACACCATGTTTGACGTGATATGCAACTAACAGGAGAGAAATCAGAGGTTGTTGATTGTCTCGAAATAGAAAACAAAACGTTTAGTGATCTATATTTACTGTATTGTGTGCAATCTCGTAGGAGGACTTGTTGGAGTATATAGGTGTGTGTGTGTGTGTGTGTGTTTCTGAGAGAGAGAGAGTGATAGAGAGAGAGAGAGAGAGATTGAAGAGAGAGTGGGAGAGTGAAGAGAGAGAGAGGGAACAGAAGGAGAACTGCTCAGTGGTAGATTGACAGCCCCACTGCGTGGGAGCCTCTGAAGCTTTTCTTCTCTGACTTCCATGTCCATCCTTCTACGTGCTGTTTTTCACCTCTCTCTCCCTCCACTTCCTCTCCCTCTCCCTCCACCTTCTCCGACCCTTTCTTCACTCTCTCATATGTTGATGATCTATATACTGTACCGGTATATACCATTCTGGAATATTTTTTAACCCATAAAAGAACACTCACCTGTCTGAAGCATATCCCAGATAACAGCTGTTTGACCTTGAATGCCCTGTGTGGAAGGGCTGCTGAGGTAATTTAATTACCAGACCCTCCACAGGCAAGGGTAATGACTGCTCTCCAAATCCGGACTAATCCTCTATCAGAGTCCCCTGCTAGGGCCCAGCCTAGGGCTCTCTGTGGCAGGCTACTTTGGCTCCTGGCCCCTGGCTCTTAAATAAATGCATGGTAGTCTTCAGGAGGATGGGGATGCTGCACGAGGCACCTATCATTGTGTGAAGGTAGAAGTGGCTGCGTGTGTGTTTTGCATATTTTATTTATTTCCTACATACGTGCCTCTTTTCCTGAAGTGGTTGACTGTGAATGGCATGTGCATATTCTGAATAAATTAAGCATTTCCTCGTGCTTGTATGTACCGCCATGCGTCACTGCATTCTTCTGGTGTCGCTCTCTGCTCTGTCAGGGTCTCTGTCGAGGAGGCTCAGAGTTGCCATTCATCGCTATGTGAGAATGTCTTAATTATCCCATCTGAGATAAGCAGTGTGCAACCTCTGACTTTCACCCTTTGGGTCTGGTGACTGAGTGGATGACTGGCTGCCTGAGTGGATGACTGGCTGACTGAGTGCATGACTGGCTGACTGAGTGGATGACAGAGCGAATGGATAGCTGACTTGTGTATTTAACCACTGAACAGAACTGCAGATGGTATTCCCAACACACCACTTGATGTTGGTTAACTCGGCCTTCATGCTTTTGAAATCAAAAACTTAATTTTCAACCCAAATCTTGTGCTCGATTTCACCAAAGGAACAGCAGGGAGTGGCAAAGTAAGATATTGGTATTCTAGACTGTCATCCCCATTAAAACTAATTGGCCCCATGAAGTGTGAGTTGGAGCTTCAAGTTCTTCTCTGTGGTCCCCCTCTCTTAGCACGGATTTGAACATCTGTGCTGCATCAGTGGGGATGGCATGTGGGGATGGCATGTGTTACTGACCTCAGCAGGTGCTCAAACGTGTACGCCCGTGTTCTGGTGTGTGTGTGTGTGTGTGTGTGTGTGACTGTGAGAGATAGATGGGGAGAGAGAGAGAGGGTGTTGGAGTGAAATGAGAACCTGTGCGCACTGAAAAGAACCCAACAGCTGTAGAACGCACCACAGAAGCCTTGCGGTGAGGATGTATGTCTGAATGGCCACAGCTTGCTGCCTGTGAGGGAGGGAGAGAGGAGAGAGGGAGGGGGGAGATGGAGGGAAGGAGTCTCATGTTGGCTGCAAAATGGAAGTGAAGGAAGAAAGGCAGAGCAGGATGAGAGAAGAGAGGTAGTTTATGACGAGATCAGCAACTGTCTCCTAGAGGACGTCCAAGCCTTTCAATCCGTCAGAAAGCATGATGGGAAATGTAGTATAGAGTAACTATGAGCTTAGTACAAGGTGTACAGTGGATTGAACCCTAGGGTAATAAATTGCTGCTAGAGTAATCCAATGAACAGGACAACATATTATACTTAAAGATAGATATTCTTATAGATTCAGATTCTAGTGTTGTACACTATCTAATTTCATCCATTTCTGTCATTTGAATTATCTAGCTGCAACACTGTATGAAGTTGAGCAGATTAACTTTTCTTGGCCTTTGATAGAATAAAATAAACCATTTGATAAAGAGTCTTGGCACTCATCTTTTTCCCTTTTAGTGCCCTTTTCTCTTCTCTTTCTGGTTATCTGCCTTCTCTCTCACTTTCTCTTTTTTTTCCCAATCATGCTTTTCCTATTCTTCATCTCCCCAGCTTCTTATGTTAATGCATCTCTGTTTGTTCCTTTCCCTTCAAATGAAGTAGTCTTGTCTTCCTGCTGCCCTGGAGAGAAGTCAAGCCAAGAGTGACTCATTACCTTTTTTTCTCTCTTTCTTCTCTCCATGTTGAAAAGTGCATCTCGGACTGTAAATTTGGCAGCAGTTTTTGTTCATCTTGGTTGAATGGCCTCGCAATCCCAGAAGCTTCCAGAACAAAGCCTGTTTACTGGATGTAGCCAAGTAGTGGGATGACAAACACTGAGAGAGGAAAAAAAAGATTTAGATTCAATATTTATTTTCAGAGGCTTATCGACCGATTGTTCCGACAACTTATTTTTCTTCATAGATCACGCCAGATATTCAACTTCGAACAAAAGTTTGCCATCAAATTAAGCTGTTATTCAGCCTCATCATAGTTGTTGTCCACTGTTGCCGTTGCTATGACGTTCGCTGTACTCCAAGGATAATGCAGCTCGCTGATTGGGTTGTAAATGTTGGTTACCATGGGGACAGACCCCTCCCTTAGAACAATCAGTGATAAGTCTACATCCACCGGGAGATATCTCAACAACCAATCACTGATGATATAACTGTCATCATAGAGACTTCAATATCAGTTATAGCAAATGTATTTGGCTGAATTGTTATAACCTCCTTTTACAGATAGACATTTGTATCTCTGACATTTCTATTACATTGTTCCTTACCCATATATGTATTCCGTGTTTGGCAAATCATGTGTCAAAATGCAAATTGGATATTACTTTTTGCAGTAGCAATACCAAGTTCTACTTAAGCCTATTTTATGTTTCGTCATTTATTTCTCGCTGATGAATAATTTAAATGTAATTGTTCCTTTAGACTGGAAGTTTCCCCCACCAGCTGAGTGTGGGTGGCTGTTTGCCCTCCTATCCCTAGGGGGCAGTAAGCATTACCCTGCAGGCCCATTTAGTCATTAACAATTTTCACAGCTCCATGATCTTAATGTTCACACAGCCATTACTGTCATAGTGACTTCCTGCGTTGTTTCAAAGTCTTCTTTTACTTATTCTTTTGATTATTCCCTCATAAATATGTGGGAGCCATTTCAACTCGGCATATTATATGTAGTCTGTTAGTGTTAGTGTGTTGTGCTCGGTGTACGCCTGTGTGTGTGTTTGTGTGTTTGTTTGTGTGCTAGCTGCAGCTTGATATCCTCAGGGGTAACAGCTGGATCTGCACACAGGCGTGAATGTCATGCTCTTCCCCTCTCCTTGTTAGGGTCAGGCCCCGCCAACAACGGGGGGGGGGGGGGGGGGGCACGTAACACAGACGACCCATTCATCTCTCATCTCTCATGGCGCACACACACCCTCACGCACTCACCCACACTCGCTCACCTAATACACATTCGCACAAACAGCCACACATATAGCCTCTGACTCAGACCATCGGGAGGTGGACCTACACACACAGATGAGGGGAGACAGAAGGGCTGTGCTGCTGGCCACACTGCCGGAGCCACTGGGAGCCTCAGGGAGCTGCAGACAGGCTAAGCTAATCATTAACAGGCCGCCTGGTCCCCGGGCTGCTGGTCTGGCTGGAACATGTTTGTCCACCTCTGCATGTGTCGTCACCCGCCCCATGTGCTCTTGTGTCAGCTTAAAAAAAGTGTTGGTTTTTTGCAGGCTGGGCCTTGTCCAAGATTGCAGTACCTGCAGGCCCTCATCCCTTCATCCTAAGGAGGCAGAGTTTGCTCCCTCTGCCATCAGCTGCCCACTTCGACCTTTAAAGCTCCATGGTTGAATGGATAAAGCAGGCAGCTCTATTCAGGGGGCTGGGCAGTGTGAAAGCAGCCAGTATGCTTAAGGTGGGGATGATAAGATAGAGCTCCTGCATCTATCAGAAGGGTGGGTGGGCATCCTAACCTTGGACACCCACAGAGGAGAGGCTGAACCAGAGAGGAGGAAGCCTGGAGAGGTCGCTGGGATTGCCCACCGATCGACCTTCCATTGATAGTCAGGAGCATTGTTCGTCGGATCCTTTCATGAGCACAGGGACTGCCAAGGGCAGTATTTGAGATCGTGCATGAGGTGAAAAGTGGAATGCTTGGATGGAACCATCATTGTAGTCAAAGGCAACGTGTATGGAATCCAAGTGTCATTTGGAGTCATGAAAACAGTATTTTTTGGCTGAGTAACAGTAGTTGTTGTTGGCATACGCCTGTCTGCTGACTGGCTGCCTCACCCTGGCTGTGCTGGTTGTGTTGCTCATCTGGCTGAGCTGCCTGGAAGAAGAGGCAGGGCAGGTGCTCAAGGAGGAGCATTAGCATATAGTAAGTCTGGGAATGCCCTTGAGTTACCATCTGAGGGAGGAGACGTGAAACAAACATGTCTCTGACTTGCTCTCTCCATACGCCCTTACTCTAAGAGAGAGAGGGGGAGAGATTGAAAAACAACAGGTGAAGAGGAATAAGAGCCTGAGACGGATGGAAAAAGGAAAGGAGGGAAGGGTTGTAGGTGAGGAGAGATGAAGGGCAGCGGGAGATCGGAGGGGAGGATGAGGGAACTGCGTGGGGTTTGCTAGTGAACTAGACAGTGTGTACCACAGTATGTCAGAACGGATATCGTCAGAGGAGAGCAATAGACAGGCCCTTGTTTGTTAAGCACAGAAGGCGTGAGTAGGTGGATATATGTCAGAAAGGGGTTGTGTCCAAAAAAAAAAAAGTGTGAGAGGCTGCGTGCGTGACTGTGACAGAGGGAGAGCAAACAGGAGTGAGCGAGAGATCAAGAGAGAGAGAGAAAGAGAGAGGGGGGGAGGGGCTGGAGTAGGTGGGCGGGAAGAGTGGGAGCAAGTGCCAGAGAGAGAGAGAGAGAGAGAGAGAGAGAGAGAGATAAAGAGAGAGAGAAGGGAGTAAGAAATAGATAGGGAGAGGGAGAGGGAGAGAAGCAGAGCTGCCTGTGAGTCTAGTGTGAGGGAGCGAGAGTGTGATTGCAAGCGCTACAGTAGCTCAACCTCCATTGAGTGAAAGGGACATCTCCGAGTGTTTAGCCCCAGCTCGTGCTCCCCCGGCCCCCCACAGCCCTCCAGAAACTCCCATCATTTGTAGGAGGACCCAGGCTCCCGAGCGTGCTGCCAGGTAAGAGATCTTGTTGCTGAGGACAGAGGGGGAGATCGTGACAGCGTGGCTGTGTAGGCTGGTGATTCCCTTGGAAACGCGCTCACTTTTCTGATGTGGCATTCCCTTTGGGATGGATGGCGCTCATGGAGGAATAGATTAGTCTGCTTGTGAATATTTTCTTTGTCTTTCTGTGAATTTCTGTCAAGACTTGTCTTCAGTGATTTGTGTGTGTTTGCGTGTGGTCATGCCAGGTGAACATGCATATCTAGCATAGATACTACTATCTAGGAACAGTACTGGTACTTACTGAAAGTAGAACACATTATATTGACAAAGCTTTTTTTACCTCCCTTTGTGGGAGTCGTGGAGAATGTGGTATTTGTATGGTATTCTCTACCTTTTCATCTGGTGCACTTTTACTACATTTCTTGAAAGCTAAAAGCTGGTTTGTGTCTATGTGTGTATTGTTTGGTCCAACTGGATGTGGCAGCAGGGTTGATAAGGTGGCATTAGTGAAAGACTCAGATAAGCAGGATTCCGTTGCATTTGGGATGGGTTCCAGAGGCTGCTGGGACTGAGGCAGATGCTAGGGCTGGGGCTGGGTCAGATGCTAGGGCTGGGGCTGGGGCATATGCTAGGGCTGGGGCATATGCTAGGGCTGGGGCTGGGGCAGATTCTGATGCTGGGGCTGGGGCAGATGCTAGGGCTGGAGCTGGGGCAGATGTTGGGGCTGGGGCAGATGTTGGGGCAGGGGCAGATGTTGGGGCGGGGGCAGATGTTGGGGCTTGGGCAGATGTTGGGGCTGGGGCTGAGGTTTGGGTTTATAGAGCTCTGCTGGAGATGGCAACTTGACTGTTGTTTCCATCTGTGGGACTTATATACAGAAAGAATGCTTCAACCCACTTAATAATCAGATCAGTGTAACATCTCTCCTTCACTCACTCTTCCCCTGACTCTCTCTCCCCCTGACCCACTCCTCCCTCCCTCACTCCCTCCCTCCCTCCCTCCCTCCCTCACTCTGTATTGACTTCATGGTTATTTAAATATGAGATTCCTCCGCTGTCTCTTTCCTTTGTCTTCACCATCAACTACCTGCTCCAGTTCTGTCTCCAACTTTCCACCAGAATAGCCCAGGTTTCTCCTGTTATTAAAGCAGGACCCTTGAGCCAGAACAAAGCTTAACTGCATTGTGGTTAACATTCACAGCAGTTGCTTCATTCACACACATGAAAGAGAGATAGAGAAGGTTTACTTCAAACAGTTCCCTCTCCATTTGATTCCATTGTCTCGGACCAGCTTAGTCTCTGAAAACCATTGCATGGGCTGCCTTTTCAGTACATGAATCAATTCAGTTGGATTTCAATTTAATTTTCCCTTTTTTTCCTACCTGATCCTTTTGTCCCCTTAGGAGGCCAGTCCAACCTATTCACATCTACTATAACGTTTTGTTCTTTGGAAAATGAATTTGCACTTCCAACACCGATCAAGGTAGCACTCGTCCAACAATGATTTTTAGCTTCTCTTGTTAGTGTTATTGTTATAGTTTGTATTCATATGAATGTAGAATTAGGGACACTTATCTCTCCTGGCTAATTCATGTCATTTTGTTTAAAGGCGAATGATTGTTTATTGATAAAAACAACCAGGAATGTATTTCTCTTGTTGGTTGGTACTGAATGCTCTACTGTATGAGGTCAGGTTGTATCACTGTTGGTAACTGTTTCGGTGTTTGTGTCCTTGCATGTCTGTCTGTGCGTTTATGTGGGTATGAGCGTGTCTGTGTGTATCCAGCTGTGAGGTCTTCCATAGCATGAATCATTAATAACCCCCCCCCTCTCTCTCTCTCTCTTTCTTTCTCTCTCTCTCTCTCAACCTTGTCCATTCGTACTGTGGGTTTATTTACCCAACAGTGCTCCCAGTTAAACAAAGAAGCATGGTGCAGCCTGAACTATAGGTCTACACGGCCACCATGTTCCAGCCTGCCTCATTCTGAGTGAGGAGGAAAGCACAGGACAAGCTGGATGTTGACCTTCGCTCAACCTTGAAGCTAGGCTAGGCGGTGTTTTGAGTTATTAAAGGTTGACAAGACGGGATACAAAAGACCGAGATAAATCTATAAGACTGGAGAAGAGAGAGACAGGGGGATGTGGGGCTGGATAGCGAACAACTAAAAACAGCCGACTGCGTGTTGTCAGAAAATGATGTTACGGAGGTGTTGTCAGACAGGAATCTTGTGCTTTCCAGGCGACAGATATGCATGTTCCTGCGTGTGTGTTTGTTTGGGTATGCCACGGTGCTGACCTGAGCTCCATGTTCTTGGCCATGGAACATTCCTTCCCAGAGCTGAGGGCCACTTTCTTACGCTCCAGTGGACGCTGGCCTCTCTCTCTGAGTCACCGTGTTTCCCAGCTGTCATTGGCTGGCTTTCTTACTCCAGGGAATGATGTGACATGGACATAGTCTCTCGAGAGATGGATTGGAATTCCTCTCACTATATGTCAAGCCATGTAGAGTACAAACATGGGAGGCACGTGCAGCATAAACAGAGATGTCAGAATATAAAACCGTGGCTATGAAAGTTAAAGTATGTGTGATTTGTGACAGTTTGGTGTTTTAACAGCTAAATACAACTATAGTGTGTCTTCAATAATAAATAAATGAATAAATAGAGAGCGAGCGAGAGAGAGAGAGAGAAAATGTAATTTAAAATTATTACAGACTATTCCAAGGGGTCAGCAGCTTGCTGTCTTCCCTTGACTCCAGTCGTGTTTAAATACTCCTCAGGCGTACATTTAAGCTGCCGACCTCCCTCCAGAGCAGATGAGGCTGTCGTGCGTCAGATCCAAAGCTAATAGGGTGTGGAAACACATGCAAAGATGGGGCTTCTCTCGCTTGCAAACACACTCTGATTTAAACACCGAACAAACTTCGGCAAGTTCAGCATATCTACTGCTGGACAGCGACATCTGGCACTGCTCTCCTGGCTTCAGAACCATGGACAGCGCCAGTTGGGAGAAGCTGACTCTGTTAGATTTCAGGACTGTGGATAGCTCCACCAGCAGCACCTAATTTCAGAACTCCAATCTCAGCGGACAGCGCCACCTGGCTCAGTAGTCCTGCATGCTGTTTCAGCACCGTGGACAAGGCCAATCAGCTTAGCTCTGTTGCAAGGGGAGAGGTGTTGACAAAAGAGGAGGGTGTGATATTTCAGCACCACACTCCCTGGACAGTGACAGCAGTTAATTGTCAAGGTGACAGAGGATTGGCAGGATACGAGGTGCCAAAGAGTGGCCTAGTCACAAATAGACCAGTTACTCTGCCAATGTGCTGGACAGTGAGTTATATCTTTATTAATAAAGGGCAAAATGTTATCATAGACGCTCACAATAATTATGAGTACACACTTGAAAGCATTTCCTGCTTAAATATTTTTTTATGATCTTGTCCTTTATTATTATTATTTGTTTCTACTCTGATTTGAAGTGAAGCCTCCTCTGGCATTATCCAGTAGGTTTCTGACAGAAATGTTAGAATAGCCAGACATAGCTGTTTAGCTATAGCTGTTTTATCCCGTGAGTAAACACAATCTGTAAACCATGGCACAACCCCAAGTGTATACACTTGTGATATATTCACTAGCATCCCTTGAAACTTGGGGCCATGCAAACATTACATAAGAGGCTTCAGGTGGCTAATCATTGGATTACAAGTTAACAGCCAATCATATTATTGGTCTGATGCACTTCTGATTGGATAGGATACCTGCTCTTGTCATTTGTAACCAACCACACATATCACTCATATTGCCCATGTGGCATGGCTTTATCCATGTTTTTTAATTAAACATGTTTTAAGCATGACATTCATAATGTACATATACACTTCATGTAAGACATGTTTTATCAAGAAAGCAATGCTTACAGTGTCCCAGTCTATCATCACGCTAGTTTATTAACCCCCTAACACTTGGCCAAACCGACACACTTCCCTTTATGTTTTAGTTCTGGGAGTATTGGGTATACTGTACTGTATGTCTGTGGGGCTCTCTCAATGCCCTTCATCGATCTAAAGTCATATTTGTACAATTGAACCATGTTCCAAGCCTATGAACCAAATTGGCTTCATGATTCTGATTTATGCCCTAGCAGACCAGTCGCATCAACAGCACTAAAACGCTTTTCGTTAATCCAATGTGCTTGGATCGTTCAATGGCTTGTCGTTTATCGGCCACTTTCATGAATCAATGGAATTTCTTTGATTGTTTCGCTGTTGCGTATCATGAACATGGCAAGAGAACCTCAGTGGATATAAAAGCAGACACGACATGAAAAGAGATGATTTCTATTTGTCCTAATATATGAAAGAAGCTTTGATTTGCTGTTGAAGCTTTGGTGAGATGCCTTGTCGGACTGCGTGTGGAGCTATTGTAGATAGCAGATGCATGGTGTAGCTTGCTGCTCTAGCATTCTCAGAAAATGTCACAGCACAAGCCATGGAGTCAGAACAAGAGAGACACGCAAACTTGCACAAAGACATACCATAGGGTGTCTTTCTGTTAGTTCTCCAGCTGAAGAACATTCCAGAACAGACTTTCATTCTGATGCTACAGTACCTGATGGTGAAGAATCATTAGTGCCAAGGATACAATCTTCAAAATTCCAGTCAATTAATAACAGGCCCCATCTTGACATGTCCTCACCCAACAGTCCCCTATCTTCATTTACCCCCTACATATGTCCGTCTAATTAAAACGACAGGGAGTAGTCAACCAGGGTCGTTTGCATGTGTGCATTAGCATAATTGAATAGGCAGGAACTAAGCGTGTTCCAGCCGTGTGCTAATGACATGGCCAAGAACAACAATGAGAGAGGAACATGTGTCCCTCTGTTTAGCTCCATGCCACTGCAAAGTACATCTATGCATTCATTTACCCTCCAACCTCCCTCATCGCTGTCTCTGGCCCTGCTCTACTAGAGGGGACGCCATTTTTTCTCACTCCCGAGGATGTATTTGCTTGTGAGAGCAGTGCTGGCTGGATCCAGGGACATGGTTCTATGTCATAATGGCTCAGCTCACAGGCCTGCACGTGTTTTTCTGTGGACTGTCAAGGACTTCCAGCTCTAGCACATTTTCCCCGTGTTGAACAGATAGAACTGAAGGGAGGCGTGGTTGGACGTACGTGGAACGATTACCCTTTCCTTGTGAAGTTGTCTTTCAGCGCTCTGACCACCATTTCTCTCTCCCTCCATCATTGCGCCCCTCTGCCGAAAGCCCGTTGGTGACACCGGAGTGGAGGGTGACCTCCTGTGTGTGATGTCAGCCAGCTGCACAGATCAAAGGCAGAGGGAAGGCACATGAAGGGGGGACGTGTGGAGGTTGTGAGCTAGAGAGAGTGGGGGACAGGGAAAGAGGGAGAGAGGTGAAGAGAGAGAGCATGAGAGAGGGAGAGCTTGTGATAAAGATAACGTGAGAAAATGAGAGTTGCAGATAGCGAATTTGCTGGAGAGAGAAAGGGAGGTGGGGGGAATGCAGGATGGATAGAGGGTAGAAGGGTATGAGGAGGGAAAGCGAGGGAGGGACAAAGGTAGAGCGATGGGGCAAATAATGTGTTCCATCCCAGTACACTGCAACTGTTGTCCTTGTTGTGAGGTCGTGTAAATCAGTGAACTTACTGCTTGCGTCTCTTTTTTCCTCCTCTGTGTCTGATTGGCTTCTCCCATAGTCACAAGGTCATGGACTATTTTTGGTGTCATGGGGAGTGGGTGGCTTGAGCAGGGGTCAGAATGAAACTTTCAGGATGGGGATATATTTAAATAAACATACGCTGTCCTTTAAACAGTAGCCTGGCGTATGTACTAAAGGTAGTTTAGGCTCCATCGACCCCGGAGTAGCTTAGGGCCTTCTGTTTGAAACCACAACCGTAATTGATTTGACCACCATTTGAAACCAAGGCCCATTTTTAGAACTCTGCTCCTCGAGTGAGCCAATATTGACTAGCTTTGATGGAGACCCACTAGATAATGACACTGAAGTACTGAACTATTGTCCAGACCTACACATCTCCACCACTATTGAATTTCGAACCCTTTTTTTCATTTCCAGCCATCAGTGACAGTCACCTCTCTCTGTATCCTTTTAGTTCTGGGCAGCTTACAGTAATTAAAGGGATGGCCCACTCCTAGGTGTGTCTGATGGATCAAGATCTTAACTTGTTTTAGAAGAACAGAAAAGCTTTCGTTATCTTAAACTGTTTGCCATTTTTGAACCTCGGTCTCTCTGACCGTGGGATGACTTAACGTACCTGTGAGGATGTAGATTATATTAAGTGCAGGATAATTACTGTACCTAGCTTTCCCTTTGTGAGATGTTATCAAATGGACCATTGCTACAGCACCTTTGGTAGACCAAAGTCTCAATAATGTGTGTCTTACTGTCTCACACATCTTTAAACAACGTACATGTGTTTGCATTCTCATGTAAATGCACCAGCACTGTATAAACATGTATGACGGGTGTTTTGGCAAAGCTTTTTCTATATTTCAGGGGGCTGTTAAGTAGGCATTCAGCATCAAAGAAAAATGGGGGCCTTTTCATACTGCCTTTACAATCTGAAAGAGCAGAAATAGGTCAGCCAGCCAGATGGGTGATGCTGCCTGCGTTGGTAATGGTTCTCTTACATGCTAATTTACCTTCTCTTGTGCCTAAGTCTGTGACTTTGGAGTTCTTCTAAGGTTTTTCGAGCAATCAGTGGATTTTTGCCTTTTTCAGGGAGAGAACTTTAGGCTCCCCATTGCTTCACCATCTCAGTTGGACTGAACAGTTAAAGTGTTTAGGCCTGAAGACAGACTAAAAGAAGCTGCCTGCATGGAGCTTAAAGCAATGTTAGGGGATTCAGACAGAGAAAGGGGGGAGAAACGGGCGTGTGTGTGTGTGTGTGTGTGTGTGAGGTGGGGGGGGAGTACATTCACAGTCCTGATTAAAGGCATAACATACATTGTATGCATTATTCATCTCTACATCATCTCCACTGCCACCTCGCGCAAAATTATATTTATGATGGAGGGGGTGAAGCATGTTGGTCCTGAAAGCTTTTAAAGTCAAATGACTGTCTTGATGAAAATCCTATTTGTGTTGGCAGAAAGGACTCTGGTGGTATCCAGAATGGTTTCTCACATCTCCAGCGGATGTCTGTGAGAACCAGGATACTTGGTCCTAAAGCAGTGGGATGGCCTATGTTTTCACTGTGGGGAAATGACATAAAAATGAATTAAACAACAGCACTATTACCATCTGAATGCTAGTCATTATGGCCCAGCATTATACCAACTCCAAATAAAGCTGTTTTTATTTCCCGACGAAAACCCAGCACTCATTTAGAGAGTGGTACGACTTGTTTAAGGCTATGAGTAATAATTAATGCTGGATGTCTGTTGAGAGTAATAGAGTTTTTATAGAGTCTTTCTGACTCAAGAGCTTCTAAGTCTGTTGTTCTTAGGCTCTTCTCCCTCTCTCAGTTTATCTCTCTGTCTGCCTGTGTAAAGAATGTGACTGCCTCCTGGTTATGATAAACCCATAGGAGAAACTAATTACCCAGGATGCAAAGGGAGTGTCACACAGGCAAGACCTTTCAAGATTATGGCTTCCCTCATCTTGATGCTTATCACAATAAATATATGCAACACACACTGCTGCCATACCAAGATTTACTAGCGATTTAAAATTCAGTCGAGTATCTTCTGCTGTCGACATCAATAGCTAATTCTTGAGCTTTAAGGGTTTCGTGCAATCACTGTCAAATTGTAAATATATATATTTTTTTTACATAACATAGTGCAACATGTAACATGAAAAATGAAATCGGGGTAGATAATTTTGTCACAACTGATCAGATCTCACTCAGACGCCTGCATACTGCTTTGCTGCCGTTAGAGAACATGGTGATTGATCTGTAGTGACACAGGCCAAAGTGAATATACACTGACAACAAAACAGGGGTCACCGTGTATACAGTGTTGTAATTGGAAGCAAAATTGGATGTCACTCACATTATTTCGAACATGTTTTCTGTCTATCGCTGATGTTTGAACTTAAAGCAGGTTTAACTAGATTCACTCTGCATGACATACGATAGCTTACTGCCCCATACGTTTACGCACACACGCGCACACACACACATACACCCACAGTCCACACACCGCACACAGCCGCTGACCCAGCGTCACTGCATCCACCTCACACGCCCTCCCCCCAGGGAAGGCAGAGTGACCCTGAGTCATGTTTGCCTCCCTGTTGCCAGTAACTGCAAGCATCCTGCCCTCACCCACTCTGCACTGAATAACAACCACAGCTAGTCATCAAGCCCAATGCATTATGGATGCTGCTTTTTGTTCAGGAGCTGCTGAAATGTCTCCCTGCGCTGAAGAATTATGGAAAACATCTGCTATTCTCATCATCGTGTCTCCATTTGAAGGCGTTAGCATGTTCCATTTGAATGCATGAAGTGGAGTGATTAGGACAGGTATGATGAATGTGGTGGTATATTCCACATGCAACAGCAGTTTAAATACAGACTTGTACATGTGTTGGGTTTCATTCCTGGAAGTCTGTTTGCTGTAGAGGACAGGGCGGTGCCACTGTAGGTTGCTAGAGAAGAGAGAAATGACAGGAACATGCAGGGATGCACTGTTCACATAACTGGTACATTTGACAATTCATTCATCAAACCACTATAAATTAGGAACAATTTAGTTTTGTTTAGGATTGAATGAGAACGGGTGTTGGGGCAGGGCAGGGGAGAGACCTGGGGGTAGGCAGAGGAAAACAGAGTGAAATAAAGACAGGAAAAGAGTAAGAGGAAAAACAAAGTTTCCGCTCTCCAGGAAGGGCTGTAACAAGATAAGCTTTGTAGCATGTGCTCACAGATGGCCGTCCTCTTCCTCATGTGGCTAAACCACCGCGTCCTCATTTATCTCTTCTTTCCAGCCATCACAGCAAGCAGGCCTGCCCCTATCCACTCCCTTCCTCTCCTCTCTCTCCCCTCCCTGCCTCTCCTCTCTCTCCCCTCTCTGTCTCTCCTCTTTCCCCTCCCTTCCTCAACTCTCTCTCCTCTTCCTGCCTCTCCTCTCTCTCCCCTCCCTGCCTCTTCTCTCTCTCCCCTCCCTGGCTCTCCTCTCTCTCCCCTCCCTGCCTCTCCTCTCTCTCCCCTTCCTGCCTCTCCTCTCTTCCCTCCCTGCCTCTCCTCTCTCTCCCCTCCCTGCCTCCTTGTCTCTCCTTTTCGTCTCTCATCTCTCTCTCCTCCCTGTCTCACCTCTCTCTCTCCCCAAGGGCAAACCCTTCCTCTACTTTCAGTCTCTCTTCACCCCCCCACCACCACCACCCTGCCTCCTGCTTCCACCCTTCTAAGGGAAAGAGGAGCTTTGACCCCTGAAAGCCTCCACCAAGCCTCACCCTCCTCTTCCTCTGTCTGGGCATGGAGACTTCTTCAGATTCTCCCACTATTGGGCTTATCTCTCCAGACAATATGTACAGATTGTGTTTGGCCTGCCTTTAAAATGGCTCCCACACGGAGAGAAGAAAAACTTGTTCACGTGTTCAGGTGTGACTTTCATCCAAAGGTTCGCTCATGTAACAGTACAAACTGCCGTTTGTCTGATTTTAAAAATCTGGCACAGTGAGGAGTCTGTGTTACAGAGAAAGAGTAGATGTTTGTGAAGAGACTGTTACATGTACCCTTTCCTAAGGAAGGTTCTTCCAAATAACAGTTATATACACTGTCCTGGATCAAGGAGTACTACATTATTTGCAGGTGAGATATACTAGTGCATATTCCAAATCCATATCCATGTGGGTGGTTCATCATCAGAGTGACATGAAATAAAATTAGTCACACACTTCTATTTTAACAGCTTGTTGTTACATATTCATAGACAAATGTGTAAGTGACACGTTTGGAGGTGAAGGATGGAGAACAGAAATGTATTCACACCATGTAAGAACGGTGGTTTCCATGACTACCGTGATCCCTGTAGGATAATCGGATTCCAGCTAAAGACAGAGGAAAAAAAAGAAAGGAAAGCATGTTTCCCAGTTCACACAACTTTAGGTGATCCTTTGAATTTCGTAGTACGATCATTCTAATTCACCTGGCTTTGTTGCCTAATACAGGAAGGGAAAAGTAATTTGTAGTTCAGCAAGCCTATAGAATCAGCTGTACCTAGTGTGCCTTCATCCTCTTCACATTAGCAAGGGGGATACCAGCTGATTGTCATGAGCTGCTATAGCAGAACGATAACGAGCTATCTGTAATTAAACATTTTCTTCTCTTTGAAACGACATGGTCAGGGTGTAACACATGGTATATCAACTGATACTATAAGAAAAGCAGCAGGAGATACTGTTTGACCTGGCAATTTAGAGCCCACAGTAGCCTGGGTCCTTTCGCATCCAATTACATGTAAATATGTCTAGTTTGACAGAGCCCAGAGCTCTTTGTAATCTAATAATGGGTTTTCCGCAGACGTTATTTGGTACTGGTGGATAAAGAAACGGTGATGGCACTACAACTGCCTATGTCTCTCGTGCGCGGAGATGGAAGACGGAGATAGCGTCTGTTTGTCAACAATTCTGCGAACAGTGGATTCCGACGGCGGAACGCTCGACGCGTCGGACGACCGCCCGCCCGCGTGGCGTTTCCCGTTCGCGGTTCCTCCTTCCCGAATGCGGTCGCCGCTACTGCTCGTCCCCGAACCCTTTCAAAGCACAGACGGATGCTGATTTCGTGGAGGGCGAAGAAAGCAGCAGCGCATCGCCGAGAGATTCCTCCCAGGCGAAGAGTGCGTCTACCACATCCGTCTTCAGCCAGCCGCCGTGACAACTGTCGGACTGCAGCTCCTCGCAGCCCAGCGCCAAGACAAACGACCTCATTATTGTAAAGAGCCATTCAAAAATAGGATCATGTCAAGCATGGCAAATACCTTTTTCCCAAGCAATCTACAGTCCTCCTATCAGAGCAAAGGTATCAGCTCCTCTGGCCTCCCTGTGCCATTAAAAACACATGGTGGAGAGAGGGGACCAGCCCTGGGTTGGGCTATCACAACATTTCTGGAGTATTATCTATAACACGCTGGTTTACCGTGTCTATGTCAGTGAATCTTGACATATCTCAGCGTGGCGTTTGTTTGTGTAAGAGCACCTCGGACCTGGGGCTGTTTGCTGTTGAAGACTCAGACACTTGTTCCGCCCTAATGAAGTTATCCCTGTTTACCCATAGAGAGAGGCCTGGTGGGCAGGACATAGTCTGTCTGCTTTGTTGGTTCACTGTGTGTTTTGTGTGTGTTTTGTGTGTGTGTGTTTCCTTTCTGTTGTCATAGAGCTAAGCGAGTGGGAGAGAAAGGCCAGGAACACAATGTACTCACTTGTGGGAAATTAGTCTCCACACCCATAGTTGTATTAGACAGATACTAGCTGAGATTAATTAGTAAAGTTTATATACGCATTTTTAAAACTCCAATCACTTAAAAAAACAGGCACATAGTAATTAAATAATATAGACAGCCATGACATCGTTGAGATTTATGTGATCGACCTGTGCAGTCAATAAAACATCTCTCCATTTTGTAATCAATCTCTGACGGTGATGGAGGTGCACGCCCTCTTGAACCCTGAGGTCTAAAGGTCACTAATGTCGCTCGTAAATTTTATTGAATCAGAGCTCAGTGATTTGGACCCATCAGGAAGCTGATCTATGCTAATGGGAAGTACAAGCAGCAGCGTCCATTAACTAGGCTGGACACCTGCTTACATTTACAACCAACATCCTTTAGCAACATGCTAATAGGTGACGGTTGGGTACAGTCTGTACTTGAGCACAGCATAGAGGTCTTGCTTAATCAAGCCAACATAACGTCTAGTCTTTTTGACATCTGCTTTATTCTGTTTGACTGTGCCCTTAGGTCAGAGCTGCTTTTCCGTTTTTTGTCTCTGCAGCTTGTCAACACCTGACAGCCTTAACCTGCCAGGACTGCTGGCAAGCTTTGGTCAGTGTGGGTTGGCTCATGTTCTCCAATGTAGTCAGCAAAGGTTGCAGCAGGGTCAAATGGGGCGCACGTGTTGGTTTATTATTAGCAGAGAAGTGAATCATTGACAATAGCTTTTGCATCACCAACAAAACACCCATGTCTTTGCCATGTGGGGGTTTTGAAACTCCTCACATTTCATGGCGACGGCGGATTTCTACTTCACAGACTTGGGGATCTTCTGTCTGTGTCTTCAGTTGAACTTTAGCACCGTTTTGAAAAAAGAGCATAACTTTTCACCTTTCCGTCTCCCCCGCCTTAGGGGGCGTGTCTTACACCCCTGGATGCTTCAGAGCAACCTGAGCTCCCTGATTTATTTAGATTGGTCTGATGTTATCAGTGAGGCAGGGAAGAAGTGATCATCTCTTTTATTCTGTGGTAAATGGCTAGACTGCGAAGACTTACCTATTTGCATGCAGATTTGTGCGAAGCATCTCCTGACAAGAAAGCGATCAGAGTCATTGTGTTTCTATTTGGGCTGCCAAGAAAAGTACAAGTGTGTGCAAAGTAGCATTTTTAAATCAATGCTTCATTGTTTTAATCTTTGTAATAAGGAGGAGTGTGTGTGTGTGTGTGTGCGTGTGCGTGTGCTTGTGTGTGCTGTGGTTGGTCTTGAGGGAAAGTTTTGAGGACTTAAGGAAATTGACCTCCTTCCTCCTCTCATTTTGTTAAGCTCAACAGCATCAAAGCAGTCGTAACTCCCCTTAACAACCTGGTAATCTCCTTTAATGTCAGGAAAACATAGTCAATTAGAGTTAAATGGCAGAAACAAATGCCATGGTGGGTTAGTTTACTTTACTTAACTTTCCCAAGAAATATAAAGCTACACTTTTGTAGGTCTTTTTGGATAAGACGTGGAGCCAAACCAAAATGTCATGAGCTTCTCCCAAATCATTTTTGTGAAAACTCGCCATTGTTTGGCATGGAAGGGATCTTTGATGGAGTAGTATTTTCCTGCTGACAAGAAGACTGTTGGAAAGCATGGCTGAGTTTCCCCCCTGATTCCCTCATGGCCAGACTAACAGCTTGTTCAGTCAAGGGTTATCAGCTGCAGATGGTTGGAGACAATAAACATGATCAAATATGGAGGTGGGGGTGTTCCGAGGCAACAGGCCTGAAAGCTTGTCACTGGTTGATGCAGTAACTTCCCTCTAATATCCCATCATATTCTCTTGTTTTCTTTGTAGCTTTCACACACAGCATCATAAAATATCATTACCCATCATTACTGTCAAATATTATTACCCGCAATGTCTTGGGAGTATTCACTGTGAGCCAGTGTTATCTCTGCATACATATATGCATACGAGCATCCACATATGTAGAGGTGGACCTTCTACTCTGACCATAATCAACCCAGCAGGTCGAATGAGATCGACACTTTGCCCCTTACTGTTAATGGCTTCTATCGATCACCTAGTTGAAGCCCATAGGGTAAATGATGCTTAGCTCTGACCTAACCTCGAGGTACATCCTTACTCTCCTCCCATCTCAAAATCACATCTAAGCCACAATATATCGTAATAATAATTGATTTTGTTTACCTTCCATCAATCACCCCAAAGAACGTGTTCCTGTTATGAAAGTAGTCAGTAGCCCTTACATGGCTTACAGTTGTGAGATGTAACGAGATTCATGTCAATGGTTTGTTGGGCACTATTGTGGGCCTCTGTGGATTCGTCTGTAGGGAGCTTGTGACTCAAATCGCAGGACAGACTGGCCGCCGTGTGTATCAGTGAAACTGTTGGATTCAGCAGAGAGGAAGACCATTTTGGATCATTAATTCTTTTGACATGAATATAGGTTAGATGATGTAAACACAAGAAGACTATTCTGCGTTCTTGAGCCCTACAGTCAGCAGTAACCTTTTAAGAATGGGATGCTCTCCTTCTAGGTAAATAGTTTGTCCTTCTGCCTTTATGAATCTCCGTTGTGCGTGATGACCACTTAGAACAAAGAACTCCCACCACAAAGCCTTGCTGATTGAAAGGCACTCAGCTTCTCTGAAAACTGACGTAATAACCACCCCATCTTCACCTGAGGTCAGTAGAAAAATCTTTTGCTCCTAGATAATGTCTAATAAGGAGTGTTTGTCTTGTAAAATCGCCATGTCTTCCTCTTTTCCTGGTTTCTCTCCCTTATCCAGCCTCTCATCTCAGTAGAGTGAGGAGAAAACAAATTAATCCATTTGAGTCATGTGGTGTGTTCAGATAAAAAGGTTATTTGAAGGCTCTTGATTAAGCATTGTGAGGGCTCTTCCATATAGAAAAGGGAAATTCAAAGGTTAGCTCATGAAGGCCCATCCATAGAAGCTGATTTGTCTTTTTTTTGCAGTAGTTCAAACATTTGAATGAAACTGAATCGTCATCTTTTCTTGCTTGTTTGCCATGTCCTTTGGAGTGTGATGCACAGGAAATATGTGTAGTCTTATACTCCTTGGTATTTTAGACGTTGTCAGACACAGCGGGCTACTGTTATAACTATTTGCTGTTGCTCTCTGGCATAGGACAATCCTCAGGAAACCTAAGCTCTTTTTCTCATAGACCCTGAACTGGGGCCAGTAATTGTCCAATCCTGGCAAAGTTTGTTTGCCTGGAGCCAGTCAATCATTGTGTGTGTTTGTGTTTTGACCTCTCCTTGGAGCAGGAAATTGGGTCCCTCTTTATGCTGGTACAGTGTGGTCAGTGGTTTAGCTGGTGGGGTGGGGGGCGATGTGTTGGAGAAGAGGATGGAGGAAGTGCAGAATCTAAACATTACTGATGGTAATACTGTAAGGTGTTTGGATTGTGTCCACCTCGCTCCCCTCTCGCTCCCCTCTCGCTCCCCTCTCGCTCCCCAGACGCTCCCCAGATCAAGGTCACACAGCTCATGTTAGCTTAGCCTAGCCACGGTGCTCCGTGAATGTAGCACACACTCCTGTGACTATATTCTAAGCCAAGTGTCCAGGTGTCCTCCCGAGGAGAAGAACAGAGGAGGAAGAGAGAGCAGGACATTTACTAAGTGACCAGCTATTATGTCTAATTCATGTGCTATGTCTAGCGATGACAGTGACTTGTAGACCAAATATTTTCAGGGTTTCTTTTTTTATTGTTTTTTTTGTTGATTTGCCTCGCCTCGCCAGTTCTGCTCCCTGCACGTTCAATGTTTCTGACAATCAGCTCTCGGCACTCCCCGCGTGTCCTTTCGGGCGCATCGCTCCGTGGTCAGGCTCCAGAGAGCATGGCGTCGTGGCGTGTGACCTCTCCAAGGAGGGCCCTTTGTTATGTTTTTCCACAGTCAGCGGGCCTTCCCCTCCTCTGATTGGGTTAGGAGGCATCTGAATGACACGTCCGCCGTCACGGCGCCTGGTGAGTGCGACTGGCAGTCTATTAAACTCCAAATGGCCCGCTGCAGAGAGACTCCACAGGGAAAATACCTCTCTTCCAGTTAACCGCTCCTTCTCTCCCACTGTTTACTAGAGCTGAGCATTATCATAGCAGTCCACGCAGCCTCCCATTGTCTCATCCTATAATTCAGATTACCAAATGGCGCTCAGGCATGCTTAATTAATTAAAAGGCTCATTTAAATTTCCCACTGTCTGGCTTTTCTGAAGACGTTTGTGAAAATCAGAGCGGAAAGAGATTAATGCAAGCGTGGTCAAACATAGACAAGCGTAAGCCTGTGCTCTTATGATTCAATTGCTTAGCATTAGTGTTTAGCGGTACCGCCAAGCAAAAAATGTTAAAAAAAAAAAAAATAAAATTTATATGAATTTCCACAGTTGGATTTGAATGTATAAATGATTGGGCAGAGAAGCCATGTCTGTCTGCTGTCCTATTGGTTGGCTGGTTCGCAGACCCCGCCGACCATAAACTGACGTAAAGGGAGTGGGTACCATTGTAATGGGATATGGGTGGCTGCCAGGGCTATCAAGGTCAGAACTGCCCACCCCTGACTTAGCTCTGCTCCAAGAGGGGGTTATGTAATTGGCCCCCTGATTGCTCAGTTAGACCTATCCCTCCAAGAGCAGTGTCAGACCCTGTGATCTGGCCCGGATATCAGACAGCCACAGACAAAAGCAAAGTGTTTCTATGTTGCTCCTCCTCCTCAACCTCCTACTCTTCCCCTTTGTACTGATTTGCACTGTTCTATTCTTGTCTGCTCAACCTGTCATTCTATCTGTCCGCAGTGCAGCACACCCCCTGGGGGGGCGCTCTTTTAGTCCAGACTGAAATCCAAGTCAGTGAACTGTTAAATGAGACTGGGGTCGATAGGAATCACATTGCTGCTGCCATTTTAAGCATTGTAATTGGAGACTGCCCAGACAAGATTTTTGTTTTTTTTTATCATCTGGATGTCAATAGTTGTAGTTAACAAAACACTAGGATGCCAAGACACCCCTTGGCTTTGAGAATGCACTCAAGGTAGGTTATTCAGGAATCAACAATCCATGGGCTATATCGAGTTTATTTGTCTACACAACCATTGACATTCCAGAAAGGAGACTGAAATTGTATTTCTATTCATACCCTTCCCTTTCATGATGAGCTTCCACAAAGCATCAATCGTAAACATTGCCAGGGTTCTTTGCAATGCAGAATGCTGCACCAGAGCAAGCGTTTGATTGGAACCCCTTTGAAATCGTAATGCCAGCCCTTAAGTGTTGATGGAGAGGCTTTAGAGGTTAACCAAAGGCTCAGTGAGGAGCCTCAACAGACTGGTTTATAGGGAGAAGGGAGGCGGTGGGGAGGATGTGGTGGTGGTATCTGATCCACTTTGACATAGTGGTGTATCCCTCTAGCCCAAGTCACTGTCCTGCAGATGCACTCATTCATCATGTTTCCCCATGGCTTAGGTCAAACATAGAAAGAGGGTAACACCCATGCACATACATACTTACTTAAATTTCAAAATGGCTAGAAAGTAGGTAAGCGTTTTGAAGAGCCCGAAAATGCTAATATCTTGAGGGAGAACTCTGCAAGAGGGAAACAGCAGGTGAAAGACTAGCTACATGTCCCTGCATGTTCCAGCTCCATCAGAGATGTACTGTGGAAAGGAGAGAGGAAGGGAAAGAGGGAAGGAGGGAGCCATCACACAAGGTATTTTCTGGCTGTCAGTTCACATCGGACTGAGCAGGACATACAGCCACCCAGACAGTGTCAACAAGCTTAGCATCTGTCGTCGATGTGAAACAGTGAGTGCGTTGTCCTACTTTGCCTTGCAGCCGCCATAACGCTCCTGCTTCCCCATCTCTCTTATCTCAGTATCTTGCCATCTCAACAGGAAGGGCTGTATTATTCAACAGCAATTTCTACCCAATTTCATGCTTGCCTACTGTTTGATCCAGCCACATCTGCCGGTAATCTTTGCCAGCGGTAATCGGATCCTCTGATAGTATCTATTTGGTGTGTGTCAAGCAATGTATGTTCAGTAGGGCCGATCCACTGTAGTGTTTCTGTGTCTTTACCCTGTCGTGGCGTCTGTGGTGGAATCACATCTGGGTTAGTGCAAAGGGAGGGAAATAATACTTTTATCGCTCTGTACTTCTAGTTCTCTTTCCTTCTTTTTTTCTCCTTGTCACTCTCTCTTTTTCTCTCCCCATCACCCTTTCTTTCTCCCTGCCACCCTCTCTCACTCTCTTTCTCTCTCTCCCCATCACCCTCTCTATCTATGTCACCTTCTCACTCTTGCTCGCTCCCTTTTTCTCCAACCTAGGGATATATCTAAACAGCTGCTCGCTCGCAAACAAGAGACCTTGGTCTACCAAATGAGAAAATCTCAACTTGAATTAATATGGTGTCGCTGATGCCTGATGGCCCTGGTAAACACTCTATTATTGTTTCCCTACTCTGACGCTCATTTCAGTGTCACCCTCACAATGTTATCTCGAAAGCTGCCATCACAATCCATGAGTTTGGCGTTGCATAGTTCTCTGATTGAATTACTTGGGCACTTTGGAGTGTACTCATGTTTTAGCAATTGGTGTGCCACTTTGAAGCAGCTGTCATGGAATCTAAAGGTCTTCGCTATCAAACAAAAACACAATATTTCTTTCAAATGACAGTGAATTTTAGATGGGCAAATACTGCTGTGCAGTACCACTGCTTTGTGGTCCTTTTCATGTCTCTTATGTAATTTCTGTGATTACCTAAACGAAGGCTGTTTCCGTTTTTTAATAGCCATATAATTGCTGACCTAGGTGGGGGAAAAAACGTTTTGGAAACTTTCCTGGGTGTTCTCAACAGGTCTGTGGGAGGGAAGTACTTTGTAAGCAGTTAGAGAGTTGCAGAGAGAACCTCTGATCCCAGTGGAGAGAGGGACCGTCAGTGGGAAGTGAACACTGAAATGAGAAACGGAGAGAAAAGAGGGGGAGCAGATGTAGGGCAGAGAAAGAGAGGATGACACAACGATGAGAGAGACAGAAAGAGAGAGAGATAGACAGAGAAAAACTGAGAGAGAGGTCCGCCTATAGAAATGACAACAGGAGAAAACCATGCTAGAGGTAGTTCATCAGCACGCACTGTATCACCCCTGACATATGTCCAGAAACACCAGGGGAACGGAGCGAGCGAGAGAGAGAGTCCTGGACAGAATACCAAGCACCTACTCCCATCCACGTTTAGCATCTTCCCCTTTTCATCTAACTCCATTACTCATTTGAAAACATGTTATCCTCATCAACACTTTGGATTCTCTCTCTCTCTCTCTCCCCTTTGGATGCATGTTTCTCCTTCCTCTCCTCAGTCTGGCTTCACCCTCAGCTAAAGCTGAGAGACGAGCCCCATCCTGAGACACTGAGCGGTGCGACACCCTCTCGCTCTCACCTCGGAGATGAGCTGCCGCGCTGCCGGGAGGTGATGTGATGTGTTTCCTGTGGAAACTAGTCTCCTATCCACAGCAGTGGCCCTGCCAGACTTTTCATGTGTGTCTATTTGATGCAATATGTTCGTGTCAGAGGCCAAGAGGGGCTGAGCTAGGAATATTTTTCAGCCCTTGCGTTGTGCGTTTGTGTTGAGCAAACAGACATATTCACATATTTAAAGGCACTGGCACATTTACACTGTACATACATATAAACACGCATGCAAACATGAATGAAGGTAGACAGAAGCGAGTGATCGTCAGTATGTATATGTATGCGCATGCACATAAACACATACACAAGCATAAAGGTCAAGGACAGCAGGCTTGCATTGCATAAAGAGAGCCTAAAGGGGCGTCTGTTTTTTAGCAGCACTAGTGACATCTATTTTGACGTGGGCACCATGAAACATGACAAACAGCGTGCTGTCAACAGTCTAGAGCATGGAACTACTGCACCTGCTACTTCCTGATTCCTGTCACTCACCTTTTGAAGAGTGGAAATGAATCGCTGTCTAATTGTTCCCAGCCTTTGAGATTATATACCATTTATAATATTACCAACCAAGTATGTTTTCCCATGTAGAGGAAATGACTAAGTTGGACCAAGCTAAAGTGTGCTTGAGTTGAGATGTCATGCTGGCCTTCTCCTAGGATAGCTGGGAACACTACTTAATTGTTGTGTTTTAAAAATATTTATTGACTCTGACCTGCATGTCAAAGTCCTCCAGACTCCAGTGGCTGTCTTCGACCACCAGAAACCTGTCAATCCTGCCTCCCGCCTCACCCCCTCACCCCCTCATCCCCTCATCCCCCGCCCCACTCAGCCCTCAGCCACCACCGGACCCTCAGGCCTTTCCTTACTCGTCAGGCTGATCGCAGTAGACACCAGGCTCTGCAGGAACTCCTATATTAGCCCCACTAACCTCCCACCTCCCAACCTGTCCCCTTCGGCCTCGCAGCAAGCCTGGCACGCAAGCCAGGGGGAAGGGGCTTGGGTTGGGGAGCATGTAGCTGGAGCTTTTGTCTGTCATAATGGTATCAGGTGAACCTGATGGTAGGGAGCTGTTCAGCTAGAACATTACCGCTTTGTTCTCTGTTGTTGTCTGCTATTTAAGAGCGGAGGGTGGGTGGAGAGTGGAAAAACAATGGACTGCCACGGTGTTTTGGCAGAGTGTGTGTGTGTGTGTACAGTGTGTTTGTGTGTGTGTGTGTGAGTAACATATGAGTAATGGACCCTCATGGCTCCAAAAATGAGAGAATAACCATGCGCCAAACACTAACGCTGACTATGTTTGTGTATAGAATAGTCAACTTGAACTCCTTTCTCAGTTGAACAAGGTGCTCCTAGCGAAAATGTCCTTTACAAAGAAATACAGTAAAGTGGCTCACTGTGACACCTACCTAGACTACGGGTACTGAGAGGGGACAATAGAGAGGTGTGAAATCCCCAGCTGTTAACAGACACCCAGGAACATAGTGGGCACACTGAGGGGTTTCCTTCTGCTTTCCATGCAAACCTATTACTCAGAATCCTGGAGACTTCCTCATAGACCATTCTCCTTTACAATGACAATATTGACCCCAACTGGTCTAAGATAGACCTCACCTCACCTGAGAGCATTGAACCTCCCCATAGGTGCCTCAGAACCTACTCCTCAGTCTCCTCTACGTAACTCCACACACCAAACCACACTTTGATGCTAGCTGTCACATTATTTTTTCAGCCTGCTGGCTGAGGCTATTGTAGCATCAGTGAAATGAATGGACTAAACCAAGTGACGGACGGCCAGGGGTACCCTCAGTGAACTCTAAGGAATGGATGATATAAGGAGGAAGGATTGGAACGCTGCTTAGGCCTCACTGTTGCAGTGTATGAGCGAAAAGTCTCTACTGTTTCCTAGCTTCCCTCCTTGCCTCAGAAGCAGTAATTGAAAAGTGGTGAATCTTTGTGCATTGGCTTAATAGAGCTGTCCTGGCCTCGCCGTAAAGCAGGGTTAATACCTTTTTCCAGTTCCATTACCCCTTCAGATTGCCTGAAGGTGAGTAAAGAGGCCGGGCTGTACTGAGGGAGAGAAGTGGGCCCTGGGTCTCCCTTTCCTCTCTTATCCTCCTTCTTAAACTGCACACTGCTCCAGAGAGAATCATTTGCAAGGTATATTACATCTTTGTGTGTCTGTGTGTGTGTGTGTGTGTGTGTGTGTGTGGTCGGGGGGGTACGTGGATTCGTCTTTGAGTAAGTTATGCACTCAACTCCCATAAGTAAGACGGAGAGGTAGTGTCTTGTCCTGAATTAATGACTTCAAATGCGCTGTTTGTGTTTTTGATGCTTGTTCTCTTCAAAACAAAGAGTAAGACTAACCATTGTACCCAAGAATATTTTATAAACAAGAACAATCTTGTCTGGGAGCTCTGCTCCCTAATCGGCTTGATGGGAACAAATTGGGAGCGATATTCTGATGCACATATTTAGGTTCTTGGGCATAACGATACAATCCCAACTGAATATCAGTCATACAAATGGTGCTTTTTCACGCATCTGAAAAGCTTACCTAAGCGGCGGGCATTCGTTTAGTCATTTTAATTGGTATTTTCCAGCTGTATATCTCCCTGGTTCGATATAATGGAGTTAATTGTTTGATGCAGTGCCTCTCCTGTGTTCCTGTACTCTCACGCCTGCTTTAATTTGCTGTATTTTTTCAATCGCTTTTCATTTATTGTAATTACGTTTTTACTGTTCCCGTTGGATCCACACAAATGTCCTCGCTTTAGTTATTCATTTATCCGTGACTGTCTAAAGCAAACTGTCTCCGAGCAGATTAGTCCTTAACCAGTACAAAAATTTGAGCTTTCAAACATAATGACCAGGTTTAATGAAATTACCTAGAACCCGTGATCAGCTGTGTGATTCGGATCATCACTGTTGGAACCTGGTGTGGGATCCTTTTTAGTACAAAATGGAATCCTCCATTTTGAATGGTTCCACTTGTCCTGGATCCATCTCCACCTAGAAGAATTAGACCAATTTGAAGTTCTCTGTGCTCGTAGTCGAAGCGCTCCCTCCCGATGATTCAGTCTATCGATCCCGATACACAATTTCTTCTCAACGATCTCTCTCTGTTTCTCTACCTCTCTTTCATTCTCCTTATCTCTATCCTCTTTTCTCCTTCTCTCTCTCTCTCTCTCTCTCTCTCTCTCTCTCACTGTCTTTGTCTGATGTTTTCTTTGACAAAACAATTATAGCACCATTAGAGGCTTCCTGCCTGCAACACCAGCAAAGTAATTCTTTCTGTTGAGGATTTAGTCCAAGCCCTCTGCTGTCGGCTGTGTTTTGGACAACAATTAATATCAAATGTGTCCAATTTTAAAACATTTACAATCGTTAACTCTAACAATGCTTTAACTGTCTCCTCAAATCATGTGGGACATAATAACATTTGGTTAGGCAATGTCAGTTCATCTTCCTAGAATGGCTCACCTCTGTCCAGTGCAGGAGTCTCTGGATAGAAAGATATTTACTTGAGACTTTGGTTTAGGAATGAAATATTATGCCTTGGATGTAGAAGCGGACAAAACATTTCCTTCCACCTCCGACTTTCTTTCATTCTTTCTCTTGAACTTCTATCTCATGAAATGGCAAAAGTGACCCAAGCTGAGGGATAAACTAACTCCCAGACAAAATGACCCCAAAATGACACAACGCAGCCCTGTATAAAGTATGGACTCTTAGTGACTCTAGCAGCTATTCTTAATGGACACAATCATAAATCACATGTCGCTCTCAAGGAGTATGAGCACTGAAGAAATGACAGAAGGAAGCAGCACGTGTCAGTGTATATGGTGTAAAGAAAGCTATGGTGTAAATGATTGCTCCTTTCTCACACGAGCTCCCTGAATCCGCACAGACTACAGCATGTAAGCACACACGCACACGTGTCCTGGCTTCTTCAGATTGACGCGATGAAGATGCAAAACGATTAGTCACGGTTACCTGCTAAATCTGGCTAACCAGGTTTGATGAATGAAATCCGTGGTACACGCATCACGTCCTAACACATGAAGAAAGACACGGAAAAGCCACGTTGCTCCTTTCCTATTCCCCATGGTAACATGTTTGAATGTTGTTCTCTTGCGGAGTAGCGCTGCCCTGGCCTCTGCTTTCCCTCACAACTCAGTGGTACGATTTCAAATGACTTAGCAGCCTTGTAATTTCCTCAAACAGCATGGGCCACAACACCCTGCCCGCTGCATGAGCCAGAGAGAAATTGGAACCTACAGAAGAAAGAACACGGCGTGAAAGCAGCAGGCCTTCTAAATATGAACCGGGCTAGTGGTTTAAAAGAACATCTCTCTATCAGTGTGCTATCTCCAGATCTATCAGTTACAGTATATCAACGCTTGTTCTTTCTCTCTTTCTCCCTCTCTCTTTCTCTCTTTCTCTCGTTCTCTTATATATATATATATATTTATATACCCCATAGAGGTAGTTTGGATAGCCAGGGAGAGGAGCGAGGCACTGTGTTGACCCATTTACTGAGGCTGTGGGGCTGGGTAGGTGCTGGGCACAGTCACTGCTGGGCATGGGTGAGCTGGAGATCCTGCTGGGCCATCTGGAAGCCATGTAATTGGGTAGGACTTTCACACCAGTGTGACACAACTCAGAAAAAAAACGATTCAAACGTCAGGACATGGGAATAAGAAGAAGAGACCATGTTCAGCATCTGGAGGAAGAGTTCATGGAAAATTACAGGAAAAAACCCAGTCTGGTTTGAAAATATTTTTTCTTTTCTTTTCTTATCCGATCTATCTTTGATTTTGGGATGTTGATTTAGAGATTTTCCGGGTTGCGACCTGACATTTTGGCTGAGCTCGTATCGCCCACAGTTGAAAGGCTGGATAGATTTGATGTGGCGCTTTCCCACTGGAGCGTGGAGGACGTGTTGGTGCATGGTTGCGTGAGCCAGTGCTCTGAATAACAAAATGGCTGCATTGTGTTGAAATGGCAGCATACATGATTTTTACGGCATCCGTTGACTAACTGATATTATGCATTATTTAGGACTGGTGAGAAGCAGTTACAAATGAAGAGAGAATAAAAAGGCACATATTGACTCTGTTAACAGAGAAATTATTGCTATGGTGACGGCGGCCCATGGATAAAGGGGTAAAAGTTCAACACAACGTTCATGCTTCCTTGAAAGCAAATTAGCTCACATCTTGCCTTAATGGTACTTTCTGTTTGAGAGGCCTCACAATGGGATGCCCACTCAAAGTCTAGGAGATACAGAAGAGGTGATTAGTAAAGACTCATAGACAAGTAGTCATTAGGATGGAAATACCGCCTGACATGGAATGGCAAAATCCTGTGTGTGAATGAGCCCTGAAATGACAGGCATGACAGACTCGGTTGGAGGTCTGATGCATGGTATTTAGTACAATCATTATAATACCATTGGACAACTTTCCATGGTTGTTTTCACTTGACTAAGGCAAGCAACAGGGTCGAGCAACCGAACAGCAGAATTTATGGTACGTTTTTTGTTTTTGTTGAAACTTATTTTTGTTGACAGAATTGTTATTTGACCCACTCAAAATTGTAATGATCTCATTCTGTACCTTTGTTCCTAGCGTTGACTCACCACTGTTTGCGTGAGCATTGAAACAGCCAGATGTACATTATTCATTAGACGTGGTGCTGAATAGGAACAGTGAGCCAGCATGTTACCACCTCCTCTCCTGACCTGGTCCATTCAGTTACCACAGAAGAAGAAAGAAGAAAGAAAACATCCTCCTACGTATTTCCAGAAGTGATGTGTCAGAACAGGGGGAAAAACCTCCTGTCTGCTGCTATGAAGCATCTCTCTTGTGGCCTGTCATGCCTCTCCAGTGGTTCAGCGCCCACGATGACCTTGAGGGGTTTTAATAGTAGACTGGGGAAGGGGAGCAATCTGGTTAAGATAAGAACTCGTCGAAATATTGATAGGATCAATGCCTGAGGGAGTGTTCGGGGCCACGTCCCAAGATTCTGTGGTAAAAAGTGTTGATGTTATAAAAATGTTGTTGTGCTGATTAGTTCATAACCAGGTTGGTGATGTCTGTCAAAGGTTTTCACTGAAACATTCCCCTCTCCCTGTCTATGTCAGATTTTTCCTTTTCTAGAGCTGTTGGTTTATTTGACGTGCGATTCTGTGCTGGCTTTCACTGGCTGGTTAACCACATAGCATGTCTTTGTCATTGCTAGTGGAGCCAAGGAGGCTGTTAGGTGAGTGTTAAGTAAGTGTTAGAAGCACAGCTGGCCAAACCAGGATATAGCATGCATTCACAGCAAGCTCTGCTAGGACAGCTGATAAACAAGACAGTGTTAGCAGATGCCACTTGATGTGAACAACAGGCTTGTGAAAGCCTGAGAAGTGTTCCAGCAACATCTAACACTCAAACGTGGGACTTGTGAATGCTCTGCTCTCTCAATTAAACTGATGATACTGGCAGGGGAAGCATAGATAATCTGTCTTTAGAAAGAACTTTTGGGAATCACTTTTTGTCCGTAAAAAAAAAAAAAAATCCTTGATGTAATGGTAATATTTTCTTTTTTAGCCAGATGAACTGTCTCTATAATTAACCTAAACCAGAGGTCATGCAGAGGTAGGGGAATCAGAGTGTAAAGTAGTGCAGGGCATTCATTGTGGTTCTGAACATCTTTGAAAGAAGACAGTTCCAATACTTTGGGAATCATTTTCCACTAAGCCATGGAAATAACACAATTTGGAACATTCAGAATGAATGGCAAATTGTAAAGCAATTTTTCTCCAATAAGGTTATCTTTTGCAAGAGATCATTCTGTCAGTCTAGCTGACTTCACAGCCTTCACAGTCTCATTATGTTTGCAGTGTCAAAGTCAGGCCATCTGCGGTGCCGTATTTGGTGAATAATGGCTGAGATGAGGTTGTAATCTCTGTCAGTACAATAGCAGACGCCATACAATGTGTAGTGAACCTTGCGTCACTGAAATTATGTACGGGCACAGAACAACCCAAACGAGTTTTAACCTACCTAAATCACACACCCCATAATCTCTACAGAAATATGGATGTTACTGCCATGACTAAGGTACAGACAGGACATACATTCCACTGTGTCCCTCTTGTCAAAGACATGGATCAAAAGTAAAACACATTTGTCATATTTGACTTTCGCAATGTGAAGGGAGAATGGAGGCCCCTGTGCTACAGAATGATTTGTTTACAATCCAATTGGAGCCCTTTGCAGGGAATTAGTGTTGTGCTACTACTGGTGAGAAATGGAGGTATAATAGATAATATTCTGTTGGGTTTAATGTGGGTGTGTGTATAATAGAGAGAGAGAGAGAGAGAGAGAGAGAGAGAGAGAGAGAGAGAGAGAGAGAGAGATAGAGAGAGATGGTGAACGAGAGAAGGTACAGGGTACAGAGTGAGTAAGAGAGAGGGAGGGAGAGAGCAGCGTGTGCCTGGAGCTGCTGGTAGTCGTTAGGAGGTTGCAGGATCATTACGGACTCCAGGTGAGGTTTACTCAGGCTCAGCCAGCAGCTGCTCTCCCTGCCTCACTCATCTCTCTCTCTTTGTCTCCGCTTCTCTTTCTCTCACTCCATCTATCTCTGCGTCTGGCTTTCCCTTTCTGTTTATCTCTCTCTTTTATTTGCTCCCTCTATCACCACCTTAAGGTTTTTTACCCATTCAACAAAGTCCCTTTGTTCAACCTATAACGTCCCCTTCTCTGTGGTCCCCTCCTCCTTGTCTCTGCTGCAGCGTCTGCCTGGCTGGCCAGCACCACCAACATGACTGAGAGTCGAAGGGAAGCCTTAGCGGCGGCCCCTATGACCACCAGCGCCACCGCCACCGGCGCCAACACCACCGACCTGACAGGGGTGGGCGCGGGCGAGAAGGACGAAGCCTTCTCCAAACTTAAGGACAAGTTCATGAACCAGCTTAAAACAATCCCACGTGAGTAACTAAGCCACACCTTCCCACCTGCCAAGCCACAACAGCACGGTGACTCATCATCAGCCTTGGACATGTTCTTTGGCGTAGAATTGATGAAAACAGAGCAAGGCCATTGAACGGTACTGTTGAATATCAACTGTAGGTGTTTGAAGAGTAGGAATGAATGAATGAGTGCTCAGGGTTATTTCTCTTTATCCGTAACTTCTTTCTCACTCTCTCTCACTCTCTCTGTCTTTTAATGTACAAACGAGAAAGCTAATGGATTTGCTTTCAGCTCTCTGTTTATGTGGACACGCAGAGCACTATATTTTAATCAACACCCATCTTCCGCAGAGACGGTACAGTCCTGCCCAGCTGTCGACCTCTCACTAATGTTCTGCCCTTCTGGTTGGAGCATCTTTTTTGCCCGAAGCATCTGCGCCAGACAAAAGTACACGAGAGTTCTACCCTCTTTTGGAATAATGCACGTCGCCCTTATCCAGTAAATGTGCCATTCAGCTGAGTCCTAAATATAGACGTATCTGTTGGCTCGTGTGGAAGTAATTCCCATGTCAGGAAATGGCTTCTGTGAAGAGGCCCTGTTACAGTTTTTTTGTGTTTTTTTTTTTTTTTGAATGACGCCAGTTGTCAAATTATTCTGCTGTGCTAAGATTTATAAGCCGGCAAGTCTGATAAGTGATTTCAGTTTCTCCATCTGGGGAGGATCATTTAAGGCAACAGTTTATTTGCTCTGGGAAATCAATCCAAAATTTCTGCTTCGATAGCCCATGGCTAGTGACGGTGCCCTTTGCTGCTCTGGCACAGGATGTACCCTGTACTCTGGTGTAGAGGAGCAGTGGAGTCATCCTGGGTTGGAATTAGCTGTGAGGAACAGACAGTATAAGAGCTCTTAAGGAGGTGGAGTTAACTAGTGTGCTCCCACTTTCAGTAATGAACCAGACTCTATATAGGGAGCTACCAAGACTCACCCCCATCCCTTCCTCTCCTCCCTTAGATACTGGAGCGCACCGTATTGAGTTTCTCCCTCCCATATGCCCACCCCACTGATCCAATGTCTGTGTTCGACGATTGCACACTAACAACCAAGTCATTAGGCTTTTACCATGTTTCACCTCTCTCCCTAATTATCACATTGTGTGATGTGGACAGCGGCTAAATAAGGGGTTGCTGGGTACGCCTCAGACAGAAATGCACATGGAGAGTGTCCCGAAAAAGCCAGTCCATTACAGTGGGGCTTAAATTACTGTTTTTGCTCAGGCTCTCAGTCAAAGGCAGTGACTCTCACCCTGCACTGCTGCCAAAGCTTGCGATGATGATGAATGCCTGAAGGACTGTCTTTGTGAGACTCCGAAAAACATCGATACTCCCTGTGAGTAACAGGACAGAGCACTGATGAAGGATATGAGAGATGGGAGGAGACGTGCTCGCCTGAGACGGCCTGGCAGACCGTGGCAAATGATTCCCGCTGTGTTTATCCACTGCAGTCTGCCCTTAGCTTGGACGGTGTTGGGTGCGATGCATGGGTCTGTCATAGTACCCCATCTTGTTTCTGGGTCTTCAGTGGGGTGTGATAATAAGGATCTATAGAGCTCCTGAAGCCAAGATCTCTCCTCTGTTCCATGTCTTGGCGAAGGGCTCCTGAAGAGAATATCACTTTAACAAAGTCTGGCAAACGGCTGGAGCTTCATTTCAGGGGGTTTTAAAACTCTGTTAACTTACCTCATATGGAGGTATTTGGCCATTTTGTATCATTTCTCATTTTGCTTATTCAGAACCCATTTCATGCCCAGCAAGGGCCAATCAAAATAAACATTTATTCTGAAGGCTGAGGACCATGCATCCCCTGTCTTAAATATCACAAATCACATGCTGGCACATACACACACACACACTGATGCAGAGGACTGTGATCTTGACTGTGTGGTCACTCCCCACTGTGAGCTTGCCCTATTCCAGAGAGGTGTCCTGTCACAGAGGGATGTCATAATGAATTTGTCAGCACCCTTATTGTGCACCCCAGGACTCTACTTTCAATGACAATTAACCTCTCAGCACTGAGTCAGTTTAATCCATAACTCCAGGCCTACACTAGTCATTACTGTAAATAACACTGACCTTGTTTTGACATTTTCAAAAAATGACTTCTTAGACTATGATTTAGGCAACAATGTGCTTTGGCATTTCCAATTCTTTCGATTTTCCAGTGCTGCATTTTTCAGCCGTTTTTAATTTATTTTATTTCATGGTTGCAAGTTCAGCCAAAGATGGTAATCCTCCTTTTATTTGGTTATGTTGGATAGTGCTCACAAGAAGAAGGCAAACTTCATTAGTGAGGATTATTCTGGTGGCTCACTGGAGCCAAACTCAATCTCCCATATCTCCCTTTGGCTTCAGTTCTACTGCCTCTGCCTCACTTTGAGATGAGAGAAAGTGCTTTCCATGATGCAACAGGAGGGACTGAGGAGACCCAAGGCAGCTCTCACATAGAGCCAACATCTGACAGATGGGAAGTGTGGACCTTAGACAGAGTCCCATAGCTCCGGACCACCATGCCCTGGCTCCCCTGCCCCCAGCCAACCCCCCAGCCGGCTGGGCAGAGGTTCATGTCCAGGCCCCTCTGATCACATGCATTGTACAAACAAACATCACAGCAGGATCGATATTCTTCACAACTAGCAGCAAGAATTTTGGTCATTAGACCATTTCAGTTGTTTGATATGTCCTGGTTTCAGAAATGGTTATCAGAGCCCTAATGGAAGCCATTGTCCCATACAGTACCACAGGACCCTGCTGTGGTTGTTGTTGTCTTTGCTTGAACACACCACAGCAGGACAGGGCAAGGATGAACTTTTGCTCCTACTGGCATAACAAGATCTAAAGCAGAGGTTAATTGACCAACAGGGTGCTGTCAAATTCTATTAGTGGGTTTTGCCAGTATGGTCTATGTTACCTCACATCACAATCACATAGCACCCTCCTCTATTATTTTTCACTGTGAATTTGAACCACAGCTCCCCCAGTCGTGTAGCCTGCAATATTCCCTTAAGTTGTACCCGTAAAATAAAGAAAAATACGTAGCATTTTTCAGACTCACTTTGATTTTTTTTTTTTTCAGTAACATTTGAGCATCCCTCTCATGTACTCTGTAATAGGCACAGTTGAATACATCCAGGCCCAGTCCACAACATACTGAAGAATTCATTCTGCTAGAGGGCATTCCGTTTCACGTGTGCAAAGACAAGAACATCTTCTCCTAAATGTTGAGAATGTTGTCTCTGTTAGCCAGGCCAATGTGGATTTGATGAAAGGAATATTGCAAATATAAGAAGACAAGGTGTTTGGTGCAAAACGAAAGTCCTCCCCAACCCTCCCCGTGTTTGCGAGGGATGCCAAAGGATAGGTTTCGTCTCCGAAAAATACCTCACTAGCCACCTTCAAATCAAATGGCTGCTTCCTGGCAGAGCTGGCTAGTTTGAGCTGCGAGCAGGAGGATGCTGCCGTGACCTTGAAGACAGCGGGAAAACAGCAAAGAAGACTGATCAGCGGCTCGTTGGTATGCACAAGTCAGCCAAGTAGGTGTCCCATTGTGTGCTTGATAGCTTTGGCTCCTTTTAACGCTCCGCACCGAAACGCTTCCAGCAACGCTACAGACGATGTGTGAATAGGAGCTTTCGCAGCCACGTGAGCGCGGGTTTCAGCAGCTACTGCAGAGGAAAAACTCCCTTTTGCGTTGCGTTAGGCGGAACAAGAGATAACCACTACTTAAAGTTGAAGTGCGACATGCAGGCAGGCTTGGCTTTCGAGGGAGAGAGAGAGAGAGAGAGAGGGAGAGAGGGAGAGAGAATAGACAGTTACACAATAACGTTAATTAGATGATGCTTTCATAGCAGTCAGGGAGTCAGGATCTTTTAATTAAAGGGACACCAAACTGTCTTGTAGTCTCAGACACATGCTTGATAGAGAAGATTAGGATTGCAATATTCCACAACATCAGGCTAACCATCTATTCAATAGTTAGAGTTAAGAAGTTGACTCTGTGGCTAAATTTTTTGGCAGATTGTACTTCATGATGCACCAAAGTGTTCCATCACTGTGTAGTCTGCAGCATCCAATAATGCCAGATTTGGCTAATATAAATCGGTCCATTTACTTAGACTGAAGCTGAGCCATCATCACGTTAGATATATCTGCCTTATCCAAGCTTTCATTTGAAAAAAATGTCAATGCCTCACAGTTCCTTCAGTTGGACGGTTGCTTATCAGTGCGGCTTTCAGGCAGCTTGAAATACGAACCTGCCACATTTCCGACACTTCCATTAAAAGATAATCTTCCTGGCCAGTGTGTGGTAAAAATGGCCAGTTTAACAGGTGGAGTTGGGGTGTGAGTGAAAGGATGCTGTCTCAGCCCATTCCCTCTGCTGTGGCCAAGGTGAAAAGTTCTTATTCGGTTTCAAGGGTGCCAGGGTCAAATGGGGGCATGAACGGGCACCAGAGTGTCAGAGAACATGGAATAGTCAGTTTCTGTATATGCCAGAGGAAGTATGTTTGTCTTCAAGCTACCGTACACATAATGAATATTCCATGAGCAAAACACAAAAATACAACTTGGTGACTCGCAAACTTTATACTGAAGCCCTTGGTCTTTCAAGACTTTGTCTATTCCAGCAAACCCACAACTCTCTGTGGCCATGGCGAGCTTGATCCTTTTCAGGGGATCACATCTAATTCCATACCAAACAGGCAAGGCCGAGACTGTAGATCCTAAAGTTGTTTCAGAGCATCGCTCATAGTTTTTCCTTGAAGGAGAGTGCTTATTGATTTTGTCAACAGACCATTGATTTTTTCCCCCTCCATCTCCGTGTAGATCTCACAGAAGGAAGGGCTCCAGCCTAGTACTGGCCTACTAAATCTCAGAGAAAAAAACCCCACTAATATACTTCTTCTTTGATGGTTCTTTCTAGTGGCCCGTAGATATGAAGTCTTCAAAGCTGCACTGGAAGGAAACAAAAACAAATGTGGATTTACAGCAGAGCTACTTCGTAAACTTAGTCTTCCAGTTTATTTCCATCTTTCTATATTATAGACAGATCCTTTAAAAATGTTAAAAGTGATTGCAGTTGGATGAAATGTGGTGGTTTGAGAGATCCCAGATATCCTCTCCCAGTTATACCTTACACGAACCTGCATCCCACCTGTTTGGGAGACTGCTCCTCTGTCTCATCAGAACATGGCAGATAATAGCGGCCTAAAAAGCCCCTGTCCACCAATCTGGCTTCCTGGCATCTCATGGTAAATATTGACAAAATTAAACGGGGCACCGAAATTGGCTTGTTTGCAGATACGTCTGTGTCCCGTTCTGCTGCAAGAAGGTGTGCCTCACCAGGTGTTTGATGTTTTACGAGCAGAAGCTGTAATTAGAGCTTGTGAGTGGCGGAGGTGTCTGAGGTGGCGTTGCTCTTCTCATTATGGCCAGCACATCTGGGCTGAACAACATCCCCCCGATACCTACTGCTGGAGCCCAAATAGAGCCGGCAGGCCCACTTTAGTGTTGTGCGTGTTTGTATTGTGTGTGTGTATATATGTCCGTGTGTCTTCTTGTCTCGCACATACACACGCGTACTTCCTGGGTCTGTTGTTTAGATAGGCGTCTCCACGTTTGGCAGCAGGCTGTTAGTGCCATGGCTGTGCCGGGGAGTGGAGCGCCTTCCTGTCTGATAGTGACAGAGCTAACTTCTACTCTGAGCTGTCCTATTTAGTCCTGTCAGACCCTCACACAACCTACAGTAAAACACTGCTCTCTGACGTCTCAGTAAGCCTCACCAGAAGAGGCTGGAGTCAACAGGAGGAAGGGATTTGAGGGAAACCTGATGCAAGCATGTGTGGGGTAAATAAGCCTTGTACCTTTGGTACAACACGAAATGTATAATTATGGATGAGTCTGAGACTGCTAAAGTGTAAGCCGGGGCACTTCAGAGAGGTGTGTCAAACCAATTAACACAGTCACTGGTGGTGAATCATTGACTCGACACAGTCATGGTACAGTTGATACCTTTCCAAACAGACCCTCCAAATTACTGCACCTCTCACACCCAACGAGCACCGTGTGCCAGTGATTGGCGTGAAAGTGTCAGTTGTCTGAGAATCTTTTGTTTAAATGGCAAGTGGAAAATGCCAGCATCTGTTATTTCTACTAAATTGGCCGAGTGTTTGCTCAGACATCCAGACGTTTCTCTCAGCGTCGCTGTTTGTGTTCGAAGGCCAGTCGTTAGAGAGTCCTTGTTTGGACGACTGAGAGTTACCCTAACGCTGATCAAAGCCGCGTGCATGCTGATCCTCCATGGCAGTACTCCAACCATGTCTGCACTTGGTCTTGCACACCAATTAGAATCAATACAGCACGTGGAGGGAGATTGTGTTTGGCTGAGGTTTTTTAGACCCAATCAGGGTCTTGTTCTGCAGCCTTAGACGTGACCGTGACCTCAATTTGAAGTGCTTGACCTCTAACCCCTGTTCCCTGTGCGTTCCCTGTTTGCTCCCTGTTTCCAGTGCCATCATGGGCCATAGTTTCCATCGCCTTCGTGGCGGTCATCCTGGTCCTCACCTGCTGCTTCTGCGTCTGCAAAAAGTGGATATTCAAGAAGAAGAACAAAAAGAAGGGCAAAGACAAGGGGAAGAACGCCATCAACATGATGGACGTCACCGACGGGGCAAAGACCGAGGTACTGTCTTTGATCTTCTGCCAACATGCACCCTTGAGACACATTTACACTTTTTGAATTTGAAATGATGTTAATTAATGTTAATTGAAATGTTGGAGTGTATCCTGATGGTACTGTTTAAAGTTTTTTATGGATGCAAATATATTACTAGGATTGATAGGAATGTACTCGTTTTTAACATGCAGACATTTAATTCACTGACACATTCACTTGCAGTGCAGTTCTTGGCATTACCATTTGCTGCAAACACTTTATTACTGTGTACTTTACAATGAACAAATTTATGCACACACGCACACTCACACAACTTTGGTTGACGCTCTCACGTCTAAGATGACACCTCACCATTTACTCTAATTACAGGACTGTGAGGAAGCCTGGTTTTTAAGCATCGCAGAAAGACATTTTAAATCTCTCTTCCTTATTTCATTTTTTTTTCTTTTCTTACATTCAGTCTACTCTTTTAGAGATTACTAAGTATGGAATTCTATGGTATATTATGAAGTGGTATCAACCCAGAGAAATGACGTTGGCTAATCGCAAGTGAAGGGGAGTAAATTGTTCAAGACCTCCTTTTCAATTGCTCAAAGATGATATGGCACATGAACACTTTAACCTCAGTTAGTATACTAATTGCATTAACAAGGATTCTCACTACAGCCCCCCTTAACGGAATAATTGACAATGTCTGTTTAATTTCCAGTCTGTCCACGCCAGCACCGCTTACATTCTGAAACGCTAATGTTAAGTGAGAGAAGGTAGGCTGATTCAGCGGAATTTAGCCGCCGCAAAAACTGTCTCACAATAACAAATCAAACCCCATCTTTCTTAACGTTTGACAGCTCTGAAAGGTTCATGTGTAGACTCACCATTACTATTATCAATGTCAACTTTGTTGACACGTAATTGGTTACGGTAGCTTCTTGCTGGGTTCAGTTCAAGTGTTCACAAGACAAATCCAGACCTTAAAGATGGTGAACCCGATTTGTGACTAAACAGAGCCACCGCACGAGGCTCTTGATCATTTGAAATGACCAAGACAACCTAAACAATAGCTCAATATACTAAATGTTATAGTGAAACATCCAGTGCTCAATACACATTAGCTATCAGGTTATTTAGCTATCCTTCAAAGGAAGCCATACAACAAAATCATTCCGTTCCACAACATGACACCTCTCCTATTGGACGTAGTCCCTGAAGGCAGAGCCAGCAGCTCCGCCGGCAAGCGGTCATTTCTCCTGGTGTGCCCAGACTCTGGTGTTAACTCCTGTGTGTGGTTGTTTTAATTTGTTTTTCTTCCTTCTATGTCCTCCTTATCTGTGTTGTGTCTGATGACTGTTCGGGACTGTCATTGGCGGTAGGTTCCCAATTGCTGTTGGATCTTTATAAGCCTGCTACTCTGACGTTTCCTAGCCTCTTGACAACAACTTACTCCCGTAGAACCAAATATATGTAACTATGCATACAGTTCATGTATATCTACTGTATATATGTGTGTATTCCTGCATATGCACATATATATGTATGAAGGAAGCATTAGGTGCGCTTTGACAAGATTGAACTACATTGATTTTTCAATCACTTGAGAATCCCTGATACCATTCAATTGATCAATTTGCATTTTTTGAACGAGCGCCCATGAGCGAATGTAAAATGATTAAGCTGCTAGCTTCTACTAAATGTTCTTTAATAACACTCCAATAAGCCACAGTCTCTGTCGGAGCTTTGCACTTACTTATATCGACCTTGAGGCAACGGCCTTATGCCATTTCCAACACATAAAGTACTGTGTTTGGAATTAAGATGTAAAACATACTGATCTGGATTTCCACTCTAACATTTACTAAGAAACGTAAGAAGAGTCATTGCAGGCACTGTTCACAGATGTCTGCTTTTTGCTTAATCATTTTACTTGCTGTACTCTCCTCTCTGTGTCCAGGCAACACTGATCATTAGAGCTAAGACAGGAATATGTCTGAGTGCACTTTCACTGTGCTCACCTTTGCACAAGGAGACAGATGGGACAAAGGCAAAATGTACCTCGAAACAAATCAATGTTGTTCATTCTTTTTGCTTTTTACACCAGCAACCTTACAGACTAATAGGGCTGGTTCCCATTATGCCCCACCCCCTTCCCTCAGCACCAACACTTAGTGTAACGCTGGCATGTTGCTTTTAGCTACCATCATCATGGGGGTTACACATGCAGCTGAAAGTGATGGTGTGATGTGACTGGGTCTCCTAAAGGGGATGTGGAGACTTGAGAATGGGGATTATCACAAGAGCACTGTTCTGTATCTACTGGGAATGCCCTGCATGCATAATGAAAAGAGAAAGTTTGAGAGTTTGGAGAGGCAACCTCTGACACTTGAATGATGAACCTTGAGAAGCTAGTTGTCTGCCTCTTCAATCGCATGCTTTATAATAACCAACTGACCCCACCCCACTGAGGTCACGATCCACCGCCACCCTCCTCCTCCCAACCAACCAGCGAAGGGCTGCTTCACTCTCCTTCTTCTTTACGATCTTCTCTCACGCCATTTTCTCTCCAGACATTTCCCAGCTGATTCGTTTCTTCCAGAAACTCAATCTGCTTGAAATAACATCAAGGGAATCGTCTCGCAATGATCTCTCTCTCTCTCTTTTTCTATTTCTCTTGTCACTCTGTCCCTCTGTCGCTTTCCCCTCAGACTGTCTCACTTTCTCCGCCTCTTTGCTCCTTTTCTCTCCCGCCTATTTCTCGTATTCTTCAAATGACTCCACTTTCCTGTCCTTTTTCTCTCTGCTCCATCATTTGATCTTTCCACTCTTCTGCAGACCAAAAAATCGTCAGTTTTTCTGAACCGCATCATCAGGGGTCTTGACCTGAGCATAGTGCATTTCAGAGCATGTACTGGTCTCGACTGCTTTGGTGGTTTAGTGCTTGCTCCCCTTTCCCCTCCCCCCCCAAAAAAGAAAAAAGAAAGGCAGCTTTTCAGGAGCGGGGTCTGCCAGCAAGCCTGCTGGCGGGCCATGGGTCGGGGCCACAGTCGGGCAGGGCCCGGGCATTGCCACCTACCGGAGACACTGACTCTTGGTGGGTGTCTCCTTCAGGCCTTGAAGGATGAGGATGATGCCGAGACAGGGCTGACCGATACGGAGAAAGAAGCGGAGCCCAAGGAGGACGAGAAACTGGGCAAATTACAATACTCGCTGGATTACAATTTCACCGAGAATACGGTAAGGCTCCGCTCTGCCAAACGCCCTGTGTGTGTCGTTGTTGAGAAAGGTCCTCCTTCGTAAGTATGGTCACCTGACCCGCCTCTGTGGTGGCCCATCCTTTCATCTGCCCATCCTGAGACTACTCTGGAGAGTAGGTCATGCATAACCCTGTCACAACATTGCTGCACACCACGAGAGGCTCATGCTGGTCCAGTTTGTGTTTCTATTCATCACTTCCAATTCTCTTTTTGTAAAGACTCACTTGGGATTTGCAGATCTCTCCAAAAAATCGAATGTGCTCCTTCAGCCTCAACCAATCGTGGTCCCTGCTGAAACCCATCTGGGTTATTTTTCAGAGGCTGAGTTTTAAAAGTAGGGAGTCCACAGAAGCAGAACAACTTCCTGTTGGCAGATGTTCAGTGACTGATAATAGAGGCTGGGCATGAGCATGGGACTGCATCTCACTGGGCCAGCTAACTCCCTGTCATAAACAAACCTGACAGACTGGGATTAGCTTCTAACATGCTTCACGGACCCACACACACAAACAAACACACACATGCACACATACTCAAACAGATACACAGACATCTACAAACAAATGTGCTCACGTGGTTTCCTCCTCAAATCTGTTTCCTCACTGGTGATGATAGCAATAATGATGATTACTGTGATAATTGGCAGTATGCTAGTAATCACAATATTATCATAAGATAATCATCACCAATCATAAAAGGCAGCGAACATGGGACATTTTACACTAGCAGACGTTCGCTGTCAAGCATTGGGAGAAAGTAGATGTTTTGTGTGTATGATGGAGGAGGGAAGACATGGAAGCCTACATCCAGTCTGAGGCACCTCCTGCTCAGTGACAGGATGACAGTAAACTAGAGCTAACATGGTTCCATAACAGTTGATCAGGTTGCACAAGTTCTAAATCACAGATTAAAGGAAGTGGGTGCAATTGAGGGAAATTGGCACAAGTGATCGTTTCACTCTAACAGTCTAGAGTGTGCGCATGTATTTGTGTGTGAGTTGGCATGCGTATGGATTTTGTTGTAACGTAATCTGCCCTCTTAAGATGAATAGAGTAAAGTATTACTGAATGGAGAGAGAGAGAGGGGGGGGTGAGGGAGCGAGGAAAAATAAGGTGCAAGGTGAAAATTCATCTTGTTTACTTTGGTTAACCAGCAGTGATGGGTGATGCAGCCAGCGACTCTTGTGACCAGGCTTTTAGTGCTAATGAGAGCTTGGAAGGGGAGCTTGCTACTGAGAGAGAGGGAGAGGGAGAGAGCATCGGCCAGTAACCCTCAGAGTAATCCTCACACGCCACACAAACACAAGCGTAACACCACTCCCACTTCTCCATTCACCGTCACGCCATTCATCAGCCTTTTAACAAGTCTAACGGGAGACTTTAAGCTTTCAGGAACAAGAGTCAATAGTCTTCGTTACCATTTTAAACAGAAAGAAATAAGCCTCAAATGATACTCTCCGAACCTCCTCTCTTCTCTAGCAGGGCCTTTCTCTCGTAGCCCACCCACACAGGTGACCCCTATAACAGGACAAGCGTTAGGAAACACAGAAAGACTACAGGAAAGGTGATGTGACAGTTTTACATCCCCCTGAGCTATGGTGGCCCTTGTTTGAAGTGGGATGTTTGTGTGTGTGTTAGAGAGAGAGACAGAGACAGAGAGACACAGACAGACAGACAGACAGACAGACAGACAGTTTACAGAGCTGTTGGAGTTGGGCCTATTGCAATAGGACCAGACAATGCCACAGCTGAATCCCCAGCCTGTTCACGCTGCTTGGTTCTCTGCCCCCCGGACCTCCCGTCTGTGTCCAATATCCCACAAACACAGTGGGGTCACGACCTGGCGCAGGCTGACACGCTCCCTCTGCCCTGCGAAACACACACTTCATGTGTCGCTGTTTGTCAGCTAGCGAGTCTCTTAGCAATTGGCTCAATTGCCTTTTTAGAGCCTATCCTGTTTTAATTGCGATAGTGTTAGTAATTGTTCAGCACACACATTCATTTGAAGTGTGTTTATTTTAGTGCAAACGTTTTGTTTTTTGACAAACTGCCAATCGACACCCACCCGAGGACAACAAAGTTAAGGGTCGTCCAACAAGCGAAAACAACATTGACCTCCACTGTCCTCCTGTCTGCGATGAGGCATTATGGGTAGTGCGGTTCACTGTAAATACACTGTGACACAACACTGTAGCAAGACATGACACTGAGCCTCTGTTTATGGCCATGCTAAATCGAAGGGACATCACGCCGGGATGAATAGTCACACGCGGATGTGAGTGCTGACCGTCATCTGAGTTCAGCCAAAACAAAGCTCCAGTATCACTGTACTAAGGATGGAGAATGGATATCCAGAGAAACTCTACATATTCTCATCGCTTGATGGGCTGTTTGACAATCTTTTGGTGCGACCATTTTAGAGTTTGTATATCGGTCTGTGTGCGGAATCTCCTATGGCATAGTATCAGTGTGACCGCTTTGTGACAATGTTATGCATTACCTGACAGCCTTTGAACCAGGACGGCCCATGCTTTTCCCTTGGTGCTCCCTGTTTGTGGCGTTTGTGGCGTACTTGTGTGTAAACCATGGACAGGATGTGTGTGTGTGTGTGTGTGGAGTACTCAGTGTGATCGTCTGTACCGTCCATCAACCCCCGTCTTCACCCTAACCCATCCCTTCAAGAAGACCTTTCTCTGCTGGACTCCCACCACCATCTCTCCCCTGTCAGGTTCCAGCATCAGTCACTGCAACACATCCACACATTTCCAAAGGCAAAGGGTCTGCCCTGTCTCCTCCTGGATGTAGCTTTATTGCGCCACATGGTCTATGCAGGTCTCTGACAGCTGGAGGGCTCCATGGCTGAGTGGCCCTGTCGCCCTCCAGATTGCCAATTGATGGCAGCCTGATAGGAAGTTGATTGACTGACTAGGCGGGCCCTAAGAGGCCTTGAAGGAGGCGTCCTGACTGGCAGGTCAATCAGCCTTCCAGGGCCTCCGCTGTGGTTATCAATTATCAGCCCTATGTGGGGGAGAGAGTGAAGGAGAAGGATTGGGGGAAAGAGAGAGACACAGCTAGGTTTGAATCTCACTCTGACATACTCTCACATTTGCAAAAAGCCTGGGGAGTGTTATGGCGCAATGGGACATTAATAACACCCACATAACCATCAATTATTCATCAACCGAAGACTTATCTGCTGCCTAAAACTGTTTTTTATAGAGGCTCCAACATGATGCACTAAATAAATATGTCCAGTTCGAAGACGGATTCTTGTACCACACACGTTCACATCAGTGACATTACAGCGTATACAATGACTCTCATGGTGAAGAGGCCCTCAGTTCAGATGCTCATCTCAAGATGGTGGTGGAATGACAGCGCAGGCTATGCTGGCTGCTGTTAGCCCGGCTGGAGTGGTACTGACTAGAGTCTCGTATCTTCCTCTTTTTCGTCTCCCGCGCTCCTCTCAGCTCATAGTAGGGATCATCCAGGCGGCTGAGCTTCCTGCTATGGACATGGGAGGCACCTCTGACCCCTACGTCAAGGTCTACCTGCTACCAGACAAGAAGAAGAAGTTTGAGACCAAGGTCCACAGGAAGACCCTTAACCCTACCTTCAATGAGCAGTTCACCTTTAAGGTACAGTGCAGTCTGAACGCACATACGCCGTGAATTATATGTAGAGACATTTTGTATGCTAGGTATACACAGTATACATATGTAGTGCAGATTGTACTTGCTATAGACTGTTTGTTAGTTCCACTGACAAACAAATTTGCATGCAGCAGAGGATTCTGTGAAGGTGGAGAGACAGCGACCAGCTGGCACATTAACAAGCTCCTGACAGACTGCCTCACACACAAACGCACCTGCACACACAGACACACGCTCGCACACACCAATGTGGTGTGATTTGGATTAACATAGGCAGATGCACCTTTCCTGCCTTGGCCTAGATTTGAGCAAACATTTTCAGCCTTGAATGTGTGATTGTTACCCTGGGTTGGAAAAGTTTAGTCACTGAACCAGAGGGGGTGGAAGTCCACAGATGTCTGTCTGCTGTGATAAATAAGCAGCTTGTGGCAAGTTCTTTTTACTCCAACTTCTCTTCCATTCCCATCTTTGGAATACATTAAACATGTCGACTTTGAAAATGGTGGAATCCCAGCCCCACAGTTCCAGAATCAACCTGTAATTCCAAGTGTGTAGGATATTGAAATGAAGGACTCAGTGGAGTGGCAGTGAGATAGCGTCAAGGACAAACCCTGGGCGCTTATCTCTTCTCCAGCCAATCAAGCAGTTTGTCGCTGTGTTGTGACAAGTCCACATTGTATAATGAGTTTTGTCTTGAAAAATGTCTCAATTGGAAGCAATCAGGAATCAAAATCCCAGACAGCATGCTGACAATTCCTCAGCACACACACACACACACACACATGCACATATCTTTTTCACCTTGCCCTGCTACACCAACACTCCAGAACATGTACTCACAGAGTACACACAGAGGCCCACATACATGCAGGTTCGTACTACACATGAACATGAACACACACACTCACTGTGCCTGAATCTGCTCCAGATAAGGTAGACTGCCAGGGACAAGGATGGAGGAAGTGTTTGTGATTGATTAGCTAGGCTCTACATTCTCAACTTTCCTCAACACACTCCTCCTGCTCACTAGTCCTTGACATGTAATTACCAGCACCCAGCAGGCCTGCTCTGATTCATTGAGTCTATAAGGCAGGGCACACATTTAAACGGCATGCCTACCAGTACCACTACCGCTGATCAATAGTCTTTTTTGTTAACTTTTAATGACTGTTGTTATGATATCATCAACTCATCAACTGTTATCAGTTTATTCAGACATCATGCACTCTGCTGTTTATCCCTGCCTTGGACTTGCATCCAACTAGCTCACTGCAGTGGTTTGACCAGCATGGCTTTTAACTCCCTCAGGTGCCCTATGTAGAGCTGGGAGGCAAGACGCTGGTGATGACTGTGTACGACTTTGACCGCTTCTCTAAGCATGACGCCATCGGGGACATCAAGGTACCCATGAACAAGGTGGACTTTAGCCATGTGACGGAGGAATGGAGGGATCTGCAGAGCGCTGAGAAGGAGGAGGTGAGACCACAGAAGAAGACATCTGCTTAGAGTGTTGATTTCTAGAAAGGAGCAAATTCAGATGCAATTATTATTATGATTGAACAATAATCATATTATTGTGTTAAACGTGTGTTGAGATACTAATTCAGGTTGAGGGACCATAGACTGGTTCATTTCTTTTTTTCTTATGGAAATGCCATGTAATCAACCTTCCATGTGTTCGTTTTCATTAATAAGAGTATGGCTTCTAGCCTGCAGTTGGGGATATTCAATTTTCATGGTAAATGTCATGGCATATAGCATTTAAACATTGGTTGCTAGGATAACTTTGTTTTTGTGCCCAGTTAATGTAAAGGTTAATTATAAGACATTCTGAGGCCTGATTCTGCGGGGGAGTTGAAGGGCATCTATGAAGGTTGACGCCTGTCCGTGCTGCGCTATACGCTAACTCCATGTCAGAAAGCCGCCCTGTACAATTTCATGCAAGGCTTGAGACGTTTGCCTTTAAAGCTAGACAGCGCAATTGAGTGTGCGTTTGGTGAAAGACCTTGAAATTGCCACTTTTACTGACTAAAGAGTCAAGCCACTGTTTTAACTTACCGTGGTCATTATGCAAGGACAACATGTTGCCCAGATTCATGGCACCATACCTAGGTGACTGAAAGGGACGGGAGTGCTTGTGATTTGGGGAAAATCTTGGCTAAAAGTTTTGCTTGTTGATTCAGATTCTTGGATAAAAGTGGGAAGGGTGATTGACAGATATACTTAACAACTTAGACCTGCTTCAATAGCTGCAAATTACACACAACAAAGGTCATGCCAAACCCATGCTCTCTCTGGGGTACCTAATAACAACTGACACTATGTCCATTCTATAAATGGTCATTGCCGTGGATTCAGCAATTTCCGGACAGTCCGATTTTCATGAAGCCTCAACACAGTTTGTATTCTTTGTGGAACTGGTTTTTCCCCTGTCCTCAAAAAATAATTTTGGAATGACAAGATGCCAAGAATGAAACTTGTTTTAGAGCAATGTCCTTTTTAGTAAATGTGTTTTTCATCCTCTTAAATGGAATTGAAATCGCGGACACGTGAGTATCTGCCTAAACAAGTCTCGATGTCAATCATCACATCTGCCAAGCTCACCACAGAGTGTATAGATATACAAACTGTGTTTACACAGTCAAGCCTACCTTTTCAACCTGTCATATAAAACATGATCCGTCCAGCACAGAAGAGGTTCTCCCAACTCAGAAAGCTGTGACTGGCCTTTTTCAGTTATTCATGGAATATATTAAAGTGTGATTGGCGCTCCAGACAAGCGTGATTATTATAGCGGTCTCTCTCTAGCTCTCCAGCCAGTCTCCCAGGAGTGTGTATTTATGTTGATTAAACTGAAGTTGCAGTCATTAAGGTGAGAGTCTATTTAGGCATTGTGAGGTTGTGTAAAGAGGTCTAACTGCTGGACAGAATAGTGAAATGAATGGAACTCTACGATGGCAGTTCTGGCTTGAAGCACAGCTACTAACTGCCCCTTTTTACCATTGCACAAACCTGGCAACCCTATTATAATCCCCCCACATACTATTAAGCTGCTGTGGGAAAATGGGATGTGATTATAACTGGACGAAAATCCTTTTATATAAAACAAAAGTCGATATGCAGGCCTATTTAGGCAAAAGGTGATTTATAATGGTTGTTGTTAATGGCTGTTTTCAGTCAGTGGTAATGCTATGATCTGAAAGAGTTATTGAGTGCTTGTCTGTTCCCCTTGTTATACGGAGTAATGCTAGAAATAGGTATCAGGTTCTGTTCCCAGTGTGATTACTATCATTTATTTTGTTGCTGATGTGTGTGACACAATGGAATGATTGAAGTACTTGGTAATGGCTCTTTAGTGAGAAACAAACCTTATAACCTTGGCAATTTCCCAACCTCCACATTGTGAAACTATACAGTTCTATGCTCACAGCATGTAGTGAATGTTTCTGGAGACAGCAATGGTTAAGTCCCTTGACAAATCCCTTGAATGTGATAATGGGTACTGGTCTTGATTAGTGCAGTTGATTTGAATCGGGGGAAAAAAACCTGTCTCTGATTAACCGGTCTGAAACCGTCATCTGCCTCTTTCTCTCACAGCAAGAGAAACTTGGAGATATCTGTTTCTCTTTGCGCTACGTCCCTACTGCTGGAAAGCTGACCGTGGTCATCCTGGAGGCCAAGAACCTGAAGAAGATGGACGTGGGAGGCTTGTCAGGTGAGCCAACAACTCCCAAGCCCCGCCCTGCCTTTTTGGCTCTGTTTCATTATGACACAGCAAACTGTAAACTCTCAGTTTTCTGTGCTTCACATTGACGTAGTGTTTTGACATGCTATCTTCACAACAGCCCCGTATCTTGTACCTTTGACTCCAATCTCTGAACTTCCCTGTCCATTCCTTCCAAGCCCTCGACTTCCTGACCGCTACTTGCCCACTGTTACGTTGGCTCAAAGAAAATAGACAGCCACCCAAATGCATCGTGTACTTTGAAAGAAATCCTTCCAACCTGCAAAACATCATGCCGAGCCAACTTTGGGATTGGCTCCATTGATAGGAAGACGGCTTTTTCTCTTCAAACAACTCTATTGTCTTGTCTTGTCTTGCACCATTCCCAGCGGAGGCACCAACGCAGCTAGGCTAGAGCCAGTCTCCCAGAAAGGATCATTTGTGTGGGAAAAAGCAGTGCACCACCTAGCAGACCTGCTGTTGTGTGGGAGAAAACACACATACGACCGTTAATGATCGCTGTGGGCTGTAATGAGGCACAGAAGCCACGCTGAGGCTTCTATGTTGAAGGAGGTCCCGTAGCTATCACGGAAAGAGCTTTCAAATTCCAGTGTCCCCCATCTAGACTGACCCTATTTTTATTTTCAATTTTCAATGCACAGGTCCCCTCTGGAAATTCAGCCAAGCACCATGGTAACCGAATGTGTCACTTGTTAGAGGGGTAGAACTCTCATGCCTGTGTGTGTGTGTGTGTGTGGGTGTCTGCGTGTGTGCGCGTGGGTGTCTTCGTGTGTGTACGAATCTATCCAACACTGCCACCAATCGAGGAACACAGACTGGGAACACTCTCTGTGGAGCGTACGATGACATGATGGACATCAGACACCCCTCTTCACTGCTTTATCACAAACTATACACCGCTATTAAGGTTTCCCATGAAGCAACTCATTTTATGTTGCACAGGAAGCTTTTCATAGAAGGCAAATTCCAAATTGCTATTCATTTCTCGTGGTTGAGAGTGAACCTCATTTGCTTAGCCAGTTGTGTGCGTGTCATTTCTTGTCGTTTAGCCCTATAGCCAGCTTTGTGCCTGTCATTTCCTTGCGCATTTGACTACTTGTCCATTCATGCACCATAAATAGGATTGCACGTTAGTGATTCCTCTCACCACCCACACACAGATGCACACGCGCACACATCAAACACATACAGCCATGTTCACATCCTCACCAACTCACCCACCTTGCATCCTCCGGTCCATTTCTCGACCTGTTTCTAATTACTCCCCCCCCCTGGTAACCGAATGTGTCACTTGTTAGAGGGGTAGAACTCTCATGCCTGTGTGTGTGTGCGTCGTGTTGTGTGAAGTTGTCAGCGTGTGTGCGCGTGGGTGTCTTCGTGTGTGTACGAATCTATCCAACACTGCCACCAATCGAGGAACACAGACTGGGAACACTCTCTGTGGAGCGTACGATGACATGATGGACATCAGACACCCCTCTTCACTGCTTTATCACAAACTATACACCGCTATTAAGGTTTCCCATGAAGCAACTCATTTTATGTTGCACAGGAAGCTTTTCATAGAAGGCAAATTCCAAATTGCTATTCATTTCTCGTGGTTGAGAGTGAACCTCATTTGCTTAGCCAGTTGTGTGCGTGTCATTTCTTGTCGTTTAGCCCTATAGCCAGCTTTGTGCCTGTCATTTCCTTGCGCATTTGACTACTTGTCCATTCATGCACCATAAATAGGATTGCACGTTAGTGATTCCTCTCACCACCCACACACAGATGCACACATTTCAAGATACATCATTACAGCCGTGTTCACATCCTCCACCAACCACTCATCCCACCTTGGCATCCTCCAGTCCATCTCTCTCGACCTGTTCTAATACTCCCCCTCTCCCCCCCCCTTTTCGTTGTCTCCCTCTCCTGTAGTGTTTCCGCCTCCTCTGTCCCCCTCTTCTCCTGTTCTCTCCCCTCCTCTTCTTTCCCTTCCCTCCCTTCTCTCCTTTTCTTTTCACTTCACTGCTTCCGACTTCCTCCACTGTGATTATCATGCACCTGGCTCCCTTCTCCCCTCTCCTGAAAAGCTGGACCAGGCCCATCAGAGCCTGACCACCTCACGGTAGCACTCTGCACATTAAGAACCCACAGTTTTCTCTCATCTGTCAGACAACCACGGGTAGCCATTAGCCCCCCCTCCAAAAAAAAACCTAATGCGCTGTTTTTTTATGACGCTACCAGTAGCTTTCACCTGTGTCCATTTGCATAGCAGGATTGGCCACATCCTGAGCTGTCAGTCAAATTGACGAGCTAATAGGAAAGCAGGCAGGGAGGTGGTTTGAGGACAAGACGGTTACTGGAGCTAGAGGAAATAGAAATAAAAACATGGATTGACATTTAGTGCTTTTGTGTGTGATAAGCCATATTCCATACTAATTTGAGCATGTTTTATGTATGCACGGTAGTGTAGGCTTAATAGCTCAGAGTTGAGTGATGTCAGGGATTTCAGCTTGACTGTATGATATAGATAGTGGAGTGGGTTTCCATCACATTTCCTGGGAATTGTGATTACCATGGTAATAGCATGTGGTGTACTGAATTACTAGGTGGGTGTTTGTGGGTTTGTATGAGAGAACATGAAGGTTGTAGCAGACTTTGTGATGGTCATAGAAAAGATTAATATTCATGTTTTGGGGTCAAATGTAAATTCTGACATTTCTCATGATTACCTTTATACTGATGATTTGATTTGAAAATCCTTCATTGTGTCTGTCGAGGCAATGTGGAGTTTTTCTATGTTGCTCTGTTTTAAAGGAAAACATTTTCTAATGAGTCAAAATATGTCCATTTTACTGTATGTTACTTTGGTTTTTTAGAAATATTTTTAAAAACATTTTTTGATTAGGTAAATGGTGGTATAGCCTCTTGTTTGTCAAATATCTAAAAATACCCAAAAGCCTAAAACAAAGTAGCTTGATTTCCTTTGTCGCTCCTGACTAAGAAAACAGGTTGAAAACATCCGATTTATATTTGTTTGTGAGAGAGAGACTTTATAGTGTGAGGACGAGGAAGTTATCCTGAAGTGCACAGTATGTGGTGTTTCTTCAAAGCCTTAACAGATGGATGAAATAACAGGCATGTGTGTAATAACAACCATTTGTGGCTATCGCTTGCCATTTCATAGACAGACCTTCACAGAGATTAATTGATGGAGTGGGATGAGTAGTTTACGCAGTGTTTCATAAGGTCTGCATTAGTTCACTTTTAGAATCTCTTTGTACTCTTATTTGAGTAGTGCAATTACAGCTATGCTGATAAAACACACAGGAGGTGTTCTTATTAACAGAAGTCTCAGTTGTACTCATTTTTGTTTATCCTTTAAACTACGTACTGCTGTCTTGTTACTGTAACAACTTAAGTTATACTATAAATGTGACCTAAGCTTTGTAAACCATTCAGACCGTTGCATAAATATAACCGGACAGGCAGTGTCATTCTCGGTGTCGCATTCCACAGGGCAAGATTGGTGAGAACACTAATTCTGGCAAATGAGACTTGTGATAACCTTGCCTTTCTATTAGAGCATTGTTTCAAAGTCACTGCTGCCTTGGAACTGCACAATCAAACTTCTTAGTTTCTGTGAACTCTGAAGAAAGTGACTCAGTGGATTAACTCCCACTATGTGACTCATCGCTACAGTGAGTTGTTTCAGGATAAAAGGAAACTTCACTTTACTTTAACCCTCCTGAAAAGTTTAAAGCATTGCAGCATTGCGATAGTAGCTTACCATTCAATGGCATGAGCCTTAAAGGTACAAAGGAAGCCTGTGGAAAACGTCTCCTTACGTAACAACATAACAAGGCTAATGTGTATGACAACCCCTGACTCGTAACTCATTCTCGCTCCAAGAGTTACTGTTACTGTTGTCAACTCACATTATGGGATGTGAGGTCCATTAAAGCTGTACCACATATTACCTGTATTATGAAAAGCAAGCACTGTATCAGTTCTACTCCCGTGCAGTAGTATGCTAAGTGTAAGATGAATAGGTGTAGTGGTGGGGCTATGGATGAGGACAGGGACACCAATGGGGATATTGTCTGTGCTGGTGTGCCTCTCGCATATCGAGGCTGCTTATAGCGGGGTAATGGCCCTCAGTGGGGAGGTTATCATATCACACAGGCTTAGGTCAGTAATGAAGCTGAACTGCTGCTCGCTCACACACGGAAACACACACAGGCGCACGTGCGCATACACACACACACCATCAGCATGCTTCTCATCTGGAGAATTTGGGGGGGTTTCGTTTGGCAGGCTTTGCTCCTGCCTGGCTGGTTAGGAGACAGCTTCAGGACTCTGAGCTATTACAGATTACATTACTGGACATAGTGAAGGGCAAGGGGTCTGTTGGGCCATTACACCACAGGACTAATGAGTAGGAAAGCTATTTGGAGGTGATTAGTAGATGTCAAACTTTGTTGTTCTGTGTGGGCAATGCGTAGGTGCACTTGGTCTTTGTCGATGACTTATTTGTTCACGTGTGTATGTGTATGTGGCCTTTTGGATGTGCGTTTGTGTGTCATTTCAGTTCCAAAGCAGTGAGACTGAGATGACAGTTGGGCTTGGGTGCCCCTCCTCCTTAGTACGTCTATGATACGGGGATGGGAAACTAAGATGACAGCTCAGCTATATATAACCTGGTTGTGTTGATGCTCATTCAGACTCAGCCAGAACCTTCACCCTCCACTCTGGAGTAGACACAGTTTAACACTCTTCCTTTACCAAGAAGGTTTCTTGGTTTGTGAGATGAGAAGTCACAAGATTTGGATTATGACTGGCATTGATAGCGTGTGCTGTCATTCACTGTCCTTATAAGTAGTAATTAGCGAACCGCAATTAGCAAACATTTTGTAAAATTTGAGGTGGATGTGTCAGGCAAGCTTGGTTGGTTATACATGAACTGTTTGTCTGGAAATGTGTCACATTATGTGTTCGTAGAGATTCTCAGCTTTAGGATACTACTCAGATTAATAATATTACACAAGTTCTGGTATTGGCCCATTCACACCTGCACCTGACAATCTTTCTGATAAACCTGCTACTCCCTGTTCAATGGCTGCGCATTGTCCACAGGCAACTAATTTCTCCATAACACCTTGGCCCAGAGCGAGGGAAAAGTCTCATACTCTTGCCTCCATCGCACACCCTCTCTCACACACACAAACAAGAAAAGCGTTAGCTGTTAGGGATGCACCCGTTGCTACAGCGGCAAAGCCACTCATCCACAAAATAGAGATTACAGTCGTCTGTGATGAATCGGCAAAATTAGCCGGATATGAGTTGCGCTGAGCTTCTTCAATAACACAATAATACCCAGCCTCCCTCATCTACCAGCTGCAAAGATAACAGGTGCCTGGATAGCGCTGTCACGAAGCAATGATGTTTTTCCAGCGGCAAATGGATAGGTTATCAGTGATCGACCCGGCGGTTTGTTGTGGTGTGTGTTCCGTCTCAGTCCCCGAGGAGAGGAGGGAACTCGGTTTTTGAGTTGAGAGGCAGCTGAAGTTAGGGGTCAGCCAAGTGTTCCGATGTAGGCAGCGCTCTGAATTTGAAGCAGTGGGAGATCGTGTACGTCTGGAGATAGAGATGAAGGAGGTGAAGTTTGTTCTCTCCTGGATGGGGAGCACTGTTGCTGCTAACCTTACTGCTTGTGTGTATCTCTGCGATCTCTGTCCTGCCTCTCTGCCTCCCCTCAGTTGTCCACTCATGTACACATGGATGAGGAAACAGGGATGTTTTCTAAGTTTGCCCAGCAGTCTTTTATGAGGAAACATGAGGAAGTTCATGAATTGATGAGGTCACACCAAAGTCTCAAGGTTGTCGGGGGGGGGGGGGGGGGTTCATACGGGGACAATTGAAACAAGCTCTCTGGGGGATGAAATTGAGTTGTTGATGATGAGGGAGGAAACATAAGGTTGATTTGATGGAAGAAAGAGATTTATCAAGCGATAATATGCCTGTGTGATGCACAATGTCCAACCATGGAGAAGATTCTCATTTAGATACAATTCCGCCCATTCTCTTTGCACAAACTCATACGCCTTTACACACACACACACACACACACACACACACACACACTTACATCCACCCGTAGACGGTCCCCTGTTTGCTTTGTCATCATACATCTCTCCATCCCAGTGGGAGATGAATAAAAGGCCCAATGGACGCCAGCGTCAAGAAAAGGACCCATTTGTCTTTCTTTGTCCCGCTCCATCTTTCCCTCACTTTATCGCTTCATTTCTCTTCTTACAATTCCTTTCTCTCGCACTGTCTCATTTAACTTTCTTTTTTTAACTTTCTCACCTTTCATTCTCTGTCACTCTTTTGCTCTCACACTCTCTCACTTCTTTCCCTTTTTTTTACTGTCTCTTTCTCACCGCAATTATGATTCTTCTCCTTATGTGCACAGAAGTCTAAGATGAACATCACACATTGCAATCAACTATTTTTCCTCAAAATTGGATTGCAGAATAAGGTAGTTAAACTTGCCCAATATTTGCTGTGTATAGAAATCCCACAGATTGTACCAGAGTCATAGCCTTCTCAGTTCAACCCAGGAGCACTACCCATGAAGTCTCTGAAGACTGGAAAGCATAGACACATATAGGTGTAGGAAGTAGGAAGGTTTTAACATGAATGACCATCACAATGCATCATTCCATCCAGTTAAAACCTTTTTTATTGTCACATTGAACATTTTCTCTTTAATTCCTAACGACTCAAACGACTGCTTGTTCAAATCTCTCTCTAAGTCCTCTTTAACAGCACTGTAAAACAAAGGCTTCTTCTAAGAATGCTTTCTGTATCACCCTGGTCACTGGTCTCTCTGCTCTATCCTCCATGCTCATGATTAGAATTCAGAGGGAGTAAACAAATCACACAACATTAGGCCAACATCTTGATTGCTAATGATAAACCTATAAGATTGATGGTTGGGTTTGTGTCTCTTTGAAGGACCCTCGACCTGATTACCAGAGAGAGCAGGAGTGTGTGTGTGTTTGTGTGTGTGTCTGGGTGTGTATGTGTCTGGGTGTGTGTGTGTGTGTGTGTGTCTGGGTGTGTGCGTTTGTGTCTGGGTGTGTGTGGCAGGGTAAACAGGGCGAGAAGAGTTGGTCACAGCTGGCTGTCCTTTCATCTCAAGGGGCTTGAGAAGATATTTTCGGGAAATTAAAATGTACTGCTTAGGGAAACACAGAGAGATAAACATAAGGCATTTTGCAACACTGGCCCAAATCTTTCCTTTAATTATTTCCACACTAACGAACTGTAGTTTCCATCTCAATGTGAAGAAAAACAACAGTTTGTACTCTGTCTTTGGTCTTGTGTACGTGAAATATCATCTGGATGCGCAAACGTGAGTTTATTTCCTTTCCGTGGTTTGTCAGTAAAGGAATCTGTGAACACTTCCTGACAGAGTTCATGGCAGTTTTCCGCCAGGTTTGAGTGACTCTATTTTCTCCTCAGACCCGTATGTTAAGATTCACCTGATGCAGAACGGTAAAAGGCTGAAGAAGAAGAAGACGACAATCAAGAAGAACACCCTCAACCCTTACTACAACGAGTCCTTCAGCTTTGAAGTACCATTTGAACAAATCCAGGTAAATTGGACCACTATCCCCCATAGGATATCCTCACTCAGTTACAGTTATTACAATGTGCCATTAGAGCATACCACAAACGCTGGTTCAGTTCAATGTACCATCTGATAAGCCTGTAAATGATGCTCAATCTTCTATAAGAGCTCCATTTCAAATCTTCATGAATTCTCTTTGATTGTGGACTTGCGGGGAGCGTGGCACCACATTGCGGACCATGCAATGATTTCAGCCGAGGTGATGGGGACGTGGTCGTTAGTTCATTATAATTCCTTTCATACTTTACATTGTAATTATAAGCATTATCACAAAAAAATTGCAATTAGACAAGACTATTGTTCAGAGTAGTGGTGAGGCAATTTTCCACACATCAATGACTAGCATGAATGCTGACAGCACACTACAAATTGTCTTGAAACACTCAATAGCTCTTCATAACAAATTAAAATCAATTTTATGCTTCGATCGCAGCTCAGTATAGAAGATGCCCAGTGCTATGACACTCCAATGAATCAACCACGATTTAAAACAAAGAACATGAAAAAAAAAATGTTTTATTTAAAGACAATTACAGAAGGTAAAGTTCATGGAAATTGCACTGAAAGGAAATAACTGAATGGTGTCAGTGCCTGGGGTATAAAGAAGGTAATTGCCTAAAATTGATTTTGCACTTCACACCTCGGAAACCACGAGTTTGGTTCTGGGAGTCTTTGATTCAATTACGGAGACGAACCTCCACTATTCTGTGTGAATGCCAGTTGGAACCTCCCAATTGGACAGAAAAAAGGACACTCTTCTACTATTTGCTCCATCCATTAAAGGGATTGTTCACCCCTATTCAAAGTGTCTAAAATGTTTTTAATGACTCACTTTGTAAGTAATTACCTCCCCTTTGAAAGCCCACCCAACCCCACCTCAATCTGGAGAACGTGTTCAGTGTTTCATTACATGGGATATTAGACATGCCTCAACGAACACTGTCTCCTCACACTTTGCCTCCATCCCCTGCCCCCACTGCCCCCATCCCCTTAGAAGATGGGCCCATTATTAGGGGCCGGTTGTTGTGCGTGGTACTACCTCTAAACTTATTCAGAGATCCGTTTGTGCACATATTCATATTTCCTGGCAACGCTTTTCACATACGTCTTACTGCTCTGCCACAACACTTTGAATGAACACATGCTGTGGCTGAAAGGTTGACCTCTGACTAAGCTGACAATCTGTTGTACATTTGGCTTTGCCATGATTCAGGCTTGCTCTTACTTGGCATTTATTGCTAATAAACATTCCATGTCTGCCTCAAAGTCTAAAAGCTACTTTGGTGAGTAAGCAGGCTTTACGTTCTATTCATGATCATTGATTGACGGTACAGTTTATTTGCTCACAGTAATTTAACTTTTAGCTGTAGCTGAATGCAACTTTTGTAGACAGCTAATGTGTTTGAAGAGATGGAGCTTGGAGAGCAGTATGACGTCTGAAGCAATACCATGAAACCCTCTTGACAAAAGGTGTTCCTCTACCCTCCCTCTCTCCCTTTTCAGAAAGTGCAAGTTGTTGTAACTGTTCTGGACTATGACAAGATCGGCAAGAATGATGCCATCGGCAAGGTCTTTGTGGGCCTCAACAGCTCGGGCACGGAGCTCCGCCACTGGTCAGATATGCTGGCCAATCCCAGGAGACCCATCGCCCAGTGGCACGTCCTGAAGCCAGAGGAGGAGGTGGATGCTCAGCTCTCCACCAAGAAATAGGCAGGGCCCCTTTCAGCACCTGTCCTGTTGTGTTCCTTAGCCAGTATATGTAAATACCTCAGTGATACATGGATCCATCCAATGTCAGTCCTCCCCTGGTCATGAAACCCCCACACCCAAATAATACCTAGCTGAATACTGACTCGTCTTATTGGCCCTCTTTTCTAATTGTTAACGGTTCTTTCAAAACATGGCCATTGACCCCTTAGAATTCTAGCCCTCCCTCCTCCAGCCCTCCCTCCTCCACCCCTCCCTCCTCCACCCTTCCCTCCTCCAACCCTCCCTCCTCCAGCCCTCCTTCCTCCAGCCTACTACCGCCTCTATTTTAACTTGTGTTTCTGTGTCAGGTTCTGCCCCCATCCCCAATCACCCTCCCCGTTTCTCTCCCAACCCAAACTGTGTTGCTCATCTTCATGCCCTTGAGCCCCCTAACCAAATGCCCCCTTCTTTTAAGCAATATGATCTGTATAGATAGCGCATGACTGAAAGAATTTATTGTACCACAGTTGTATATATCAGTATGCAGACAAAAATGATTTCTAGTTTATGTGTTTGTATGTTGTTACCCATTTCCTAATCTGTGTATATCTTGATGTTTTTAATAAGATATCTATTTTAAATTATGTAAATGCAGATATAGAGGAGAGCCGATATTATATATTACAGGAATTAAAAATTCTACCTTATTGCATTCCAGTAAAAAAAATCAACCTGCAAAATGCTAGTGGAAGTATACTCAAAGTATAAAGGACCGTGTCAGACTTTATGTTTACTAATGAAACATCACAGGAGAAAAGACTATGAATATACGCATAAAAACACAAAATACTAGGCCATTAACTACTATGGTTCCTTGGGAATTATATGCTGCTGACAATTATACAAGCACATGATTTCTTAACTTTTTGTACTAATATCTCTATCAAAGGACCTATGTGTTATTGCAGAATAATGAGAATTTTTCAAGTCGATGCAAACCGATTAGCCTTCTTTTTCTTATCATTTGGGCAAGACTAAGCAACATACTGTGGTCTGTTTCTTTCTAGTGAAATACAGTAGGTCATGATTTTAAAGGCCATCTTTTGCATAAGACTTGTACTTTCGTTAGTTTCCTGGCAAGTGATCCTTTTAAACCCAAAATTTATTTAATCACCCCCCCCCTCCTCCTCCTCCTCCTTCCAAAACTGCCACTCTTCTCCCCTATAAAAAGCACCAAGCTGTAGCCATTGTGTCCTTAGCTTGTTTAACAATATGTTGTTAACTGCTTATACTTTCAACAGCCTAGTTGCTGGAAATTACGTCCAGGCTTTTGAGTACAGTCTCCAGATGGAACAAAGACTTTAGACTCTAGCTTTAAAGATGACTATTTTTTAGATCAATTCAGCATCTGAATTTTTTTAGTAACCTGCATGATTTTTTTTACAATATTTGCTATAGACTGGGCTGGGGTGAGATCTACCCAAACCAGGGGTGTCTAATGACACTGCCCTGCCTTTGATTAGAGGAAAAAAAGTAACTTAAAGAGAGTATCATATTGGGTCAGTATACAGTTTTTGTACTGTATACTGATGGACATGAAGTCAGTTTCTAAACACTGCCATTTTCAGGGAGGTTTCAGATGTAAGCAATCCCTCTCTCCATGCATACTCCCGCTTAAAGTGGTTGTAGCTTTGGTTTCATGGGAACAATGTCTTTGGCTGCGATGGTGCCCTGAACAGCAGTCTTTGCTTTGCGTTGCCTTCACACAGTGACAATAGAGCTAGCCATGTTTTACTGCCAATCTTACCTTTTATGTGGCTACTGTTTTGCACTGGATGTCTTTGAACCGACAATTGCTTGTTGACTTCTTTACACCGCTTTTGGTCTGTGTTGACTGGCTTTCTTTCAGGATATTTCATTCCAAGGGAACTTCTGTCCAATAGTTCTTCTGGTTCTTGGTATTTGCTTAAGGGTACATGAGAGCAACATATCTTCCTTGAGTCGATAGTAGTTAAGCCAGTTTTATATGTTTTGGCGCAGGAAAACATCAAGAGGAAAATGGAATTAGATTCACGACAGCCGTACAAGTTTATTGTCTGCCTCAATGATTATATTAGTCCTTTACTACGGGTCCAGAACAGGAAGAATAAGAAGTTTTAATCCATGAAATCCATCAAGTCTCTTATCTTGGAGGAACCTCTTGCATATACTCGATGCTAGCTTCAGGAGAAGTTTCTAAATGTTTTCAATGTTATTGTGTAGTTGATAGCACTATTATGAAAAAGCTATTTGTCATTCCATAGGAGTCTCTGAGGACTGCTTTGTGTATCACTGTGACTGCCGTGTGTGCTTAGAGATGTAGGCTTATCAGTAGGTAGCAAACCAGTTTGTTCTGTAGTGATGTTGTGATGCCATTTCCCTTCTACATGCAGAGAGAGAGAGAGAGAGAGAGAGAGCATCGTCGGTTTTAACGTCTCTGGGCTGGCTGGCTGATCGATGCAGCTGTGCACAGACGATTTTGATGTTTTAGGAGCGAGGAGGTATCGCTCCACACAGCATTTTGTTGAGCACTGTGCAATACTTGTATGTTCATCCCATAGTGTTACGTGGGTGGTGTTGCCCGAGGAATAAAAAATTATAATAAAAAACCAACCAAGAGGAATATGAAGAGGAGATTCCTCTCCAGTCAAATGGTTAGGACACAGCACATGTAGATTATGTGTTAGGTTGTAGCTTGACACGATCCTCTGTTTAGGGTTCCTCACTTTTGTTCTGGTTCATTTTGTCCTTGTACACAGTTCCAGCATGAGAATTATCAGGGAGCAAGAAAAGGAAAAAAAAAATCCCTGAAGGTTTCAATCTGCTCATAAATGACTGTCATCTACCCCCCTTGTCTTTCAGATCGTATCATGTACATGAATGCAAAAGCAAAAAGAAGTTTAAAAAAACAAACAAGTATGTGGATATAACCTGAACATGTACTGGATCGTCATGATCCACATGTATACAGTATCACATTACACTTGCGTCCTTTTCTCTCATTTGTTGACTTCCCTATTGACAACCCTTTTATATTTGAGATGAAAACTCTGAATGTACAGTACGGACTGTGTGTTGGTGTTCATTACTTTTACCGTGAGAGTAGATGTATTTGGCTCTTTTTCAGTCGTTGATTTGTGTGTTTCTTTTTATATATGCTTAATTTATTTTACCGCCCTACAGGGTCACAACTACCCCAGACAACTATTCCAAATAGATAAACATACTTGTAGGTACCTAATCCCATAGCAACATGTCTTGAACTGAGGGACTGTGTTTATTTCATTTAACTAAAATAATAATTTACCCGATCAATTATAGAGCAGCATGTTGGAATGGAACAATGGAGAAATGTATCAAAAAACAACTGTACATGGGTGCACTGATTACAATAGAAGGACCATAGTAATAAAATCAGTAAAATTATACTGTATGTTAAAAACAATTCAACCAAACCCAATGAGGATCTCAGTAAAAGCCATCATTGCAGAGTGCATGAGATTTTGAGGTGTAGGACTGTACCAAAAGAAAAGCCATTACTTGCATTATACTGCAATGTTACTCTTACTGATCCCTACAACAGCATGCCAACAACCCCCCAATGTGTTTTCTTGAACACGACTTTTAAAATCACATACGCTGTGTTACCAGGGACCTATTGAACTTACGATTCTCTCAAACAACACTGACAAAAGCCACACTAACCCTACGAAGACAAAGCTCTGTCAAGTATTAGAATCTGATGCTGTAGAAAGATCCTAGTTGCCTTTGTGTATATCAACTGCCTGCTTGAGTATTTTGTGTGTGGAATTTTCTCTGTAATCTTGTAGAACTGTTTGGGGTGTTTTTCCTGCCATATTGTTCGCAGTGACTGCGAGCTAACAGTTACATTGCTGTGTATACCTTCATTTTTGACGAGGTGTTTTACAGTTCTGTTTCACTTTGTGTAGTGATTCACTCTGTGGAGTTTTCTGACTGTTGTTATATAACTTCATATACACAAATGATCAATAAAAATGTTTTATTTCCTGTTGATACAGAACCTCATCGAGTCGCTTATTTTTTATTCCCAATTTATCAAAGATAAAATACTTTCAGTTAGTAGGATGAATCATAAACAGTCTATACAATAATATTACTGTGTGTAATAGTGGGTGTTCTCCAAAAGTTATTTCAGAGAAACCTCAATAATATATTTAAAAGTTGGAAATATATACGCCCTTTAGATCTATGTGAAAAACTGTGTTGAGGCCCTGAATATAGTCCTTGCGCGTTTCAATTAGTCTCTGCTGCCATCTATAGGATGGCTTACTAACTACACAACTGATTAGGTCCTACTACCCATTATTATAGGTTACTAGTGGGTGAACGTCTTAAAAGTCAGAAAAACAAAATCAATTCAAAGGTACATAAGTAGTCACAAAACAGGACAGTCTAAAGAGGTATTCACCACCCGCTGCTTAAAATAAGCAATTGTACAATCACAAAACATCGTTTCAATTTCATGGTAATACGAATACTTTTATTTTGAAAAGTAGGTTAACCGGAAACAGGCTTTACTTGCGCTTCTATGACAGCTCACGCATGATTGCGGGCAGCTTTCTATCAAGCAATTAAGGTGCCAACATGTTGTCTTTCATCTGCGGTGTAAGTATAATATATGTATCAGTAAACCATCTAAATTTCAACACCCTTTGTGTTAACATCATTCAAAAGTTAATTTAACCAGCTTGCTGCAGCTTGCTTGAGGTTAGGGAGTTTCTTGATTAGCTTAACTACCTAGCTAGCTAGCGAAATATACAGCTGTTGAAATGTTTGCATGCCTTTGCACTGATACCACTTTTGATTCGCATAGACGTCGCATGGTCATGCATTCAGATCATATTGTCACGCAGAACGCAGTAATATTGGCTTTCTATCAAGCAAACTAGCTGCTATTGTGAGTTTCGTTTCCAGTGGCTACAGGCGCACCTTTATTGGCCCCACTGCACTAGTCTTGCATCAAGATGGTGAGCTCGTCCAAGTTTAGTAAGCAATAAAGCACCAAGTCTTTGTGTCGGTTGCGGAGGTGATCAACGTGATCTCCATCACTCAAACGTCTTTTGAAGTAGTTTTGTAGTTTAGGTATAGTTACAAGAAAGCACGTAAAAGCCTTGATTAGGGGAATGGGGCACCACCCTGACATCGCTACTATCAGACATGGTGCGTAGCACGACCAGTAGAGACGCCCTTAGTATTGCGAGACTAGCTCCACCTAGAGACAGTATCTGCTCTCTAATTATCCGCCCCTCTGGATTTTGATGGTCACCCCGAGACTAAAACCCAGGCAACAATGACTTGTGAAAATGTTTCAGCTCTCCTTGAAAAGCCCTGCTGGTAACTTCACACACACTAACTTTATTTTCTCCTTTGACAGCTTTATCGCCGCTTCATCGAGTTCATCTTGAGCTTCTTCGGCCCGAAGAAGGCTGCTATAACCTTAGTAGACCCGAACATAAAATATGCATTGCGATTACTGGATAAAGAGGTAAAATTACACACGCACAGAGCTATACTGTACTGACTGACAGGTGTTTAAAAATGCATATTGAATTTTGTGCTCAACATTTGCCTCCGTAGGTCTTTTTAAACTATACAGTAGGATCCAATGTCTGAAGTTATATTGAGCATTTAGGAGACTTGAGAGCCTAGTATTCTGTGACAGGTTAAGAAGCAGTTTGGGTCCTTGTAAAATGATGCAGGTTATGCTTAAACCTCTGCGGTCCATGTTTACTGTTATTGGCAAACACATTTAAGCAAAAGGGCCACCAAATACGAAGAGAAACCAAAATGTATACGAGCATTTCAACTTTTCACTCAAGTAGTTTCACTTGTGATCAAGGAAAATTGGTTTTATTTGAAACAAACGGAGAACAAGTGACTTGAACCCGGCTGTGCGAAAAGTTTTATTCTTAAAAGTCTACAAATATATTTGGACAGATCATCAGCCATGACACGAGGAAGTTTCGTTTTGCCCTGCCTGCTCCAGACAATGTGCTTGGTCTTCCCATTGGTGAGTATGAGAACATAATTACTACAACAATAATGTATTCATATAGCAGGACTTTTAAACAAAGCCAAACGAGGGGGAGGGGGGGGGATGAATTTGAAACGTAGTCATCAGCAGTCAGTTGGTGTACGTCATGCTATAAGTATCTGGATGAATACACTGCAGGCCTAAACAGCAGCTGCAGTAGCACATTCTGTTTCCTGTCTATCTCCCTTTTACCTTTATGACGATATTATGTGAAGCCTCTCCTTGTGTTCTGATTGTGTTTCATTGGCAGGACAACACATTTACCTGTCAGCAAAGATAGATGGGAAGCTGGTGGTTAGGCCGTACACACCAGTGTCTAGCGATGACGACAAGGGCTTTGTAGACCTGGTGGTCAAGGTACAGTGAGGAGAGCTTGAGGGGGGGGGGGGGGAGAGTCTCTTTCAGTGCAAGGCTTCATGACAGTAGCAATTGACCTTGTTATTCTGCAATTCATAATCTTCAGATTTACTTCAAGAACGTCAATCCCAAGTTTCCTGAAGGGGGCAAGATGTCTCAGTATCTGGAGAGCCTGCAGCTCAGTGACACCATCGACTTCCGAGGGCCAAGCGGTCTGTTGGTCTACAAGGGCAAAGGTAACTGGCACATACGCCATCATACTTTTAGCGGAGGCTTCAGGGAAAATGTTTTTGTAGTGGGTTTTTTTTTTTTTACTGTTCAAAGTTTATAGTTCATAATGGATTTGTTTAGTTGACACTTTCATACAAAGAGATGTGCAGACATTATTTGACCCTGAGATCCCTTAATATTCAGCCAATGATCAACCGGTGAACTATACTAAGCCCAAAAAGAATTTGCACAAGGACCTTTTATGGTGAAATCTAACTCTAGTATTCTTACAGGAGAGTTTGCCATTCAGCCAGACAAAAAGACCCTGGCTGTAGTCAAAAAGGCCAAGCATGTGGGCATGATCGCAGGAGGAACTGGTATGGGATTCATTTAGCTCTTATTTTTATTCATGAGATATTCCCATAACTGGATGCATGATTTGACGTATCTTTACCTTAGGGATCACCCCCATGTTGCAGATCATCACAGCAGTGATGAAGGATAGCAACGACACCACTGTGTGCCACCTGCTCTTTGCCAACCAGGTGAGCATGATGTCAGAGAGAGTGTGTGTGGGCTGGGCTCATGTAAGGTCATAGTGTTGCTGTCCTCAGGGACAAGGAGCCATCATCGGCGCAGCATCAACTGGATGACCAAATATAGTTCAGCACGACTACTTCTGTAAACAGTCTTCTCTCCTGTGTGCTTGCAGACAGAGAAAGACATCCTGCTTCGGCCTGAGCTGGAGGAGATCCAGGCTAACCATTCTGAGCGGTTCAAGCTGTGGTTCACGCTGGATAGGGTCCCAGAGAGTGAGTAACACACACACTTCTCTACACAACAGAGAACCACTTGTAGTTGCTTGTTGTTCAGAAATATCTCCATTATTCTCCCTCCATGTTTGTTGGAACCTTTTGACTGTCTGAACTCTTGACTGTTACAGAGTGGGATTACAGCGAAGGCTTCATCAGTGAGGACATGGTGAGAGCCCATCTTCCTCCACCTGCTGACGACACCCTCATCCTCATGTGCGGCCCTCCTCCGATGATCCAGTTTGCCTGTAACCCTAACCTAGACAAGGTGGGGCACTCCAGCAGCCAGAGGTTTACCTTCTAAAGTCTACACTGGGCAGGGAGTCGACGCCCAGGGCTGGATCATGCTCTGAAGCATTTAAAACTCTTGCATCACTTGCGAACCGTTTGCTAGGTCAGTTTCATACTGTTACCGAATCAGTGTGGTGTACAATTTAATCCGCTGTTTTCCCTTGTGAAGTGGAGGATTGGCGTGTCTAAAGCAATGTCTACTGAGTGGTCTCTACCTTGTATGCCTGACAGGAAAGGTACAGTATGTCTACATGTTTATGGTTTGTAACTTTAGTTGAGTGCCTTAATGTAATCTTTATACTTTGACAAGCACTGCACTATGCCATGGCTCACTGCCTTCTATTCCTCATGCAAGCTGTTCTGGTGATTGTAAAAGGTCATTGCATTGGTTCGCTGCATAAATAAGGTACTTGGCAGGTAATGATTTTTTTTTTTTTACGGGTTGATTGCTTATGTTCAGTGAACATTTATTCTGAAGTTGCATAATCATTGTAACACTTTAAAACAAAAAAAGCCATTACAGGCAGACTATTGCATTTAACTTTATTACAACATTACAAAATACAAACAGTACATGGTACATAACTCATCATTTATATGGTTAAGGATAACATCACTAACGTGGGTGAACGCTAAAATATAGGATTGTCAAGTAAATTCATGGCATCGAACATGTCCATTGTGGGATATATACAAGTACTGATCTAGGCAAAGTAACAGAAAGGATGGACATTAGATCTAATGCCATGGCATTGTGTCCCACAAGACATTTCACAAAAGTTACACACAGAGGCTAATGGGAGAGGGGAGTTTTCTAAAAAATAAGTTGGACATAATATTAAAGTGGATCTTCAGATGCATGACATACAGTAAGTACTCATAAAGCAATAAGTTCACATGGATATCATGCAAATGCAGGTTTGTGAATTCATGCAGTACATTTCAACCAATAAATACATGTTTCTTAACTAGAAAATGAAAGTCCCAAATGAAGCACTGGTTATGTTTAAGTGTGTTCCATTACCTTGGTGGTAGAACTAGCACAGTTTGTTCCATTTCACAGCGCTCGGTTGCCATCGCGATGGAAGGTCAACCTCCTCCCTCACACGTTCGAGTCGTCGTCCGTCACGCTAGCCTCGGGGGAGATCTCCGTAAAGAACTCCTCATCCTTCAGCATGCTCTGCAGCACGCACACACCACATGCAACACACCTTGACTTTAACTGCAGCCATCTTGTCTGAGGACTCCTGGAGCGCTGTTATTTTACTGCCACATTCAGATAGCTCTCAGAGGGAGATCGTGTTCTAGCATTTTAATGATTTCTTACCGTCAGGTTGTTGATGCCCTCGGAGAAGGCTCCTATCTGTCTCACCGTCCCCTCTGAGTCCTCCATCTGCAGACAAGCAGCACATTCAACAACACTTCACCTCCACCGTACAGAATACAAATAAAATGTTAGTCGAAGCAGACTTTATTGAAATGTTCTGGAATGGTTTCAGAACACTCAAAGGTAATGGCATGTTACCCATTCTGAAGGGAGGATTTGTGCTTGCTCAGTATTCCATCTGCATACTACATTTAAAATTATTGATTGTTGAAAAGAATCTGGCAATTAGAGCCTCAATATTCTGCTCCCCTTTTAGACTCACACCCTCGTTTCAGAAACAGCCCAAGACCTCTTAGAGAGGCTTCATGCAATCCTAGTTCCCCACACAGACCTGTTCCAGGACGCCAAGGTCATCCTCGTAGATCCTCAGCCCCCTCTGGAAGCTGCTGTTCTTGGGCATCTCCACATCCATGGGGCAGACATACTCATCACTGTCCTCCTGGCGTTTCTTCCGCAGGGTCCCAAAACTGCCAAACGACAGTCTTCTGGGCTGGGGGGGGCAAGACAGGGAGGGCTCAGTCAGAGATGGGAGCTATAGACTGATGAACCTTCCTTTGTTCAATCTACTGAATAGGACCAGGGGTGAACGTATTACCATGGAAACCCATCATGCCTGTGCTTTCTTGATTTTAATCGGATGTACCGTGCTAGTAATAAATAAGGGAAAGATGAAGCGGCCATCTGTTCAAAACATTGGAGCACATCCAGGACCTGTCCTGGAGCACAGCCCACACCTAACACTCACTTCTCCCACCCAAGGGTCAGACAGGCACACTGGACTGACCGCACTCTCTTACCTTGACCTTGGCGGTGGCGGTGAGCACGGCATAGTCTGGATGCTCCAGACACTCCTGCTTCAGCCTCTGGGCCTCGGAGCCAATGAGCAGCTGGAAGTGTGTGGCCAGGTGGCGCCTCAGTAGGGTCTTGTTGGGGGGGATGTTCAGGAGAAGCGCCAGGGTCTCCACATTGAATCTGGGCTCCAGCACCTGAGGCAGAGCACATGGGGTCACAAGGAACGCGAAGCTGCTTCTATTCTGTGTTGCAGCCGCCATCATTTAAATGACACATTCATTCTTAATCTGTCCTAGAGGTTCTGGGATGGACCTGCATTCATTCAAACAGTATATTCCTTTTTCTTCTGGCATGTCTGGCTTACCATGAGCCCCCCGTGCACACCGCTGCCCCGCAGGTTAGGGGCGTACTCTGCCAAGTCCACGGAGCGCAGCCACTCCATCACCCTGTGATTGGTCCACTGGGAGATCTCGGCAGGTGTGATGTTGTTCTAGACAGAAGAAAGACAAGGGGGAGGCATGTAGTCTATGTCATAAAGCCTGTAGTCGTTGTGCAGTCACTCAGATCGAAACGGTGATAATCATGACAAGTGTTTAGTCAGACCTCATCAGAGGGGCGTCGTCGGAGGCAGTTTGGCTCGTAGAAGTTGAGGCGGAGGACCTGGATGGCTCTCTTGATGCTGAGATGGTGGAACACACTGCCCACCTTCAGAGATAGCAGGTCATCCTGGAAGGATGAGGGTAGAGGTCAGTCGCAACTGGGAGAAAAATCTGCTTCCAAAGCAGGCAACGAGAATCTTTAGAGAGTGATGCAAATGGTACAAGATGATGGAGGGATGGACTCACCACAGTCATGTAGTGAAGCATGCGCCCATCTACACGCCCCTCCTCAAACTGGCTCTTATACTGAGGTAGGCCTATGTCATCGAGCCACCCTGAGGGGAAAGACATTGTCCGAAGTTGACATTACTTTCATTTCAATCAAGTACAGCAGAACGATGACACTGCAACAAACCTCCCATTGGGTTTGTTGGATTTTCCAAATTCTACTGACACTCAAGTGAGAGCGTTCACTTACTGGTCACCCAGTTGTGGTCCAGATGGCCCTTGAGGTCATCCTCCTCTGAACCCAGACACTGCAGGGCCAGCAGCAGCTTCTTCTTGTGAAGGGGGTGTTTGAGTCCCAGCTCCTGGAGAGACGAGTCAGACAAGATCCAGCATCCAGATGCACACTACATACATACTGGTAACACATACTACACTAATATGCCAAGGTTACGTCGTGTCTACAGTGTTTGTCAGGCAGGTCCTCTCAGACTGCTATACCTTCTCCAGGTCGTGCTGCGAGGCCTGCAGCAGGGTGTGTCCTGACCGGATCCATCCCTGAGCCTGGGCCACATGCAGACCCAGACCTTGCTCCTGCAGCCACACACACACCTGCTCTTTAGTCCACCGAGCAAAAGGCACATCCACGTCACTGGGGGTTCAGGGCGAGAGGTCAGTACCAACTACCAGCTTGAGATACTGACAAAATACATGCATTTTGTCCGATCGTCCAATGGGGTGCTCCACCTACTTGGCGCCATGATGCAGGTCACGTGACCATCCCAGACGGGGGCCTGCGGTGGCCCTGACCCCTCCCCTCTTGAACTCCGTCTCTGCCTCATCCAGGTTGAAGGAGGTTGAATGACTTCTTTTCAGCCTGTGTGAAGAAGAAATATACATATGCTTTGGAAAAGTAATTTATTGTTTGAAATAGTGCAGGTAAAAGGGAAAGAGGTAGGGGGGAAAAGCTGAAGGTCTTACCTCCCAAAAAACTTCTTGAGACCTCTGGCCTTCTTCTTGCTCTCGGGGGAGGCAGGTAGGTTGTGGTTACCCCCTCCCTCCTGGGTCATCCGTGGCAGAGCCCCCGCCAGGTCCAGGTGTTCTGTGCCCTTTCGCTCTGTCTCAGCTGTAAATAAATGCACCAATCAGAACCGCAGCATAACCTGGCACCTCCCACCACCATGGAGAAGAGCACAGGCTGACAATATGGTTCCAGGATTAAGTAAGAGGGCCACCACCAAGATAGAGATGATTTCAGGACACAAGATGATTTCATGGCCACCGCCACCACTAACATGATTTTAGTACTACAACTCTGATGACCACCAACACTATACAGCACAACACACCAAGCAGGCCACACAGAAGCGCCACAACTCCATCCACACATGCAAAAGATGGATCAAAGAAACGTCTCGCTAACATTGAGTGTTTCTAGACTGTAGACATTGAGAGCATGTCTGGACTCTAATCTCTTAGCGCTTCAAAAGGACAAATGCAGCATTAGGCAGCGTCATTGCAGATGGTGTCACGTCATGGATGAGGGACAGCTGGATATGATTTAGTGAAGGCAAAGTTCAGGGGTAGGACAAGTCACACAAGCACAACTGTCCACTAACGGACAACTGTCGCTTGTTATATACAAAATAAAACACTGAAATAAAGAGCAAGAAAGCCATATGTAAAGGAGAAAAAAACGGAGGAAAGGAAGATTGATATGCACAGATTCTAACACAGGAGTATGACCATGCAACCTGATAATGGTATGTACAGCTTAATACGGCAGTATTTCATTAGCCTTGGCCATAGGGGTGTCAGGTTGACAGTCACACTACTGTGTCAGGATCCCTGCACACATCCAGCTGTGTCATCCTGAGCTGCCAGTCTGCACGCCCGGCCTGGGCGTAGACACCAGGGGGAGCCACCACACTCTACTGTACCTAACGTTGGTGCACTTGCACTCCGACTGCGATCTTCACATCATACAGTAGTAACCATGGAAGGTGTGTGAGAGAGAGAGGACAGAATGGAAGGAGAACAGAATGTGATGACGATGAAGGAGATAGATGGACACGCAGACAAAGACAAAAACAACAATCTGACACACATATATACACATGAAACAGCATGGTGACAGTACAGATTTTGTTCTGAGTATGTGACATAATCCTTAATGAATCATCCTGAGAGACATGGTGGAGACACTCACCCAGGTTAGGGCTGCTAGCTGTTCTCTTGCCACCGCGCATCTTGAAGAAACCTCGCCCAAAGGATGAGCGGGCCTTCTTGGACCCAAAGCTCTCATCCCCTGAGGTGGTTGGTTTGTTTTGGGCGGTGGATGAGGGACTGCACTCCTTGGCTTTGCTCTGTAAATACAGAAAATAGACTTGCAACGTGCGTCTTCACTGCTGCTCCTGTCTCAGTTCTCTTGCTTTCCCAGCCACGTGTAATTGAACCAGCTGCCTCCTTAACAACTCAATTGAACAATTGAACATGATGCAGTTCCACTAGTCAACCATCAGGTGGTGCCAGCGTAATTAGAACCACTTGACCCAGTACTGAGGAATTTGTTCTGAATGCTGATCCACTCTGCCAGTCATTCAGCCAGAGATGAAAGGATGACTCAGTGGAGTGGAGGGGCTCATCGACTCCATGCCAGGGATGGATCATATATTATGACATGCCTTCTGCTCGACTAGACTTTGTGTCCCTGTTCTGTTTTAACTATGGGAGTTCAAGTGGTCTGTGAAAGAAGCTCAAGTGTGAATAACAAGGAGTTTAAATGTGACCACTAAAATCTGTCCAAAATATGCATATTTTCACAGTGTTACACAGGAAGCTTCTGTCTAGCCATAACTATCTAGGTAACTAACTATCCTGTAATCTGGGTCTGCTCCTCAAAGTAAGGCAAGTCTTACCTGCTCAGTACAGCTGGTTACATGGCTGGTACTACTCGACTGATGGATATCTACAGGGCTGGAGGAGAGGGACAGATGCTTGAGTCTAAGATAGACCATTTTAGCGAGTGTACAGAGTGAATGAGACACAGAATCAACGGGGTGTGGAGAGTGTGTGAGCAGAGGGTGAGTGCAGCCCCAGGCCAGGCCTTACCTTTCAGGGGTCAGGATCTCTGTGTGCTTCTCCTGCTCATACTCTGAGAGCTCGGTGATACAAGGGACAGCCTGCACCACATTCAAAGATCCGTAAAGGAGAAATAATCAGTGCTTGGTTCCATTACCGAAAGTGCTCATTTAAAAATGTTATTTAAAAACCTATCTGGGAATCACACTCACTTTCCCTGCTTAAGTAATATCCAAAGGCAGGACCTTTTGAACTCTACATTCCATTGAGAAATGTAAGTGTTTTGGAGAGGAGAGGAGGGGGCCAAAATGAGGTTTTGGCCAGGAAGCCCAGAGTCTGGGGTGCATCCTGTGTGTGGGTCGTTTCAACATGGGGGTGTTGTTTACCTCGCCAGGCCTCCTTCCTGTCTCCGCACACTCTTGCAACGCCAGCATGGCCCTGTCCATTTCCATGGCGACGTGAATCGACGGGGATGCGTCATCTGGGATGTCGTCGTAATCGTTTTCGTTCAACTTCTCTGTTTGTGCATGGGAGGAGGGAAACACGTGTTGATTGTCACATCAACTTGGTGACCATGGTGCCACGCCAACCTGGTAACCATGGTGCACCAACACAACTGTTCAAGCTTCTCCTAATCAAATCTCTCTGACTACCACCTAACCTATACAGCAGCTCACCTTTCACCAGGTCCTGGACCATCTTATAACGTGTGACTGACTCCTGGAGCTCCTCAATCCTCTGCTCCTATAGACAACATTATAAGAGTGAATCTATCAGTAGGAAAGATTGTATAAAACCCTCTCCTCTCAGAAAACAAATTCTGCATATTATACTCTGCATGCTGCACTGTGTAAAATACAGCTACGGGGATACAATTTCAAAAGGAATTTGTAGTGCAGTTGACCTTTTCAGCATTAGCGGCCATGAGGGACTCCAGAGCCTTCTTCATCCTCATCATCTCAGCATCTGGAAGAAAGGAGCATTCCTCACCGTGAGGAAGCACATTCCTCATTCCTGACCCATGTGGCCGAGATCCACACGACCCATCCATGACATTCTCGTCTTACTGTAAGTATAGCTCAGGATACTGTATTTACAAAATCTTTCAAACACCTCAATTTTCTCAAACTCAAAAAGCATTCCTGTAGAATAGCAGGCGATAAGGCTGTCAGCAGGGGGCTGAGGGGTTGAAAGATCATGTCCAAACATGTGCGGTATGGAGCCTGCAGACAGATATGGTGGACAGGGAGGTAGGAGACACAAACAGCCCCCTGTATGAGCTTCACAGGGTTTATGGGCTACTATAAGTCTCTGTATGATTACTGTATGTCAAAAGTGGTATTCCCTTCACTTTTAGGGAGAACTTTCCCTACTTATACAGTGTTTCGATGAGGGGTTAGCCACAGAAGAGCTTTAAGGGGAAGTGGCAGTAATGTTGAAATGTGATGAGTCTCTTGCCACATCACATTCTTCTTCACAACCGCACGTTCATACTCTAATCAAAACATTCACAGAGTCTGAAGATTTTAGAAAATAGATCATCTCCTTCAGGGCCACCCTTCCCTCCCCCTCACCCTTCCCCTTCCCCTTCCCACCCCACCACACACACACACAAACACACACACACACACCTTTGTCCCCTCCATCTGTCCTGTCCAGACTGCCATCTTCCCTCAGTTTCCTCAGCGCCTCCTCCCTGCCCTCCAGCAGCACCTGCAGGCTCTGTAGCTCCTCCTGTGGGACCAGACAACAACACCTCGGTGACCATCCTGACCCAACCCCCTGCTGGACATCCAGCTGGCTTGAGGCACCCTGGGAGTGACCAGTAAAAAGCTACAAAATGCCAGGTGAACAGGCATTTCAGACTTGCACATCTGCTGGACATTCCACAGCATACGTGTCCCAGGTGGACTTGACCTCTTTAAAAAGGTCCTCCATAGCTGGACCCTGTCTGCTCGCTTCATTTAGCCTGGAGGACTGAGTTCCTTTGTGGAACTACGACAACATCCCCGGCAACAGTGACGCATGCCAAGGCAGGAGAGCAGAGAGGATTAGTTTGTTGTGAAAACTTCTACTTAGCTTACATGGCGGATGTGAGAGGCAGAGAGCAGAGAGGGGAGGCAACAGAAAAGGATTGTTTAGTAGTCCTTGGGTAAAGGCCAAAGGGAAGTTCCTTGGCTGGGGACTGAAGCTCTCCTCGACAGTGAAGCAGACAGGGCTCCCCCTTCAGTGCCGGACCCCGGGGGCAGAGGTAAGAGGAGGGGACAAGAGCAGAAAAAGGGGGGAAATAAGTCTGAAAGAAAGAACATTATGTGGGTAAAGAGGAAAAGGGATGGTGATGAGGTTTCAGACTTCCACAAATACACAGTGCTTTATGTGAGATGAACCAGTGAAAAACTAAATGTCATTACAAAGCACCACAGGCCAAGCCATCATGCTTGATCAAATTTGACCAGATGGCCTTCTACTGTCCTAGCAGCCCTGGGTGACCTCCAGTGGTACCATACTCACTTGCGTACACTTGAGTTTCTTCTCACACTGCAGTCTTTCATTCTCCATATCGGTCACCCTGAACCGCAGATCTGTCACTTCCTGGTACAGACCCTGAGGGGAAAGGAGACTTGACTTACCCAGGCGCTCAAAAGGCACTTTTTTCCAATATGCAGAAATAGCATGCAGAGATAGACAATTTTGTTGTGTGAGGGCGGAGAAGGAACAGTAAAAACAAGATAAATGAGAAATCTTTCTTGGTTGGTGGAAGAGGTGCGTGACTTCTTATTGTGTAAAGGGGACAAAAATCCGTAGATAAGTTATGGTCTTCAACAAACACTGATTGTAAATAATCACAGAACTGCTTTCCTCCCATTCAGGGATATCGCTGGGCAGTGCACCTTGGAGTAATTACCACATAAATAGACACTGTACATATTATAATTGATGTAACTGAAGTAGGGAGGCGATGTGATTTAAACTGTATATTTATACAAACCTAACGGCCACAGCGCAGCACAGCAGATATTACAGCACTCACATTTGACTCTGGGGGGGTGTGATTTATAGCTGAATTAGACCCAGCTGGGGACAAAAGAAGCATTAAATCTGTGCTAGACGCTGCCTTTCCACCCGAGCCTGCACCCTGCAGCTTACTGTGTCTGAAACCCACACACTGGGAAGGCAATATCCTCCCAGTGCTGGCCAAGTCTTGTACGGAGATAGAGAGAGTGGAAATCCTGACTCTCTGCCTCTTAGGAGAGGAGAGAGGGATGGAGAGTTGGGGGCAGAGAGAGAGAGTGTGTGTAAGAGAGAAAGCAAGAGTGAGAGAAGGGAAGGCAGGAAAGGGGAGCAGAACGATTCTGAGGTGAAATGGTCTGCAGGAGGAGGTGGTTGTTTTTGAACGCTACACCCCTGTCGGCTAAATCCACCCTGCTAGTGCATTCTGGATTGTGGAGCTCAAATGGAACAAAATGGCTTGTGTGTGTGACACAAAAATGTTAACAAAGAATTATAGACACTCACGAAAACCTTCATGTCATATCAAAAACATTTTGTGAGTGTGTGTGTGTGTGTGTGTGTGTGTGTGCGCACACATCTGCGTACCTCACTATCCCTTGTCTCTCTTTCCATAGCAACCAGCTTCTGTTTCAGACTCGAGACCTCAGTCAACAGCTCCAGCTTCTGTGTCTCTAGAGCTGTCCTGCTCAATACCTCCTGCAAGACACACAGGACACGACCACGTGAAGACACCAAGCCAGAGTTCAAAACACATGCTTCTTAACCATGAAAACTACTTCTCTAAATACAGTCACTTTATGGCAGACCGTGACTCAGACAGGTTAAACTCATACAGATGAGTTCCTCCCTGCTGGTGTGGACCTCCATACCTGTTGCAGCAGTTCCTCTGTGGCATTAAGCTTCTCTCTGTGTTCATCCAGGCACATGTCCAGGTCTCTGATCTTCTCCCCCTGCACCTCCACTTGGTCTGTCAGCACACTCACCTGCAAAACACGGCCACATCATTGCAGACAAGGTCAGTCAGAGGAACTGGCCAATCACTGGTGTGGTATTCACTATGCACTTCCTGTTTACGAGCTGGGGATTGGTCCCACACCTGCAGAACGAGGCACTCCTTGTCACTCTCCAGGCGAGAGAGGCGCTCCTGGTGGACGGCGTCTAGGGAGCCCACTGACCCGTGTCCGTTAGTCTGGAAGACATGACACACACGCAGGGCTCTGTCACACAGGACTGATACACAGCCAGCTCCATCACACACACACACACACACACAACAAATAAACAATCAGATCTCACTCATTCACAAGCAAACCACAACCATGCACTTCTTGGAACTAAACAATGCTACATGTTGACAATGTTAAGTATATTGAAGGTGCCTTTTGTTGGTGTATCATTAGGCAGCCATTCGCGTCTGTCCTTTTTCCAAGGGACACACACAGGCATAAGAAGTTTGACAAAAATCCTTTCCCAAGAGCAGGATCACGTGGATGGCCTTCTGTTCATGTTATTCTAGGTGAAGGCATAGAGAGGGATGCCATGTGAACCAGGATAGAGGAATGGCATGTGAAGGTCAATCAGCCCCTCATGCGATTTGTGATGTGTTTGAAGTGGAAATCAAATCAGAACTCAACGAATAGGAGTTCACACAAGGAGAGAGCAGGAGTTGTACAAAAGGAAAAGGGAGGGGAGAGACTCACAAACACTTAAACTCACAATGAATCATCTGCAGTTTAGTGGATGGAAACCTTTTTCCAAGCACGATTCGGCTGCACAGACACTCCATCAGTCACAAAGCATGCCGTAACACAATACTCACACTTACTGCCGTCCGGCAGGGTAGAAACAGGTTAGGACTGAGGGACATAAGGCAGATCCCAGTAGAGACATGTGCAGCCAAAAACAGCTAAAACGCTCTAAAGGTCTGACGCAGTAACATATCATTGCTGGATGGCTGAAACCCATACTTTATGTTATTGCTGCATGTCTGTGGAAGACAAGATTGGTAGCCACTCTTCAAAATCTAATTATATTACAGTATATTAGCTGAAATATCAGTAGCTGATATGGTACAAAGTATAATCCCAGTACAATTACAACCAGTAGACCATGTTTCCTCGTAGCGACTTGGTGTTGGACAGATTGAGGTCACCCCCTCACCATTCGTCCCTGCAGCCACCCCACGAGTCCCTCCGCCGTGGCATGGGGCACCTGACAGCGCAGGCCCTCCCTCTCGTCCGCATCCATCATCTCTAGCGCCCCCCGTAGGTCCTCCAGCAGATGCAGCGCCCGCAGGCTACCCAGGAAGGGAGAGGTGGGCGACTGGCAGTCAAACAAACCGTTGGAGTAGTCCATGGCCTTGGATCCTGGGAGGAGGGGAAAGTAGGAGGGAAAAGGGGAGTGGAGGTGAGCACAGCGCAAACATCCACACACCTGTGCAAACCCCTTCAATCATGTGCACTAACTGGCATCACCAGACACCATTTCCTCAGGTCAAATGGGCTTCAGAGTGTGTGTTATTATATTTAATGGTTTTCATTCTAAAAACAAAGACCAACAACCAAGTGTCAGTCTGTTAGTCAGCACTCACAGTCTGACTCACTCACTCAAACCTGTCCATTGGACCAGTGGTCCTACTTTCATCTGAGACACCATCTGTTAACCTTTCTAAATGTCAACCTTTATAAAGATGTAAGACTCAGTATAAATAATAAATAGATGGGGCAAATAAACATGTGCAGAATTATATAACTATACACGGGGAATAGTATTCACTCCAGCAGCAGAGCAGAGTTAGAACACTGGTTTCTGTGGTAACAGGAGGGGGGAGGGCTAGAGGATATAACGTGACCAGCCATCTTTCTTCCATTGGAAAGGTTGAAGCTATAATTAAACAAGTCAGCGGAAAAGCAGGGGACTCCTCCAATTGATTGTTTCTGCTTATTTGAACATGGTATAGAAACCAAACCAATGTTTCTTCACAGAAATGTCAGAATATCTATACCAGAGAAGCATAGCTTGAATACTCGATTCCCAATTTTTTGCTGCCAGTGAAAAAATGGAAAATCTAGTGGATGTCTGAAGGCAGCGGAAAGTGGCGGGGGTGGATACCATGGTCTAGTGACAACCTGTCAGGAAGTCTTCTCAACATGTCTGCTAAGACATTCATTGTGGGGGGGGGAAAAAACAGCATCAGCACATCAGATATAGGTGGATTTAGTAAATGAGAAACCGCACACTGTTATACTGTTTGCCAAGTATTGGAGATAAGGATTTGTACTTATAGTTAGTCTACACGGCTCTTACCTGCTATAATCCCATCCATTTGCTCCAAGGCCGCTGCCAACATCTCGCTGGCATCGGACATCATCTTCGCCCCACTGTGCCCATGAAAGGAGAACATATTAGAGTGTTACTTTCATCATCACACAGTAGTAGAGAGACACCAGTGCATATTGCCTCTCTTGTCCTCTGATAGAGCTTTTGCTGAGAAATACAGACACCAGGGTACAGCTTGCAACCTATTTCGAAATGTGTGCAAAGAAGCTACAAAAGAACAGAATAAATGGCATCACTAGCCAAGTACAAAGCAGGTTATTAGGGCAGTCTCATTCAGACAGTTTCATGTAGGCAGTCCCAGACAGAGTGGGCTGAGTCTAGACTCACTCTGTCTGCAGTATGCCCTCATCAACGCCGCAGAGTGAACTGAGCTAAGCCCAACGCTGTTTGGGAGAGATCCTGAACTTTTAAGGTCAGACTCCAGTTTGGCTGATCGGAGCCTGATCGGGATTTCCTGCGGTGTTCCGGATCTGCAGGTCCAGAACTTAGTGATAACAGGCCTGATGCTGAAGTCAGCGAAGCAACCCGAAGATTTTCCCGTCTGTTTGAGATGGAACAGGATGTGGCGGATTCCCATGTCTTGGGTGATCAAGTGTAATTACAGTTCATGGCTGACTGAATCTGAAGAGTGAAGGATTGCCTCTGTCTTTGTAATTAATACTGGTCTTTGATAAGGAAGTCCAACAGGAAATTTGAGACTAATTTGTCTGGTATTTTTGTCTGGGGCATTGTGGCCAGATTGAATACTGTTATTTGTTGTCAGTTTTTAGACTAGCAGGAAACATTACTGACAACATACTGTTCTGATATTAGAAGTATTAGTTAATGGCAAATTGACATTATACATACTACAACTACAGTATATTTGAACATACTGTTTATTTCAATTCCACTGGAAATATGAGTATCAATGTATTCACCTGTAAAGATGCATTTTCATCCAGGTGCTTAGTTTCACTGCAAACAGCATGACATAAATCCTTTGAAATGCCAGCTCCACAGGGCACATTTCTTTTCAATCCCTTGGCAACTAGTTCGTACAGAAATTAAACGCCACAGCTAAGAGCATATCATATGCTGTTAATCTATTACACGTTTTTCTCGAAAAAACAGGCCTAGCTGATCAGGTAGGAACAACACCAGAGTCAGGCAATAATGAAAAACAAGGGAAGACTAATGAAAAACAAGGACAAACCTAGTCAGTAATGACAGTACAAGTCAAACAGCGATTAGCTTGATGACATGCTTCTTATAAAACCAGACCCCCCCACCCCACAATCACCGCCCCTCCTCCTCCTATGGTAGCCGATTCCCACGCAGCACAGCAGGCTGGTCAGTGACCCAGCAGTTGTGGGATGGGGGTTGTGGGTCTTATCAGGAATCATATTGCTATTCTCCCTGCGATCCTCCTCCCACCGCATGCCGGTATGACTGGAATGCCAGCCTTCCACAACAAGGCTGGACGGTGTCCTGGCCTCTGGACGCCAGGTTCACTTGGAGATGTCTCATGCTTTCATTCACTGGAGATTTCAATCACTACACTAGTTCATATCAAGCTCATTGAATCAGTGGAAAGCATAAGAATGCCCAAAGAATCTGACTATATGAAGAAAAAAAAACAAATCCTGAGGGGTTTAGGATCTGCAAGATTTTGACTTCGATTTTCCATGATGGAGCCCAGAGTCAAACCCAATGGAAGGTCATGGCCCTTTATCCGGAGGAGGAATCCCCCCCCCCCCCCCCCCCCCCCCCCCCCCAGACCTGGTCTTTCTGCTTTACTGCCTCACTTCCAATTTCTCCCTGGGTCAGAGAGTCACACTCAGCATGGTAGAAAAACAGACCAGAAGGGCATCATTACAGCATGGTCTCCATTAGAGGCTGAGGGAGCCAGTGTTCATGAATCAAGTCTTTTGTGTGCCCTTGTTCAGTCATGGGCCCTTAGGGTAACATTGGTTAAGGTTTCCTATACAGCCTTGCTCACGTAGTTTTGCAACAGTTAAACTGCCCCATAAACACATCTCTAATAGAACCAGCTGTGGAACAGCAACTGAGGAATGAGTTACAAATGTGGAAGTTAGAAACAATGTCAAGATTATTAAAGAGCCAACCACCACACTGTGTTGGCTGGAATACTATGAACTTTAAAAAGGGATCATGAAACCAGACTATTTTTCAGTTATTAAGACAATCTACTATATCTACTATCAAGTATTACTAGTCAGTATCACAGCTGCAAAGACCAGGCAATCTATTTTGAAATGCAGAGTGGAGGTGTACCACAGGGGTCCTCCTTAGGAACAAGTGGGTTTTTCCTTCTCCCTGGGTTCTCTGATGGAAACCCGGCCCAGTCTCTCACTAGGGAAGCTTTGTTTGGTCAGCTGCTGGACTCACTCCCTGAAGGGAAAACTGAAAACTTGGCTACTTTTCCAACAGGAACAGCAGTTTTAAGAATCCAAACATTTTAATTCTGGGGATCATGGGACGACGAAATGGAGGCCAGAGCTGTGTGAATGATGAACAGCATAAAGTAAGTTTAAATATTAGACCTTCTGTAAGCCTACTTCAGTAGGCCTGATGCTTACATGAAACACAATAGTAGAAGTATTATTGATGTTTGTTACTATAGATAAATAGGGAGGTCTCATAATGTCATTAGATATCACATTACTTCTTAAACCATTTTGCCCATTATGTTCTTCCTGTGTCTCCCAACTTAAAAAAGGTCACAGTGTCCATGGTACCAATAGGACAGCATTAGTTGTTTTGGATATGGAGTCAATCTTAAATCAAGGCATGATGCTGGCTTTCATACAAATGGTCTTTGATCTGAATACGTTTATTAAATTACCAAATCAAAGCGATCATGTGGGAACATTCACTTTTAAGGTAATGCTGTTTGAAATACACATTTTAATTTAGGTCAAATGACACACAAAAAAAAACAATACTTAACAACTGGCAGTGAAATAATCCAATTCCTTCACATAAACTCAATGGGCCAGTGAAATACAGCCTGGCTTTATGATGTCAGAAGAAGCAAAGACTTTCCATTTTAGTTACGTCAGCCAGACACTGGAAGACTCAACCAAATCAGTGGGAAACCACAGTCTCCACCGTGGAAGCGTCCTGGTTAGCTACCACGCTCCTACAGCGGCCAGACACTTTTCAGCTGTTTGAGTCGGTAGGTACGGTGGTATCCACACGTCATTCAGAGTGTTGTGTGAGATATGAGGGCGGTGCCTGGCTCCACCAGAATCTGTAGGGAGAAGAACCAGGGTGAGAGGGAGGAACGCTCCTCTACCTTGGGTTTCCTCCAGATGTGGTCCAGCGAGGGGCAGCAATACTGGCACGCGCGCGCGGACACCCCAGTTATACCTCAAGCTTGCAGAAATAACTAAATCTTACCAAGAGCTTATCCTTTACCTAGAAAAAGCCTTTTTGAGCACTAAACTATTTGAAAAACAAGCAAGTTGAAGAGCCAAACATTAAAATATGTTTAATACACCAGACGAAGTTTAACGCAATGGAAGAATATGTTTGCAAACATAAAAGAGTGAGTGTGTAGGAGTTACAATGGTTTATTTACATAGCTTGACATCAACCAGATGTAGGGATATGGAGGGGGAGGAGACTCTCACTCAGAAAACTGACACACACACACACACACACACACGTTGCACAGACTCAAGCAAGTATTCACTTACTCCCTCTCAGCACAGAAACAAAAGATTGAGCCTCTCCACAGACGTGTCCTTCAGACGCAGACAAGCACACGCATTTGTCTCCCCAATGTGGAACAACTAAACAAGGTCATAAACCACTGCCTCAGGCTACTACTTCAAAATATTAAATCAAACTCGTCTTTGTGGCCTAGCATGTTTCTGCCGGTGTGAGGTGGCCAAGATGGACCTTGGTTGTTATGGTCTGCGAGGGGTCTAGTTCCGATACTTGGTAGAGACGTCACCCCTATCTGTGGCCAGCAGTCCCTCTTCTCTATAGCTGTGGCCAGCGCCAGTCACAGCACACAAAACAGCCCTTTGTCCTCTACAGAGTCACATGGTACGTGAGGGACAGTCCTCCCAAGCTGCCAGCGTTGTTCCACGTGCCTGAGCTGGATCCCAGACAAAAACAGAGAAAAGGCATGGCGTGTGCGGCGCACGGACTGGACAATATCTCCTGTAGCCAAGAGAGCAGTGAATGAAAGGGGGGGGGAATTGTCTGAGATCTGGCTGCTACAACAGACCGGAGTAGCTTTGTGTGAAAGAGCTCTCTGTATGTTGCTTGCCTTTGTGTAAGGTTGATTTGTAGACTTTCTGGGCATTTTAATGATTTTTGCTCAGGGCTTTCGGAAAAAAAGGCATTGTACCACTTTCCATGCAGTAGTTAAACACAGTGTTGACTCTGCAGTTGGGTTCAAATGTCTCACTTGATTGAATGAACAAACTAAAACAATCAGGAGAGGCTTCATGTTTAAAGGCTGGCAAACGCGACCTCACACAAAACAACCTTCACCTTGTTCTGACAGGAAGTACTTCCTGTCACATGTTTGAGAAATGTCTTCCTTTCAGTCAGTGCCTTTTTCCCTAGCTACTCTGGGAGATCCTGGTTTTCCTCAGACAGTATTTCTTTGTTAAAAAAAAGGAACTCCTTTCTTGGTGCAAGGCATTTTCTACATTTGCATTTTGTTATTATCCAAAAGTAAAGGCAAGAATTCAAAATTTGCCACTGAACAAAGCAGTGTCACATTAAAATGTCAAGTACTTGGGTCATTTCAACTCCAACATCACCAAAACAATATATTCAGTGTGCCCAGAAAGGGTTACGCCCAGAACCCATTCTGCCTCTCAAAATACTGCACCGCAGAAGTACTACTGTACAACTATGTATGGAATGCATGGTAAATCTACAGAAAGTTGGGCAGTATGGTGAATATGCCTCACAGCAAAAACAATACATGTGAACTACATTTCTTCAACACAGTATTTTAGGATGTTGTACAGCATGGCTTTCCAGTCTGAGCACTGAACACAGTGTGAACAGATGGTGACTGACAGCATGCCCAGCAAACTAAGCCCTTTAACAATGAGAAATGTCAGAAAAACATTGTGTACAAATGTTGGGCTTTCAGGAGCGTTATGAATTCGGAGGCTCTTCAAAGCAGACGTTGACAGGTGATATTGCATTGCGTTCAATTTGGTTTGGGATCATAGTATTTAAACTATTTTCAATATCAGAAGCACTTGCTGTTAAATCTCTGAATCTGACTTGAGCCATAATTCAGTGTATACCTGGTTTGGTGAAAAACTAAACCCTTTCACTCGCAGATACAGTTTCTAACTTTTAATGTGCAGCTTTTCTTCCAGGTGGCACTTGCAAATGGTCACTCAAACAAACAAACAAACAAACAAACAAACTTGTAGTCAGACTTAACCTGAGTCTTTGTCTTTTACTGTGCTTAAAAAACAGACACCAAGAAATGTTCGGCCCATATACCTCCAACGTCATTATGCAGAATAACTCATTTGTGAATATTGAAATAGATATACTTAGACGCAAATATCCGCATATATCACTCAAGGAAAAAAACGTGAGACAATGCATCCTGGCGTGTTCCCAGGCACAAAGAGACTTCAAAGCGTTACACACGAACGATCGTCTCATTGATTACTGCCAGCTGTGCAGTCAAGTACTGAATGAGCAACATGGTCGCAAAGTTAACAGTAATCAGTTCTTTTCATCTGTTCAAACTAAAAAGCTATTACTGTGACCACCACAAGAAATCAGCACACCTAACCATGCAGGTGACTGGTAGGTCTGGTATAATCTAAAATAATGGCCAAAGTCTCAAGTTTCTAAACTATAACTTTTGTCATGCAACACTTACCGTGAGAATCGAATAACCTCAAAAAGCAGGATCCCCTTAAGGCCGACCTTCCTGGTAATCCAAAGGTTAACTTTTCAGCGATCACTTGCGCCGTACGTAACACCTTTCCAATGAAGTTGCATAGCGAATTCCCAACTTCCAGAACTTTGAGGAATACTGGGATTGTTAGGGGTGAAAGCTCTTTGCGCATGTGTGGACTCAGGCCAATCACAAACCGCGATGGTTGTTTGCCAACCTAAATCGAAATTCTGATCATTTGGTCACTGAATCCAAAGCCTGGAAAATAAGACTGTGGTTTACTGACACGTTATCTGGAATTAACATGTAGATTTATTTCATGTGATAATCTCATGTTGTTGTAATTTTCCAAATATTTTTGTCGACCCTAGTCACGTACCCATTTGTTAGATATGATAGTTGAGAAACCATCAATTTTGCAACAGATAGAGTGTCAAGGCTCATTCGGAGTTGTGAGAATGGAATAGTGTGCTTGGTACAGTATGCTGTCTACTTTGACAGTTAATGAGCACCAGCTGTCACCAGTTACTGCTGAGATGCTTCGTGTAAAATTATGTTAGAATTATGAGTATGTAGATTTACATCTACGTTCAACTGATTTCATATAATTTTTATACTTAGACTTAAATGACACTTAAAGTTACATAACATGAAGAAAGAAATATTGATATATATGGTATTAGGGAATATATATGGTATTATACTATAGGCTGCTGAAGATTGGCCACAATTTAGAACCAATCCTTGATTTTTGTGTTATAGCTATATGCTTTGGATCATACGTCTCCTGTATGTGTCATCCAAAAAGTCACAGGGAAGAAATTCCTCATGTGATTAATTCCACATGTCGATCACCTTGCATAGGGGGTGGGGGTCCAGTTGAACTTTAGGCAAACAGTCAGATTCCTGTCCTGTCTCCTATCAGCTCAGCCTTTGGCTGGATAACATCCTTGTTGGAAAGTCTCCAAAATCTGGAATTCTGCTAAATGTTTTTCATACTTCCTGAGAGTAGTCCTGGAATGAATAACAGTTCATTACTGCAAGTTTAAATGAATGTGAATTATATACGATTCAGTACAGACAAAGTAAGATGTAAAATATCATTAGTATTGAAAAAGGCATCTAAATTAAGTGTGGTATTAATAATCTAAAAGTGCTCCTCGTGCTATGATTCAGGAAAGGCAACCACTCTGACTGGCTTCAGCACTTTAAAGGATGAAAATGAGCAACAAGTCTGCCAGTAGGTGGAGCCAGTGTTGTTCTGTTACTCCTGCTGTGTCTCTTTCAGTAAACGCATGCACCTGTGTTTGCCTGTCTGGAAACGCAACGTGCCTGTTCCAAACAACCACTGCTAGGCTGTGTGCCACACTCTTTCAGGCATGTCCATGATTTGCATAAGAGTGCAGTGAATCACCAAGCTACTAGCAGAACCACCACAGGCCTTGTTGGACTGTCAAGAAAAGACCCAAGCAAATGCCATCCTCCATAATCTTGACTGCTTTATGGTAAGGAGCTGAATAGAACGTTCTTCTCTGTACCAGCTTCTGCACAACTATGATATGCTGTAGAAAGCAAGCCTCAATTGCAAATTAATGTTGACACTTTCTTTGTCATTCCGTATTCAACAAGTCCAAGGCTGCGGTTTATTGACACCTGCTTTTGAAATCTGTACGCAGAGATTCTTATACCAGCAGAAGCTCACAGCTCAGTGGTCAGTATTTGAATGCAGATCAGATCAAATGTCTACTGAATGAAAACAGTAGCAGTACCTTTGTGTTTTTATGTCTTTTTTGCCTTTTTTACCAACACAATGGCAGTATCATAAGGCCAATCATATTTGCAGTCAGAATACATTTAGTTTGAGAGAGAAGCGTGACATCCAAATGTCTGGTATAAGTTATCAATCTACATTGTATGTTCTTGTCACATTGTGACCCACTGTGTAGTCGATTACACCACTCCCTTCTTGGGGTCGTTGTGACCCACCATGTCTATTACCCCACCCTTGCGTTGTCTAGGGGTCAATGTGACCCACCGAATTGTCTGCATTGTCTATTATGCCCCCTTGTGCTTTCTCGAGGTCGTTGTGACCCACTATAGTGTCACAATGACCTGTCCTAATACAAAAGTACATAAAATACATCATTTTTGTAGCATTCCAAAGTAAAAATCTGTATCTGAACTAAATGTCAGCCTTCTGTTCACCAGTCACTCTTTTGTTATTCCAACCCTGGAAAAAAAAACTGTTCAAAAAAGTTAAAGATTACATTTTGTAATGAAGAATGAAAGGGCTTAATTTAAGAGGCCGCTGCAAGGTGTTCGTGCAAGTTGTTTCCTGCTCCACATTATTGAATAGGAAAGAGATAGGTGCAGCGGTCTACCTTTATCCAGCGCTGAATATTTGGACAAAATATCAGTCTTCTGTGCCCAGGCATTCAAATAATGTAAGTCAGTGGGTGTAAAAGGTGTTACCATTAAAAGCAAAAGGATTGACTGTGAACAAATGTCCCATCCGTGTACAGACACTAACCCCATGTACTCTGCCATAAGTACCATGAGTGCTGCCTACAGTGCAGCAGTTACCTGTACTTGTACCCTGATCCTAACAAGAGAAGCCAATACCCCAGATCCAGCATAATCAGTTAACAGAAACAATAGTCAGAGATGTAAAATGTTGTGTTGGTGCAGGATGAGCGCAGGATGAGTTTGAAAGGAAGTGGGTAGACTGGTGGGTACCGGAGTCATAAGAAGCTGACTTCAACAAGCTACCGAATCCCCATGTGTGCATTTCTGTGTTGGGGAGTGTGGGGGCGGGTTTGGGAAAGGAATTTGACTTTGACACCTGTTGCAGACGTTTCTAGGACCAGCTGGTGTGCAAGACACAGCCACCTGTTGACAATCTTAAAACATGTAAAACATCCAAATTAGATCAGAATTAGAATGTAACCCCTTTCCTTAGTGCTAAACCTATTTACACCAAAATACAGTGATACTCAGCTAGCTTATAAAAAAGCATGTTTTCAAGATGAACAAATAATGTTAAAGTAAAACACAAACTAAATAGGGAAATACTTTGCCTACTCAGTCACGTCAGGTCTTAGTCAACAATAATGTTCAAGGCTTCCACAGCTTGTGAAAGAAAACAAAACCAGCCTTTATTTCCACTCACTCTAAAGACTGCAAGTGTGAGCTTGGTGCACTCTTATGATATATATCTTAAGCATGTTTCAACAAGAAATCCATGCCTCTTTTATGTCTAAATTTGGATGATTGGAAAAACATGCAAATGGAATATTTGCTGTAATAAAATACAAGTGAAAGTGTGGAGGCTGGAATCCTTTGCTCCCTGTTGCTTCTCCATGGTGATAGTACCTGTGACAGTGTGTGTGTGTGTGTGTGTGTGTGTGGGGGTGATGTTTGACAATGATATCAGCCCCAGCCAGCATCCACAGCTAAAACATAAGTGTTCCTCTACACAGCTTGTCGAACCTTCGTTTATATCCAACAGCTTTGTGGTGTCTAACATTCCCCTCACTTTCTATTTCTCCCTATCTACCTTTTTTTGTTCTCTCTTCCTCTCTCCCCTTTCATTCTCCCTTTCTCCCCCTCTTCCTCTCTCTCTCGCTCTCCCTCTTTCATTTTCATTTTCCCTCCTCCTCTTTCATTTCACTTCAGTTTTCCCTTCCTTGTCCACCTCATTCATGCTGTGTTCTTTCTATGCTGTGTACATCTCATTGAAAGGAGAGCTCCAATTTACAATGACCACTCACTCTTAACTCATAATGTACATGCCACAACATTTTGCATGCAGATAAACAAACAGTGGGATATAAAATGTTTGCCCTGGTGGATCAGACGGAGATGGATGCAATTTTATGTCATTGAAAAACATGTGATCACAAAATATACGTTGAATGAGTAAAGGTTGAGTATTAGTCCACCGAAGACGAAAAACTTTGTGTGATATAATTCAAAGTTTTCACTAGCACCCAGCTCAGTGACTCAGATAATGGTTCATTCACTGCTATTCCAGTGAATGAATCGTCAGTTTCACATCATTAGGGAGAAACTCTTGTTCCCTGCAGCTACTATTTCCATCACTTGAGCTTCACCTCTCGCCCCTTGTTGCCATAGTCAGAAAGATCCACCTCTCTTCCCCTTCCTTTTTTATTCCAGCTATTTCTTACATAACACAGCTGACAGGGTGATAATTAACAAGATGAGGAAGAGTCTCTGGAGGGCCTACATGACCCCCCACCTCCTCTGACAAGAATTCCTCCCCAATCTCCTTTACCAGCGGTTACTGTGTAATTCATTACCACAAAGGATTATGGGTTTATGTCTGTATCCATTTAGTTGTTTTGTAAACCCATCTGACAGCCACTTTGTTTTTGCTCCATTTATGGACAATATCAGTACTTCCAAGCATGAATACATTATTAACTATATCTTCAGAGCAGCACAGAAGCAACTGATCTATATTATTTTCAGGGGCAATCATGAATCATGAATAAGCTTTTAATTACATTGAAAGTTATAGCTACCTTTTTCTGTTAATGAACAAGTAAGATATGCTTTTAGCTTAGCAGTGTCAATATCCCTGTCACCTCTGTGATTAGGAAAGCACTCAGGACTAAGGGGAAACACTGAAAATAACCCCTTGCCTATCAATGGTAGAGGGCTACCTAACATCCCATAATTACCGCTCTGTGGACGACAGATGAGGGGGTCTCAGCAGTGATTGGATGGGTGGCCCGGAAGACTAAGAGGTTCCGATAGAACACATTCAACCACCAAGCAGGAAACGGAATTATGTCTAGGTACTGATTGCTTTTTGTTCTTTTGCAAACACAAGATACGTAAGTCCCATTAAAGGCAAGCCAGATCGATTCAACAGCAGCTTTTACAAATTTGTAGAGAGAGATATGTTGATTGTAGTCAAATGTAACCAAAGTTGCTGTATCCAGGTGCTTTGTGTGTTGAGTGATCAATTACAGATGTACAAGGGATATTTGTGGTTCAAACTTTATCTCCATATACTGATATTTAAGAGGAGAGGATAAGGATGAGGACAAGGATTTTAAGGATACAGAGAGAAAGCCACTTTGCTGTCAGAAAGGAAAATACATATTTCACTCATAAATGTATTCTGTAGGATTACATTAATTAGGTATAGAACTGCTTCCTAGAATATGCTCTTCAGATTATCATTGTCTCATCAAGACTGTGCCCATTTCCAACAGATAGTATGTTGGCCATGGATTTGCTGAAAACAGTAGGCATTCTGCCAACAAGAAAATCACACAACAGTGACAAAATTACAATTCTGAAGTCTGTCTGAAAAACAAATGTGGCACAGTGGTGAAACACAAAGAGTGGTGCTTGATAACACTTCACTCGATGACTCGTTGAGGAAAACTCTAGAATGTCTCCGACCAAATGGAAAGGTGCCAGAAAAGTGAGCAAGGTAAACAAATCTCTCAAGAGAATAGAAACTCATCTGTTATCATATCACTTCTGCTCTGTCTATATAAGACAGAGGCACCACAGTGTGGGCTGAATGACCAAGGAGTTCAATATTGACAGCAGAGATGGAGGAGGGGCCAGCAGTCGTTTGTTTATCCAGAGTTTTCACTTCGAGTTATTTCATCATTTGGTTAGACCAACACTCTCAATCTTTTTTTCATTCAACGTGTTTCTTAAACTCTACATCAATGACAACAGTGATGAGACAGACTCAAAGAACTCAACTTGTGTCCGAAATTAAAATGGTCTGAAATTAAAGTTTAGTTTAAGGACTCGAAAGGTATTGGATATTTAATAGATATTTATATGACTGGCCACTGATGGAAGGGACTGGAGATTCAGACAGTGTCTGGAAGAGAGGTGGAGTAATGGGACTGACTTTCCTGATTGAAAGACATTGCTTTGATTAATCTTGAGGTACCCTACAGGCGAACCTAGCAACAGACAAATCTAGACACAGCATGTTCCTAGTGTGACTGAAGTCTGTCTCTGAATAACTGCACACACACACACACACACACACACACACATACACACAATGTGTTTATATGGAGCAGTTAAAATGAATGTCCATCACCTGGAACAGTGTGATTCTACAGTTGTGAAACAAACTCTACCTATCCCCAGAATTGTGATAGCTCAAAACCCAGTAAACAGCAGCATGTACAGTACACTGCTTAAATTTCATGAATATGTCATATCATGACAACAGTCAATTAAGGTAAATGCAATAGGACAAACGCATAGGTAGGACCTGCCGCCTCAAATGACCTGATAGTCTTGGATTGTTTACACCTACGCATCGTTTAATAGCTAATCCTAGAAATGCTATTCATGGAGCTGTTTTGGTGGGCTGATATCAACAAGGTTGTTTCTGTGCTCTCCTAATTCACCAGGACAGAGTGTGGGTTTAAAACAGGGCTGTGACTGACATAACACACTGTGTTTCATCCAAGCACACTGTGCATAATGGACAAATGTGTGAAATACATAATAATTAAGCTTAGCAATCATGACCTTCACTTCAAAACATAGTGTTTTTTATTATTTGGCTGGAAAATGTTGTGAAGTGCACACTCATCTAGGGGTTGGGAGTATCTTGTTGATAGTTGTTGAAAGAAAAAATAAATAAATTGAGCTAACTTTCTTATAAACTGGAAATTGCAGACTTGGTCATAAAATTGAGAACTATTTTGATAGCAATAACCATATTTAATGAGAAGTCTCATTTGAATATCTACTGTCCACATGCTAGCTTTATGTAAAATTGCATGGTAATCAGTCCTAGCTACGCAATGAGATAAAAGCAGTTTCCTTTTTTTTATTTCAACAAGTCCTTTAATTTTCTCTATGGTCTTTCAAGAGAAGAATCGAAACAATGTTGGTCGAACATTGGAACGTGAACGTGTTGATAGTCCATTGAATTGAATGACTTCGAATAACTGAAAGATATTCTGTAAAAGTATGTGTATTGTCTGTTCAACATTCATTGTCATAAAGTATGTCCCAAATACATGTTTCCACCGCATGTTCTCCATTCTCTTTCCTTTTGTAGAGGGTTTCTCATGGCTGAGCAGAGGTAACGTACTGATGTCCCAAACTTGAAGGAAGATAATATCTCATTGTGAGAAATTATAATCAAATCAACAGTTTAATCTGAAACACTTTAAATGTGTGAAGATTCATTACAGGGGTGATGGTGGGTTGGAGATGCAGTATCTGTTTGGATTGATCCTTCTCATCTAATTTGCTCTCCTGAAGGATTTCACAGGCGAACATAATACCCCTATTTTGCTTTGTGGATAGAAGACAAAATGAATGCGACTACCTTCTCTCTGGTTCACTGACTGATGAGATCTGACATGTTTGCATGATAAATGTAATTATGTTCAAATCAAGCCTTTACTGTCTGTTGTATAGCAACACATAACTCCTTCAATCTGAGGTTATTGGCTTTCCCACAAAGCTTCTGAAGGTCTCCAGAGAGTTGGTGTGAGTGCATGTGCAATTTGAGCATATCAAAAAAACAACCGACATTTACACATATAAAATAGACAGATATAAAATAGATGTACAGACATACGGGACAACCTGGGAGTTTAAAGTACACATTCAACAGTTAGTGGAACAGAAGTAGTCCTTGCACCTTGTGCTTTTGGGCTATGAGCCTGCAGCATTTGAATGTTTGGATTCCAGACATACACGATAAACAGTGTGGAAACATGCACCGTGAGTCTTAGTGTTGCTGATGCAGGACAATGTGAGGCCATGCACAGCTGAGTAAACAGCTGTTAGAGATTTGCCACCAAGATAATTGGGTTGACGAACGGTCTCATTAAATCTGAGGTGAAAAACACTTTTCTTTGACTCAATTAGTGCAAGTGAATACAAGAAACTTCTCAATAATTTACCACCAACAGAGAACCTACAGTGCTTATACCGTGCAGTCACAATACACACCATTCAAAGAGAGCCATGTCAGTGTATTGCCAATACATTATACAAATGTGCAAATAACTATAAACTTCAGCCCAACTTCAATGATACATTGTGATGAGTGTTCGGATGGCTTTCCGTGGTACAAAGCACTTTAAGCACGGTAGACAGAGATGCATCATGTCAAACCGTTGATGAGGCGAACAGAGAAAGATGCCATTCAATAATGCTTACATGGCATTTCCTGTTCAGTGAGCTTGGCTCTTGGCACTTCCTGAATCATCTCAACTCCCTAAGCAAACAGAACACCAAATCCCACATGATGATTAGGGACATTGCTAACGCAGACTCCTGAAAGGTTGGGGAGCTCAAGGAACAATTACTTGCATCCCTAGAAATATAAGAGATGAGTTTTAAAGTGAAGATCAGGTTGTCCTCTCTTCCACAGCGAAGGGGATCAGTAGCTGCATGAGGGAAGGCAGATTAGAGCTAGGCCTCGCACCGGAATGTCATCAAATAATCATGACAACATTTAGCTCATCAATAGTAAATGAGAGCAACTCTAAGCTCTTCTCAATGGGTGCTTAATTCTTCCAGTGAGTTCTTCAGAAAACCGAATAAAGTCTGATCGACCCTAACATTTACAGTTTTATTTCCACCTCTTTCCGCTGGGAGAATTTGCTATGTGCTTATTTTAGTCACAATCAGGAGATTAGTTACTGCCTTATTAACTTTTGATGTATTCAATATTATTACTCATTCATAAACACAGTATGTGTTCCTAATGTAATATATATTGTGTTTCAATGTGTGTCCCCTCTGTCCAATCAGCTGGTTGTCTAAAATATTTAAAACCAGATCGGTATTCAACTGGGGTCACACCATTCCAGTGGAGACGTCCTCAACATTCCCTGACAGAAACTGAAGGCATCATGCAGTTAAAATATACTGCGATCCTCAAAATCTCATCAGCAAACACGTACATGCGAAGGCTGCAGGACATTCCTTGGAACAAATGTAGGCAAAAACCAGGAGTGCCATTTACAAGTTGGTCCATGTTACCTATTTAAATACCAGACTATCAGTTTCAGGGACAGGAGAAGGTCTCTCTGACCTAACCTTCCCACCAGTATACAGGACAGATATGAGTGAACACTATTTGTAATGGAAAAAAGGTCAAGTCAGCTCACATTATGCAAATGCTTCCCAAAAACCAGCAGAATCCACACTAACCCTACCCTCTTCTTAAAGGTCAAGCATTGTCTAGACAGCTCACTCATGCCTGGGTAAACATGGATTGCATGGAAAGTGTTACGAAACTCGAAATAATATCTATCTGTCAGATATCAAAGTTACTAGTTTTAAAAAAGTGGAACGAATTACAAATGAAAATATTTCTAATATTTCAAATTCTTAACCCTTTATTTGGATTTCAGATTTCATAAAACCTATGAAGGATTGTATCACCATCAATACATACAACCTTGAAAGAAAGTTAATTGCAACATAGAAATGTTATTCAGATTAGGAGCATTAAACCAGCTGTAAGTATGTCCAATGAAACTACTTCACATTTGCACAAGTTGCCTTCAAAACACAGGCACTCATAAAATATCTGTAATAACACACTCATTCAAGCCTTGAGTCAGGACATGTCTCCCAGGAGGTGAGATTGCACAGTGGCTGAGGAGCAATCCAGGTCATTCTCTGGCTAAGGCAAACAAGCCAGCCCCAGACTCCCTCAGCATGGACAGTGGATAGTGTACAATAAACACATAGAAAAATCAATACAGATCTGTCACATTTGTTGCATTAATAAACTCTACAGCAGGACACTGCAGCTCTCGTGTTCTCTCGTTGTTGCTTCCCTTTCTGTATAAAATGCTACATTTAAAACCTTTTCTTGGCCATTTTAGAATTAATTTAGAAAAATATATATTTATAATAAATCTATGCAATTTGACAGGAAGTTATGTAACAGTATTTGCTTGCAGAGGCAACACACAGCCCCTAACACACATCGCTTACCCCGCCCCCCCGCCCCCCCGCCCCCCCCCTCCCTTCCTCTCCCCCTCCCCCCTTCTCTTTGTCTGGCTGTCTCACCAGGCTATGTGTATAATTTCCCACTCTTCTCTCTGTACAGCACATCCATCCCCCCAAAACACGTTTTCTTTTTCTTCAGAGCAATTTCCTCGTTGGAAGTGTTTTCCATTGTTTTCTTGTATCTGGTGGTTAGAACTCTGAAATGTTGAGGACACTGCCGACTGGAACCTGATTCCATTGAAAATTGGCTGTCAGCCAGATGGTTTGGTAAACCTCGTCTAAGGGAGCTTGCTTTTTTACTCTAAAATCTTCACATTGTTTTATTAGAATATGTCTGCGAGCTAAACTGCAGCTAGCAAGCTTGGAAGGAAGGCGTTGCCATGGTAACAATTACCAAGATGTAATTGAACAGTGCTTCGCCATTGCGTAATCTTACACCAAAGTAGAATTTTAAAATTTTTTCTAATCTGTCACAACATCAGACTCATGGATGATAGCATATAGAAATCGCTGAGTAAGTTGTTGTCGCATATCAACACTATAGCTCTTAAGCTTCTCTTACTGTAATGTACCTGTCACCAGTGTCCGCTGGTGTTGTCCATGTGGAATCAAATAGCCCATCCTTACATTTGTCACAGAACACATACCTAGAACACAACGCTTCCTTTTATCTGCAGGACTTCACCTGTATGTTATCTTATCACCGCTACAAATACCAACCACTGTCATATCTCTGTCTCTCTTTTCACTTGCGCCCTGTCTAACTCTCAGCCTCTTTACCCTCATTCTCTCTCTCTCTCCCCCCTCTTTTGCTAGTAGAGGGTTAAAAGCAATGTCCTGTTACTTTGTTCTTAGGGAACACTCTGTACACATTTCTAAAGTTCAGGACAGATAGGCATTATGTCCCCTTGGTGTGTCAGACACACACACACACACACACACACACACACACATACACATACTGCAAAAAATACCCAGTACACAAAGACACACAGACCCGCAACCTAAACACACAACCACGCAACCTAGGGTGTTTCATACAGAGACTTCCACACTGACTGGGCTTTGATTAAGAACTTCCAAGATTGTTTCATGACTTGAAGTCAACCAACTGCCAACTGCAATATGGGTATGTGTCATGAAGAGAACTGTATGTGGTTTTTTGTGTGTCTGTGTGTGTTTCCAAACATACACACTGATGTGATGTCAGAGTGAGACAATGAAGGTATCCTATGGGTTGATATGGTCGCCTGTATCTCAGTTGTTTTAATGGGATTCTGCAGCAGTCATGCATACAGTCATGTACAGTTCCCAGTAATTAGCCATAACCCCAATTATGTGTTCATTTAGTTAGATTCACACAGGTTCCTCACAGTAGCTCAGTCAAGCATTAAGCATAGGAGGATCAACGAAGAGGTTTGCTGGAAAACATCCTGTCATGTTTATCATCCATATTATACAAATCCGTTCTTTGTGCAATTGTGTGTATACAATAGTGTGTATGCGTGTGTGTGTGTGTGTGTGTGTGTTTTGAGTGGCTATCTAGCAGGCAGTCAGTGGAATCCTAGTCTATGAGGTCAAATCTTCAATACAGCAACATCAAGATGGAGGTGGTTGGGTGCGCTCAGTTACGGGTCACTGACAGGATGTGTGCGTCTTCAGCCTTCATGTATGCCGTTGCAGCGCCGCAGAGATCAACGTTAAGAGGGGTATTTGTCAAAATGTCTACCATGAACCACAAGAAGGGAGTGTTAGACCAAGGACAGGCAAGCAACTAATTGCAGACTGGGAAGCTGGTGTGTGAATAGGGTTCACAGGCTAGGGAAGGTTAATTAAAAAAGAAAAAAGGAGGGGTCCATACGCGTGTTCACATGCAGGTTTGTGTACATGAGTGTGAATGTTCATGTGTGTGTGTGTGTGTGTGTGTGTGTGTGTGTGTAAGCAGGACAATGTCGCATCTCTAAATCCACAGTGTAATTACACTGGCAATGCATTTGGACTTGGCAGTAAATGGCAGTTGGCAGAAAGGGCAGCTAGTGGGGGTTCAGACACCATCGGGAGAGTAAATCAGAACAATGCAAATAGCAAGCCCTTGTTAAACCTCCAGTGATGGACCAGGACATTGAAAGCCAGGTTTTGGATATTTTTTGGCTTCATGAGAGCTACGGTTTGTATTGACATCAAAAGACACAACCTCCAAATGCAAGCAGACTGTTTGTTGTTGGGTGGTTACAGCATAGTAATGTTAATTTCACGGTACAGTATGTCTCTCAAAACCAAATACAATAGTCTCTTAGGTCCGAGCATGCATCACTCAGCAGCTGAGATCTGGGCTTTCTGTATTCAAACTGCCTGTGCTCCATTTCTGGACTTCTAACTCCAGCAGCTGTATTCCACTATCGGTTCTGAAAGAAACAAATAATTTATGCATAACATGAACACAATAGAAAAGGAAGCTGTTCAGGAAGTGAGTGTTTCGCTAATCAGAACCGTAACCATTTATTTCTGCCACTCTGCATTTTGGGCTGTAGCTACATGACAAAGTGACTTGCTGGCCTCTGTCCAAAGACAGGGCTAGCTTCAGGGACATTTTGTGTCCTGAAGAACACAATGTTTGATCCAACACTTGTGTCAGACTGAAAGTCAGAAAACACATCAGTCCCAGAGAAAACAAATCATACAGTCAACGGTCCACAATCATGTTATCACATCAATGTCATATTAACCTGCCTTGTGTACAGTGTGATGGTCAAAATGATTCTCCTTTGTATTGGTTATGAACGCTGCTCTAACGGAGCAATGTACGTTGAAAGGAGGGACTCAATGGTGTGCGGGTGGTTGGCTAGTTTGATTGACTAGACTGACTGCCCTGGAGCAATTGATTCATCCAAGAAACACATCAACAGCTGACTGAAGAACAAAAAATAGCATTAGGGTCGAAAATGGTCTTTCAATGTTGCCACTCAGGATTAGAAGGGAGAGATGGATGAATGGAGACCCAGTGTTCTTCCTCAGGGCCGTCCATCAAGCTAAGGACAGACAAATCGGAACACAATGTTCCTGCAGGTATTGACTGTGATGCCTCAAGCACAACATACACATCAGGCATATACTATTTTTTCAGTTGTTACCTGACAGAGGTTGGCAGGGGAATTTTCCATGACTTTGATTTCAATAGACCTGGCTATGAGGCTTGAGGCTAGCTTTCATCGCCCCACAGTTGATCGGAATTGCAGGGATCTTAGATGTTTGTGTGTGTGTGTGCATGTGCGTCAGGGGGACGGGCTTCACAGTACTGCAGATTGACGGGCAGTACCTATAGGCTTTGTTCTTCAGCAGTGTCTGTCAGAGAGATCGTTTTTTTCTCACAGATGGACAAATGAAAGCTGCTTCTACTCAAAGAGCATATGTGTGTGTTTGTGTGTTATTTGTAAGTCTGTATGTGTGATGTTGTGGGGTCACAACATCAAAAGTCCCACCTGCATTTCATTGTATACTTTCTTACATCCTAGATAGATCTCCGAGAGCACATATGGGAGACATTGAAACCACACACAGAGAGAGCTACACAAGACCAGGGAACACTGAGGCAAGAAACCTGCCATTTCAAATTTCCCATCTCATCACATAAACAAATACACACATTTGCATACGCGATTAGTAGATGTATAATTATAGAACCTTGGTTAAGACAGGCTCATTCATTTTCTGCAATCTTCCTTTGGCATGTCTGAGGATGGACGGAGCCATGACACAAACATAATATAGAAGCTGACATGATTTTCTGCCCCTTTGAGTTTGATGCCGTGGATCTCCCAGATTTCAGAGACCCCACCACACTGACCCTGCCACTCTCCATGGCTCAGTCTGAGTAATTACCCACTGTTTACGGTTGTCATATCCTCTACCACAGTACTTACACAACTCCAGATGCACAGCTCACGATCGGCAGCCCTGCGGTTTTCAACCGTCAAATCTATTTCTACCCAGATCCTTTTGATGCTTCACACTATATAGATCCATAGCATCTTGTGTGGTTCATGGTGTGACTCAATAGTAGGCCCTTGGTGGTGCCTTCCTCGAATCATGTGATCTGTGAGGCCTTATGTCTGCCAGATGGACCAGCAGACCACCTCCATGAGCGTGAAGTTAGGGTCAACACTGTTTCGTTCCCAAGTGATAAGGCTTTGGCAAGCATGCTTGTGAATGGAGAGCAAGCTGTAATGGCACAGGGATTGAAACAAAAGCAAGTGAATCGATTACACCAAACCCATGACAGTTCTCTGCTATAGATCAGTTTGTTTTGTCAATGCAGTGGGTGTAAGAAATGGTCACAGCTCAGCCTGAGATTGTGTGTGGGTGTGTATTTGAACATATCTGTGTCTGTGCATGAGTGTGTGCTTACACACAGTGTGAGTGTGTTGGTGTGTACTTCAGTATGATGTGTATATCCAGTGTGCTCATTTGTACCACAACCTAAATCGATCACTAAAACTATGTTCCAAAAGCTCCTTAGTGCAGGCTGTAGCAGGCAGCACACACCAGCCTGTGTACAGTACATACATGCTGTGCATATCTCCCCATTTGTCCCATTCTTGTCCCAGAGTGCTCAGAGCAGTCTGCACAAGAGGCGGGAAATCAATTAACCTTTGGGGCAGCGGGAGCGCCTCCTCCGCAGCCAGGAGGGGAGGATCTGGATCTAAAGGTTAGGGGATGGGTACTGATGAAGCTGGGCTACGTACCTGGGATGGAGGGGGTGATTTATTACAGGAAACGTGTATTCACTGACAGGGGCTGGCTGTCACACCTGTGCAATACTGCATTGCTGCGGGTGTTCTCGGTACAGATACTGTACAATCTGTATGGACTAGAGGGAATATTTAAAGGAATATTCTGTCTTAAGACACTTTACTGGGACAGCATTTGTGACGAAACTAAATCTTTATGGCAAGATTAAAACACGCACACATACAGTAGACACAGTGCAATGGACATTTTCTAATCGTTGTAACCTTGGCAGACTCTCACAACCACAAACTTAATTATTCAAGCCAGTTCACCTCTACCAGCAGCAACTCTCCTTGACATTTACTTCCTGTCTTCCAGTGAGTGATTGAATCCTATTTGCTCAAGTTGAGATAATAAGATGATTTAATTAAAAGCTACGCTAAATTATGTCACAAGAGAAAGCATGCCTAAACTGTAAACACCTGTTTTTATTTTCATTTTCATTTTTGAGCTAGCATTATGTCTGCATTATTCAAGTTGATTATGTTTGAGAAACAGAGAGAGGACATTGAAAGCGAGTTATAACAATAATCCAGTGATTGTACAGCGGACACAGGAAATTGATACATTTTCATGTCATTCGTTTAGCAGACCATTTTATTCAACTCTGTAAAAAAATGTGCAAAAATATAGTACAGCAGAAAATTAAGGTTTAGAAGGAGTTTTAATGGTATTTTGGTTGTGAGTGAAGGGCACTAGATCATGCCTTTACCTGACACAGGGCAAAGCAACCACATCTCAGCTGTCAGGCAAGGTGAACATGAAAACATGTCCATTACAGTGCAACAGCAACCCCTCACAAACAATTTTACATAGCATCTTACATCACATCATAAGTGCAACATCCAACTATTTAGAATGTGTATTCTCCTCCCTGTAAGTGGCACAGCAGGATCTCAAATACAACACGCAGAACTATTTACTAGTAGCAACAAAAGTTATTTGGCTTTAAGTGCGTCTTATGGTGCCCCTTAGGCCAAGTGGAGAGTGCTTTGCCAAGGTAACGCTTCAATGTGTACATCTGGAGGCCTTCTGGAAAGGACAGGAGAAACAGACCGGTCCACATCAGCAAAGTCATTACATCAAATTGTTTGACACTGCTGGGCACATTCTTCAAGTGGTTAACTAACAAAGCACTCACACGCTACTTTGTGTGTTAGGGTACATCCCTTGGTGGCACCAACGTGAGGCAACAAACCCTGGCAAAAGAAAAGTATATTTTTAACTCTGCAAATGGTTTGATGCTTAACCAATGGAACTTCAAAGCCATGGTAATGGAGGGAATTCTGAGTTGATTCCCTGTGTAATGAGGGGTGGAATAGGGAAGGTATAGGCAGGCTGGGTACTATTCACAGCGCCAGGCATGACCTTATTCTCCATTTACAAACTTAATGAGAACTGTAATGACTTAATGAGATGGCACATGATGGATTTCGAACTTTGCTGTCTGTCTGTTGATATCCCCTTTTGAGATTGTAGGTGTACCACTACACAGGTAGCAGTGACATCAAAATGCTGTTGTATGCAAAGAAAGAAAGAAAGAAAGAAAGAAAGAAAGAAAGAAAGAAAGAAAGAAAGAATGAATGAAAGAAAGATGTCAGACAGACAGTGATAGAAACATACATGATAGAGATGGATGAGTCATCAGCTAAGCACTTCAAAGACAAACCTCATTTTCTAGGAAAACAGAATTTTCCAAGAAAATGCATGATGCAAGAAAGTGCGCAAAGAGGACAATATGCCTTTTTCTGAGAGTAAGTATGTGTGCTATTCACAGAATAGCACACAGTCTGATTCATACGACTTAACATTTGAAGTAGCATAACTCTGCACACTAAAGTAAAAAACTAACTCTTGAAATAAACGGCCATCCAAGCTTAAGCATGGTTTAACATCTTGTAGAGAGGTGTGTTAAGCACATAACACTTTCAGATTGAGTATTGCATCTGGAAATATTCTACTGAAATAACAAAATAAATGTACCCATATGTTAATTTACTTTACGGGTACACAACTGTAGCTCATGATGTATTTGACTTAAAGGAATACTTTAGATAAGACGGTTTCTGTGAATGTATATTTTGATTTCATTTTTTCTTTGACTCCAAAGGCCCTGGTTGTGATGGAGTACTCCGAGTCAAGAGTCCCATTTGTAAAATTGGTGCGTGTGGGAGGAGATCTTCTCATTAATAGAGGAGTGTAGACTCAGACGAACATCAGGTCATTCCAGGGGAACGAAACAGCCTCGCATTGACTGTTGGGTGAAAGATTTCATGTCACTTACGTATAAGAATTATGGATACTTTGTACTAGTAGCCACTTAGATCATTTCATGACGGCTGTTAGACTATTCTTTTGGATCTCCATTTTAATGACAATGGCACCTGCAAGATGTGCCCATCTCCATGTCAAGAAAAAGTACTTCTACAATGCTTTCAACCACTTGAACACTACCTGTTGTGTTGCTTTTACGTGTCCTACATGCAACCAGGCAGAGACATTCTATAAGCCAGAACATGAAGGTGAAATGTGTGCAGGAAAATGGTGTCTGCAAGGCCTGAACACTGTCTGCATTACCTCTTCACTGTTCATCCCAAATCCATTACTTGCGGATAAGCTGGTCTGATAAAAAACGAGATAGACATGGCCTGTTAGTGGCGTCTTCACAACTGTGAATTGTGTTTACTTCCTGGCTTCACTGTAACCCATTGTGCTTCTGGAGGGGTTCACCCACAGGAAAGGTGGATATTGGCAACGTTCCTGTTCCAATCAGAATGAATGAGCTGACCTAGGCAGACAGGCTCCTTTTCCAACAATATATCTATCATGCTCTCTCGTCAGAATGGAAGCCATCCATATTCATATTCAGTGAGATATGAGTATTCCTAGTTGATCAAGATGATTGGCATGGGAAATATTTCTACTACTCTAAATGATCCATGTGATATTTTTCCTGAAATGTGGACAATTAGTTTCCTCAGCAGTGAAACGATGTGTTCCACCCTTGTGCCAAACGCAGTAGGCATTAATGTCTGCACAACAGGTGTTACGCAACCTTGGGTTTCTTGTTACATAACAGGCAGAATGGGGAACGAGGAATCACTGTTGTAATAGTCGCCCAAGCTTTTGCCGTTTCTTCAGAAACAACAACGTGTCTACAAAAACGGTCGCCCTCAGCACCGAGTGGTCTTTTTCGTCCTGTTCATAAATGGAGCGATCTGAAGCACATTTTATGAATATACTACAAACATGGCTGTCCGCTGGATATGCTTGGTGCTGATGTATAATACAGATGTTTCCATTATGTTCAGAAAATAGGCTGGTTCTGTCTCATGTATCTCATGACGGCTAATAAGAAATCTAAATCCTGCAATTGGGTAGCGATTAGAATAACATCTTGGTTGCAAGATGCGGCTGCCTGTGTGATGAAAGCCAACTGGTGAATTCATGTGCAGCTGGCTTAAATAAATCATTTATTTCAGTTGAGATTGTCTATGGAATTGTCCTTTTCTTTGGTGTTTATTGTTGTCATCGCTCAGAGAGCAAAGTTCAAAGTGTTTTTCCTCCAACAGCTTTGAAACCCTGTTGAAAAACAGTCACACTTAAAGATACATGTTCCTTAACATTTCACATTCATTTCACGTTTTTCTTATCGGCACCTTTCATCATAATTCTCAATAACTCATTAAAAAATATTCAGACAGAGCAGCTTGTACACCGTGCTGGGTACACTGCTCTCATACATTTACACATAGAGTCTGACGTTACGGAATGTTTTTAAATAGAATTGGCAGATTAATCTGTCATCAGGTAGGAGTTTTTTCCCCCAACAGTCATCAACTATCAGCTGCGGCTCTAATAGCCACTAGAATAGATTAACGCTGCATTTCCATCTAATTTGATTTTAATTATAGTCCAGAGGAAACCACAAGAGTTTCACTGGTCCATCCAGGTTATTGACCACCATGGTAACCATGACAACTTCTCAGTCAAAGAGCAAGGCCAATTAATCAACCACAGAGTCACTGGTCTGCAGGTATGAACACACTCTCACACAAATGTACACACAAAGAAACTTTTCGAGATGCACGTTGAAGCTCATTATCAAGCCACATTATCTACATTAGATGGTTTGCAACCTGTCTATTACCTCATGTCATTCTGATATTCCAAAAAAACATGGCGTATATTTTAGAATCACGTGTCTTCATTGAGATACAATAAAGGGTCCAAGCTTGATTCACCGTGTCAGAAAATTCCCAAGGTTGAAACAAATCTGGAAACCCCATTGTTAGACTGCACCATGCATTAGAACTCAAGCTCACACAAACCTGTAACCTAATCACATAAATCAGAGTAATAGCTTTCTCCAGCCCTCTGTCCTCAGTCCTAGCCACAGTGTGTGTTGAACAGGCAGGACTCAGGTATTGATTGGAGAGGCTCAAGGAGAATACATTAGACTGACTAGAACCTCAACCAAGCAGGGGAGAGAACAGTCTGTAACATGTTTCTACTGAAACTTGTCTATACAAATCCACAGATCAGCCAGCCAGCCCCCCCTCCCTTATCACTAAACTGATTATTCTGTTAAAACGTCTGGTACCCAGATAAATTGAATGAAAGCCATGTAAAAAAAATAAGAGTTTCACATTTGCACTGCGGTAAGCAAACCCATAATCAGAACTGTTAAAACATTTTTTTGGAAAATCAATGTTTAGTAAAGGGTAGCCTACTTTTTACTACCTGTTGAGAGCAAACATCACAAATTATTATCGCTTCACACCTTCAATTGTCTCACTTAACAACAGGTTGTCAGAATGGCAGTGTGACATTGCAGGTAAGGTCACCTGATTTCAGATTTGTTCAAGTAGTAAGGATAGCCTTTCCAGGAGAAATCACTTTTGTAACAGAGCAGGCATCACATATGCAGGTAGCTCCACTAAATTTGTTTTGTTTTTTTTGTTATAAATTGAACAGACCCTTTCATCTGATACATATAAGAAGTATGTATCGCAAGTCCCTCGGATACAAAAGCCTAAACAGCACCATTCTAACAATAGTTTAGAGGTTTGAGTCACGGCCTGTGGTTTTACCAGAGACAGTGCAAAACCAACATCCTTTTACCTGCAATGCAATCACATAACACTGAGGGTGGGTCGGACATCGTACTGTATCAGGGTATCAAGTGCTGTTTGGGCTCTTGGGCTCATGCCCCTGACTGGGGCTGAGGTTTCAGTGGTAATGGGAACTAATTGTTCTGACTGCATAGAGAAGCCCCTGGATTTCCTAATGACTTCACCTGAGGGGTGCAGAATGGCGGTGAGGCAGAGGTAATTATTCTGAACATCCCAGCATGGTGCTCTCGGTGGGATCCTCTCATCCAAACTACTCACATGCTTGAGTGTGTGTATGTGAGTGAGAACAAGTATCTGTGAGTGTGTGTGTGTGTGTGTGTGTGTGTGTGTGTGTGTGTGTGTGTGTGTGTGTGTGAGTGTGTGTGTGTGTATACATGTGTGAACAAAGAGAATAGATGTGATAAAAAGTTAAATGAATATGGATGTGGACTGTAAAATTTGTTTCATACACCATCACTATGTCCCAGAACGCAAGGCTTTTTCCAAAGTGAAATGTGAACACTCTCTGACTCCAACAAGTGTCCTTAACCTTGACTGCTGATATAATATAATTATTGGTCAATCATGGGTATTTAGTATTAATTTTTCAATGTGAAGTGTCTGATGTAATCAAGACTATGTAATTAAGTTCAAATGTTCACATGTGCTTTTTTTCTTACTGAGGGTTTAAGAGAGGGTTTAAAGCTACTCAAATGAATTTAATTTGCTGTGATTGCAAACTCAAGTAATATCTTTATTGTGAGGTGATGGACAGGAAAGGTTATTGAAAATGTACAACATAGTCTCACTTCAGGAATGTTATGGTGCACATCAAAGTAAAAATCTGATGAGGCTGGAGGTGAATGGCACAGCCACTCTGCTCCAAAATCATTAGTTAGATTTTGAATTCATTGCATGTTTCATATCCTCCATGAGGAACCCACGGAGTATGGTACACAGAATGTGTTGCAAGGTCAACCACAATTCCCACATATTTTCCATTCCCTGATCGCTGATGTGCAATAGAGGAGAGGTCAGGAGGCTGGCTGGTGGAGGTGTCTTACCATACTGGATGTGGGGGCAGCCCTGACAGTTAACCTTTAAATGGCCTAATTATAATCACCATCTTTTATATAATCTAGGATTGAGATCTATTTTGGTGAGAGTAGTGATACATCCATGATCAACAATGTGTGCAGGTGCAGAACTCCGATGTAAAGATGATAGAATTGGCATCATACCAGACAAAAGAGGAATTCAGAAATATTCGAAAACTATATTTATTGATACGCCATAATGGGAAAGCCAATCAGAATATGCTCCTGCCATGAGAACTGCTTCCTGGTCCTTTTTCAAACTGCCCCCTGATGGTTTCTGGATGTTCCTGATGATTGGTGGAAAACAAGTTCCAGCTCACATCCATAAAGATCAAGTTTGAGGTTTGTGACTGTGTGAATAAGTCGCTGCTTTAGTGCCACTGTTTGAATACCTATTTGTGTGCATCTGCTTGCACGACTGCATTCATCGCTTGTACTTTCCACCCAAAACGGTACAAATTGGTTGTTCCAAAGTGACGCCTGATGATGTTGTGCATTTGGGAAAGTTCGTTTTCTCCCTCTACAGGTTTCAAACAACTTTCTTCCAATAAAGGGCGCATGTTTGTTTGAGTAGTGAGAACAGGGCACCATGCCAGCAAACAGCAGTTTACAGGATCCAAAGTCACAGTGAAAAGAGCCTATTTTCTCTAAATACTGTATGTATCAATACAGCAGTAATGTTATCCACAGTCTGCAAACATTAAAAAATAATCCCCTCCATGTTGTTTTTAGGCCTTGGGACGTGCCAAATGCCTCTCACTGAGCTCTTCACAAATCCTTGCAATAATTGCCTGGAGTGTTTTGAGAAAGATTAACTCTGCCCATAAAAATGTAGTCTCCTGTTTCACTAAGAGTCTCAAGGCACGGACAAGAGCCTTTCCTCTCAAGTTTCGTCATTTTCCTTTGAGGATCTTAGATCTCTAAGACTTAAAGCCCAATTATACTGTTTAGCAAACAAATTGATCCACCCCCACTGCTAAATTTAACAATAATGTGCCTCTGAGATAGCAGCCTGCAGCATGAACCACACAAATTGAAAACAGCTCAAAATGACCACATTAATTTAACCCCACCCATGGCACATTCTGGCATTGTTTCCGAAGTCATCAGGGGGAATCACCAATTCTCCATGCCTCTGGAGTTTAGAACGTCTTGTTCTGAAGAGGTCTATCCATCCAGTCATCTTCTATACAGACAAGCTGCTTGATATTCGCACAACAATTGTCTCTACATACTGTAAGGTATCCTAAGCACAGGGCTGATGTGTGCAGATTTGAGATGTTTCCATTGTTTGTAAGCTAACCAATTGTGGCAGTCATTTCAGTCCTGTGGTGGCTGTGTTCAGTTTTAATCTGCACTGCGGAAGGCTACAGCCCTTTTTGCTCGTGAATGATAACGATTAAATCATTGCTGACTTTCAGTCCTGCTTAATGTCAGCGGATGTAGTTCTACCAGAAACAATTTCAGGCACACTATCACTGGCAGCAACACAGCTCCCTGTTTTATATGCAGTGCTTTGAACAGTGATTAAGTAGTACTTATTATTGTCTCAAACCTCCAATTATAGGCATTATTCCCTTTATTCTATAAATGTGTTTCTTTCTCTAAAACTCACTGGGAAGAAAATCAGAAAAAAATAATTAGGTAGATTTTGAGCCCCCAGATTTCCCCCATCTTGTTCACTGGAATCTCTATTGGCAATTGCTGTGACATTTGACATATACATACAGTAAACCTTACATTCAGCTCAGCAAACTGAAAAACCCCAGTTCCATTCATTTCATAGCTTTCTCAGCAACTTCATTTTCAGGATGACAACAGTCAACAAACAACACAGTTGTTCTCTGGTTTACAGAACTTTTTTATTTAACATAAGGACTCATGTCTGACTTTTTAAACTAAGATAGTGGGTGTAATGTTGGTTGCTGTTACTGACACTTGGGTCACTGACACTGAATGAAAGGTCTTCTCTGTTTAAAGTTCAGCACAGTCTTATTCCTCCTGTTTCAATAGGTTTGACAATTACTCTTTGAGGAAATGTTGGTCCTGTGTTTTACCTTTCACTTAAAAACTTTGCTTCTCTCAGTTTATAGATAATGCAGCAGAACTAAAAGTGCATATTTCATTTAATCGCAACAAACATGCCTCAGCTTTTTCTGAAACGCAAAGTGCTGGTTGACTTGGTTCATGAACAGAATAGACAAATGTTGCTTAGAGACGGATGGATGGGTTCTAGGTTGCCTTGACAGACTGTACCATTCTAGAATGAAAGACAGACAGTACAGACATGACCTCAAACAGAAAATCCTTCTTCTGTCTGAACACAAACTTACTTGACGCTCTACCGCGACCACATTTCAGAATCGTTTCACTGGGAAAGGCCTGGGAAATTTGTGAAGTGCTTGTTTCAAATCTTCAGTATTTCAGTTTAGAATGAGGAAAACAAATGGATGTCCAGGAGTTTGTTTTGGACTTTCGCTTTCCACTCACAATAAATCAAAAGCCATGTTTGCCTCTTTGTCAGTTAATCCTGGTAGCTACATCCAGAGATGATTGACCAGTTTTGCACACGATCATCCAGTGGGAGCCTACCTCTTTCAGTAAAGCCGCTCAAAATGAATGGAGCGTTGTCTAGGAGACAGTCTGCTTGTCCTAGGTTCATCCATTAGGTCATAAGCTTTGAAGAAAAAAATTGTTACTGTTTCAGGTATCCCCATGGTATGCACATCTGCTATTGTGCAACACAATAGCACTGACTGTACAATAGTGATTATAATTGTATTAAGAAATTCAGATTAAATGGCATTTCATGAAATAAAAAGGGGTTTTGTGGATGTTAGCTTTCCAAAATTCAAACCTGAGTTGTAATCAGGTTCGGTTAGATCAATATCTCAGAGTTACCAACATTATGTTATGTAATTATGCCTTTTAGGGCATTTGCTTAATTGACAAACTGCAAAGCATATTTTCTGTAGGTTATTTGCTTTGAAAACCTTCCTAAAATTCTGTTGGCAGCAAATAGCTGATTATGAACTAGCACAACTTGAACTTGAATTGTAATTTTTTGTTGTTGTATTTTTTTATGTTTTATGCAGTCTCAGATCCTTCAGCAAAACCAAAACATATTGAAGACATTAGAAATACATTAAGTAGAGTACAATTCAAATGGAATCACTAACTGAAACTAAGTCTGATCTGCTAGTCAGTGCTTCAGTCAATGTCTGAATCTGGTGCTTTTGATGCTGCACAAGCCTTCGTTACTATTGGATAGTAGTGGGCTGGAAGTGCTAAGCATCTTTTGTTAATGCGCAAGAGGCGTGAAAGCAGACACGCCAGTCATTGCGCAGAGGATATGGATGTGGACGCGTCGAGCGCTCTAATTTCTGGTGTGGACAGGCTGCACTCAGCGGCGCTCAAGGTGGCCAAATGAATCACCGCCCTCCCGGCTCGTCCAATGTGCAATGGCTTAACCGGAGAGACATGAGTGTCCGGACAGAGGACAGTATTAGCTTGTGCCAAAGGGCCCTCCAAATTGTAACGGAGCTGTGTCTCGCCGGGCATGTAGATCGGGAGAAATGTTCGGATATATTCCCCCTTGAAAGCGGCATACCAGGTAAAGGAAACGCAGGTAAATAGGAAATTAATTACGTTTTCTATCCCTCTTTCCCAAGCTTGCTTTCTCCCTTTGTTACTATGTTGTTTATTTGGTCTGAAGTGGCTGTTAAGGCGTTTTCTGAGACCCAACTGTTGGCGTAGTTGTAACTTTCTCAAGCAACTTATGTCTTTGCTGTCGGTCAAACTCAAATCTGTCTGTATTGGGTGGGTCTGGGGGAAATCAATGGGCAATGAGAAGATCAATGATTTTGGTGCTTTGTGTTAAATTAAGATAAAGTACGATTGGGAAATATTTTGGAGTGGAATCTCCTCACAATATACTGCAGAGTGACTTTCCTTTAACTGTGTCCGCGAGCCACTCTGATGATGCGCAACAGGTAAAACATTAAAGTACTCAATCTTGACCTGATGCGGATTTTCTAGTGTGTTTATAACACACTGTGCTCAATCATGCTTATCTAAATTTATTTCCATACTTTGATCTACGCCAGAAGAACATAATGTCTGCGATTAGTCATATCGTGTATTGACTACTGCCAATACTAAAGATAGACCACCGCCTGTCAAAGTCTTGAGTCGTCGCACTTTTTGCCATAAAGTGTATCACAAAGTACAATACAGAATTCTGAAGGGTTTAATGTTTGCGTGTAAATAGAATACTTTACAATTTAATCAGAGTAACTAATTTTATAACGGATAAGAGCAAGCAGGCTAAATATTTCATGGAAAAGTATTGCGTTATAGAAACCTTGTTGCGCAGTGTATTGTGTCGAAAATTTAATAATAATAAAAACATGTAGAAAGAGCTTGGCTATGAATCCAGATAACAATGATTCAATTTTTATTTTTCCTATTGTGATGAAGATCTATGTGCTTAACTAAGCTGTGACTTTCTAACATCCCGTTCCTTTACCAGAAGTGCATTTGCCTTCTCACAGCTTGCTCTCTCTCGTTTTCTCTCTTTCTTGCATGTTTGTCTGTCTCTCTGTCCATCACTTTCTTATCTATCTTATCTTCCTCTGTCTCGCACAATCTCTGGCTCTATCCCTCCCCCTGTCTCTTTGTATCCCTGTCTCCGTCTCTGCCTTGCTCTCTCTTCCTGTCTTTCTCTATCTCTGTTTCTCCCTCGCTCTCTCTCCCTGTCTTTCTCTCTCCCTCTCCCCATGTCTGCTTTTCTTTCTCCCGGTCTCTCTCTCTCCCTTTCTCTCTCCGTCTTTCTCCCTCTCTCCCTGGTTGTTTGTAGACATCTCTGTCAGTCTCCTTGCTGTGGTCGTGGGTTTCTGTGGCCTCGCCCTGTTGGTAGTCTCTCTCTTTGTCTTTTGGAAGCTGTGCTGGCCTATCTGGAGGAGCAAGGCACTCTCATCCCATGGTGACAACAATGGCCTGCGGGTCGGACTTCCTGAAGCTCCTCCACCCATCCTGCCGCCGGTCATCGAATCCAAGGTGGCGATGGAGGAGGAGAAAAAGAAAAAGGTGCCAGAGGTCAAGGTAAATGGGCGGAGCTCGGTCAAGCTCCTGGAGGCAGCCATGAAGATTAGCCAGACTTCTCCAGACATCCCTGCTGAGGTGCAGACAGCTCTCAGAGAGAGACTCAGCCAGCAAGCCAAGATCCAGAGACAGACCACTGAGCCAACCTCCTCCTCCAGGTACACCACCTCAGGACAGAGCACTGATCCCTGTTGAGCCATCATCCTAAGTGCTCTCATCCCCACTCCTCTCATCCTCAATTCCTTGATCACCCCATCCCTTTTGCACTCATCCTCTGTACTCTCATCCCCAGTGCCCTCATTCCCAGTGTCCCAATCTCTAAGGCTCTCTGTCCAATCATCTTGGTCATTTATCCATGAGAAGTAAGGGGGAGGCTGAGAGAACGTGTACACATGTTACGGCATCCTTATTGCAAGTCCGTATAGTTGTACTATTTTCTATATTAAGCTATGAGCTATTTTCAAACGTGACTAGAGGGATAAAATTTTCTACATTTCCCACAGCACACCAAAAACAATAAGCGTGACATGACAGTCACATGACAGTTCATGACATGACGACCGTTAAGTGACATGATAGTTCACGACCAATCACAACCAGTGACCTTAAAACACTGTGACTGGTGGCATCATGGACGACCTCGGAGGATCGCCTACCCCCACAAGCGTCTCAAGAAGCGTAGCACAATGCTCCCTCGCTCTAGTTCAAGCCCTGTAATCACCCATGGCCACATCCTGCATGGGGCGTGCACGTGAGTCACGCTGCCATAGCAACGGCAGTAAACAACTCCTGCAATTAAACAATCAGCTCGTTTTCTCTGTGTTTTGGGGGTCATTGTTTAAACGAGCACATCTATAATTTGCTGTGCTGCAAGGGGATAGGAGGAACTGTCGTGCTGCAGGGCACAATTCCTACTGAGACCAGCTAAGCAGCTGCAACTAGTCTCTAAGGGAAGCCATTGTTGAAACGTGCTTGCAAATGTTTGTCATTAGGACGGTTGATGCAATTTCTTTAATCTAGACTCTTAAATTACACACTGATGAGGTGGGCACTGAAATTGCTCATTTTTCATTGCCACTCCTCCCCATTTCTACAGTAGTCCTAATCATTTCATGTTTTTATTCTTCCAACTACTCGCAGACTTTCTAACGTTGATTAATTTTTTATATAATACATTCCATGTTTTTTTTCTAAAAGTTTAATTTCCTGATTGCTAGTGAATCTGAGGTAATGTACAAAGTGAACAGCTTTGACCCATGTTCTGTGAATTAATTCAACATTTATTGCAATAGATGTTGTGCAGATCTCCATACAGAAATAAGGGATCCTTTTAAGTATTTTAAAAAGTAATAAAAAAGCGAAAACTCCAGCATCGTTAGTTGCAGTTGTAATCATTCAATTCAATGTTTCTTTTCCTAAGCTCTCGGTTCATGCTGTCAAGGTTTGGTCATTTGCAACAGGCTACACTGTAGCTTCCTGTGATCTTGTGGCATAGGAAAAATGAGTGCCAGTTGCTAGGTGACACCAGAGGTAAAAAAAAAAAAAAAAAAGAAAGAAAAGAGAATGGTTCGAAAAACCGCTGGAACTCATTAGTGAACGGAATCATGTTCAAGATTTTCTAGAAATCTTTTTGATAAAGATCTGAAATATATAACTCATGCAGTTCAAGTGCTCTTCACAGTTAAGACCATGATATCAAGCTATCTTGATAAGCTTGGTGGAAATTGCAAGTGAGTCTAGGTTTGCATACAATGAATGAAACATAGTTAATTAGCACAAAGTAAATGATGAAATGACCAACTACATGAGATACAAAAGATTTTGGCCACATTTCACACCAGCCATGTTTTTTTAAATTCACAGACACAATTCATTCCGCCGCCACCTGCCTCGCCAGATGAATGTTACAAGTGTAGACTTTAGTATGGACACCCTGCCCATCCGTCAATCCTCTACGGTAAGCATCGGACGAATCAAGCCAGAGCTCTACAAACAGAAGTCTGTCGACTCGGAGGATGGGGCCAAAGAACCCGTGGAGACTTGCGGAAAGCTGAGCTTCTCGCTCCAGTACGACTACGAGGAGCAGGCATTGGTGGTGAGGATCCTGAAGGCCCTTGAGCTTCCTGCCAAGGACTTCACAGGAACGTCCGATCCTTATGTCAAAATCTACCTGCTGCCGGAAAGGAAGAAGAAGTTCCAGACTCGAGTCCACCGCAAGACCCTCAACCCTACGTTCGACGAAGCCTTCTGCTTCCCCGTGGAGTACGACCAGCTGTGTAACCGCAAGCTGCACTTCAGCGTCTACGACTTTGACCGCTTCACCAGCCATGACATGATCGGAGAGGTGGTGGTGGACAACCTCTTTGAGCTGTCTGATTTGTCCAGAGAGGCGGTGGTTTGGAAGGACATTCACGCCGCCACTATGGTAAGTGTGGCTGCATATAACATCTCTTTCAGAACCTTTTGACCTAAAGGAGGATAATGCAGTTTCTGGGCTGGGCTGCAAAGAGTTCAGGAGAGTTAGCAGTGGTCAGTGAAGAATTAACCTCAAGAAGATTGCTTCAATAATAAACAGGTTTAAGCATATTCTTAACTTTTGCGTAAAGAAATGAGAAGAAATATGAGTAATATCTTTTGCGTGTGAGTCTGTGACATTTAACTCAACCCATGTGTCATCTACTTATGTATGCATCAACATCTTCCGTTATAAGATGAGGCCTTATAAGCCTTATAGCCATCCAACCTGCTCTGGAACTGATGGATGTTTGACTCTTTTTCTCCCTGCTCTGAGTTTGATTATTTAGTCAGTTATTTAGTTGATTAGTCACCTTCATCACATAAATGGTGTGCTTATTGGCGTTCCTGTTTGATTGTACCTGCAATGTGTTTTTGTCACTCCTTAATCTATGCAACACACTTTCACATAAATCATAGACATGCAGAGTTATCTATAGTCTCATGTTGCTTTTAATAAGAAATGGTGCAAGATTTGTCCATCTACAGTTTGATTTAAAATATGTCCTGCTGCTTAAAACATTTCACCAGAAAACATCGATCAAAGTGGTTTTGAACCTGGTTTAGTGTGGGCTGAGTACAGCACATGCATAACTCATTAATGCCTAATAGTGTAATTTACCATTTCTAAAATTAAAACCTTACAGAACCTTTCATACAATATGCAATACTACCTATGCTACACAGTAAATCATTCACTATACCATGCTATTTAGTATACAAATTGAAGTACAGCTTCTTTGAATGTGAAGGCTGTGGATGCATCTCTCATTCCAGGAAGATTTCTCTCGAGTAACCTTGTTTTGTTTACAGACATAAATGCTGAAGGTCTCATTGTGTATTGTGCTCTTTGTCTAATTTTGAGTTGATGTGTTGATGGGCTGAACAGTGGAGTGTCCTACTTGTGTATGCCTGTGTCTAGCTCTATTATCAACCCTCTGACTGTTGGTCTTGTTTATGCAATCTTCCAGCAATTATATTACCTGAACTGCCATCATGCTGAGTTGGAATGAGGCTAAGACTTTTCCTATGCATTACAACAATGATAGCCAGCCATCAATTACATTTGCGACAGTTGTTTGGTAACAAGAATAATCCCCAATTCCAATTCATAGTTACAACTCAATTTCAAAGTGTTCTTTTTAAATTAAGTATTTATGCAATCATGATTGATGTCATTTTCTCACTGAATTGATTGTTACTAAGTTGACAGCATCACAGAGTTCAACAAGTTGAACTGTTATTTCCAAAAACTGCTAATATAGGGTATATATAGTATTTTGGGTTATCAAGCATTGTAATTTTTGCTACAGTGATATGACCGGCTGTAAATTCCCACAGTCAGCTGGACAGAGCTAAATACTGTAATTCAAGGCTCCTTTAGTTTAAACCATGTTATTTCCAGTTCCTTGTTGACAACATAATCAGCTGATCAGAATAATTCACGAGAACATTACATAACGATCTACACCTTGCTTAGTTGGTAGGTTTCGGTAAGAATTAGGGACAGGAGTTGAGATGAGTGTTTAAATGCCAATTTATTGTAAAAGTGGATTTTTCAGAGTAATATCCACAGCATCCACTGCCTGATAATGCCTGATTCCTTCATGATAAATGTATCTGGCATAACATTTTCCGTTTATTTTTATTTAAAATTGATGATTCATCAACATTTCTCATAACATTCTCTGAGATGACACATTCTACGTGGTGGACAAACTGTACTAACACAGAACAACATTCTGAACCTACATTCACAGCATGGCTAGTAAAATAGCATCTCTGATGTGTTACAATAATGTATTAAAATGATGCCTTTTTCAATATGGCATAACCTGTGTATGTCCACAGGATTGCATTCTCAAAGGCACCGTTCTCACATGCTGTAAAATGGTAATTTCAATGGAGAGCAGAAGTTACTTTATATTGTTCAATATGCTAATTGAAATATTGGTAAAGTTTAACAGTATAAGCAGACACTAATGGGGCCTCCGACGTGTTTTATAAAGTGCATTAGTATATTCCACCATGGGTGCAGTCCCAATTGCACACATGCACATTCTTGCACTACAACCTCTCGTAAAATATGAACGTGTTCTTTTGTTTGTCTCCAGGAGAGTGTGGACCTTGGAGAAATCATGTACTCGCTCTGCTACCTTCCAACGGCAGGCAGGATGACATTGACCGTTATCAAGTGCAGGAACCTCAAAGCCATGGACATCACTGGCTCTTCAGGTAATGCTGCAGCAGCTCAATTGACTAGAACGGCAAGAACACAGCAGCCTATGACTAATGGGTCCAATGACTCTGCAATGTTCCAGTTGAGATTCACTTATTGTTGCTCTGTTTTAACAGCTACAGACTACTCCTTGTTATTGACCTTTGTATCGCTGAAATGTGTACTTCTCATCCTTGATATTCTGCCTCAATCAAGCCATGCATTTGAACATTGCTTTGGATTAAAAACGTTTGATACATTTAGAAATAGAAATGTACAAAGATGAGAAAGACAATGGGACACATTTCCATCACATGTCTTCAATGTGTGTGGGGGAGTTCATAGCAATTGAAATCCAATTACAATGAAATGCCATGACATCTTCCTAACAAGTGACGGTGTTGTGTCCTTAGACCCCTACGTGAAGGTTTCGCTGATCTGTGATGGACGAAGGCTGAAGAAGAGGAAAACCACCACGAAAAAGAGCACGCTGAACCCAGTTTACAACGAAGCAATTATCTTCGACATTCCTCCAGAGAACGTAGAGCAAGTCAGCTTGTCTATCATGGTGATGGACTACGACCGGTGGGTTGAACATTTCCCATAAAGAAAACTGAACTGTTCTGCATGCTGAGCATAATGATGCTTCAGATTACAGTGTAAATCGGATTGTACCATTTATGTGTAATCATAGTCAACTGCTTCTGAAGTCAATGAGGTGAGTGAGGAAAAGAGTAAGGAAAAATGACATGAAATTGAAGTAGAGTAAACCTCTCAAACTAAACTTTCCACTTTAAGTTCTCACATCCAATCTAATCGTGACCTCTAAGTGGATTCCTCCCAAACGCCCCGTAATTTACAGGCATTAGCAATTAAATGTTGAGAATCGTTTAATCAGACTTAGATGTACTATAGATGTTAGGTCCCAAAAGCTTTGTTGTGTGCTGGCAAAAACATCTTGAATTAATCAATTGACTTTAGTCAAAGCTTTTTTGATTAGCTATCTGTGTTTGATTGCTTTTGAAAATTTGACAAAGAAGCAGAAAGCACGGAATGATTTAACCTTGTAAAACATCTGGTAAATTTGATTGTAACATTAGGCTGCTGTAACCCGCTTGCTCAATAAAAGGCATGTATGTGTGTGTGTGTCATATTTACAGGGTAGGACACAACGAGGTGATTGGTGTTTGTCGCACAGGCCCTGAGACAGAAGGTCTTGGACGTGACCACTGGAACGAGATGCTAGCTTATCCTCGCAAGCCCATCACACACTGGCATGCCCTGGGAGAGGTAGAAGCCTGTTCTTTTTTCCTGAAAGTAAGAGTAGGTACAACCAGAAATTGCAGGGTTTTCCAGAGCTCCCAGTCTGCTTAGCTGCATCACGTGGTTATATAAGCATAGAGAAACATGTCTCGCAGCCAATCATAGAGCTTTGGAAAATACCCTGTCAATTGACGCAAATACACAGCTCAGTGAGCATACAAGGATGTTGTCTGTGCCAGAAAAGAGAGGGAAATCTGACCTCAACTGGATACACTGTGTCCTTGAATTAATCCCTGAATAGTTTGATCAGGGAAAACTATTGAATTATGTCCCATTACTTGATTGTCTGTCTATCAATCTGTTATTATCTATGGTTGTCATGTGAGACATCCTCTCAAAGACCTGCAAGTAAGTGATAATTCTAATTCAAGTTTGATAGTAGCTCTGAGAGAGCACAGTCCATGGCAATGACATCACAAGACGATATCCTTGATAGAAACATGATTACATTAGGAACTCTTATCATGCTTTATAGAGATTGTACATGCACTCAAGTAGCTTTGCAATTTCACTTTTGAAAAGAAAATCATAACCAATTAGTTGCAGATAGAGCACATATCTCTCAATCCTGAATATATAAGTATATAAAACTGTTTTGCATTTTCCCCACAGTGGCCAGGAAGAGCAACAAGCTTTGAGAGCCAAGGATCCTGTCCATCACCCAAACCTCCTCTGACACCCTGAAAGACGCAGATTGAACCAAATATGGCATTACCGACGATATCATTATCTATACAGGTGTTGTGAGACATTACTCAATTAAACCAACATTGCACAATATGCAATTCCTACATTAAGAGGTTATGGTGGTGAGTGAAGTTCATTAAGGCAGTGCCAACAAACGACTTTAGTTACTATACTCATGAGAAGTTGGTAGCTAGATTTTGTTCAAAGTATAGCTAATTAACTGCTTAATATACAGAACAGGAGAGCTGCCTCAGCATTTATCACTTACAGTAGGTGGATTAACAAAGCTGAAAAGTTTACATTGACATTTGTTAAAAAAAACATACATTCCAGGAATTAACTTTCATCTCTATCACGCCTGCAGTGTGACTAAAGTAAATTGTCATTTAATAATATTGCACAGGAACTTCCTTAAATGGCAAATATGCTACCGTATACATGTCAGCATCTTTAGTCAGCATCAAGTTCTTTAGTTGCTATTTTCACTTTGGATGGTGCAATACTAAAGGGCTCAGCTCATCACCATGCGCTCAACATTGCCTAAGTAGACTGTGAATAAAAGATCCCCAATATAAACACAGATGGTGTAAACGTACTGGACTGGGTGGACGTCCAATTTCAGAGTGCACACATTATTTTGCCACCTGGCCGCTGACAGTTCATGCTTATTTTAACAAAGCTCTGTATCAGGCATACAGTATTTAGTTGAACTATTTCAAAACCTGGTAATTGTCAAAATTGCAGTGAAGTTAGTAGCCGAACAGTAGCCAGTATGTAGCAGGCTGTTTCCACGTAGTGGTATGCACAGTGTGTTAATGTGTGCAAGGCACAATAACTCAATGATTCCCTTTTAGAAAAAAAATAATCATTGAATAAATTTTAATTACAGACTGTATTCATGTTTTAAGGAATCAATTCCTACTAATCAAAATTAATTCATCCATTTTGGAAGTCATGGATAATGAGATAAATTTCACTCAACATTTTCCTCTAGTTGACTGGCTGTAGAGGAGAGTACGGTAAGATGCTAAATGAACAACAACCAAGCTTCTTTCATGTTCAATTGTTGTATATCAACTAGACTTTCTTTCAAAAACGTACCAGTTATGCTATATTTTGTGCTTCATAGAAAGCCATATGATATAAAGTACAGAACATTTCCGTCTTAAAGTATATTTCTGATTTACTCATAAGTAATAATACAAAACAAACATAGCAAATACTTAAAGGCTATGAACTGTTAACTTTTTTTGCACATTACAAATAATCAAGCTATTGCCCCTAACAATCCCCTGGATTAAAACCCATGTTTTTTGCACTTGTAGCATGCACGTCAATGTATTATATCAATATTGTTGAACAAGTCAAACTTAAGTTAAATTTAAATTAATATATTAAATAGTATTTTCTACATGCCAATACAGTATGTTTACATTTGTACAAACACTTCTTAATGCAAATGTTTGTATATATTTAAAAGAAATATATAAGAGCGTTTGTCGTTGTATACCTCTTGCAATCAAAAAGTAAATGTGTATTTATATGGGGTGTTTGGTGATCATTTGTACAGCTCAAGCTTGTGCTTTTCATTGTATTTATACTCAGTAAGTATCAATGGTGGAAAAGTAGTTTTAGTATGTCAGTGAACTACATTTTCTCTAGATGCTCCATATATAAGAATTTAGTGTGTATCTGCCAAAATTGTGTGAAAATATCTACTGAGAAAGAACAGAAATTGTAACCACATGTCATGAAGTGTACAGTTTGTGATAACTTTTGTAACAATTTGCAGTAAATATTTGAAATATGATTTTACTGTGTGTTTCCTATGTATTTTAACAGAATAAAACATTGAACATGTAAAGCTTCAGGTCCACTTGTGATAAAGTGATTTGAAGTTTTGGATTAAATGAAATAGCTGTGAAATGGCAAGATTTGACTTTCTACAGTGTAATATTCCTTTGTGATAAGAATGACCTAATGCGCCTCTGAGTGGTATGTAATTATTCATCCTTGTCAAGTTGCTGAATTTTTGAGTAAATAAAAGTGGTCTATATTCATTAAAAGTAGTGGTGCGGATATAAATGGTAGAGTGGTTGGAACTTAGTTCTTCAGAGCTGTTGTATGCAAGAGAAAATGGTAATCTTTATGATGATGGAGCATTATCAATAATTATCCCTGGTAGACCTTATATTCTTGTACAATAATACATGTTATACGTGTTATAAAGTACTTGTTCAAACTCTGATTTCAAATTATATTCCACATAATCCGTACCTGCAGGATGGTTATCATTCTGCCATGCTCGAAAGTATATTTGTCCACTTAATCATCTTACAAATTTGTTTTGCAATTGAATGCTTTTCAGCCACCTTACGAATACGTATCTTAGCGCAGAGCACTGGTGTCCCAGGGTTGAGTCTGCACTCAGTAAGGCCGGTGAGAACTACCCTGCGCTCGCTCCTTCAACGCAACACCTGCCACGCAGGTTACGTCTCAAAACGTCTTGTGTCTGATTGGCTACAGAACTTTAGTGCCTGGGGGGAAGGTGGTATGGATGTGAGGCACCCTCAGGGGCCTTCTATTGCCCATCCTCTCCTTGGCAAGGGCCAGTGGGGCGTGTCACCATCGGTGTGTTGACCTGTCACTTTAATAGCCATGCCGTCACTCACGCAGAGTGGCCAGATTCCATTTATTTTCCCATCGCTCTATTCCTCCACTGGTGTCTGACACACGGTCCATTAAAACAGTTTCTCTGTGTGCTGAAAGGGCAAGAAGAAAAAATACTTTTCTCCTCCCCTGGACAGGAAAGCATTATATGTTGTCCCCCATTTGGAGAACATAATTGTTGATAATTACAGTGTCTAGAACCAGCTTCAAAGGGTCTTGCTGTGTGTGCAACTACGCAAGAGAAAGAAATTTCTAGGACAATGAGATAACTTTTGGATTCCATTATCCAGCTAATTTAGATCTGCTTTTAATAGAAACATGTTTGTCTTGATGTTTAACATTCATATTCCACTCCTATCTAAATAGAATTTGGTTTTAAAGGCTGAGTGTAGCCCACAGGTTTGAAATCATGATACTGTATGTCATAGATTTGTTAACAGTGTGCTATTTTTATACAGGTACATCAAAACAGAGCATGTGCTCACAACATCAAAGGACAAACGAGGACAAACTGTCTCTGGAACACATTCTCAGCTCACAAAGTATAGAGCTAATTCCTTCTTCTTTGTCATCTGTTTCTTGGCTATGGTCATAACCTAAAAGGGAGTATTTTGATCTTGACATCATATCAGAACATGGCTTTGATCCCATTAAATGGATAAAAATCATTGTTGCAGTCGTTTCCTTGGTAATAGAAGCCACCAGCTCCCTTTTTCGGTAAGCTCTTTTCAGCATTTGGATGTATCTTTAGTCAGAGTTTGCTAATAGCTCCACATGGTGATGCATATAATTAAAGCTTTGTCATTGTCTGAATGGTTGTTTGTGCCTGGCATACAGCAGGCATGCTTTTTAGGGGGACTTGAGGATGACAAAACTGTCCTTGCAACCAGCATTGATGCACCTACAACACAGAGGACGTGTTTTCAGCAAATTGTGTGTTTTAAAATATTGTTCCATATAATTACTTCATTCTGGGTGGTATTATTCATAGTACTTTATCTTAAATTAGCAATGCTTTTATTGTGGACAATGCTTGATAGTGACATGATAGTTTAGTTTTGGAGTTTAGTTACACAAGTATAATAACTGTATAACACTTGCATATAAAGTAAAATTAACTGTATTCAAGTAGTAGTATGAGAAAGTATAATGACAGTTTGACGAACAATGAAACTGTCTGTTGTAGAGATGCCAGACTTGTATAGGTTTTCCAAGAGATACCAATCGTGTCATGCGAGCTCGAAAAAGATATGTAACCAATCAAAAACAGCTATACTGGCAGCTGTGGAATAGAAACTGTGGGGTACAACTGGTTAAGAAACATTAATCTAAGTGTTGATTTATCGAGGGATAAAATTGGTTAGCATCAACCCATTAACAACACTAGAGTGGAACTTGATCAATTATAAGCACCATTACATGTGGAAGGATGGACATGCTGTTATGTCACACCACACCCCATTAAACCCAAATAGATGCTTTAAGAATCGGGAGCACCTCAGGTTGCATAAAGAATATATAATGAACACAATGCGTCTCACCTCATTAGACAGTACATCTAACCTGCAAGAGGAGTACAACACAAATACCAAGGCCATAAGAAGTTGCCTGCTTCAGTAATGAATGTTGACTCTGTTTTCATTCACCAACCAACCTAGTCACAGAGAGGAAAGAGAAGAGGTATCAACAAAAACAAGCTCTGCCGACAGAAACATATTGATATAAGGGGCCCAAAATAGATGTTTTACCCCTTGGGTAAAAGCACTGGAATCATCTTTCATTACTCTTCTTTCTCGATTGATTTGCTTTGACATGTGCATGGAGCTCATGAATAACCAGGACATGTTAATTCATGTTTACTTCGGTGAGGGGGATGTTGAAATGTGTCCGTTAGATGGTCTCAACAGGGGTTCTGGGAGAAGACACCCACGAAATAAAGACCTTAACATAGTTGTTTATGCTCTGAAAATGGTTATTGTGACCTACATCAGGGCAGGAATACATGGTGCTCTCTCATACATGCTGTGTGACATCCATACAGTTGAGTTGATTTAGAGTCCACAGTATGGATATTCATTGTAGAATCGTACATTTGGACACGTTAAGTTACAGGGGGATCTACGTATACAGAAACAACAGGTAAAAGCAACAACACCTGAAACTCCTGTGAATTTCAATTCATCCTCATCTTCAGTGTGTGAATTTCTTTCTGACTTTGAAGACTTACCAGTCTTGGAGTTGGAGGGGGGAGGGGCTTCAGATACATCGTCCAGGGGAAGATCCTTGCTGCTTGGTGTGCCTGTTAATTCTCTGACACATAGTCAAACACTGGTGTCAGGCCTGTCTGAGAATGGATCAGAGAATGCCATTATTTTCCCACAGCTGAAATTGGGCACACAGGACCTCCGCCACTGTGCTCCAACAGGTGTGTTTGGTAACAATGGCATTCTCCTCCATCCTCCGCTGCTGTTCCCTGGAGAGTGGTGACAATGGGACCGGGACAAGGCGAGTCGGCTCCTGCCGTAGTCTGACTGCGGCTGTTGCTGTGGTAATCCGCTTGATGCAGTGCAGAGGTGTGGAAGTTGACGTGAATCATCCGCTTCGGAGAGAGAGAGGCCACGAGGGAGGATGTGAGCCTGAATGTGAATGCAGCCGTTCATCACCTGCATCGATTGTCGCGGAGTTCCATCCCACCCAGCAGCACATCCACAAAGGTCCTCAGTCATGTCACACGTCGTCACAGGTAGACAGTGCCAGGGACATGAGTAACCAGCAAGCATCCATACATGATGAGGAAATACAAGCTGGTGTTCAAAGATTGCCAAAGGCCCTGTCCAACCTTTTCCACTGCAATGAGATATGAAGAACGTGGTTGAAAACGAAGCTACTTGTCATGGCATTTCAAGTATCAGGAGTCATACTACACACGATTAATACGCAAATACACACAAATGTCTCTCTTCATGTGAGGAACATAACCAGGCCAGCATCCACACTTTCCAACCCTTAGTCCTACATCTTGTATTTTTAGCTTCAATTATTTTCCAATGACAAACAATTCTTCCCAAACTGACTGGTGCTGACTTCAACACTTCATCTAATGAGGTTTATTATCAAGTCAGCCAGGCCAGACCACTGTGTTCTCTTCTCCTTGTCATGCAGAGATACACACAGGCTCGGGTCCATTTGAGGAGAGTGCTAGTGTAGTCTAGCTCTGTTTCTGTGAATGAGAGACCAGACTCCCACACTGAAGTGATGAGTCACAGTGGTTGTTTCAACCCCTTGTCCTGCGGTATGTCAGTGGGCGAAAGAGTTTATATTTAGTGCGCTTCACATGCCTCTGCATGGACACACACAAACACAACAACGTGACTCATAAACAAATGCACAAACCACTTTCACCTGCAACGCGACGATCAACAAACAAGCAATTCAAAGGTATAACACAATAACCATCACACCATATGCGACCACATGCAACCACTGATTTGTTATAACACTCTTGAAATAAACGGAGCCTTAACGGTATATATAGTGAAGTTGCATTGGGCCTTTATAAGGCTAGAGGGATCAGGACCTGTGTACTGAAAACCAACTGAGGAGGCGTAGAGATTAATGTTCTGTCGGAGGAACTAAATCTCCTCTATATCCCTGGCTGCTCCCAGGTCCCTCCTCAATTTGTAGGGAGAAGGAGATAAGCCCTAATGACACAGTCTCCAGGGCAGGCTAATTTATCCAGTGGCTGGAGGCAGCCATAGAGTCTCTCTAATTTCACCCATGACTTATAAGTGTGTAAATGTGTCAGTCTTTCTTTGCAAGATAGATGTTGAAGTATCCACCCAAAGAATTATTATGTACATTGTAATGCATGGCTTAACCAAGACATGTTTGTTTCACTTACCTAGCACTGCCAGAAATCTTAACACGCATTAACAAAGCTGCATTTTTTTCAGGTTCTTAATTGTTAGGCAAACTACTGTGAACCAAATTATTCATTGAAATTAGATCAGATTTCTTTCCATCTTGTCTGAAATGAATGCGCTCAATCTTTTCACTGATAAAGCTGAATTAGAGCTAGTTTTATCTCAGTGAACAGAGGGGTTTTTGGTTAATAAAAGGATCAAAGGTAATTAGAATGAATCAAAAAATCTAAGATAAAGCAATGGTTGAATTGTTAAATAATGCTATCATCAGCTAAGTGTCCTGTTGTCTACTTAATGTGTTGATGTGTAAATGTAGCATGTCCATGTTTAGTTCTAGTCTGTCTAAATAAATCCATGAATGGTTGCTGTGTCCTGTTGTCCTCGCAACTAATGACAAATCGATTATCCTCAAAAATAACCGTCGATAAGAAAGATTTCATGTCAATTCGAGGATGTTAGAGAAACATAATTTCACCACACTGAGTCTGGCTGTCAAGCCTTTTTGCAAGGTTCCTCATAAAACAGAAGAATATCGGCCAGTGTCATAATCCCACTGTCACAACTGGATTCTGAACCTATGGATCTTTTTAAATGTACCAACACAAGGAACACCTGCAAGTGTTGTACAACTGCAGCCACTGAAAACTCATTGTAACGACCCATTCATTTGAATCGGGTGTGTTGGAGCAGGTACATTTCTACAACATACAGGACAGTGGGCCTTGAGGACTAGTGTTGAAGACCACTGATCTAACCAATAAAACTAATCTTCCAATTACAGACACTGTTTACGAATAATTGTAAACTGAGTCGACCGGTATTCTTTGGACCTCCTGGAAGATGCACTTGAGCAGTTGAGCTCAGTAGGCATGTGGGCCACCAACAGTACAGGCATGTGTTCCACTCTCTGTCATCTAACCTTGAACAAAACAATCTAGCCATGTGCCTGGAGCCAAACTGACTTTTTAAAGCTAAGGTTCTCAATAAAGTGTGACCTTACTGCTGTGAAAAAGTACTATGATTAGCATCTTACCTTGGTTAAAAGTTGTCTTTTGCTTCTTATGGAAAAGGGTTGCTTTAGTTACTATCTAGAAAACATCTGTCCACGACGCTCTTTTTCCCTGATTCCCTCCACCCCCTAATTGCATCTAATGATTGATGATTGAACTACTCTAAACCCATACACAAATGCACTCCACTTACTCTGCAGTCAAAATATCTTTGCACAAAGAAATAGCACTACTCTGCTGCTGAGTTGATGGAAGACATTTGAGTTTATTGTAAAGACAAAGATTTCCATTTCATATTTGGTTTTTAGTCATTAACGTGACTCTACATTTGTATCTGATCAGATTTTGAAGAGCTACAGCCCGGACTGATAGCAAGGGCATTGTGTCTTTGCATGGCAGCTGTCAATCTAGCCTTAGTCATTGTGTCCTCTGGCCTCTGCTGGGTCTTAATGAGCAGGCGACGCCCCCCTGGTGACACTGCAGCTGCTGTCACAGTTCGTGCTCTCTCTCTCTCTGTCTGTGTTTCTCTCTCTGTCTCTGTCTCTCTCTGTCTCTGTCTCTGTCTGTCTCTTTCTGTCTCTGTCTCTCTGTCTCTCTCTGTCTCTGTCTCTCTCTGTCTCTTTCTGTCTCTGTCTCTCTCTGTCTCTATCTGTCTCTGTCTCTCTCTGTCTCTGTCTCTCTCTGTCTCTGTTTGTGTTTCTCTCACATGCTCACATGTTCTATTTCTTGGTCTCTCTTTGTCCTGAACCCCTCTCGTTTTCTTTCTTTCTGTCTTCCTCCCCTTTCTTTCTTTCTTTCCTTCTTTCTTTTTATCTCCTTACATCAATGTCTCTCTTCCATGCTTTCTTTTAAACAAGTATGTGCATTGCTATTCACTTGTGGGTGTATAGGACCTGCAAACATTAACTCATACTAAGAAATGTCTAAAATGCAATTCATTTTAAATGCAATTTCCATACCAATGCAGAGGGGAACTACTGCAGCACATAATCTCTGTCTGTAATATCATCAATAAGAACCCCCCACCCTCACTGAGATGGGGGTTCGGCTGAATTGGAGAGTTGGCCTCATGTAGTCTCTATGGAAACCTGTTGGCAAACAGCAGTGTCTGGAAGCCTTTAATAGATTCTCACCGTTACGAGAACAGAACAGCACCTGGGTGAAGGGTAGACAGGCAAAGCTAAACCACAATCTAAACTTCACAGAAGAAATGTTTCCCCAACACCTGTCTTGACAAAGATTTAACTCTGGCGCTTTGATTTGTGTTTGTCGGGTGTTTTTTGGTTTCCCCTGCTGGGAATATGTTGACTGTGATTCTTGTAGGTATTTTTTTTGGATTGTGTGGCAACTGGTAGGGGTCCATCATACTGTGTCAAAGGGACTGGGGAACAGTGCAAGATAAGGGTCCTTTGAGAGCACTTAGGTATCAGAAAGCTCTCTGTAATGAGGAGGCTGCACACCCTTGGGTACTGCAATCAGCATGTTGAGTAGAAACAACCAAGAAACCATAAAAGGGCTGAGGGTTTTAGTTTACTGGTACCAATATTCAATGTTTCCAGAATGGTTCAAAGTTAAAGGGAAAGACTTTGGGTGGACAGTTGCTCTGAACGAGAGGCAGATGAATGTGATGACTGTTCGTGAATGGAAACTTCAGCGCTACTATTTCATTTAATCGTTATTCAACGACACAGTAAATATTTCTAACAGTAAACTGGTGACTTAGTGCCATCTAGTGCTAATATCAAAATGCACTTATTGAACACTTAAATTAATACCGTACTTTTGTATATTTATACTTTATTATGAAATCTGCAGCTAATTGGTGTACTTTAATGGGTTAGCCCCATACTATACATTTACCAGTATGTTCCATGTTCCACTGGTTCTTCTCTCCCATTAGTGGAAGGTGCCCTCTAATGCTGGACATGCTGGACATAAAACACAACACCAGCTGTCCCCCCTAGAGGGCAGCACTCCAAACCAGGATTCATTCATCAATCTATAGTTAGCTCTCTCATCCCAGTGCTGCAGAACAGCATTGCCAAGCAACAGCAATAGGGATACACCGCATATGTTGGACCCAATAGATCAACAAGAAACATATTAAAACATGTGACATTTGATAGTAAAACATGTGACATATGATATGAAAACATATGGCAATATGAGCGGTGTAGGGAGTGTTTATTTTCGAATTTTCAAATATTTTTTTATTTTATTGTCAGCAACCATACCGAATATATAGTTTTACGATGTAATCAACTTCAGAGATGTATTTGTGGAATAACAGCCAACACTGTAACAGGCTTTTTCAGATTTTAATATAATGTAATGACATTTTCCATAAACACCAACACAGAACTAGTGTTCATTTTATGAAGTAAAAACTATTGATTACATAAACTACAAGCAACACCTTGTGCAAAAACTTGCTGAGGACATTATTGGTGGTTCACTCACATATGCAGTACCCAACTTAAAACAGCCCCCCCCCCCACTACCTAACACACACAAGCTAGCATATTCAAAAACAAAATATTGATGACATTTTACAGAAGGAAGGTAAAATGGCTCTATATGGTCCAGCGGTTGAGACGGATCCCTCAGTGTTTGGCTAGTTTACCCTTGGCCCCCCTGGTGGTCTTGCTTGCCTTGGAGCCTCTCTGGTGGTCGCTGACACGATTACGAAGCACGTACACGTCATACTTTTGCCTCTTGAGCTTCTCCGCCAGCTCAAACTTCTCCGCGTGGAGTTCTCGCAGCCACGCCCACAGGTCCCGGGCTTTCTCCACCAGCTTCTCCTGGTTCAGGTGATCGATGTTGAGGGGCTTACGGCGTTCCATCAACGCCTTGGTCTTCTTCTCACGCTCCGTCAGCTTTTTGCCCTTTTTCTGATCCACCTTCTGCAGGTAGCCTCCAAAAGCCTTGTTGGAAAATATCTTCTTTTTCTTGGCCTCCTCTTCAGCGCGGACTTTGGCTGCTTCCTCCTCGCGACGCGCCCTCTCCTCGGCCAGACGGGCCTGCCGCTCTCTGTCTTGTTCGGAACGAATCCGCTGCTGCTCGGAGCGGTCAGCGCGGCGGCGCTCGATGCGGCTACGCAGGGCGACCAACTCCTCCTCCTCTTTCTGACGGCTAGAGAAGTGCAGCTCTATCAGGCTCTGGAGGTCATTGAAATCCTTCTCTAGCCTCTTGCGGTGAAGGTCATCAAAATCCAGTTTCTCGCCGTCAGGGAGTTTGGGGAGAGTGATATTAGGTATGTACATCTTGTTGTGTTTCGGTTTGTTTCCCTCCTCCTCGTGTTCCTTCTCTTCCTCATCCTCTTCGACATGCTCTTCTTCTTCCTTCTCTTCCACCTCATCTACGTCCACATTCTCCTCTTCCTCATCAGCCTGCTCAGTTTCTCCTTCTTCTTGCTCTTCCTCGTTCACCTCCTCGTTCACTTCCTCGTTCACCTCCTCCTCTTCCTCTTCCTCCTGTTCGTAGTCCTCCATAACATCCTCCGTGTCTGACATGATGTTGATCCTGCTTTGTAGACAGCCCAGCAGTGGTGACTGGAGGAGGACTTCACACACAGGCCAGCTGGTGTATGAACACACAGATGAGTGAGATCTCCTGCGTGGCGGCTTGGGCTCTTTTAAGGGTTTCTCATTACCATGTGACCAACTCCTGACCAGAATTTACTGGCTATTGGTCTGGCACAAGGGGAGACTGTTAGAGGGATGGAATGGAGTCTATTTTCTTCGTTACCAAGTCTTGTCTACTCTCAGCTCCACCCATTCATCCCCCACAAGACTTCCATCCTGAACTTTGACCCTGGAACCCCCCCCCACCAACCCCCGATTCCCCCTTATCATTCCTTTCTAAGGACCGGAGGAGAGGCTATTTCAGACACCCAACAGATGCACTCACATGTTGCCCCCCATCAAGAGCTTCCTTCTCACACAAAGGTTTCTATAGGGATCGGAACTGCGTTAGAACAGTTAATACTTCTCTTTAGTGTTCTTTCCAACAGCACTAATCAAGATAAATAAATATGCATGCAGAATTTACCAACACACTTTATGTAGGCCAACTTGAAACTGTGATTCGAGCAAGACGTTTCCTTGCACACAAAATGATACTGCTGTTTTACACTGCTTCAGTATATTGCTCACAAGCAAATACGTTCATCAAAGCTTCGCAACTGGCAAAAGGTACATTATAATATGGAAAGTACCTTATCAAGAAAAGACAAGGAGTACATACCTCCCACAGCTATATCAGACATACCTCCCTGACTGAACCAAATGAAATGTGCTCAGTACAGTATCGTAGGCTCTCAACCAAAAAGAGAATACATTTGCTGTAGAACATCAACAACTGTTCTATAGCTACTTTTCAATTAAACATGGCCTTTTATACCAATTTCTCAGCAGAAATAATTGGTTTTGCTTGTGTAACTTGACAAGCAGGACCAGGAGAAATGTGCAATTATTCAAATCGTGTATTTGACCACTTTCTTTGTGTTCCGAAGGACAATTATCACCCAGGAAAACTGTGAAAAGATACCTCCTGACAATAACAATGGCATCTAAGTGGAGTAATTACTTTGCCCCGTCTCCACTTTGGAATGTAATTAGAACATTCTTGCAATTGGAGAAGGCAGCTTTCAGGACATTGGATTAAAAAGTAATTACTGCCTTTCGTGTTTACTTCTCAGTCTGATGGCAACAATAGAATGCTAATGTACTGGAGTACTGAATTACCCAGTTCTGGAGTTGCACACACTCAAATGGAAAAAATGCTGTTTAAGTGGATGGACAATTGACAGACAAACAGGTGCTGTGTGGTGTCTGCAGCTATCCCCTATGAACTCAAGGAATTCTTCTGAACTTCTCAGTGTGAAACGTTCCTGTTTAGGAAACTGGGCCTGTCTTTAACATCGGGTCATCTAGGGTAGTCGAGTTTTCCTTCAAAACTGGGAGGTTTAACGATAGAAGGGTGGAAAGATTATGTCAAGATTCTCGACCACTAAAGGAAATAAAGTAAAGGACATTATCCTGCTAACAGCGTAAGATGTCCAACCAAATCCTAACCGTGTGCCAGTCTTGAATGCTACCCACAACACTACAAGTATTTCCACTGGCATTGATGGTATGGTTACAGTAGGTTGTATTGTGTTGAACCAAGAAGTACAGCCCTTGAGTTCTCAACACAGCCCTAGCAATGCATAGCATGTGGGTAACAGGTGGTCTAACTTTAATAAAGATTACACAGTTGGGATGAGAAAACTGTCCGTAAATAGAAGCACAGAAGCTACAAATGACCTACACTGATGGACTTCCACAAGTAGCCACACCTCATGTCATATTAGCATAGTTCTTTGCAGTGGCGTATGTTTCCCACTTTTTGCAAAAGGAAAATCTGTCCTCCTCTTGTCACACTTTTTATCTTCAAGATTATATATTACATTATATGCCATATATCATACAATCTTATATTCTATTTGTGACAAATTACACATTTTAAAATAGATTTTTATATATCCAATATTAAAACTACTGTCTTTGTGATTGAACTGTAAAGTTATATTGAATTAAAATCACATAGTCCAAACATGATCAAGTGATGGATTTTTATTATATACTTCTGTTAAGAGAACCCAACCTGGGTTTCTATCAGTTTCTGACCAGGTTGTTCTCTAAAAGTTGGAAGGTAGTGCCATCATCTGGTCAAAACGCATGATAGCGTCATATTTACTGTGCATGGAGTGCTGATTAGGAAAGTATATTTCTGCTTTAACAATGCAACCAAGTCGGATTTTAAAATGTTGAATCTCACCTGACAAGACCACTCACAGTGGTTCTCAATTCTGGTCCTCAGGTACCCCTGGTCCTCAGGTACCCCTGGTCCTGCATGTTTTAGATCAGGGGTCTCCAATCCTGGTCCTCGAGGGCCGCTGCCCTGAAGGTTTTAGATGTTTCCCTCCTCCAGCACACCTGATTCTAATGAATGAGCCATTACCAAGCTCTGTGGAAGCTTCATAATGACCCTTTATTAGACTCAGGTGTGCTGGAGCAGGGAAACACTGAAAACCTTCAGGACAGCGGCCCTCGAGGACCAGGATTGGAGACCCCTGTTTTAGATGTTTCCCTCCATCTACACACCTGATTCAAATGAAAAGGTTGTTATCGCTCTTTCTAGAATCCTGGTAACGAACATTCATTGAATCAGGTGTTTTGGAGCAGGCAAACATCTAAAACATACAGAACAGTGGGTCCTTGACGATCAGGATTGAGAACCAGTTTTAGACCCTCACTTGAACCCAGTCTTTAAAATCATTAGACATATTCCCTCAGTATTGTAAGTAATAAAATACGTTTATTTAAATTGTATTTCATTTTGTCAAGCTACAGCATCTGGACAACAGTCATGTCACCAGTGTCCATGTGACGTAACAAAGCAGCATCGTCTCACGTGTAGGGCGGCATGGGGTACACTTAATATAAGTCTGTAGAGTCACCGCATGGGCGGTGTTTTCTTGCTAAGCATACTCTATTGGCTCAAATAGATAAACGGCGTACTGCTGGCTACCCTGTGATTTAAATGAAAACCTTGTTACGAAAGCGGTGTTGCATGGTTTGCACAGTATGTTTTCCTCGGGTAATGTAACAGCATAGAAATGTATAGCCTTCTATAGAAAACAGATTGACAGATCATTTAAACACAGGTACACTGTTCTATTTCGTTTAGTTGTGAATTATTCAAGATGTTAGTAGGGCGTAATGTTTTATAGCCTACGTTATCAGATAAAATTGCATGTTTGTCCTTTTGAGATTTGAGAAATAAATAGCCATTCGTTTTTAATCGCGTAAAGGATGTATGTCTTATGACGGCTATATGAAGTTATATGTATCAACAACATGTATGTGTCTGTAGCCTGAGAAACATCGTTCGAACTTACAGTTCGTTATATGTTCGTTTGAGGTCGCATTGGTGCATACTGGAGCTTTGGTACTCCGTGTTCCCAACTCCGTGTCCCTGCCTGACACCTTGGTACAACAAGCCACTTAAGGGCACGTTGTACATGATGTTTATTTTGTTAACGCTTTTGCACACATACGTTTACAATGTGTTTAAGACAACAACTGCACTTGCAGAAATACATCTGTAACGTGATTGTACTATCTCTCTAAGGTTACGTATTCTGTGAACTCAGCAGCGCCACAATGTTCCGTGCCACAACTGCCTCCTTAGGTGTGTACTGCCAAAGGATGGGGGTCTTCACCTCTCCTAGCTGGGCTCCATCCTCAACCCTGGCCGGCAAGCGTCCCGAGAACCAACAGACTGTTGACTCTCTCTACGACCTGTCAGTGGACATCCGCAAGGTGCGCAAGTTCAAGAGCTGGGTTCTATCAGAGAACCTGGCATACGTATGCGAGACAGCAGACTTGCTTAGAGACATGGGGGCTGACACTGCCGCTATCGCCAGGGTTCTGGAGACCCACCCTGAAGCGGTTCTGTGTCGGCCCGAGGACGCTGCTGCCCAGCGGGACCTATGGGCCACCGTGTGCCCCAACCGCCGCGAACTGGTGGGAATCATCGAAAAGTTTCCCGCCTCCTTCTTCACGCTGACTCACCACACCAACCAACGCGCCAACATCCACTACTTCCAGAGCCTTCGCCTCACCAAGCGAATGATCGGCAAGCTGATGGCCAGCGCCCCCCAGAGCTTCAGCCGACCTGTAGAATGCAACCAGGAAGTGATCCACACGCTGCGGGAGACCTACCTGGACCTGGGAGGAGACGAGGTTAACCTGCGGGTCTGGCTCCAGAAGCTCCTGAGCCAGAACCCCTACATCCTGTTGCGTCCTGCCGAGGCCTGGAGGGACAGCCTGGGCTTCCTGAGGGAGCAGGGCTTCTCCACAGAGGAGCTCCTCAGCCTGGTGTCCAGCCTGCGGGCCTCCATCGCAGAGCTCCAGCCGTCAGCCATGCGCCAGGTGCTGGACTACACCCAGGCGGTGCTGCAGCTCTCTCAGGAGGAGCTGAGGGAGATCGTGCTGCGCTGCCCCGCGCTCCTGTACTACTCTGTGCCCACCCTGGCAGGCCGCTTCCAGGGACTGCTGGATGTGGGGGTGAGCATGGAGCAAGTGAGGGAGACGCCCAACGTGCTGGAGCTCACCACGCAGATCGTCCTGTACCGGATCCAGAAGCTCGCATCCTACGGGTATGACGTCAGAGGTGGCAGCCTGGACGTTATCGTCGGTACAAAGAAGGACTTTGAGATGAGCTACGGAAAATTGCATCTCAGGCAACAAAGGCCTCTCTTCAACCCTGTTGCTCCTCTTAGATCTGCTGAAGAGTGAATGTAAAGCGAACTAACTGTTGGCTGCACTGTAGCTATTTAACAGGAGTTTGGATGTTTCGAGTTTCAAAGTGAATTAAAATGGTTGGTTGTGATGGTTAGACCCATGAGTCTGCAGTAACATACATCAGTGAGACTTTGTTAGGAGACTGTTGTAGCATTCCTTGGAGGTTATATTTAATCCCGTAGCCACAACTACTAATGTGTGCCGTTATAACACTATGTCACTTGCACCTTATGGTTGTGTAAGAAGCTAACTGATGTCTGCTAACTGAAGGCCGTATCCAAACAGGAACAGTGCGGACGATCTAGAGTTATGCACTATAATGGAGCCGTTGTTGAAAATAAAATGACGTTGGATTCCACTTTAGTGTGAAGCCCCATGCTTTCAAAAAAATAATCCCCAAATGTTATACTTTTTCTGTATTATATTACCAAGCGTGGATTTGCATGACATGTTATTACTGAAAACTCAAACGAAGGGGAAAAAAAAAAAATTGCGTTTTAAGGAAATGCTTTAAAAGTTATCCTGCCTTAGCGCAGCGTGACTGAAGGGAAACTCAAGTCACATGTATAGTCACGAGTTTTTATTAAACAAGCACATTGTGAAAGAACGAAGAAGCAAGATGACGCACGATCCTCTGGTATGGTACACAATGGTGAAGACAGAAGAAAACAGGTATGAGGCAGTTCCTTTCAGCACTCCTTCATTACCAGAAATATGGGCACAGGGATGGACTTCTGAATAAATAGGAGACAGGACTTACGAACGAGAGCAGAGACAGCTGATATGTGCAGCAGATATTAGGGAAAGTGAAAAGGGGAAAGCCAAGATCAAGAGACAACATTAACAGGGAAAGAATTGGCTGCTGGTAGAGCTTTCTAAAAATGTCACCATCTAGACAGTCTATAAAGGCTTACACTTATATTAAACTTTTCATAGAGAACAGAAATAAGTCCATGGTGATTCTTTATATCAAAAATATATCAATGGGTCTATGACTACATAAGAAACACAATATCAAATATACAAGTTGCATGTGAGCAGAAATCAGCAAATTCATTATGTACACAAAGATTTTGTCCCGGAAAAACCATAACTTCCCAACGCTGTTGATAATGCAGAATGTTACAGCAGCCTTATTCAGTCACAGCGCTGGAACAGCACTGAAGTGTCGTAGAGTTTGTAAGTCTGTGTGATAACATACAGTCCCAAGCATTGACAAAACGTGTGTTTGCTTGAAGTTGAGACACTGTGCTCTTTCTGGAGGTATGTTTTCCATTATGTTACAGCGTTAAACAGGTATACAGAAAGTCTGTTGTCTGTCTCATTGTCCGTTTTGTGTCCTCCAGGTACGCCGTTTACCAGTCGCTAAGGGGTTTAAGGTCAGACAGCACCCCTGTGGAACGAAAGTCAAGAGTTTGTTTTCATATTCAAATTGCAAGTGAAGCATTGTCCACACATCTTTTCCCAAAATGGTGGAAAAGCACATATCTTGCAGAACAAGTTTGCATTGCAAACCAGAGGGTATACTAGGCCACTGTGAATGTTGTTACATTCACCAGGAATACGCCAGTTTAATATATCTCTCTTAAAATAATCATGCAGAGCAACTGACTCATTTGTGGAGGTTTGTGTACTTCTGTTCTCACCTTTCTACAGGGTGCTCTGTCTCTGGATCTTGGAGCCGGTGCCGTTGCCAGAGTCCTCGCTGTGGCGTTTGCCGCTGGTCAGAGTGCTGTGCAGCCCGTGTCCTGGGGCAGAAACACACAAGAGTGACAGTTAAGACACAGCAGATACAGCAGATGAAATGACACAAAGTGAGTTTTATGCACGTCTCTGGAGCAAAGGTAAACCAGGCCTCACCTTGTAGCACTGCTGGGCCTGCCATGTGCTGTGTGCCCTGGCCATAGAACACCATGCTATTGCTGCTTCCAGCAAAACCTGTCAAGAAGAAGAACCAGGAGTGAGAGGATGGACGTGTGTTGTATGTGGTAGACTGGATCAAATGCTGATGAACAGATCCTCAGAATGAGTATGTCGTCCCTGAGTGTGACGTGGTACAGGTGGTTAAGTATTCGAAGACGGTTCTGAGAAGATGAGGGTGGGGACGTTTTATTCTTCTAATTATTAGATGACAGAACAGGGTGTAAGGGCTCACCTTGATGCTGTGTGTTGATGCTGCTGTGAGTTTCTCCCTGGGAGAACACCATGGCCCCACTGTGCCAGTCGCCGTGGGACTGAACTTGCATCTGGTACCCTGGAGGAACAAGCAAATGTGAAATCTTGCCGTAGGTTGGAGAGTGGCAGGTACGTTTACGATATTATTTAACATGGAGGAATAACTACAGAAGATGGCAACTAATTAATAAGAGGTTAAAGATGAACAACAAAGTGATGTTTCAAGCTTAAGTCTTTTCCCTGCCTTGATATTACTGTATGTCTTAACTGAGGCACAACACAAGTACATATATGTATATGTATGTATATATGTATGTGTATATATATATATATATATACACATACATATATACATATGCATGTGCTGTAAATCTACGCATCTTTATGATATAGAGAAGGTAGGAGATTGTGTGTGTGTGGGGGTACTCACCAGATGGGACGGTGGCCTCATGTGTGTCGTCTCGAGAGGAGAACCCCATCATGCCTGAGGATGCCTCTCCGTTACCGTTAGATGGGACTGTGGCCAGCAGGCCTGGAAACGAAGAAATGACAGACAGTCAGTAAGGTGCTTGACATGGTATGTGACACTTCAATGATATTACTTTCTGTTCCAGTCAAATATGAAGTTATACATGTATTACTGAATTAGCATGTATCGAGAACAGTAATGACTAAGTGCTACCATGCCGTTCTCGCCTCTCCTCCTCTTTTCCTCTCCCCCTCCTTACCCAGGCCTCTGTAGCAGGACAGCTGCTGGTAGATCTGTTTCATTCTCTCGATGTTGAGACGGCTGGCCTCAGCATGGTTCACCATGGGCTTGGGGTAGTGCACCCCAATCACACACTTGGCCACTTTCTGCACACTCTCCGGGGCGTTCCACGGATCGTATATGTACTTGGCTGGGAATCCTCGGAGTATGGGCAGGTAGCGTCTGGGAGGAACACAAATCCCTTGCCAGTTAGAACATGAATGTAGCAAAATACCAAACGTTCCCTGTGAAAGTGGAGGGTGTGGTCACCTGATGTAGTCTCCGTTGGGGTCAGTGCGCCGACCGAAGCCCACAGGGCAGTAGCAGTGGAAGAACTGCTGGAAGAAGGAGCTGCAGGAGAGCCACATCCAGCTGCCTGCGTTCACGCTCCAGTCTGCATCCAGCAGCAGCTCCTCAAACACCTACACATGCAGACACACACATACAACTTAGTAACTAGGCCTTGAGGTTCCTCACAACTCACTATATGGATACAGGGTAATACAAATATTACTGTACTATCATTCATTATTTCTATGAGTTGATTGTGTCCTGTGCAGAGTGAGCCCTGTGACTCCATGTACCTTCATGCCCTCCTCCCAGCTGATCCACAGGTCTCCACGGGTCAGGAAGCAGGCCACGGCGTGCCGGGCCAGGTGGTGGATCCAGCCCTCCTGCCTCAGCTGGGTCATGATGGCGTCGATCCAGGGGAAGCCTGTCCGGCCCTCCGCCCACTTGGCCAGGGCCTCGGGGTTGCGATCCCAGGGGATCTGGACACATATGGGGTTGCCCTCCATCTTGTCGAAGCGGGGGTTGTTGGTGGCGGCCGTGTAGAAGAACTCTCGCCACAGCAGCTGGCCGTACAGCGAGAGGGGCGGGGTGCTGTTTTTCTTCACCTGGAAGGAAGAAGGGTTCACCATTATTTGTTGCTTTCTAGAATTAAAATTCCTATACATCATATCTTGCCACATATCAAGCAACAGAATAGTCTGACGGTTCTCTTATTTATTTTTATACCGGACACCTTTTGCACTTCAAAGGTATGTAATGGACTGTGGACAAAATGATTGGTAGTTGAGGACAGTATAGTGAAGGCTGACTCTGTGAGACTCCTGTACGTACCTTCCTGTAGAGATCAGTCAGTTTGAAGTAGAAGAGGCGACAGGAGAGACAGCCAAAGCGCAGGTAGGGGCTGAGGCCTGTCGGACTCGCCAGTAAGGAGTTGGCGTTCATTCTTGGTCGCTCAAAGTTGGCCACCCAAGCCTGAAAGATGATGGACATTAACGTAAATACAATACATGGTGTAAATACATTGTGGCCTGGCTGATAAAACTCTTGAAAGGGTTCATTCTAGTCGACAAAGCAACTCTGAATCAAGGCTAGAGATTTAAGGAAAACTAGTTGACACAGTCAGTTCACTATATTATTTTGTATCTTACATACAGATATGGTACAGTTTTAATGTGTACTGTTAATCCATGTTCCCCTTTCTGCACTTGTATAACCAATGTTGGGAAAACATGTTGACATGGAAACACATGTGGGCTATGAATGTAGTTTAGGAGGTGGATTGGTGTTTCGGTAGGAGAGCATGAGGACAGAGAAGGAGTCTGCTGTGTTAATGTTGAAGAAAGAATCTTCCTGCAGGAGGGATCGCTTATCACAGTTACTTTTCCACATTTCATAGTGTATTTTAAGGGCACATGGCGGGGATCCGTAAACACAAATCGAAAGTAACCGAGTGTTGCGTAACTGTTCCACAAGCATGTACAATTGAACAGTGAATAGGTGGATGTTTTCCAAGGTTCCGTACTGTGCGTGACAGTGGATGTGTGGAACTCACCTTCCTCTCCAGGTGCCTCTCCAGCCTGGTAAGTGCTTCAGACTCTCCTCCAGGCCACACAGCAGAGGACAGACCCTCAGTGTCGAAGCCTATACAAGCACATGTATGAAAGCATTCACCCACCTGTTTGGAAACTCAGATTATGCAACCAACTAAACCCGATTATCTAGTGAAAATATATTTCTGGTCAGGAACCAGCCTTAATATCTTAAATCACCTAAGAGCTTAATAAAGTGAATTGACTTTGAATTTAGAAGAAGCCATCCTTGAACTATAATATGATTATATTTCTAATCATCCTTCCACTACAACTGATATTCTTAAAAGCCTCATCAGCATTGCCAGACTCACCTAGCTCCTCCAGGGACGGTACTCCAAACTTGTCGTCGTGGTCGTCAGAAAGCGGTGTGGTGCACTTCCCCATCACCTCAGCAGTGATGGACTCTGCTGGCATCTCCACAGCATCCATCCTACTGATCAGGGTCTGGAAACGCTTGTAAGTGAGGGGGGACTGGCCTCCATTCAACTCTATGATCCTGGAGAGGGAGAGGAAGAGAGGGAGAGACATGGAGGTGGGTTTAGAGAGTGCATCTGTGTTGTGTTGTGTATGGTGTTTGCGCTGCTTGTTCATGCGTGTGTGTGTGTGTGTGTGTGTGTGTGTGAGTGTCTTTATGTTTGCCTCTGTGTGGGTACGTGTGTGACACTACTCACTTATCCAGGTCGTAGAGTGTGTGTGAGATGCAGACTGTGACCTCCACCTCAGCCTCGCTGGCCAGCTTCTTGATGGCCGCATCTCGCTCCTTCCCAAAGGGCTCGGAGTCGTACTCGTACGACAGGCGAGAGATCTTCCACTCCTGCAAGACGTTCCGAAACAAAACATGAACATTTATTTATAAGAAATAATGCATAGTACAATCTATAGAGATTCATTGACAAATATTTCATATCGTGAAGTTGAATTACGTGAAGCAAAGTCTTTTGAGGGAGACATAAGTCATTCCCAATCATCGTTTTGACTTCTGTGTACTTGATGTGTGTTCCTGTGGTCTGAGTGACCAAAACACATACTGTACCTTGAAGAGTCGTGGAAAGACATCGGTGGGCTGTCCTCGAATTACAAACAGACGAGAGTTGAGCTTTCGGAGGCTGGCATCCAGATCCTCTAAACACTGCAGTAGAAACCTGAGATAGAGAGACGGAGAGAGATATTAAGCTAGTATTAAATATAAATGCAGTCGTACCATGAGGGGCTTGCCAGGAATCTTAAAAATCTCTGCTTGAGCTGTTGAGAAGGTCGGAACTTTAATTATGCATGGGAAAACCTTACACCAATCAGCTTTAACTCCAATTTTCAAAGACGAAAAGACATGAACAATGCCCTAGAGATAACTACCAAACCATTCATCAGTCTGTTGGAGCTTATGTGTTCTAGAAGACCTGTTCTGTGGGGGAACCAGCCAGTAAGGGCAGTTAAATTGCTCCCAGAAGCCCGTTAATTCCATCCTGAGAGGAGGGCGAAGTACGGCCACAGAACCGTAGCCGGCGTACTAAGAATAGTCACTGTATGGACAGATCATAAAAAGGTATTGTATTACATTACATAATGTAATAGTTAATAATAGTAATAAAGTTGGATCGTTAGACGACGGTTAGGGCCACACTCAAGTCATTGGAGTGTTCTCACTACCACAGAGGTCATTCTCTCTATAACTCTAGTTCTCCCTGGCCAGTCTTGTGAAGTGGCACTGCGGTATGGAGTTCTAACACCAGAGGGCAGCAAATGCATGGGTATGGAATGAGGAGGTTACTTATACTCTGGAGTACTAAAAGTACTGTAAACAACTGGACTCCCTCAAGTTCACAGGGGTATGTGCATAGCTCTGTAAGCCCATTTGTTTATATGAACTGGATTCTGATCCGGAATCAATTTTTTTAGGATTTAAAAAGAAAAAATTACAACCTGCTGCCTGAAAGTTATATTGATTTCTGTTACTGTCCTGTTATTGGTGTAGGGAAACCTGCAGGGGTTTTGAATCCTATTTTTCCATGAGTTAATTAAATCTGTCAATAAATAAAAAAATCACAAAGAAACGTCAGGATTTAATACTAGTATTGTGCAGCATGACTGCATATAATTTCGGCTGAATATCACATCTAATGTAGAGGTTTGAGATTGGTTCTTTCGACACAGTCCTGACCCAGAAACCCTGTTCCCGCCATGATGCCTCGAGACTGTTATGTAAGAACTCATGGATGAGGTCAGAGAGGCACTCGGAATGTTCTCAGTAACAGAACATTTGCCTGCAGAGGGTGCTAGTATACTACTATTTTGATGTACTCGACTTTGATAGTAAATATTTGTATCATGCACACGCTACAATAACTACAGGTTTTTTCCAGAAGCTTTATTTCTGTATCAATTTTTTAAAATGTTTTTATTGTGTCTCATGAAAAGTTGAAAATGTCATTTTCTATTTCCATCTCCCATATCTTTACTGTGACCATTACTGACAAAATCAACTTCACACTTTTATTCAAGTCATTCGTATCATTCAACAGCAAATATGCCAAGCAACAACACAGCTGGGAATATATTTCCTAGCCCTCCTTACTATGCCCTACGTAATGAAAGTGACAAATAAAGGCTCCTTCTACTTCAGTCATGTTTGGGCAATGTTTCACATGGTCGAATAAGATGACATGCCTTAAGGCATATCCAAACCCGATTCCACGAAAAACATTAAAAGGTATGTCCCTGTGCTGTTAAAAATAAGCATGCCATGAACAACTATAATGCTAAGAGTGAATCACATGGTATTACACATGGTTATTCAACGATCATGAGAGAAACCACTCACGTCTCCAATTCATGTAACATAACCCTCAAGCATCTATTTCTGTCTACCAAGACCAGCAGGCATAATCACATGTGGCTGTGCAATGGCTGCATAATGACTGATCCCTCGATCTATTGATATATAACTCGTTCTGGTTCATCTTTTAAAAAAAATTCATAAATAATATTCCTAAATGGATACCTGCCATGACAGGGAATTCTGACGCTTTTTTCCAAACGTAAATGTAATGCGCAGTTGATTCAGTATTCACAACCTAAGCTCTCCTTGAGTAAATCCTCCTCCTCTGACGTAAAGACCACTGAGAGTGGCTCGCTCAATCACATGTGCAGTGAAAAACAATTGTCAATTACTCTTCGTCTCGTGGCCACTGGAAACACAGGTCAGTGAGCGACTCAGCACAATTACCGAGGACTTCTTAGAGAGGCGACTGGATTCCAGTTTGATGACCAGTCAGCCTGACAGCCAACGCAGTCATGACATCACAAAGGGATGAACCGCAAACCATTTAATCCCTGTCTTCTAACAAAAAAGATGGCTGGAAGCGGATTTCAAGTTAATGAAAAAGGCTGTTCCTGTCTCAGTCAAGATTTCAGCATGGCCTGCAGCTTTAAGGCTGGTAGTAAGCAACAAGACAAGAACATGAACACCCACACACAAAGGCACATGTGCACTTGTGACAAAGCTGCAGTGATAGTGTGCATCCTGTGATGCTGTTGCTATAGGTACCAGCCAGAGAGTGGGCAGGAGCATCCTGTGCTTCCTAGAACTTGTCAGATTGACAGCTCACTATATCCAATCGTGTGTCCTGGTTCTACGTATCCTGCATTAAGGTTTGCCAAAACCAAATGATGTCATGGAAAATCCCTCAGGAGAGAAAATCTATGAGGGATGAGGCATCAATTTCTGAAAAAAGCAAAAGACAAATATAATAAAATAAAAATAAAAGTGAAGAGACGTTCCCCTTTTTGACACACCTGTGTGTTAGCCCATTGATTAGTGATATGCAGTCATGTTGACTGCATTTAAACAGCCACACTGTTTCTCTGAATTACTTTGAACGGGGAACTGAATGATCCAGCTCATTTTGAACAGTGTTAAGTGATGCATAGTGTGGATGTCTCTCTTCGCCCCATTCATTATTCTTTCACTCGCAGTGACTGACAGCATCTCTCAGAGAAAGTCCCATGCCTCACATACCTGTTGCATTACCCAGAACCTGAGCCCAGGGTGCCAATCCCATCTGAGCTGACGAGGGAACCTCCCAGGCTAGAACTGGGTCAGTCCTCACTAGCAAGTGCCCTCCCTCAACCTGGGAGTTGGGCTACCAGTCCAAATACAGACTCAAGCCAACTGATTTATATAGAGCGACAAGGCGTGACAGGGGTGGATTAGGGTAACATCAGATCCAGGCATGGGATAGGTACGCAGATTGAGAGATCCCAGGGCCCCTGAATTAATCCCTGTCTACTGTTTTAAAAAAACCAAACACATTAAAGTGGATACAATGATACAGGAATACAATGTCTGTCTCAGAACCTTGTTATATCTTATGGGCGGGCACTGCCAGGGCAATTTACTGCAACTGAACCAAAACCAAGGAGCACATGACTCAGGTATTTCAAAGTGATATAATAGGGCAGTGTTGGAGAGGAACTTAGGGAACTTGAGCGTCTGTTAGATAAGCAACTGGAGAGGAGGGACTAAATCAAGGTGGAATGAAGAGCATTGTATGGGGGTATGTGAGTATATACTGACACACTGACCAACTTTGGAGTCAGTTTTATTGACCCCTTTGCTCCCTAACATTTAATTAGGCTATGTGAGGCTTACGTTAAGACGAAGCAAGAGACAGATGGTAAGTAGTGAAAAAGTTGAATATGGTACTGTCGTACTAAGTGTCCACCAATCTGTAGATGTGCAGCTCACTATTCCTAAACAAACACCAACTCAGGTTTGCTTTGGTGATGATAAAGCGTTAATGCTTCATTTATACTTGAGATTTCACACACAGCGGTCCACATTCATGTCTGGCACATGTTTGTTCTAGATCCACTTCCTGGATACTCCCTGCCCAGATAGCCATCTGTGTTGGTGAATGCAAGCAGAACTCAAGTCTGTAGGAGCCAACGGACGTACAAAGACAGATGCAGTGAGATGGAGAGAGAACAGAAAGAGAAAGAGCGAGAGAGAGAGAGTAGAGCGAGATAAGACAGTTAGAGATATACAGAGAAAGTGAGAGGTGAAGAGACGGACTTGTGAACAAAGGTTCACGTTGGCGCTCAGCGTGTGAGCGCTGAGGAGTCACTTCAGGCTGCTGTTACATAACCTGCTAAACGTAACATGGAGGCTGCTGGGTTAGTGTACCAACCACAGCAGGATGGGAACTACAACCTTTCAAGTGTACTGACAACATTACATATTATCTGGAAGTAACCTGCCTCGCCCCCAGGGGGTTGGGGGGGGGGGGAGGCAGCACTGAATCTCCTTAATACAAAGAATGATAAATGACCAAAGTGTCCAGGCTGTATAACCAATATACTTGATTTAGATGCTGCTGTCCATATCATTTTACAGACTTCAGAAATAAAACTAGTAGTTGGGATTAAGGCACTTTTTGGAGGCAAAAATAAATGGCAACTTCAATGAAACGATTGCGTGTTCAGCCGTAACAGTCTGTTATAGTAGTTTAATAGTAGTTTGAAGTTCAAAGTAGCTGGGAACACTTCTCTGAATTAACGTTATGCCAAAGTATATCAAAGGTGTGACATGTCTAATTGGGTTATTGCTTTTATTGCTGAATCACAATTTCAGACACGCACGCAGACCCAAGTCTAGATTAAATATTGATTAAACGTACTTTACTGACACAGTTCAAGAGGTAATTTATGCCTTTATTATAGAACAAATCTGAAATGAAATATAAAATATTTAGACAATGTACTGTATTTTTATCTAAAATGAGTAACCATTTAGTTTTTAAAATGCCAAAAGCCATGAAACAATACTTTGTTTGTCCAGTTTCACAACCGTATCACTGCGTTAACAAGTCACTTCAAGCAGTTCCATGAGGTCATGATCGGTGCATGAAAACATTTCCGCTGAGGTTGGAAATATGGCCGCAAGAACATTCAAATCCAACCCAAATGAAAGTTATTTCGCCTGGTCGGGTCAACTTGGAACCCGAGCACGAACGGAACATTCCCATATTTGTACGACATCGAATATATTTTTAAACGGCCTTTGATTTGAGGTCTGATACAGGATATGGAATAACGAGGTTAACATTTTAACCCTTCACTGACATGTTTTCACTTTCCAGCCATCAAGCAAGCTTAAGGCCTGTTGGAGAGGGGGACAAGCACACTCTAAACGTAACATGTTTGAAATAAAAAATAATGATTTTAAACACAGACACAACAAGTCAAGTAGAATGAATGCACGTCGAACTGCCTTACCTCCACCTGCTGATTCCAACGTTGGACGATCCTGCAAACCAAGGGTCTAGGATGTACACGCAGCGGACTGTATCCGCTCCCTGGATAGACTTTTTGAGCGAGGGGTTGTCGTGGAGCCGCAAGCCCTTCCTGAACCAGTGGATGGTATTAACGACCATTACTCAACTGGACGAGTCCTTTTAAATTGCAAGTGTCTTTTTAGTCAGTCTTACTCCGATACTTTTGGTGATGTTCTTTTGGTCGTCCAAGTAATGTAAACAACACTAAACTCAAGGACGCAAATCTAACTCAAATCAATATAGCTTAATATAAATGCAAAGATCACCCGAAAAATGCACTTATCAACCTTGCTCTAATAAAACATTTTCCATTATTTCGAAAAATTGGGAAACTGCCGACTGTTGAACCATTTGGCCAAAAGCTCGCGTTCTCCTGCACTGCAAAGCGATACACGACTGGCTTTAGGACCTTGCTCGTTGAGAAACAATCGCCAGAGTTCCTTGTTGTATAACTTGTTTGTCTGAATAATGAAATTATTCATACAATTAGACGAGGTTAAAACTGCACTGTACTATGCCAACATGTACACAGCACATATATAACCACATACAGGTACTCTCTAACAAATCAAAACAAATAAAGCACTGCTTGCACGCGCTATGTTAAGGTAATAGGGACCGTTGCTTTTCTTGTGGCTCCTCTTGCTCAAGGAAAAAAGTGGTTATGTAAATACAACCTCCAGACTGTGGGTTATCTTGGTCCTGTGAAACAAAACTTCGCTGCAGTTAAATCCACGTTTTGAAAAAATCGTAGACTCCGTAATTGAATTGGAATGATTAGGAAGATCGTCTATAGCCTATGCTGCATAATCGACACAAGCACGTATGCTATCGTAACCCTCACCGCACCTCTTCAGTAGTCCCACCCACTGTGTGCGCACTTCGAATACAGCATTGCAATTGGCCCATATTTCTACCTACGTAATTCCTCCGTGGTCACGTTTTTGTAGTGTGGGTCTTCCTCGTGTCCCCTTTATAACACTCTCAATATTTTTTTTAAAGGCATTGAACACAGCTGTTCGTTTTATTACGATATATTCTTACCTGTTCAATTGCGTTGAATTGTGTTGGGGTGCAAACTACCGCATTTTACCGTAGAACATATCACATTTATGTTGCAGGACAAATGTCCCATCTTGGAAAGAAAAAAAACATGACAACATACTAGAAGTACCCGGATGAGCACATGAAGCAGGGTATGATTCCGCGTAGGTTTTTCCGCATGTTCGAGCGCACGTAGATTTGGACTGAACTACAAATTAATCATTTGGTTATCATAATGCTTCTTTGGAGTCTAAAGACAACGCCGTCTACGTTGGCTTATATTTTATTAAGTAATTTCGTTCAAATCCTTTATTGGTAAATCAATAAAAACAGCATACAGTTCTCGCCCGTTAATTATGAAGTTAAGTGCAGATAAATAGCCCGACTTGGTTAGAGAGTAAAACAATTAGGCCTACGTCTTTCACGACTACCATGACAACATAAAGTTCATATTAGGGCAAGCATTTAAAAAATAGAGATTTATATATTAGATTTACATGTGAATGTGTGTTTGTTTCCCTCCAAAATGCGTCATAAAACATTATATAAAGTTGCAATTATGCAATGAATGAAATGCATCATATAGGCGTCTAGGTAGAGGTTTAGGTTTGACCACAAGGTGGGAGTATCATATCACGCATTCTCAAACGGAGAATCGACTCAACAATGTCTCAATGTGATTTATCATGGCTGGCATACTATTTTGAATGGGGACCATTTTAAAATATATTTTTACATGTGAGCTATCCCATATTTTGAAAACATCTGCTGGATGTATTTTAGTGCAAAATACAACGCAGTATCCAATGTACAAGGAATTTGAATTCTTCACAATGTAACAACATATGAATAATCTGACATTTACAGAATGCTTATACATTTTAAGTGGAGCTAAACGTTTATTATCACTGCTTAGTTCACATGCAAGGTATCACTAGAATATTTCTCAGCTAAGACCTGGTTGTTTCATTGTTTCCAAGCAAGCAGGAGATTGTGAGAAGGGGGCTGACCTGAAAGGTTCCCAGTAAATAAACATGATGCATGACATTAGACTGGTAACCATCTAGCAGCTTTCCACCTTCAGGATGACAAGCCAGCACCTCAGCCACTACTAAACCAGGAGCCACAGTTAGAGGTAAATAATCAATAAAAAGTACACCTGTCAAAGTTATACCCACGATCAGGGTAAGGATTTGTATTAAATGAAAACCTACTCAACTCAAATTCATTTTAAAAAGCAATCAGTTGTTTGCCGTCCACCAGACAATATTAGAGAAGCAGAATAGTAATACATTATATCCTCGCAATAAGAAACAGTTCAAAACTGTGTCGAGTTAGAAGTGAGCGCATACAGCTTTTGAGTCATGTGAAGTGGCCTACAGCGCATGAATTCATGGCTGTAGACAGATGGCCAGGTTCAGCTTGGACGTGACAAGGCCCTGAAGGGCTGGTGAATCATTGGTACATCAACAGCTTTTCACTCATATCACTCAATCTCCACAGAAGACAAGTACAGTCGTAATAACAAAACGATAATGTACATTCAAATATAGCCCTACTGAGAGGCAATGTTCTTAACAATGTTTCACGCACCGTTTGCACGGTGTAAAAAAAACTATTTTCTACTGTTTACAGTGGGGAATCATTGCGGAAAGCTTATTAAGTTACAACAATGCTGTAGTTGTGTGTCATATAAAACAGGCTATTTCTTTTATCTAACCACTGTAATAATGTTGTTGTAACTGGGGACTAGTTCTTGATTATCTTCTGCCGTTACTGTTTGCGTTAACCATGCGTACTACATTTGACATAAAAAGTGTCTGCTAAAGATGGAAAAATGGAAATGTCAAACTCAACATTGTTTTTTTTATGGTTTTCTTTAAGAATGTTTAACTTGAACTCACAGTCCATCAAGTTTCCAGAAGCACATTGGCTCTTATTAGTTACTTCATAAAGCCTCTTTCTCTGTGAGGGGTTCCTACCACAACTGCTTTTCAACTCACCTGTACTGCAGTATTAGATTAGTCTGTTTTCATTTGGCCTCTCAGTAGACACTGTGCCAATTAGATTATCCTCAATTTGTATGTCACTTGTACAAGGGCAAAGATAATATGTCTTGTGTTGACAAGAAGGATGCTAGAGGGTCACGTACAGAGGGAGAGGAGACACAGAACATGAGAAAGAGAAGGAGAGAGTCCAGTCAGTAGAAATATAATTGTGTTATATATAAAAATATAATAATGGGTTTTAAATCTACCTCTGAGCCTTTTGCCAAATCCAGGTTGATCTTAAATGATCTTTGTGCCTCTAAGCAGACAAGTTCATTCAGAACACTGAGACTCTATTTCACTCTATGTTAGTTGCCTACGGTATATATTTGCTCGCTAATCATATGGAACTGCTCTTTTTAATACATTTCCTAATGAAGTGTACTGTAGCCAGCTTTATATGGTAATGGATTTTGGTCAGCCGTTTACAATATGAACCGTGGATCATTAAATTAAAGCTATCTTTGTCTTAATGTAGGTAACCTAGCTACCATCAGCACGTTAACATAAATTGATATGAGTGACCACCAAAAACGGTGAACAATTTAGCCAATGCGTACTTCTGATTTGGTGATGCCATAAAATTCAATGCAACCAGGAGAAGCAATTTGTACTAAAGCATCTAGCCGTCAAGCTGTCTGTCAATCAAGATATGTTGCCGTCACGGATTGGCCTCTTCCAGTCCGCTACAAACATAGCCCCTCCTCCAATCGAGAGAGCTGTGCGGCGCTTGATGCAGTGTCTTGTACGGGTTCGAGCCAGGACGCTCTCCGGTTACTCACAGAAGTTGTAGGCAAAAGCAGTTGAAAGGCATATTTTCAGTTACAGCTTAAAGGCGAAAAGTGGGCAGAGGGCTCTCGTGTATCCATTCAACGGACTCCATAAGTTGAATGGGAAAGTAAATTGTAACTCTCCACGCCAGCGGCAGTGGAGTAGCAGTATCAGGGGAACGACTTTGTGGCATTTAATAGAAAAAGCAGACCTACAGTATGCGGTGCAGTCATGGCAGGCAAGGGTAAGACAGCCGTGAGGACCCTGGAGGATTTAACGCTTGATTCCGGTTATGGTGGCGCCGCGGACTCCATCAGGTCGTCCAGCGTGTCGCTCTGCTGTTCGGACACGCATCTGTCGCACGCGCATGGGGGTAACTGCTGGCATCTGACTGAATCCATGCATAGCAGACACAACAGCTTAGACACGGTCAACACCGTCCTGGCGGAGGACACGGAGATCTTGGAGTGCTCCGGCCAGTGCGCCAAACTCGCCGAGCTCGAGGACGTGCCATGGAGTCTCGGCGAGGTAGAGTGCGCACTGAGGAAGGAAGAGGACCTTATGATTGGGATCCCGTCCCGAGAAGTGCTGGCCAAGCTTTCGGCTCTGGTCAGCCGTGCACTGGTGAGGGTTGCCCGGGAAGCACAGCGTCTCAGCTTGCGCTATGCCAAGTGCACCAAACACGAGATCCAGAGCGCTATCAAAGTGGTTCTGTCTTGGACCATCTCTGTCAACTGCATCACCGCGGCACTGAGCGCCCTGTCCCTCTATAATATGAGCACCGGAGACAAGTTCAGCAGGGGCAAGTCAGCACGCTGCGGGTTGGTGTTTTCCGTTGGGAAGTTCTTTAAGTGGATGGTTGAAAGTCGTGTGGCTCTGAGGGTCCACGAGCATGCGGCCATATACCTCACTGCCTGCATTGAAAGCCTGTTCCGAGAGGTGTTTACCCGGATTCAGCGGAGCGCGCTGATCGAGAGGGACAACGGAATCCCCAAGTTTACGCTAGAGTCAATTGAGCAGGCCATCAACAACGACTCGGAGATATGGGGACTGCTGCAGCCATTCCAGCATCTCATCTGCGGAAAGAATGCTAGTGGTAAGTCTTTCTTGGAAGTTCACAAATGCATCTGGGGAGAATGATGTGTGAAATAAGAAATGAGGGCAGGATGAAGCTTTGTGGTTAGAGCAAGAGGTCGCAGGTTCAAATCTCCCCAGTACTGTATGTAAAAAAAGATCTCTCTCGTGCTATAAAAATGTTCAACATGCTGGATAGCATGGCCACGTGCATATGATTGGGTAATTATGGAGGAGAAAAACAACTACTCCTCATCTCCATCTAATGCTACACTAACGTCTTGTCAGTCTTACACACACCCCAGAGTTCAGGCTTATCTGAGTCTTAGCTTAGCCTCAGGAATCCAAATGGCCAACAGCCCAACTCACAAAACAGCAGTTATGTAGGGCTAAACTGATTCAAATATGTTCGATCTTATAGAGAGGAGTGTTGAAGCCATTGCATGTGACCAAAACCAGATGAGTTACCTGGATAACATGAAACCCCAGAACGGATGGTATCTCAATATCTGTTTGTCAAACCACCCCACCCCCTGTTCTGTGTGTGTGTGCCCGTCTGTCTGTCTGTGTGTGTGTGTGTGTGTGTGTGTGTGTGTGTGTGTGTGTGTGAGTGTATGCCTTGTTTGTGTGGCCTTGTGTTGCTGTTGTTGTTTTAGTCCAGGAGGTGTGAGTTCCCCCTCTGGTCCTGGTAGCCCATGCCTTATGTGAGTTGGCACAATCCTCAAAGCAGAAGGGAAACTTAAATTAAATGGCTCCAACTGAGAGTTGATATGAAACCATAACTCCAACTGGGAACACAATACCAATGACTTTGAAAAATAAATCAGATAGTACATTGGCCTGGAGGATTGGGTCAGGGCCAAAGGTTCGGTTCGGAATTCTTTTTCACCGTATCTAATATAGTCTTTTGGGTAACATTGTTCCGGTAGAAAGCTGTCACTGTTAAGACCTGAAAGGTGACGTTCTGGGATCTGCTGTGTGAGCATGTGGGTCTTGTAGGAACATGCAGATATGCTGAGCAGGTGGAACCAGTTCACGCTGCTGCTGTGTCAATGCTGTGCTGAAACCAGTGAGGACGGGGAGAGAACTTGTTTCTCAAGACTATACAGTGACAGGTGCCCTCTCAACAGGAAGCAGCTTCAGGCGGGTGAAGAATCTCTTCCTCCACCTGTTGGAACCGCATCATTTCCTGACAGGCCTGTGAAATGGGGCTGCAGTTTTCATTAGAACATGCATGTTTCTAGACCCTTGTTCAATTATATGTAGACATCAGTGTGCAGCCTTGCACACGATGCTGTCAGTAGAGCTATTCCCAAGAGACATGTGGAGATTTGGACTACGTCCAACAACTGAAATAGCAACAGCATGAAGGGCGTGTCGGCCTGTGCAAGATTCACATCTTATGAAAATAATAGTTGGAACCTAAAAAGTCTGATAAACACCTTGTTCAAGCCTCTACCACGCACATGATCCCTAAACCCCTTTTCCTCTTTCATGTTGAACACGCCCACCTTTCTCATGTGACACTGTTCCCTCTAAGGACTGAGCATTCTCATATGACTGGTCCTGCCTGTGCCATGTGTTCAGCGGCATGACAGACGATATGTCACCCCCCAACACACCCACACGCACACACCACCCCTCACCCTTATCATGATCCCTCAACATATACATACAGGTGGACTCAGACTTGGAATGCTTGCAGCATGTCAGAGGCATAGTTGTCATGGGAATGACAGGACATGCAAATTGAGTTGGGGGCTTGAAGGTTAGAGCTGACTTGGAGGAAAGACAGTTAATGGATGTTGTTTGTGTGAAGAGGATAGGCCTGCAGACAGGATGGGGCCTGGCAGGAGTAACAAGCTTCAGTTCCCTGATGTCATACACACTGTATACACACGCACATACAAACATATCTAAACGGTATGATTTGCCTAATGAGAATGTACAACCAAAATAAATACCATTGTCATTGACTCCTGAGGACTGGCAAAAAGGGTGCCATTTAATTCTAGAAACCCAAATGACTTGATTTTATCTGATTCTAGTTGTCATTTTAGCATGACCTCCCCCCAAGGACCCCAAACCAAGACAACACTGCCCTGTAGCTCCGCTGGGACAAATGACACTCCATAATAGAATTGCTTAGCCTGCCATATCCAGTTTATTAAATTAGCACTGCAGTGTGTCTGCCTCTCGCCTTTCCCAGATTGTGGTGAGAGTTCTGGTCAGGGGGGGGGGGATATTTATTTTCCTCTGTGGTTTAATAAGGTAGACTCACAACCAGATGACGTTGGCAGGTTCACAGTTGTCCATGGCATTATTATTTTGGGCCTGTTATGTCCCTTCAGGCTGGGTCTCACAGATGAAACAACAGATTGCCATCTTTCCGGTCGGGATTCGAGCGCACCAGCTTAAGCAATTCTCTTCCAAATTTATTTTGACGTGGTGGTACATTTGCAAGGGTGAAACTCTGTACTCGGAAGATCTTTGCTGCATTGACTGAAGCAGTATCGCCTTTCAAGCCGGTACCATACAGAAACCGTGCGTGCCTTGTTTTATAAGTTCCTACTGTACTTTTGGAGACATGTAACAGGTGAGGCAGAAATTATGTATAATCAATGGAGAAAAGGAGCCACTTTGGTGTTACCAGTGCTACAGCTTTTTCTTTATGTGAAATGTCTGATACTGGAACAGTAGAACAGTAGCTTCGGGGCAGTGCAATAAACGGGGGATTCCTTATCATGCTTAAGCTAATAAGTAAGTGTACCAAGTGTCAATGAGGATAGATATGCCTGTGGAATATGTTAGCCTCTCTATCACACACACACACACACACACACGCACGTACACACACACACGTACACACACACACGCAAACACTTACACACACTCACACACAATACTATGGCTGCCTGAATCTGTATCGCTGTCTAGATGTAGACAATTTTCATACTGTACATAACCTCTGATTATGAAAGGAAATCAAATTTTGAGTTTGTTCATTCGCATTCACTGTGTGTATGTGTGTTTAAATGAACAAGCTAGCATGCACTCTCTCCCACACTCATCCTGTACACACACACACACACACACACACACACACATACATACACACAAATAATCACACAGCGGCCTGCTAGCTTGTCAGTCAATTATATTTTTGATCCAACGTATTCTAAGCTATTATTTTGGAATCGATTGAAGCTATTGTGGGTCCTGTTGTGAGCAGTACCTCTTCTCAAAATCCTAGCTGGCAGTTTGTGATTCCACATCTTCAAAAGGCTCAATGGTTGCCTCACCGTGAGTGTTTGGGTTTCAGTATTTCCACATGGAATAAGCTCTGAAGACTGTTGACTTTTTCCAGAACCAGAGGGAGGTCCTCCATTATACATTGCCATAGAGAGAGGTGTGGACTAGAGATTGCACCAGGGAATTGTGCATCAGACACAGCCAGAAGCCAGAGAAGTAATCGGTGTGATATTCAGAAAGAACGTCTTGTGTGAAATATAGAGGAGGACAATGAAAGAGACAGGAATGAGGAAGAAACTGAGTTTTAAGGTGAGAACTAAGGTGTTGTTTTGTTAGTGTTTTGTATGAGTACGGTGGAGGTGTTGATGGTGAAAGGGAACCAGCTCTGGCTAGCTGGTGTGGGAGTGCTCATCCCTCTGAGATGTATTTACCCATATTTCTCTCATTAATTAACACTCCTGCTGCTTGATGAGTCATTCAGATGGATGATCATTGACCGAACGCAGCATGGAGGCAGACAGAGGGGGAGGGAATTCCTCCTCCTTGTGCTTGTTCCACCAAGCAGAGATTCAGGGAGTCATGGTCTTGTCAGGAGGTCGTGAACAGTTTGGGAAGGTGGCCATGCCAAGGTGTAGTTTGATTGATAATTATCATAGAGTGTGATCTTTCAACTTGATTTCGCCCCGTGATGTGCCCTTGGGTCGTACGTCCAACCATTATCTTCCTCCATGACCATGCGACACGTTGTTTATAGTGAGTGTAACTCATCTGCTGACCCTTGACCCCTGACCCCTGGTCAATGTGATGCCAGCGTAACAGGTGGTAGACGGATATGGGCACTGGGCAGAGATGAGTTGGCACCACGCCTTCATCACAGAGGGTGACCTGGCTGCCCACAGGACACGAGGCACCGAGCCCAGAGCTACTGTGTGTCTCCCAGCTGACCTCATCATTCAGCCGTTCGTGTGGCCAATCCAGGGACAGCACAATCTGGACCTAGTGGTGTTACACCCTGCCAATATGTTGCCATACTTGATTACAATATGCAATCTGCACAACACTGCTTATGTAGCTGAGGGGTAGGGAGAATTCTGGAGGTTCATCCACAAATCAAGGCAAGTGAAAATGCACAATTGAAGACAGAACTGTTATGACTTGTATATCTGGCTGGCAACTCATCCAGAAGATGTCATTTTGGTTTCCTTGTGTAAGACTCTCCTAAACAACATGTTTAGCGTCAGCTTATCGACCTAACATTTGCGCATAAAGCCTTTAGCTGACTCCCTGACCTCAGCACAGGCGCAAAACCAGTTTCTGCGGTACTCAGAGGGCTGTTGCATGTTTGTCTAAGAGGTCTGTTGGCTACCCAAACAAGTGACTCTATTGAACATTCTGAAAGTCGTCATGGAATTCATTCTGTTGTGAAACTAGTCAGTCTTCCTGATCTCAGAGACAGTGTGGGGAAACTCCTGTGAGAAACCTTTGTCTGACACATTTGACTCATTCCTGTTGTTACACAGCTGGACTATTCACAGCTAACCGTTTAATAGAAAATAAATGAGGAAATAGTTCAGGAGAAAACCCTCCAGTGTTACTCTAGTGTTTAGCAGAATCAGGAAGTGTTCTCGTAAGATGCGTCTGGTTCTGTAGACTTGCCACTTTCATGACTCAACACCCGCAACTAAAACTAAACATCAAAATTACACCTAAAACACAAACTGCTGTTTTTGCAGTTTTTCCCTTCAAGCTCTTTTCTTAATTTATGATTCTCTCCTGAAATGTCCAGCTCTTCAAGGAACATGAAAAAAAGAATACCCGTCTCCACTCAGAAGTAAAGAGTGCAGTAGCAGAAGACTTTAATCGGGTAGCTTCAGGTCAATGAAGGAGTATGAAGATTGAACGTCATTAGGCCTTTTAGTGCTGGTAGTGTAAGGCTGTTTTGCTGGGGGTTCATCAGCATCGTTTGTCAAAAATGTTTGGCTGGGTTTGGAAAGCAACAGGCACAAAACAGTTCTACTTCCTTTCACCCTCTAAATCTATCATCAGGTGTTTTTTAGAACCTGACAAGATGAGTGAGAGAGTGAATGAGTGAATGTCCATGGCGAATGAAAAACAAATCCTATTCTGAGTAAGTGTACATGCATGTGAGCGTGTGTGTTTGAAAGAAAGGGCAGAAGAGAGAGGGAAAGCAGGATTGATCGGAAGAAAGATGTTTTGAGCGGGATATGTCTGAGCTTTGTAAAGTTGTTCTTGTGCATTTGTCTATGTATGTGTGTGTGTGTGTGTTTAACTCCCTCTATCTTGTTTCACAGTAAATGAAAGTGTAAGGTACATGGCATTCTACCCACGTTTCCCGTCTTCCTCTTCTCTGGTGCCCCTCCTCAGTGCGTTCCCACTTCCTTCATCCCCCTCTGGATGTTTCATTTACATCCTTCCTCGTCATTCTGAAAGAAGACAGTTCTTCTTTCCCACAAACTTTGTTTCCCGGCATCAGTTGGGGGTTTCCTGTTCCAACAGGAAGTGCTGTGCTCCTTTTATCATCCCCCTTTCTTCATCTAAAGTCATTCTTGTCATTTTTGCAGTTCTGTGTATGTGGTGTAAGTATGTCTGTGTGTGTAAATGTGTAGATGTGTGTGTGGATGAGTGTGGGCCTCATAGTGCAACTGGTAAGACTATGTGCCAGGTCTAGGTAAGACTGAGTTTGATCATACTTATGTCCAGTGTGATCCCAAAGGACACTGTGAGTACATCACCTCTGACAGCTTAGCTGCAGCTCTCTCCGAAGTGCTCCAACATGATTACTTGGATAGGTCTGGTCTCCTGCTTAGGTTCCAGGACTCCAGATTAAAGGCTTTGGTGTGGACAATGTCTACACATTTTTTTATTATTGTTCTTAAAAGAAAAAGAAAAAAAGACATGGGGGTATTTCATTTTCCACAAGTCTAAAAAAGCAACCAGGATCGATTTGAAGAATCGTGCTCCAGCGGGATTTGTACCGGAAAAACTATTTTACCAAAAGAAATTCCGTCCCGCGCATTTATTTGGTATTGTCTCTGGTGCTTAGTGACGTCAGTACACTTCCTGTTGTGTGGGAGTCGGGGTACAGGAACCAGAGTGTCGAACCAGCTGCTTGTCATCACACAACACCGCCTCTGACACATGAGACACAGTGCTCGGTGACATCACACAAAAGCTTATGAGTTCTTGTGGTACAACACCAGATCCCTGATGCACTTCCTTATTGCACAAGTTCGCAGTGAAGTGCCAATTACGTTCTAATTTAAGTACTAATATTTATGTGAATTATGTGACTTATGAAACAGTGTAAGTTTCATTTTCCGGAGACACACACATGCACATGCAGACACACACACATGAACTGCAGAGGGGGGGGGGGGGCGTGCTGTGGCTGCCCAGAGGGGTGAGTGTGTGTTGCTGTTGTGAAAACAGCATAAAGGGAATCCTGAACAGCGCTCAGAGCAGGGAGGCCCACCTCTCCAGGTTATTTGGTTAGAGGGGAGAATTGTTGTTATAATTTCCAGATGATTAGCACGGTGTACATGGGGCAGAACTGTGTACATGTGTGTGCATGCGTGCAGGGGAGTGGGTTTGTGTGTGCTTGCCTGTGCGCGTAGAAATGTGTATGTGTGCGCGTGCGTGTTGGTGTGTGCAAAATGGTGTTTCCTGGTACTTTACAACATTCTTGCACAATTAGTTAAACTGCTCCACATTGCCAATACTAATGATTTGCAAGCATCTGCAAGAGTCTTTCACCATTAAAGACTCAATTGAATCATTAGCAATTAGAATAAATTATACTGGCACTAATGCCTAAAGCATAAGGGAGTTGGGAAGATGTCCAAAATTATTCCCAACAAATGAGGAGAATCCGTAACTTCATTTATGCCATGGTGATGGAATAATTCAGTAGTCCTCTACTCCCTCGCAGGAAGTCAGTATACCACCCACACCCACACCGCTTTACTGAATTAGATTTGTATCGCCCCCGCCATATAGGGTCCAGAGTGGCCAACCACGGTGGGCTCTACAAAGACTCCAGCAGGAGAACTAGTATCCCACTCCTCTTAGCATTTCCTCTCCCCCAAGAGTGGGATTCGGACGTGCTGTTTTTGAGGGTTTTAACTGTAGTCGTGGGAAGGTTTTTTGTTTTGTTTATCCCAGTAGGGAAAGCTCTTAAAGCCAGCAATGTACTACAGCCATCTTGTAGGAACATTTGCTTTGCTATAGAATGTGACATTTAGTTACATTGTTGCATGGACCTTGGAGAGAAGAGCACAGTGCAACCTTCAGACGAGAAACAGACTACTGTGTAGCGGCGCACTGCCACTGTCTGCTCTCATGGAGGACAAGCCTTGCTTCTAGGCTGCGGTATTGGCTCAGCCTCTCCATCCTGTACTGTGGTGCTTTTACCCCTGCTGTAATTAACCCTTTTCTATGGTCTCACAATCCTATTTCGGGATCTCCTCTAGCTAATTACTATTTTCCTGTCCGACCTATAGTGAAAGAGGATGGCCTAAAGGGAAGTATAACTGAATTCTGTATTTTGCAGGGTAGAAGCAAGAACGACAAGCTGTTTCATTTGAGAGGATTCAAAGCTACATACATAGGTCACCTGCTACTGGTCCAGCGAATCGCTGAAGGATTTCTGTGGATTTGGTTTAACGAATGGAGGTTTAGGAGTGGTAGTTGAGAAGCACACAATGTTATCTGCTGTGATGCCATCACAGGGCACTCAGCTGTACGCTCCCTTGTTCTCACTCACTCACTCAAATTCTCTCTCTCTCACTCTCTCTGTTGGGCTGTCTCTCTGATTTTCTGCCTGTCTCTCTTTCCCTTTCAATTTTACTCTACCTTTCTCTCTGAGTCTTTTTCTCTTTCATAGGAGAATCTGTTCGCATTGAAAGAGTTGAAAGAACGTACAGTACCTAAAGGCAGTATTACTTGTTGAATTCTATCGAGTGAATATTAGAGTAACCACTGCATGCTTCTACTGCCTGTAAAATAGAAAATATTGAAACATGTTTTCAGTCTCCAGGTTAGTTGAACTGTCTATCTTATGTAACTGTTCTATGCTATCGGTACTTATAGTAGTGTCATTGCTAATGCTCTATCATATGTCATCAAGCCCACTCACAATGAGATGAATAATAATTTTCCCATCATCGGTTGATCCTGCATAGAGCACAAATGAAGCCGTATTCGTCAGTTTGAATGTGCCAAACTTAACAAGCTTCAGGGGTCTGTTTCCATGGATGTTCTGGTGTTGCCATGACCATGAACATGCAGTTAACGCTGTCTGGATCCTGTTGAACCAGCTCCTTGTCGTCTTCTGGTCTTCTGGGCAGTGCAAGAAAGCAAACACTCAACACCATCCCTTATTCTCTTTCTGTCGTGCAGCTGTGCCAATTGTTACATTGTCTTAATGAATCTTCCCCATAGAGTAGGAGTGCATTTGTCTGTTTTTGTGCAAACAAACATCCAATCTTCTCCAGAGAGACCCAAAACACCGAGACCCACTGTGATGCTTTAAAGCTGAGAGTGAAGGAACTCTTCCACCTATGCTAATGCAGACACACCTACACAAGTGCTGTGTTTCTCCTCCTGTTTGCTTCCATGTGCTGAAACAAGATAATCCAGGAGCTACACAGGCAGCAGGCTTCTCCATGACTCCCACACCACACATCCCCTCTCATCACTACCCACAATCCATCATCATTTCCCAGAGGCGCTCAGCAGTGCAGGCCGCCCAAACGTAGTTTGTTTTTTTACCATCGTTTTATTCCCCGAGACGTAAGTGCGCTACAAGACCCAGGGTATTATCTCTTTCTAAAACTCATATTCAGACATTGCGATATGTGTACAGCTGACTAACCTTGAAGGTCACAGTCTAATACAACTTACCCACAATGCACCTCCCTACATCTTTGCCTGAGCTCTTCTGGCTATGCTCTCATCCCAGTGCCAAGGGAACTCTCTAACTTTAAGTATTTATGACGTTGCGGTGCGAAGACACTTTGGTTACCACTTGTGTAGACATAATATAATCTTAGGCGAACGTTTCAATGATGTCTAGTACACCGTCCCCATGATGGACAATTGATACGATAAGACACGGGTGACTTCACAGATATTGATTAATAGCTCTGTGTTTAGAATATCAAACTGCAGATCTCATGACTTGGCATGTCAGTTTTAACCCGTGTTTCATAGTCCATCATTCCCATATTTGGTACTGTGACGATGATGCTGTTTGCGCGTGTGGTAATGTGCTATTGTTGCAGGGTGTAGTGTGCTGTGAACAAGGCTGAGTCTCTCTCATCCAGCATCTTATGCGGGTCACTTCCCATTCTCCATCTGCCGCAGTGAATCTGACTTGTCACCGGGCGACAGGTGCCTTTTTTCCTCCTGTCCTTTTCTATTGCTTTCTTTCATCTGGTCTTCCTCTGTGACTTTTTTGGTCAACATCTGCCTCTATCTCTCCCCCCCCCCCCCGCACACACCCTTCGCTGTCTCCATCTTGCTTTCTCTCTCGCTCTCTCACCTTTTCTCTTTTTCCTTCTCTCTCGTCCTTTCTCCCATACCCTCTTCTGTCTCTCTCTTCCTCTGACTCACTTTCTTCCCCCCTTCTCTCCCCTCCTCCCTCTGTCTTGCTGCTACTTGATCTCCAGAGCTGTGAAATTATCCAGGAAGCATCCATCATGCCTTCACACTCCCCCTTCCCTCTCTGCTCTCTCTTCCTCTCTCTCTCCCCCCCCCCTCTCTCTCCTCTCTCTCTCTCTCTCTTTCTCACCCTCTCCATCTCAGGGATTTTTCCAGGGCTGCTTCTGCGGCAAGTCTGTTCCTTCACCCTTGCTGTCTCAAACACGCATAAATCCCACCGTCCTCTGGGCAGGGGGGGTTGGGAGGGGTTGGGGATTGACAGTCCACCCCAGAAAGGGAGTGGGCTTTCCTTGGTGTTGCAGTGCAGCACACTTTCTGTGTTATGTTTCGTCCAGCCCTTTTGTAAATGCTAAAACATGGCGGGGAAGCACAGATTTGACAGATAGTTTTTTTTCCTGCGGGGCCCTGTTGTTTCCCACTAACCTGGAAGATTCTTTCTCTCTCTGCTACTTGGCCAGATTAAAAGGTGATATACTGCCGATTGCGATGCTGAATTGAATGTTAAACGGATTCAAGGTTTTTGTGTTCTGTCAGGTAGACTTTGGTGGGAAGAGAATGCTGATTCTGGGGATGAGTGTGTGAAGACTTTGTGCGTCTAGACTGTGGAGAATCAAGTGATTTACACTTAGTTTGTCATAAGGTGCATGCAGGTTTGTTAGAACAACAAATCATTTTGGAACGATTGACCCTAGGCCTCGTGTCTGGCCCAGAAATGCAGTGTGTGGGTTCTCTAATTGCGTTATTATCACTCTGTGTGCTGTGTGTATGCGTTTGTGTGTGCGTGTTGCTGTGCATGTCTGCGTGTCTACATGCTGGTGTGCACCAATGTGTGTGGGGTCCCTTGAATGCTAATAGAGCTGCCAGACCAGATGTGACAGTCTCCGATGGGACCCCAATTTTTGCGTCTGTTTGCTGACTGTGACGAGTTTGGATGCCTCATTGTTTAATGGAGCATGTGTGTGTTATGTCAAAGTTGTTTACTTTGCCATACATGCAAGATGACTCAGAAACACCATAATATGTCATTTGTCGTTGGATCACATCACACAAGCACACAAATACAGACATGCATACATACAAACACACTCTCAGAAAAACACATTTATCATAGTTGCATTCTCAAAGGTGCCAATCATCTTTGATTGCTTTAACTTGACAACAAAATGTAAAATATTCTGATGTTTGCGTCTCAATTTTCTTCTCTCAGGAAAACATGACTTGTTCAAAACAAGATGCATATCCTTTACATCTTATTCTGCGATCAAATTACCAAAGTCAAGCTTGGAAGTTCTGACAGCTCTAAAAGTTAGACAGAAAGTATTGAGGTGTTGTTGAAAAAGATGCTGCCAAATTCTTGTAAATTACCATAAACATTTCACTGTATCTAAGAAAGGATATCTCTGTGTTGTGAGGATTAGAGTGTATTTGTGTGAGTGTTGTGTTGTGTGACATTGTGTGGGGGATTTACATACATAATTAGGCTTTTACTGGTGTCAGTCAGCTGGTTTGTTGCATTCTGTATTTTCCAGTTTAGGGCTTGAATACTTGTCTTTGTCTGTGTGTTCTTGTGTTAGTGCCCCTGTGTAGTGTGTGTTGAACACTGGTAGCCTAGTCCCTGCTTTCCAAGGAAAGTAACCTACTGCTGGTATTTCCCATGGTCTGTTTAGAAATAGCAACCTCCAGATCCAGTCCCCATAGAAAAGCGTTTAATAATATCTTTTTCCCCTCTGGGCTTTTTAGTAAACAGTGGAGCATCTTTCACTGTCATATCTTCACTCAGGCTATTGAGTATCCAGAGAATGGAAGCTAACTGTTAGCATTAGCTTGTTTTGTTGTCCTGATGGTTCCTCAAACACCAGCCAACGTTGTCTTGCAGTGGGTTGTACAGGGCCGTAATTAGCGTAGTGCTAATGAGGACAGATAGGAGCTCAAGGGTCTAGTTCAGAAGCAGTGCAGCTGGAGCATAAGCTCTGCCTTGGCAGCTTGTGTTAGCTTGGGGAGCGGTGCAAGCTAGCGAGTTACCCAGAGACCAGTGGAGCGACTTCGAAGCTAATGACCCACTCTTGCAAGAGGGTGTGTGCATGCGTTAGCAAGAGAGAGAGGGACAGACTGTGGGGAGAGACGGAAAGATAGAGAAACAATCTATGCCTTACACAGACAATTTCATCTACACTTGCACATGTCCAATTCAGTAAGAAAATGATTAAAGGAGGTTATGCTACTTCCAGTAATAGCACAACTTGAGAGATATTTATTGATGTGAATTTGAGACTATACCTTAGACTACTCTTTGCAGACTCAATTAACTTAACGTGTCAGGAATGGCCTCATTGCTTGTCATTGGAGCTTCCATCTGATCCGCCCATACTGGGGTGCGAACCTGGTATCAGACCAAAAGGAGACTTTCTGCCAACTGATTCCTTATATTATTAAACTGGTAAAAAGGTACTTTATATTGGACGGTACATGGTATAGAACTCTAGACCAGCTTGTGGTCAATTTGGTCATGCACACAGACACACATAAGGTAAAGTCAGTAGATTTATCCATAGCCTCTGCTCAGCCATAGACACCACACACCCAGAAAACGACCCATGTCTGATCTTCAGAGTCCAGACAGTGAGTTTTCGCCACAGTCTCTAATTCTTTGCCGAGACATCCTTTAGCCAGCTGAAGAAGACGTTCAGGCTCTCTCAAGTTGAGACTTGGTGAAATAGCCATTAAATCTGATGAAAGCTTTCTTTCCTATGGCTATCAGAAAAGGTTTACACTTGGCATGAGAAAACTACAACAATTGACTTCTCAGGGGATCTTCCTGTGACATTTTGCAATGTAATGACTGTTATATAGAGATATCTTTGTTGTTTTAAAAGCACACACCCTTATGCAATCGTCGTCAGCTGACAAACAAATGACTGTGGCGAGTTCTGGTGTTGTGTCAGCTAAAGAGTATTCGAGTCACAAAGTCTTGGATGACATGGCAGTTGGCACAGTGCATTATTCACCCTGTAATTCTGGTTGACATTGTCTTGGGCCTTCTCTGGTGCAGATGATTCTCTTCCAAAAGAAAACCAATCACAAGTCAATAACGGGACAGTGTTATGCCGTGGCGTTCACCCACACTGAGGGAGTTGTCCTCATGTTACTTCACTGCAGACACAATCATTTCCCTTTAATTATCTTGTGATTACTGAATGTGGCTCCATAATGGATACTCATGACTGTGAGGCTTAGTCAAGTAGTGTCCACAGGGTTTTCCCAGACGAGGTCTTGAGGAAAGACTTGTGGTGTCAGCCAATGTGCTCAAAACCTAGCCAGCTAACACAAAACCTAAACTGTTATTTCATTTGTTTTGTCTTCGATGGGTTGTTTTCAACTACTTGTATGCGGACAGCCACTTTCTTGTACTATATGCTTGTCTGACTGAAAACTGAATTGGATCGTCATTGTACCGTAGGTTACTAACAGCTAGAGCATGCAGATGGCAATTTAATGCCTTGCTGCTTGGTGCCCATCTTTGCTTATTTGGGTTGTGTACAGGGGGCTATGCCATCAAAAATGTCCCAAATGGCCAGTGTTGCCTGCCGGGTCATATGAAATGCCTGAATTGAGATGCAGAGAGCGTAGTGACCTCTAGTGAACCTGAGTGAACAGAAGCATGGTTGGGAACCTGTTCTTACTGCAGAGATAGATTGGGAGGGGGGGGGGGGGGATAGGTGGAGCGAAAGACAGAGGCAGGAATGCGTGTCTAAATGATGCAGTTATTTAATCGACTGGCTATTTTCTTGCCGGTTCTGGTCAGAGAGTCAGCCGGCTGGGGCAAGAGCAGGGCCGAAGCAGGCCAGATTCGCCGGGTTCTTTTCGTGGCGTTGATAAGAAGTAGGGCAGCCCTTGCCTGGGAGCACGTCTTTGTGAATGATGCGCCCTATCCCTGTGTGACAGGAGGCGTTCTAGAGGACCCCGGAGCGCCCCTCGTACTGGGCTGTCAGGACGGAGAACAGCTCTCTGGATTCAGCTAGCTGTGCTCCCATCCGACACCCTGGCCTCTTCCACGGAGGGCATGTGTGCTGGGAATTGTGACTGGGTTGTGCTAAAAACAACTTCAAGACATCGTATTCTAAAAAACCCACTCAGTCACTTGGCTATGTTGACAAGTCAAACCTTTTTGATGTGGCCAACATTAGATTCTGGTGTAAACTGTTCACAGTGTTGACCTGACCCGCATAAGAACAAAAGAATTAGTAACTTGTGAATGTAAATTCAAAATGATGGTAATGTCACATGAATTCAGATGACAATTCAAACTGAGGTCTCATTGCAGAAAATCTCAATTTTACAACCATATACTGTACATATGCATGTTATGAAAGTGGCCTATATCTGAATGGGTTAGGGTCATTCACTGTTTCAGACAAAAATCAGATTTGGGCTTTGCCTGCAGAGTGAATGTAGCATTTAGTCAGGCGCCAAGGAATAGACCGGTGTAAAAGAAGCACAGGGCAAAACGAGACACACTTTCCCGAAGCTTTAATGTGATTCATGTCATATTACTGCTCTTAGTGAGGATGATTTGTATTTACTACTACTGACAACGAGGATATTGCCTCTGTATTTATACACCTGTCAAGGGCCCGAGCTGTTTCTGACATTTTTACATGATGAAAAGGCAATAGCTGTTCGACCAACAGCCTAGCGCTCACTGTCAGGAAGAACGGTTTAATGAACGTCTCATCCTGCCTGTGGTAAAATGACAAGATGCCTGCAGCTTGGAAACAGAGAGGACCTGCAAAACACACACAACCTATTTGTATAGACAGAGATGATGTAACAAAGTTATGTAATACCATTGCCAGTCTCTTTTATCGATTATCTATCATGTGGATTGCCCATCCAAACAAATATAGGATATGATCAATATTTAAGTGAAAATTTCAACATTTTTTATTTATATTTTGGGATAAAACTGTGTGTTACCTGAATACAGACATACAAGTACAGGCTACAGTTCTCCTTAAACTTGATTACACTTCATACTACAGTGACATAACATATATAGACTTTTGTCCGCTAAAGTAGATAGACGTGCTTTGAATCCGGACTGGTGATCAAAACCAGACACGTCGCTACACTTCACACAGAGATCTACAGTAGGAAGCAGCATACATACAGCCTCAATACAGGTTAGCAGCGCCTTCTCTTTTATTTGAAAAGCAGCTTTTAGAGTTACGGGAACCATCCTTCCAAAATGTCCTGTTGGATAAACTGAAACTGGAATGCCTGATTTCGCTGGGCTCTTCCACATCCAGGAAAGACCACAGGGACTAGAATGTTCAGGGGGGAGAACAGAGGGAGATAACTGAAGGGAGACAAACAGATGAAAGAGGAGGGCCGGGAGGAAGAGAGGGAGAAGAGTGGAGGGCGGGTGGTGGCCCCCGTCAACGGAGGCCCCGTTCCCTGCGAGCAGGCTGGGATAATCAGAGCAGGGAAATGAGCCGAGTCCCACGCAGGCCTCTCTGCCCGCCCTGGAGCGACTGATGACAAGGCTGATGGATGACGGTGCACAGGAGCGAGGGAGGAGAGAGGAAGGGAAGGGGAGCTGCAGGTGGTTGAGAGGGTGACAGCTGCATCCTCATCTTCAGCCTGCTCGGAGGCGAAAGAGGGAGGCGTGAAGACGGGGGAAGAGAGGAAGTTGCTACAAAGGTGGAACGTCCATTTTTGTGCTGACACGAGTCAAGGGGTCGTTGTACATTCCCAGCTCCTCCTGGGGCATACAAACTTCTCTTGACTGCCTACAACTCTCAACAAACGCTTCCTCCACAGTGACCCCCTGTATTTATTCTGCTGTGTCCCAGAACAAGATTTCCATCCTGCTTTTGTACCTAAAGAATAGTTCAAAACCATCGTTTTTAAAATCGGTTGTCAAAGTAAAACAAAGTAGACTCAAATGGGCTAGCAGCACTTCTTTATCTCTAGTGCTTCAGTTTGTGTCCCATGCTGAGTAAGACTTTAATAGATCGTGTTGACGGTGTCTGGGTGAACAGCAGTCAAATGCCAGGAGGAATCAGCTAGGACATAAGCATTAATCACCAGGGGAGACATCCCATGGACAGCTTATTCCCGCCTCCACATCAGGTTATTACCCAATCATAACATTCAACTCACCACAGCCTCACGCTTCATTTGGTCACTAATCATGTTAGCACAGAAGTGGGCGTAATCATGCCCTCCCACTGTGGTTGTTGTAGGTGTCAATCAAACAGCAGGGTGCCACTTGCATGTGTGGTGTACTGTACCACCGAACAGCAAAACATGCTTCTGCGCAGCTTGATGTGTGTGTGTGTGTGTGTGTGTGTGTGTGCACTCGTTTGCACACCATATGCATGCCAGCGCAAGCGTACATGGTGGAGCAGCTTGAAGTAACAGAGTGTAAGAGATACGTTCAGTGTTTAAATGCTGCCTACGGATACTGTGAGGCGCTGTATGTTGACTCAGTGAGAGCGTGGGGTGCTGGCTGACTGGGACCCAGTCCTGAGAGCAGGGAAGTGTGTCACACACTTCAAAGCAGTAGTACAGTCACTTCCAGTCTCATCAGAAATGCATGGCGTAAGTGCTCCTACAGAACGTGCTCCTTAATGTCAAAGTGAACATGTCTGAACTGATTAAAACGGACTGATGAGCATATCAGGGTTCAATTTAAATTCAATGAATAAAAGATGCTGATGAATAAAGCCATCAATGGTTTGTCAGAGGTAAAAGAGAAAGGAGATCAAGGCGAGCTATTAGGGTACATTAAGCCCCGTCATCACCCCATACCTGACAGAAGGTAAATGGAATGTGACATTTGAAGGCAGACTGGATTTGTTGGAGACTTCTGCTCTATCATCGTGAGTGACAGCTGATTGTTTAGGTGCTATTAAGTACTCACAATTTTTTTTGTCAGTTGTACTGTACATGGTTTTCTTTCTGCATTTGACACATACTGCAGCTTTCCATCGGTGTTTAACATATCGTGTGACCCCCAACCTGGATCTGGGGCAGTGATATGAGAACCCCAACTCCTCCATCTCTTTCCCCCCTCAGGCTACAGACCTATGCTGTAATGAGAAGAGCGCTCGCATGTGTGTGTGTGTGTGTTAGTGTGTGCATATCTGTGTGTGGATGTGTGCATATGTGAGGAATATTCTTAATTAGAGAATTCTAAGTCTTGTCCCAGAGGAACTCTACTGGGAATGAGAGTAATATAAGCCAGGGACAGGCCATACTTAAACACTGACTAGAAGTTTGACAAATGCAAAGATCCCCAAGGTTTCATTCTTATTAAGGTCTCATTTTATGCAAAATCATATCTGAGAAAATATACCCCAAAATAATCATTTTAATGAAAAAATGCAGTCTGTATCGTTTCCTTTAAACTATATTACTTTGTGATTTTGTTCAAAAGGACTTTAAAAAGGCTGGTCTGCAATAGTCTGAAAAGTTTGTGGCCAAGGAAACAAGGCACTAATGGGATATGAGTACGGAGGTTACCATGGTAACCCCCCAAAATATGAAAGCTAGCAGTTTAGTGATATGACAGGTGCTGCAGATAACCCTGCTGGGCTCAACACTCACAGCACAACAGGTGTGACAGAATACTTACTGTTGTCGTGGCAAACTTGCCAAGTTACTAAGTCTAGGGAACAGGCCCTAAGAGTGCAATTGCAGGTAAAACATGCCATAGCTGACAACCCAGTCTTTTTCTGTGAATTCTTAGTGCTTTGTGACACATGTCCCACAAAGAATCGCATCATAGATTTTTGGTCTAATCCACTGTAGTCATGTTTGCGTCATCCGGCCTCCATTAAAGCCCCGAGCGATCATGGCCACGCCTGACAGCTCTAACTCTCTAATTGGTGGAAGCATAAGCCTGGGGGCGTGTTCTTGAGATAATGCAACTTTGGTGTTTGGTCGCATTCACACCTCATTAGGCATTCATGTGATTTTTGCAGCGAATGGCTGGCACAGCCTTGAGCAGTTAGTTGAATCAGCTCATCATGGAATTGTGGGTAGCTATAGGGTCATCATCAAGTTGGCAGGGTGGTGTGTTGGCGTTGGTCTGACCATTAATATTGTCGTGCACATGTTGAAATTCTGCTAATTCCTGTAGGCTAGTACCACGTTGGCGTCCATAGAGATTTGGAAACGTAATGTTGACGTACTTGACATACAGTATAAGAAACTGCCTTAATGTAGTTCAGCTGCAGACCTGCGTGTTCAAAACTTTCAACTCCCCCTGGCCTGTACATAGCAAAACTAACTAGTTCATCCGAGATTTACCACAGCAGCACAGGTAGTGGAGTGGGGCCAGCTATGACACTATCAGTAAACAGCACACTATTTTAGTTTTAGAACATGCATGCTGTGTTCCACAGAGTGTTCTATCTGCCTGGCACGTATCAGTTCTACAGCAGTTGGCATCTGATAAGCCACCTATGGTAATGCAGATGTTATTTTGTATGCTGTGGAGACGCTGTTCACTGCGGGGGCGAGAAAAGCAAAGAAAGAAATGATTTGACTGTCCGGTTATCTATCCTCCCCCTCCACCAGAAAACAATCTGCTCTCTTATTGCAGCTTCGGCTCGTTGGCTTAACCGTCTGGGCTGACATGCCACCGCATTGACATAAATCAAGGCGTAATCAGGCGATATGTATGCTCTCTGCATTGGCCGATTGATTTAGAACTGAGAACGCTGGCGCTAAATATGACAACGGCAGCGCAGCGTGAGGTAGCTACTGGTGAGTATCAGAGCACACAGAGAAGTGAAGCGTGGCTGAGGCGCAGCAGGCTGGCCCTCCCTGTGGTCTCGGATGTGTCTTCAGGCATGCATTTAGACGACTCTGCCGGGGTCCTGGGCCGCCCCGCTGACTGACGGAGTAAGGTCAGACGGATGCTCAGACGACCAGAGGAGCCGTGGAGAATGTCGTGTCCTGGCGGTGTAATCTTCCACCGATTTAGCACGACGGGTTTGGGGAAATTATCTTTGATGTTTGTCAAGCTAGCCCAGACGTAACACTCGTCTACTTCTTGTTAACTGTCTGTGAATTAAGATGCACTTGGGAATTTTTTATTGCCTTCTCATTGCAGCTTATTTTACTTTAGGGTCAAGCAACATAAAATGAGATAGATATTATTCTGGAATGGGGCCCTGGAGGACACATTAAAGCAGTCTGTCTTTTACACTCCAGCCACCCCAACTGCAATCGAGCCTCAGAGAAAGAAGACTACAGAGGGAGAATAAGGAGATGCACCGCATGCTCCATCCCTCTCCCAGACACTCACCGGCTCGAACCAGAATCCCTTCCCTCTCTCGTTTCCTCCCCTCGTCCTGTCCTCCCTCCGTTCTCCGCTTCCCCCAAGTGAAAAGATAAGCCGTATAGAGATGTTCGGACCGGCAAACACTAGAGTCATCGTTCCCAGGGGACTGATACAGAGACCCTGAGGAGCTCGGTTGAGCTGGCAGATAAGCCTACTGTGCCACTAGATAAGGACTCTGATAGAAGGCAGAGAGGAAGTTAGAGTGTGAGGTCACCGGTCCCATTATCTAACCTCTTTGACTCCCCCTATTGTTGCCATGGGACCGTTTTTATCTCTGAGCTGTACATTCTTTGACACAAATGAAGAATAACTCCCTTTATCGTCCCAATAGGGATGCACGATTGCCCCCCCTCCCTTCTACACCCCTCATACTTGCTTACTGGAAAAGAAAAATAGGCTAAACCCTTATATGTATCTGCAGCGAGAAAGTGTGCAGAATGTCTAGGGGTGTGCTGCTGAAGGGGTGCATATGCTGTATGTGTGCAAAGACCAGAGCTTAGCTAGACATTAACTAGAATGGATGACAGAGATCAATCAAGCTGATGATAATGACCTCAGTGCCCTCAAAGTGCCCCCTCCATTACCCTGCTGTGTAATTTACCTGCACATGTCTTATTGACTGTCTGTCATTATGGCCCCTGGCCAATAGAAACTACCGTCATAGCTCAAACATTGTATTACTGTCATACTACCCATATAAGACCATGTGAAACTTTGAAATCTCTCAAGCTTTCTGGGGTAGTTTTCTGGGTGTGCTGGAGGCCAGATTGTTCTCATGTGCTAATAGACCTCTCACATCTCTGCCTATGTTGCTTTATACAACGTGCCTGGGCTTTTTTCATCATGCTTTCATACAGTACTTTATTCACTCCAGAGCCATTTTAGAATGAGGAGCTGCACACTGTAGAAGGTAACAAGATCAGGAGACTCGCACACATATTTTTCTTGAGAAGCGAGGGGCGAAGGAGATTTAGGGAACGATAGATGAAGGGACCTGAAGGAGAGGAGAGCAGGAGAGTGAGGAGAGTGAGCAGTTTAGGCGGTAATGAGAAATCGAGACAAAGGGAGAGAGAGATAGAGAGTGAAGGGAAGCCCCCTGTTGCTTGCGCCCATTGAGCCGCAGAATGGATTCTGTCATGAAAAAAACTCTTACCTTTGCACACACACACAAAGAAAATGAATATGCCAGAGTAGGAAGCCTATTTGCAGAAAGGAAAGGTCGCCCTACCCACCCTCTGTAGTTAACCTGTTGTTAATGGATTTCTTACAGTGACTCCTAGTCGTACAGTTTCATTAGCGTAGTAGTCTGCGACTGTGACAACAACCATCATTATGTCCGAGCAGTGAAGCGAGGAATTATTTGATATGAATATTTTGACACAATGTACACTGCAGTTGACACCACATTTTGTGCGCCATGTTGGAGTCGATCACATGCTTATGTTGGTGACATGGTATAGCCTTCGTTTGTCAGGGCTGTAAACACAGTGCCTTCTGTTACCTTCCTTTAAACACCTGTCGCTCTCTATTGTTTTCCTCTTCCCTGGTGCTGAGAGACTTTTATTCCCATGCTCAGCTTAACAACTCCATCCGTCATGGGCGATTTTATCTCCCTCAGAGACCCCTCATCTTTCAGACTGTCTGGGGTGTAATGGTGGGAAGCCCAGATGGATGTGAGGTAGGCAGGAGTAGACAGCTCCCAGTGGCCAAGCCCCCGGCTCAACCTGCCCCTGTCCACTCCATACAAGTACCTCTGGAGGGACCCACCTCTGGTGCTCCTGGCCCTGTTGTCGTTTTATTTCAGTTTTTCTTCCTTGCTGCTTTTTTTTCAAGAGGGTGACTGGCAGGTCAGGGGAAAGAATGTTGACATGCTTTTAAAACAGACTTTACCGGGCCTGGCAATCTGCCAGCCGTACCCTTTACCGATCACCAAGCATGTCAAAGTGGCTTGGATCCGCAGGGTATGTCCGAGCCATGGTCAATTATCTGGCCTTGATGGCCTTTAATTACAAGGTGTTGGCGCCATGGCGACCTATTAGACAGCCGTGGTAATGACTTTTGGGTTTGTTTGCGTTTATCGCCAGGACAGCGGTGGCACCGTGCTATAAACTGCTGTGCAAATACATTTGGACTTCTGTGGAAGGAGAAAAATGAAAATGAAAGTTAAGAAAGTGTAGGCCCTGCATAAGCTCAAAACTGATTTTCAGGTCAGTTATATTATTAATGCCAAGTTTCGTCATAGATTGACTTTTGGAGTTCACCGAAGTCCAGGGTTATTGCTGCACTATGACTAAATGCTGCAATCTTAACAAGATTATCCAAGACCCGCCCTTTACAACAAGAGAAAACGTAATAAATAATTAATTAACAACCTGACCTTCCTTACTAAGCTGCACTTTTTTTGGTTACTCAAGCAAACTCTCATAAAACATATCTCCACAGCAGATGATGATGCAATTTTCCTGTATAAAATGTGCTCCTTAGCATGTAAATAAAACATTATTGGATTACAATATGCCTGGCTACTGTTGCTTAAGTTACCCTTTGGCTCTAGTACCCAGAATAAGAATGGAGAAATACTGTATCTAGAAGAATTTCCTGTCTCTGGAGATGAACTTGTGGTTGATAGATCCCCTCTGGGTATTTCCAGGACAGCAGGATACTGTGTGGGACAGACTGACAGCTTCCTCCATCTCACTGTAAAAGGAAATCATTGGGAAACTCAGTTCAGCCGGAAATATGCAGCTCTGTCATTATGTCCAGTGCAGGCTGGGGTAATCATCCTCTTTCAGAGGAATCAATATGCTACAGCACTCGGACTGACTTTTCTGCCTGATATTATCCACTACTAGGATGACCTGCAGCATAAAGTCATAGGTCATGGGGTCAAAGCATGACACCAGCCCAGGGTTCCAAAGCGTTGACCTAGCAATTCTTGTTTTTGAACCTGATGGGCGCCCGCTCTCTCGACAATGTTGCCCTAAAAGGGGTAGGAAATTGTAAGGACACTTTAAATCAAATAATATGTCATCGCTACCCGTGAAAATAGACTTGTAAAGCTCTCTGATGTTGTTTTAAGCAATTAGTTTGGTGGTAATGTGGTCGATGTTGTTTTGGAGTGCAGTCCATGTGTGCTATCGATGGTTCTAATCTCCCAGTGATACAGTAGACAGCACTGCTCCCTCTGGGGCTCCCCTACAGCACTGTTAGCCTATGATGACTTCATGGGCCATCATTCTCTATGGAAGCAATCAATTGAGGCCTCTTTGGAAAAAGAATAAAAAGCCTTTTTAAAGAAATTGACAGTTTTTTTTTACCAAGAAGTAGCCCAGACTTTAAATAGAAAAATACCGTGCTCTGTTAACATATCGGAGTCAGATTAACACTTTGACAATATGGGTTGCCAAGGGAACTCAACTTATGGTGACTCTATGCAATTATGGAAAGACTGGCCTCATTACTGGCAGTGAGAGAAGTTGAGCTTCAGCATTAGTTATACAGCCCTGAGGTGTGTCTTTTACAAAGAGGATTTGTGTAAATCTTAACATTTCCTGGGACAGCCAGTGTGAGCTCACCACCACACATAAGAAGGGAAAGCAGTTATCTGGCTCTGATCATATAGAGGACGGATATGATATGATACATTAACCGAAGCAAGTCAAGCAATTCACCTTCATCCACTTTGTATGGTCATGCATCATAATGGTCCCCCCAGGTTCCAGTGTGCGTTGTGTCCTTCAGTCTAGCTAGACATGTTATTGTTTTAGACTCCCAAACAGACAGCAGCAACTTCCCTGGAGGCGAGAGATGACATGCTACGAAGCAGACATGCTGAAAAGACCTGGACAGGCATGAAGCTCCCCTGAGGAGCAGCGTGGCTCCCTTTGCCTCAGCTTTTCTTCCTGTCCTCAGCAGTTCGCCAGCAGATTTACTACCTTGTTCTGTCCTGTTGATTTGAACACTGGCCAGTTAATTTACCCACAATGCAATACCAAAAGCAGGCATCGCTGCTTGACTCCAGGCTCTGAAACAAGTCAGTTCAACGATGACATCCAAGGCAAACAAATACTATGCTGAACATATTCCCACAAAGTACGACACGGGTGGAAGCATAAACATGCGTATTAAAGGTGTCAAGGACTATATGAATGTACAAAAATGACTATGCTTTTACTGCTCTTCCAGTGATGTAGCAACTGTTCAATATTATGAAAGTGCGGTGAGGTTATATTCAATACATTGAAATTAGATTAAGTATAGTCTTCTTCTGTGTCGGGTCATGCAGGTGTCTGGGGGAGTTTTTCAGCTGTTCTACCTTAGTGAGTTGACAGTGCTGGCACTACCATTTCCCCTCTCAGAGTTTCACCTCACCTTAATAGCACTGTTTTGTGTTGCTAGAAGGCTTGGCAACTGGCATAACACCATCAAATAAACTGAAAATATACATGCATATGAAACATGCCCTCCAATACGCATGTCACGCTTGGTATTAGCTTATTACGTCTTAGTGTCTGTCTTCTCTGATAAAACATCACAAGAATCTTTACACGATTCCATGTATTCACTGGGGTCTAGAGACGTCATACGTCTGGTCCTTCTGGGAACAGACAAACAAGTAATTGGATTTAAACCAGCTGCCTCCCTGTATCACCCTTTACACTGAGTCAAACCAGTTTTCCCTGAAACAGCCCAGTCCACCCCGCCACCCACCACTACATCATGCAATCATGAGCCGAACATAGGAACTTTGACTGGGCCTTTGTCCAAACATAGTGTAATACAAAAATTGATTTCCCCTCGACATAACCTCAGACTGGCTTGAAAACAGCCTAGTAAATTTAGCGATTAATGTTGCGCAACAGATATTCTAATGCGTTCGAACAGGCAATGCTGGACCATCAGGGCTGTGCAGCTATCATAATCTGAAGCGTCAGAACCATGATGAACTACTTGCAATTATCAGCCTCCTGTAGCCCATCCGTGGATGGCTTGACGTCCACACTCTGCTTATGATCTCCTAATGAATATTCATGACGTCGCTCAGGATTGATTGAGGAACGATTGGGAATGATTGTAGGTGAAGGATTAATTGAAGTATTGCTTAAATGAAGCGTTCGTAATTGAAGAGGAAATTTGCTAAGTTGTTTGCGTCCTTTATAAATGACCAATAGAGCAATTAAAAGTTAGAACTTGTGTGATGTTTTTTTTCCCCCTGCTGCAGTCACTTCCAAAGAACATTTTCTGTTCATCATCTGTGAGGGAGTAAGATGTTAGAAGATGGCATGGGTTCCTCCTGCAATGCTTATGTTTACTCTATGCGTGTGCTTGTGATGCTGTTTAACCATCATTAGATTTCCTCTCATTCCTCTGCCGTCAACCTCTACCCTTTCCTCTCTCTCTCTCTCTCTCTCTCTCTCTCCCTCTCTCTCTCTCTCTCTCTCTCTTTTCTCTGCTTGTCTCACACATATACACAAACACAGTGCTTCTCTTCTGTTACGCATCTCTGGTTATCTCAATATGATTCGACGCCTGGGACTGGCTTATGAGAATTACAGACAGACAGCACAGGCTGCTAGTCGTTTGGCCGTGAATTAGTGTGGATTAACCCAGCTCTAAGAGGGCTATTCAGTTTGGACATTGTCATTCTGGCACATAGAGGCAAAATCACCTGTAGGTCTAGTGAAAAATATCTACCTTGACTACCTACGTTTAAACCATACATAAATAACTTCCGTTCAAATCACAAAGCATTTGATTTAAATGAAGAGCTTTCATTGAACCTGAGCCAGGATCAGTTTACCAGAGTGAATATATACTATACACATAATCCAACCTGTTTTGCTGCAGCTGTGATTGAAACAGACTGGCCCTGATCAATGTCACATGTGACCAACTGTGACAGCGGTCCTTAAGGTCAGATGATGTGGCACGTGCCTCACTTGGGAGGTAGTGATGGCTTGTGATGCACTCACACTAATGACATGGGATCCAATGGAGAGCTAATCTCGCGAGGGTTAATAGTTATTGACAAATACACTTGTTTTCAAGAGTTGACCATTGTGCCTGTGTTTGGTATGGATCGTCTACTGTATGAATTCCTAGTCCAATATTTACATCAGCAAAAATCATTTTCCACAAAGTCAATATTTCTTTTTCACCTTGAAAAGCAAAAACTAATGTGAGATGTTTTCGACGTTGTTGATTTCATCAACGGCCAAGAAAATCTGAGGAGTAACACTGTCTTTATTTATCCCACCTCTGCAAAGTTTTACAGTGAGTTATACAAGCAATATGCTGGTTTATTGATCCCAGGGACAATTTCAATTGGCTCCATTATAGAGCTAGTGGGCACAGAGCAGAGTTAGCTTGCTCCCTTCACAGTCTGGAGAATACCCTCACACATCCTTGACATTTCTGTCCTAGTAAGATATGTGAACCGAATCTCAATTTGCGGTACTGAAATGATTCTTAGCTCCAGTATGATGTGCAACAGATAAGGATTATTGGAGAAGGAGCATCACTCTTTAAAGTCATTGCCAATGCTCCCATGTTTGGGTTTTTGGAATTGAGAGTGTCTTTAGAGTGTTGGGTAGCTGGAAAAGGGCTGTGGTGGAAACTCTTTTTAGACCCGCAAGGACATGTAAAAGTCACTTGGCATGGTAGCCAGACACATTGACCACTCTAATGCTAAGAGCCTCAAAACCTTTTCTGGAAATTAATTTTGCGATTCTGTTTGAGTTCAACACCAGCAATGTCTTTCACCTTAGCTTTCCCACCTGGCCTTCTTTAAAAGAACATGACCCTGTGAGCATTCCACTGTGTCATTCACTATCTTTAGTTAGCTGTCCTCAGTGTGCCGTCGCCCCCACACTGTGTTTCCATGGAGGGAAGTTAAATGTCTTTTTTTTCCCCCTAAGATAATTGGAGTGGGGAACCTAGCAGGAAAGAATGTCTGCCTGTGTGCAGGCCTGACAAGGCTGACAACCAGGTTCACTTCTCCACAGAGCTGAACTCATATGCGGAGAAAGCTCCTGGGCCGACATATTCTTCCCTGACATTTCTACAGCATTCATCCTGAGCAATACGATCTCTCCTTGTCAGTCAAACGGTGCATCAAAATACCAGGTGCGAGATTTGAAATCTGGAGATAATTCCAGAGGAAAGTTGATATGGAGCATGGGACGGTTCCCTAATGTGTTCCACCCTCATGCATTTTTTTTGTTTTTTTTTGCTGAGTTGAATCCCAATTCAAATGGAGCAGATCAAGTTTAACTAAACATTTTGAAAACAGTCACATTAACGGTAGTAGAAAAAATATTTCAGAAATACACGTTTAGTTTGCAATGGGAAAACTAGGGATCTATCAAATAGATCTTTCTCTCCTCACATTATCCTATTCCTACACACCAGCACCCAGACACTTGATTGATAGGATGGGTTATATGTTCTGGGTGTAGATAGTGGTCATGCTGACTTCGGCACTGATGAGGGGATGATTAAGTCCCTCCTCTGTGTCCTCACTCTTCGTCCACCTGACTATCCCATCTCTGGGCTGAGGCTGGTACTGGTTAACCCAAGGCCCGACAGCAATGTCTTACCTCAGGCAGATTCGTTTTTGCGGCTCGTTGCAGTCATTAGTGAGAATGTCATCTCTGGAGGGAGAAGAGGTTCCCCTTCACGTCACTCTGCCTTGTTGCTAGGAGAGGACATGTCAGTTTAAAATGGGGCTTTTTGTCAGGCCATTGGAGATTCTGTACAATATATATGTTTTAATCTAGACTAATCCATCCATTTACTTTAATAAACAGTTGTTGTTCCATAATTGATCATTCTATCGCTGGAAACAATTCCTTATGTTTCCTAACGGATAACTAAATGATGTCCTTCTACTTTGTTTGGGGCAGAAAGAGGTCGTTTGATGTCTAAAGGAATATTGACAGAAAATGTGAAGAGAATAAATCCTGTGTGGAGACAAAGCAGTGAGGGTCCATTGATTGTCATCTTTTCTATCATCAGGGTTTTGCCTTTGGGTGCAAGTGAAAATCTATAACTCCACAGGTGCTGTGTCATCTGAAACCTGATAACATTTTGTCTTCCTCTTTTCCATGTTCACACACCTGATCCTGTGGGTTCCTGTCATCCACAGGTAAGCCTTCAGTCTTTCAGTAAACAGTAGTCTACTTGTGTGTTCTCTACTTACAGTGGCCACCCACTGCCTAAGCAAGTGAATGCTGCCTATCAAGTCATGAAATTAGAATCTGCACATCCGACGGCATGAAACACATATGTTTCAAGGCTCTGGCACCAGTGTGAAAGAATCAAATGAAAACAACAGCTTTCTTGGTTGTTGCTGTTTGGTGTGGATGTATGTATTGTATTTTTTATTGACAAATATTGACAATATGATATGCTACACTAGTGTGTGTGTGTGTGTGTGTGTGTCGTTTTTGGTTGTGTGTTGTGTGAGAGAGGAATTGAGAGAGAGAATGAGAGAGAGAGAGTACGAGAGAGACAGAGATAGGTAGAGCGGGTGGCGGGGCTACCTCTGTCTTTCTCGCTATCATTCTCTGTCCATCTGTCATCTCCTGCTCTCTAACTCTCTTCCTATCCACTCTTTCTCCTGCTCTCTATCCTCTTTTCTGTGTCACTCTCTCAGGTTATCTTCTTTTTCTCTCTTTCTATTTCAGTCTCTAACTCCTCTCTCTATCTCTCTCACGCTCACGCTCTCTCTGTCCTCCTCTATCAGTAACGTAAACCATCCCTGGTGCAGTTTGTAAAAATGAGCCAAGGACTGGAATACAGAGCATCTTTCTTCTGTGGTGCAACTGTGTTTTATCTCAATTCTGTCAGAATAGCTGTCCTTCCTGAAGCCTGGATTCTGGCAAGCCCCACAGCGTCCATTGTGGCAGACCTAATTGCGCAACAACCATAGCATGTCTTTTACCGCTAGAAAACACAGGAGGTATCTGGGTGGGGAGAAACAGCTGGCCACATGTTTAGGTTTCACATCTGATTCTTACTACCTGGTTTGGTTGGCAGCCTTTGATGTAAGTTTACCGTGGCATTTCTATTGAGGTTATATATTTTTTCTAGTTGTTTCGGATATGTAGACTGTGTGCATACTAGTAGCCTATGGTCTCAACTGTTTTCTTAAATAGAGAAACTTTATTTGGTCCAGCTGGTCCCTAAAATCCTTTGCACAACGGCTTGTGTAGCACTAGTCCTGTCAGACAAGGGCTTTGACATTGCGCTAGTGCAGAATGAGTGTGGATCCTCCACCTCATCCCCAGCGCCTGCAGCCTCTGTCTGGGCACCATGCCCGGCCGTTGGCGTGCAAGCTAGCTCGCCAGCATCAGCTGAGATTACAGTAGTGTGCTGTGACTGAGGGTCCGAATGACTGGGGCGTTCAACACACCAGTGGGCGGTCCTATCTGAAGGGAAAATGCCACAAAAGCCAGGCCTGTCACGACAGCCCAAATTCATATCGTGTAATGTTGCCATCACACACCTGTGAGCAGAGATAATGGGTTGCATTCAAAGCCACTACTGCAGCATTGGAGATACTACAATAATGAATTTAGTTTGTTGCTTTGAATGACCCATGGTTAGGGAAAGATAAGAGAAGGCAGCATTTTCATTAGTGCCCTGGAAAAACCTGCCTTTTCCTGTTGGCACAGACTGTCCTCATTTTAGAGATGTTCTTCCGTATCTCCATAGAATTGAATATACTTATTGTCATTGTACACTGTACAATGCAATTTGATGCAATCCTCCTCAGGCATACCAAGTAAATACATACACAGGTTTATAAGTAAAATGCAATAAAATGCTGCAAAATAAGATGAAAATGCTAATTAAATAAGATTTTTAAAAAACTAAAATGATGAAGGTGAAACACACAAAATTGAGTGCATATCTGGTTAGAAAAGTCAGAACGACCTAAGGCAGAATGGGAGGATGAAAATATAATCTCACATAAAGATTTACCACAGGTGTAATCACTACCACCTTGAGAGCCAATGGTAGGGGAGCTTTCCATTTAAGTCAGTAAAGGATGAAAAATTGCATCTGTACAAGATGATTCGTCATTGGACTGTGAAGGAGGAGAGGTCAAAGTTCACAGAGAATGAAAGATGGAGTATATAGAACTGGGTAGTGTTTGGTGTCCTCCGACCATGAAACCATTCATTATTTTCAATTACTCCAAATTCTTCCAGTTAATCACATACAAATGGCGGTGCCAGGTGCTGAATCTATTGAAGCAGGAACGAGAAACCTTTTTTTTGGTCTCTACTTTGACTTTGTCTTCTTAGCTTGATCTTATAATTGTGGGCTCAGAATCTGAATCAGAAAAGGTTTTATTTGCCATGAAAGTTCACAAAGACAAGGACTTTACTGTGGCAGGCAGGGATGTGCCTGAGTTTCTGCGTTTGTCATTACAAACCCATAATTCACTAATGAAGTGGGTTTATACAAAGGACATTCCTCATGATCTGCAGTAAAAGAATAGTCGACCAATTTTCTTTAATGCCCCTTTTTAGCGTTCTAGTGTTCATCATTAATGCATTTGGAAAGGTTTGATTAATTTATATTTGTTTATGCTCCTAAATTTGATCGAGACAAATGTGTGAGAACTAACTGCTGTCGATCGACCATGTCGAGCTTTAGGTCTTTCCTCTGATCCCTACCTGTGTCTCTGTGCCATTACCATCTCATGCCATCACCCTTTCTTGTCCTGGGGGGCAGTGCCCCTGAGGGTGGGGAGGCAAATCGTACAGACCATGATCATTTTCACTGGTGAACAAGATTACGCAACACGCAAAAGGGTCGGATCCGAGGCCCTATTCTGAGATGTGCTCAGTTGAGTGTGCTTTAACAGTTTCTGGAAAGGGTATCTTGAATAATTAACGGTTCTATGAGCATTCAGAATGGGTTTTATAGGTTTCTATGCCCTGGTCCCACACGTTGTTGGTTTTTCATAAAGGCTATGGGGGGTTCTGATCATCAGGGATTTGCAGCGGTGCACGCTCTCATTTCCCAGAATGCAACACATCCCGTGTCGAAGGAGAAAATTGCATGCTAGATTCATGTTTGGATCGAGGATCAGGTTGTGTTTGCCAAGTAAACACACGTGGTAATCCACACGAGGATGTTTGAAAGCTTGTCTGTTGAGGGTCACCTATGTCTCAGATGAGGTTAGGAAACCACTTACGGATTTAGAGTTGTTTCTATGCGGATTGAGGCATATTGTGACCTCAGGACAGAATCACTCTAGTCTGTATGAGGTCTGCTTAGTATTCTCCTCACACCAGAATAATCTTTTAATCCTGTTCAAATCTCAGTTTTACAGGAATGGAATTACGCTGATAATTTTAATTATTTTGTTTACATTTCCAATGTTTACCCCTTAAGGGCATATTAACATGTATTCAAATACGATTGGAAATGTAATTGGGCATTACTTTACAAGTTCAAAGTAACTCAAGATGAAGTACTTGCCAAAACACCAACTCTGGGATAGTGCTTGCCCATACAAGTAATTATGGAAGCACCCTTACAAAACTGGTTGTATGAAGCACTCTGAGCTCCACTCTCCCTTCCCTCCCAGCCCCCTAGAGGAGGTCTCAGTGGCCCTGGTGTGCTCCTGAATTGGGTCTGCCTGTCAGCCTCCCTTACATCAGCCTTGGTGAGCCAGTGCTGGAGAGGAGAGGTCACGGCCGGACAGAGCTGCAGCCAGTCCCCTCCCACGCACTCTCTATCTCTCCATCTCTCTCCCTCTCTCCCTCTATCTCTCCCACACACTTTCACTCTCTCTCTCTCTTTCGCTTTCCTTCTCTCTCCCTTTCACTCGCCCTGTTTCTCCACTCTCTCTTTATCTCTCACACTTGCTTTTTCTTTCTACCCTTTTCTCTCTCTATCTCCGTCTTTCCCTCACTTGCACTGTCTCTTTCTTTCTCTCACTCTCTCCTTAACGATCATTCACTCACGCACATACATGAACCCTCTAGTCCATCCTCAGGGCTGAGTATGCCTGTCACAAAGAGAGAGAGAGAGATAGGAGAGAGAGAGAAAAGGGGAGAATGACAGAGAGGGAGAGCGGGTAAAAGAGAACTCCCATGAGGTCATGTTCCCTCCAGCAACACCTCCCTTCACTCTAAGCTCCCAGCATTAGCCCACCGGGGTTGTTGACTGGGTAGGAAAATACTTGCGCAGCATCACCTTCTGATCCCCAAGCCTAAGATGCCCAGTGCTAATGGTGGATATTTCCAAAAGTCCATTTCTTTCCGGGTTAACCTCAATGCCTATCTCAACACTTGAGGCAAACAAGCTGAGTGTCAAACACTCTCTTCAGGTAGAGATTTATTCGCGTAAAGGACATCTTCCTCGCCTTCGCCTCCCCTTTCTGGGATTTATCACTGGTATTTTTTATTGACCAACAAGGACTTTCCCCTGTTGACACAGACCTAGGCTTCTATCATTATTTTCCCTTCCAATCTCTTAATCATCCTTCACAGTGGAGGTATAGCCAAAGCCCTTTTCTCTAGACAAGTGATACTGCTGATAAGAGACCTTAGGGATACCACATCGATCTGAGCGAATCACGGCCGGTGGGGAATTAGAATTTGTTTCAGTGTCTTTGTCTCTCTCGCGCCATCACTGTTTTTTTTTTCTCTCTCTCACTATCCTTCTCTGTTTCTCTCTCATACACAATCACCACAAATGTTATTATGACATACACTGTGTAAATGTGTACAGAGAGAGAAAAATTAGATGGATGGAGAGAGCAACGTGGAGATACACAGCACACATTAGTGTTGTGAGTCTTTACTGCAGGGAATGACTGATGAATCAGACGTCACTGATACAGTATGTCTCTCTGGAGCTGTGAATCACGGATCATTCTGGCAAAGTCTCATTCTGACTCTACAAATGACAGCCTAGAGTCCTTGTACTCAGGGGTGAATCAGGATTCGTTATCCTGGTAGCTGAATTACTCAGTTTATAGTTCATCGGTTCTCACACAGCAGTGATTCAGTAGTCATCATAGCCTGACATATCTATTTCAACCTTAGATAGGAGGAGGAATCGGCAAAAATGGGCATTTCAAAGACATTGTATGAGTTTCTGAAGTTTCATGCCTGTTTCTGCCTTTTAAAGCACTTGAATTGATCTTTTTTAGTGAGATAAAAGGGGGATGACAGAGCCGGTTTGCTGTGGCATTGAAAAATGACTTTCATCTAAATACACTTATCAGGTTTGGATAGGCTCCTGGTTTTAGGCAGCCAATGATTCAAGATGTTTAATGACAGAGTTTTTAGAAAGTGAACAGAAAATTGTTTCCCTCTACCCATCAGTATTATCCTCTGCCCTCTCTTTGCTCAATTGATGCTCTCATTTCTCAAAATGGTGATCATTTTCCCTAATTCAATTCCAGTTGCAGCTGTAATTCGGTATTGAGAGTTTGCTTCAAGCCCTTTCCAAACAGTTCTCTGTATCATTAAAAGTTAACAATGTCTCTGGAAAACGAAGGAATTATTGACTGGATGTCAAAGGTCATAATCTCGGCCCAGGCATGTGGGCACAGCCTAGATGGCAAAAACCGAACTCAAATCAACCTGTAAATACAATAACCGCCTACAGTTTTGACAGCAATATTGGGAATCCTCTAAAATAATAACATGTTTATGTGCATGTCCATCATGAGCGATAGGGTAGTGAAAACCACCAATATAAAACTGCAACAAGTGAATGCATAAAACAGTAATAAGGAAATTGGAAAGATCCTTCAGATAAGCAAATCTGGGTTTGGGTTTTAGTTCTCTGTCGAAGCCTAGATCACACCAGCTGAGCTGACCAGTACTAGAACACTGAGGCATGTAAAAGTGCTTTGCCATCATATGGATATATGGCCCCTAGAACAGGGGAATTGACCCCCACCTTCCCCCCTATACAAAAAACACCTTCTACTAATCTATCACCAGCAGAGGGTCTAGAGCTTTCGCTGGTTTGCGGTGCCTCATGCCAGATGGAGTTACGATGCAGGGTTACCTCGTGTCCACCAGCAGTCCTTCAGCTGCAGTCTCCCCTCCTCCCCCCTCCTGCCCGCCCACCTGCCTTACATCACCGCTGCCTTTATGAGCTGTCTCAGTGTCTGCCTCTCTTAATCTCAGCGCGGCTATTACGGGCCGACGCGTCTCTGGCAGGGGCTCAGGCTTGGGAGCAGACACTACAGCATAATCCTTTATAGGGAGATGGGGTGACTGGCGCTGCAAGGGAAGAGAGAGAGACAGAGAGAGCGAGTGAGGGAGAGGGAGTAATATAGAGGGAGTGGGTGAGAGGGGGAAAGACAGGGTGGGATAAGAGAGGGAGACATATTCGCTGTCTGTGAATCTTCCTGACATTTTTCTGGACTTTTTTGTACCGTCGGTGTCTTGGAAAAACACTTCATTTGGCTAAATCAGCAATGTAGCTTTAGTCCTGCAACCCAACTTAACAACATTACATTGAATGCCTTGTCTGCAATATGATTGGTGTCATCATGTTCTCTAAATCTTAAAAGCACTGCACATTTATTACGAACAAGACGGCAAAGTCTATTCATGTTAATTAGGATTACTCTGCTTAAGTATTCACAAGCATGTACCAATACTGATCAGTATTACTGCACTTTAACAGAAATTACGCGTCCATGCAAATGAGGAAAATCAAGTTCTTTTTTTGGTTTGGAAATAAGAATGCCAGAACAATGATGAAATGGTGACTGCTTAATAATGATACCTTTATGGCATTCGGATTATTCTGAAAGGCAGGCCAATGCTTTTAAAACCAATTAAGTAAATGTCAGAACAATAACTGGCCATCGAAATAAACTGTTTAACAAAATGTTCGGTCGGTGTGAAAATAGAAGGGAAATAACCTACCGTAAAAGGTGGTTTCCAACTGTCAAATAAGATTCTCTATGGGAATTTGAGTTCAGTAATTAGCTGGATTAGCTGCTCAGACTAATCATCTGTTCACGTTTTTTCTTTTGTCTTTTCTTTCCAGTTGCATCCAATGTAAACATAGCTCAGTAACCCAGTCTGCAATCCAATCATCCAAATTCATTTGCTCAATTTATCCAGCTATGGCTTGTAAAAGTCTGCTTTATTTCTAACATACCAGGCCCGTGGAAGCTAGGAGTGCATGCATCGGAACACCGCTCCTGTTCAATACAACTTGAAGATTAGCTTTTATTGGCCATGTTGGAACACCAACAGACGTGATTCAATTGAACCAGTTTTTACCGCCATTTAAAATGGATTGGGTGGGGATCTCATGGTTGGGCAGCGAGGCAAACATTTCTCTCTCCTCTCTTCCAGAGATTGTTCCGTTCCTGCTGCTGCTTTCCAGATGATTAGTTATCACGGTCCTTTTATTGCACACCTGCTCCTTAATGCTTCATTATTTATATTAAATCAAAGCCTGTGTTTTATCTGCTTAGCAATACACACTGCATTAAATCTTGTAGGCGCCACTGCCATAGTAGGTAAACAGTGCATTCGGTATCTGAGGTTGTGTTGGTTGCAGGGTAGCATGCATGCTCATGTCACCCATTCATTTCCAGAGCAGTGCCTCTCTTGAGGATAGACAGTACATGCACACAGTGCAAACATGACATAACATTCAATGCAATCTGCACTTTTCAGACGGTCGATTTTTAAACATCGTGTGCTGCTCAGAGTCTGTGGTTGTCCTTCAGCCATAACCAGGTGAAAGAATGAAGGGGTTGTGGCAGGCTGTGTGCACCATGGTGAGCCAGACACTCACTGCTCTCCAACTGACCTCGCCCCTGGCTCCACAGATTGTCTTGAAGTGTAATCATCTGGACCCCAGATGTTCTGATGAGCCAGAGGTAGAGCAGGAGAACTTGAGAGGGCGAAGCTTTAACGAAGGGGGAGGGTTAGACGAGGAATGAACTGGAAGGGGAGAACCAGAGAGAAGACCAAGAGGTTGAGATTAAGGAAGGGGTAATCCCTGTGAACTGTGGTCAGACTGATTCTTTTATCGATCGCCACTCCCGGCAGATGTTTTCGTGTGTATTCAGTGAGAAAATGGATGCCCCAAATCGACCCCTCTGTCTCGACAGGAAGATCGCTCACCTCTGTGAGGCTGTCTGGGTGACTGAGCACCAGTTCATGTCAGCAGAACAAACTGAATTATTGCCATGGGACATCAGATTATTTAAACCAAACCCTAAAACAGCAACTAATCCTGTGTAAAAACACATCTTGATTTCGCTGTCGTCCCCTCTGTCCCTCTCTTTCTCCCTCTCCCTATCCCTCTCTCTCCCTATCCCTCTCTCTCCCTATCCCTCTCTCTCTATATTCCTCTCTCTCTATTTATTTCTCACACTCTAACCTTCTTCCACACACACACATCTGCCAGTCAGATACAGATGTGCACCTCTCACTGGAAATATCCCCCCTTCCTCACACACCCATGCACACGTACACAGAGCCCATTGAGTGGGCCAGCGAGGAGTCAAATCGGAAACGTGTGGTGCGTATTAGTCCTCCTTCTTACGGTCATGTGACGAAGACTCGCCGTGGCTGTGTTCCAAAAGTGCTGATGTGGACTGCAGAGGCCCTAGTAATCTAGACCCGCTCCCTCTCTGGGGGGATGAGGGGGTTTCTCTCCCAGGCCTAGCTCTCCCTGTCTATAAACATTCTCCCTGTCAAGCACAGCGGCGTAATTCACCTGGCAGCACACTCAGCATTATATAAGACATCCCAGTGTTTTTACTGTAGGAATGTAAACTGTGACCTTCTTTGCCTTGTGGTTCTCTAGTGTGTAAACCCTCAACGTAGTGCCGGAGAGCCTGACAGAATTCAACGCAACACCATACAGTGATCCGTTCAACAATGTATTCGTGTATATGTGTGTGCTTTTTTGTTGTCTCAGTATCTCACATGGTTGTTGGTCTCGATTATGAAGGCCGCATATTATTGAGGCCACATCCTCAATTGACCTTCTTAGATTAACAGAGCTTGAAACGTTTCCATTATTACCAAGTTCATTAATTGATTGCGTAATGGCATCAAGGCTACCTGAAATGAATGACACGCATGAGAACTTACCAATCAGTTCAACATGACCAATGTTCTGCTGCCATTAGGACATTCGACTCGATACTCAGGTTAAACGCTTTGACTTGAAAAAGCTCTGATCTGCGCTGCTGAGTTAAACGTTTGTGAAATTGCACAAACCGTACGTACTGTAATATCAACAAAATAGAAAGAAGACGGCAGCCATTTTTTATGCACTGCTAATCCTGTACATCTCCATGACATGAATGCTAAGAGTGAGATCCTGTATTGATCTTCACGTCATAAGATTTCACATTTCAAAGTAAGTGTCTGTCATGGGAACATGACTGAGTCGTAGTCCCTGACAAGCATTTGCCCAGAAACTCAAACACACTCAACACTGATTCTATTTGAAGTACTGAAAGCTAAGGGAATTTCTTGGAGGGACTTGATAGATGCTAGAATTCCAGAAGAACCGTTAAGATAGGTGAGAAACGATGTTGTTTTTGTTCATCCCTATTCATCCTGTTCAATTGAAGTCAAGAAGTGCAAGATTCCACAGTAACAAGAGTGTTTCAATAAGTACATTTTGACTTGTTGTCATGCATGCTTGTCAGTCTACTTACATATTTGACTTGCATTTGACCTCAGAACAGTATGTTTCCATTGACAAAACCACACACTTGATATTTGAATACTGCCTACCTTGGCTTAACACTTGAAATTGATCTCCCTGGCATGTCAGTGTTTAAAAATCCCTTGATTGGTGTATTTGTTTAGAGGGTCTTTACTATGGATCAGAGACAGGCTTGGCTCTGTTGACCTGCATAGGCCATGCTGTGTCATTCAGCTTTGTCTGCTAAGAATCACAGGTCACAGGCGATAAAGACTATCACTTGGACATACAAGGCTTCTGTGTCCAAAAAGATCTGATCTGGCTCCTTGAAGAAACATGGCTGTTGCAAACGCCTGGCTTCGACAGCACTGTATGACTCAGCATGACAGTGTGTTTGCGTCGAGGGGAGCGGTCGTGTCCTCGGAACAGTGACGGTACTTTCTTTTTGGCCCTGGAAGTAGAGCTCCTCTCCAACTCCCATGTGTTTGCACTCAGGAACTTGGCCCAGGTCCTCTGAAACGCCCTTTGTTGCAGAGGAGATGGCAGATTACGAGACAGATTCTGAGGCTTTCAAAGTGTCATTTCAGATTAGCGGAATTTACATTTTGGGACTTTGGAGAAAATAGTTCATGACCTCACAGAGTGGGAAGTGGTGCATTTTGATAGGCTGGTAAGATTTCCATTAGATGTGAAGTCATCAGATATGACAACAGAAGTCCAGAGGAACTGCTGGACTGGAATCCAGCCTTCACATATGCAGCAATGGAAGTACTGGAATGTACAGCATGTCTTTTGGTTAGACAATGGGAGGTGGTTGAAACCACATATTCTCTAAATCAATCTTTACAGTAATGTCAGTATTTAAACCCACAGACTTTCTACAGTAGTTTCCAAAGCCTAGATGACTGACAGGTGAATACTCCTTCTCTCAAGTGTAATTTATTCCATTCAGAGTACAATGCTAAAATGCACCTTGAACTGTAATCACATTTTCAATCTCTTATGGATACCATTGTAACTGCACAGCATGTCACAGTTATTCTTTCTCTGAGCTGTCTTCACTCCATAATCGTGTCATGGGGTGGGAGTTTAGAACCAAGACCACAGATAGATAGAACTATGTGGTCAAACCCCTTTGCCCCATTTAACATTCAGAAAAAAACAACATTTTTCAATGTGTCTCTATGTTTGGCCTGGGAGGGGAGGTTTAGCATGGCCGTGTTCATTAGACAATTCGTGAGGTAATTAGAATAGCGCTCTGCAATCATCATAAATCCAAGACTTCTAATTGCTTTACCTAATCAGATCAATTGCTTACTAATCTGTATTGATGATGAGTTTTACAAGGGCATAAGGAGTGGGTTTTATCATTCTATTAGCATGACTTTCTCTCCGGGTATTTTTTTTATCAATGGACTTTATGCAGATTGCCATCCTATCAGCCTCCAATTAAAGACTTACCATAACAATATAATTATCCTTTTTCACTTTTATACACAGTGTGTATAAAAGAGCACCCACACACTTCTTGTTCTTAGAAACATACAGCTGTTTTTTTTTTTCTTTTCTCATGGGCAATTCAATGCAGGCTACTCCCTTTTTATACTTCAGTCATTTAGTGAAGTGACGTATTGTCAAGTATGGTTACCCATACTCCAAATTTACCTCTTCATTTAACCCATCCAAGTGCACACACAGTAGTGAGTAGTGGGCAACCGCACACACAGTGAACATACACCCGGAGCAGTGGGCAGCTATTGCTCCAGCGCCCGGGGAGCAATTGGGGGTTCGGTGCCTTGCTCAAGGGCACCTCAGTCATGGTATCGAAGGCAGAGAGAGCGCTGTTTATTCACAATCCGCACCTTCAATTCCTGACGGTGCGAGAATCGAACCAGCAACTTGAGGGTTACAAGCCCAACTCCCTAACCATTAGGCCACGACTTCCCCCTTTAGACCATAGAAGAGCTGTAGAGACCAGGAATAATCGATGTGTATCCAATCGGAACAGAAGAAACTTTCCATGGATTTTCCATATCCCAAATATTCATAGTTCCAAACTAAGCAAGTGCATCGCAATACAGCTGGGCTTGACCTTAATAACAGGGACAGGTAAAGGTACGAGGAGGCTCTCAGGGAATTCACCAAATATGGAATCTTATTTAATGAGAACAACCCGTGTAGAGATTACAAAGAAGACCAGAGAGGATCTTTTTTTATTCGAATAGGACGCACCTCCCTGAGGGTGGCACGCATTCTTTTCTTGGTTTGGGTTTAGACCGCCACGAACCAGCACACTGACAAATTGGATTAGCACAGCTGTGAGGGAATTAAAAAAACACACACAGCATGAATAATTGATTGATAAAACCAAGATGGCCCCTCCCTCTCTTGCACAAATTAATTAATCTGGAGGTGCTTTATCTAGATCTATTTTTAGATTAAAGTTTCTCTGGATCAGATAAACCTGTATCTTCTGTATAATCTCAACTCAATGCACCAGTCCATCAACATACATAACCTATACTTACGAAGCTACATTTGCTCGCATAAGTAAAATACAGTATTTTAGTCAGGAATGCTTGACTGTGTTTCTGCTTACTGTCTTTCCTGCCCAAGTTATCTAAAGACACAGTCAGGGTAAAAAGGGGCAACGGGCAGGAAGGAATGGACACAGAATAGAAAAACATATTTAGAGTGAAGACTCACCCGTTGACACAACTTGCTAGTTACAGGTTTTACAATATTCTAAATGAAACATGCACATTTAAAGCTTGTAGTATTTAAATTGGACTGTGGTACATGAACTTTTGAAGGTTGGTGGATTAAATGGTTGTTTTTGTCACAGTCATGAGAAGTGAGAGGAAGGAGTTTCTGAAATGCCACAATGTGCTAACTGAAAGGTTTTGTAAAGCTCCTATCTGTGAGTGTGTGTGTGTGCACATAGGGAGAGAGAGAGAGGTTTGATGAGAGACTGTGTTGATTAATTGATAAGGCTGATCTTGAAAATTCTTGCCTCCATTCTGGGAATTATGACACTTACAATAAAACGTACCTTCACTAGCATCACACGTCCGAAAGATTCAAAGACTCAACTATCTCCATAGTACACATACCTGTGTCTTAAATATTTTACATCAACAACAGAATGCCTTTTTCCTTCTGTGTTGCTCACTCCTCCGCATTTAGCCTAATTTCCCTCCCAGTAGACCATCCTGCAATTTTAATGTGTATGTGTCCAGTTTCTGTGTACGTGTGTGTTCGAATGGCTGTGTACAGTGTTTGTGTTCTGAATGTGTGTGTTTGTTTAGTGAATGTGTGTGCGAGTGCTGTATCATGTTTGTCTCAGTGGGTACAAAGTATCCCGGCACTGTTCAAGAAGCCAGGCTTGTAACCCCAGAGCTGCCGGCCGCTGCCCGCGGTAACGGCTGGAGGTGGAGTGTGAGACAGTGTGGTCAGCTGAGGAGCGGTTTCATGGGCGGCGGGATGGAAGAGTAGCCACACCCCCCCCCCCCCTGGCCTGCGGTACCGGGGGTGGATCCTCCACCAGCCCAACTCCTTCACTGGGTGCAGTTATGTAAGTGAGAGCCTCTCTGAACTGAGCCAGAGAGAGTAGGAGCAGAAGGAACAGGCACGAAATACATACATACATAAGATACATAGAAAGTGAGATGGATTGTGTGAGGAACGGTTGAGGGATGCGTTCACTGGGCGCAAGTTCACAGAGTTGAAGAAGCAAGGTGAGGTCAGTTGCAAGAAAACCCCGAGTCATCATCTGGTAAATAATGCAGTGCTTCTGGCCTGCTGCGGGGATGTTTGCTTCACCTGGCATGGGTGTGGTGGGGAGTACTTCCTTCCATGTTTTTTTAGTAGATGGCTTGTGTCACGTTAGTGGCCCGCCTATTCAAGGGAACATGGACTCATGATCTCACTTTTAAGCTAATGTCAATAAGCAAGATTATGATTACTAATATCTCATCTGGAAAGAGTGATGCAGAGACATCACAGATCTCCGGCGTTTGGTCATCATTTGACCGAGCAAGAAATGTCTTCAAAGATCTTCTCCTTCTGTCTCTTCACCAGTCATTGTGGGTTGTGACCCCTCAGGACACATTTTGGATCACGTTCTCTTTACAGGAGTGAATCTTCTTAGGGTCCAGTAGAAAGACTTGGGTTTGAATTAATAGCCTTTCATGCACTGTTCTTGGCCTTCGTTTGTGTGATTTGGGAGTTGGAAAGCAGCAAACGTTTAGCATAAATACATGGACGCGGTGAACGAGGAAGTCGTTCACTCCCAGCTAATGTGTACATTTGGTTGGTGTCATAGGCAGTGGATTTAGTGTTGAAATTTGTTGGGGGATTTTGTAACCTTCTCAGTTGGGTTCATGTGAAAAAAAATCTGAACACCCTTTTTTTGGATTTGTTTAAGAGGGGTGATATTGAAATTTCCATCTAGGATAAATGATAGGGACATTTTAGGCAGGATAAAGAGTAACTGTGATGTACATTTCATTTCTATTTAGACCAAGGCTGTTAAAAAAGATATGAATTGGGTGTTGATGAGGTTGACAGGAAGTGGAAATGGATCTTTCCTGTCCAAAACGTCGTCAAACCCACACCAAAATACCATAATTGTAAATCGGTAAATCGTCCTATCTGCCTGTTTATGCACATTTTCCTCCTGGTGAATTTATAAGAGCCTGTGTTGACTGATTGATAGAAAATGTCATGCTGACCTTCATTTAGAAGATGAAGAGGAGACAATAAACACACATTGAAATGGGAGGAGTCCACTTAATCATCTGTCCTCAGGTGCTGAAGCCTCTCAAATAGGCTGCTGACCGGTTGTATTGTAAGTTGAAAAACCTTTGAAAGTCAAAGTGCAAAGAAATTCTGTTTAAAAAAAACACACTGCGACCAGCATAACTAAATGAGAAGCTTCCATTTGTCTGTCTTTTTGATAGAATTCATTATTTAGCACCTCAAGTTGAAGGTAAATGTTCAAGGGCCACGTTAGTAAGTTACCACGTTAAATGTTTAGAGTTTGTCAGTTCTGCAACAAACGATTCAAGCCTCGGATCACTTGTCTCTCACTTCTTGCTTACACGCAGTTTTATTCTCCCCCCCGGTGATATTAAATGTGTTTGTACATTGTAATACATTTTAAAAAGGCATAGAGAGTGAGAGAAAAGTAGAAAGGAAATGATAAGAGAGCAGCCACATGGTACATATTAATCAGTATTCCCGAACACAATGTCTTTGCCAGAGTTCTAATGACTCTGTGACTGATGACCCATGGTTACAACATGGGCTCATTTTCCACACATCCAACAAAGGATTATATGAAGGCAAAGAACTGAGCCAAACATAGGAGCAATTGGCTGGTGTTCAGTCAAATGCTTTTCACTAAATGAGGGATGCATCGTCACAGTCAAAAGGACAAAAAGCACCGTAGGAGAGCTGTAATGGAGTCCTCAGCCGGAGAGAGCCAGCTTTACCTCTGCCACCATATCCCCACAGAGACAGAAACAGAAGCTGACTGAGATATACAGGCATTTTGGAGAGGCTAAGGGGGGAGAGATTATGCTCCATTGTTGCCTTCTGTTCGTCTAAGTCTTCTCTCTTACTTGAGGGATCATTGCATCCATACATCCTCATCACGAAGTGAGAATAAAAACAGGTAACCGAAAAGGAGTCAGTCATTTCCTTATGTTATTTGAATGGCGGCTGAGCACAGGTTGCACGTCTGACTGTAGTCTGAGCACAGTAGAGTACTGTACTGCTTCCATCCCCTCTGCCTTGTGGACTCCTTAATAGAAGTCACAAAGACATAATTGACCCTGCCTGGCAAAGTCTGAGCTCCTTATGGAATCTCAGTTCCTTAAAAATAGGTCACTGGATTTCCATGCATTCCTGTGGACTCAGGTCACACTGGAACCGCAGTGGAAGCCCTTTAGTAGGAACAGAATCCTGATCAGAAAGAAAGCGTCAGCGTTGATAAGCTTGACTGACAGCTGGATGGTGCTCAGAGAGTGAGGAGAAGGTCGCTGTTGGGTTTAGTCCCACTTTCACTTCTGAGGGATGCAGTGATCTGATCAATCCGTCATGTGATGGAATAACGTCTAGACAGGAAATGAGAAACCCACCGGCACTGGCGAGAGCCTCTGCCACCCTAATGGTCACCAACTGTGCAGTGCATTCAGTTTTGACGTAGGCAAAAAAAGACAGACTTGCTCATCTGGTACCAAGTGACAAAACTAGGAATGGACATTCCTTTGTGAAGGAGTACTTCAACAATCTCATTTTCTACATTTACACACCATACATGTTTTCCCTGAAAAAGAAGCTTTCAACCAGAGTGACGTAGAAACAGTGCATATAGAAAGTATATACTGTACAAGAAGTCTCACCAGGATCTCTCTGGGCTGAGTCCTTGGGGTGGGATGACAGGACACTTGTTGGTTCATTTGCATGGCAAGAGGTGATGTTGGGTGTCGTGATTTGTCAGCAGGAAACATGATTAAGCATTGGTGTCAAACCAAGAAAGAGAACAAACGCGTTGGAGGATTTTCCTCCTGGAGTGCTGATGCATGTTTTAATGACATACTTTATGCAAACTAGGGTATATATGGTATGTGTGCAGGTATATTCGTTATGCAACTGTCTTGTTTGCCTTGGTTGGTTTGTTGGCATAGTACCACACTGAATAATACTAGCCCCCGCTCGTATGCTTTCAATGGTCTGTGTTTGCATTATACATGGGTAGCTAAGTAGGCAAATGTAACTTTGTGAAATTGTTCTTTGTGAAGTTGTCAGCTAGGTTCTGTGATAATTCAACCCTCTTGACACTCACAAAAGGATTTCACACAATACCCATTCGCACACACTCAGAATAGAAATGCTCTCCCAAGTGTTTGTGTCTGCGTGAGTGTCTTTGTGTGTGTTTGTTTCTACCACGAGTGTGTATTCCCCTCTCTCTCATGTCACACTACGGAGGCGGTGTTATGGTACCCAACGTGTCCCATAATGCCACACCACCACATGTGCGAGGTAACCAGGCAACAGCCCTGGCCTTGTGCAGTGAGAAAGAGAAGAGGTCTTCTAGAAGAGTCTGTGCCAGACATGCTGGGATCTCCCCGTTGATGGGATTTCCTCCTTCTGATTTCCGTTAGAAATCTATTTTGATTTCACGGCGTGCTGTTTCACGCCTGCCCTCATCTCTTACCCCTGTGGGAGTTAGGCCGGCTGCCACATGGTTGGGGGAAGGAGAGTGGGAGAGTGGGCACAGGCTAAAGGATTAAGGGAGTTTCCATCTGTAAATTGGGTCATGAACACATGTGGGTTAGGAATTCACGTTAAAAGAGAAATCTCTACCTTTTAGACGAATGGCTTTCTGTGTGTGATACATGCATAAGCAAGTAGGTTATTGTAAGAATTAGTTAGTAAATAGAGTTGACAGTCTGATTGCCTAATATTTCTACTCCCTGGACCCTAATAAAGGGACACACAACACCATAGAGTCAGACAAACAGCCTGGAGTAGTACAGCTGTGTACGTGGGTCTGTGTGTGTGCAGGTGTTTGATTACCAACACATTGCAGCAGCGATGTAGCACGGGTGGAGTAGAAACAGCAATCTAATCTCAACTATGGAACAGATGAGGAGCTCTACGTCACAATAGCTTGTTCTGATTGGGTTTTCTCTTTGCCAATATAGGGATTCCATGCATCACTGCCGACACACCTGCTTCTTAGCGAATATGTTCTGCTGCTTCAGTGTTGTAAATTTCTAATTTCCACAGTCCACAGTGGTGAGGACCACAGTTTCAGTATGGCGTTCCAGTGTTTGTCGAAAAGCTGTCACTCCATGCAGTTCATATCCAATTCAGGGAGCTGTCATAGTTGATTTCTTGAAATTAACAGACTGTACTCATTTTCAGATGGGCCCTAGCATCTCCATGGCAACAATCCCAGGTAGTTAAGTAACCTCAGGGTGTTGTCGTGACAGCGGGCACCATTTTATGTCACCCCTTCATTAATGATTGACATTTGAGGTCAGTGGTGGTGAGTCTGGCCTGCCCGCTCATGCTGAAGCCTGGGACCAACACCCCCTCTGCCCAGCCATCACCCTGGCTCCTGGGTGCTGCGCTGGGAACAGTGAGTGGCAGGACGAGGAATGGGCAGACCTGGTTTAACACCAGCTGAGTCTCTGACCCTCAACCTGCGCACATACCCATTCCTCAACCTTCTCACGCTCTCTTTCGCCTCTGCCTTCACCCCCCCCCCCCCAAAGCTGTCACTCCATGCAGTTCATATCCAATTCAGGGAGCTGTCATAGTTGATTTCTTGAAATTAACAGACTGTACTCATTTTCAGATGGGCCCTAGCATCTCCATGGCAACAATCCCAGGTAGTTAAGTAACCTCAGGGTGTTGTCGTGACAGCGGGCACCATTTTATGTCACCCCTTCATTAATGATTGACATTTGAGGTCAGTGGTGGTGAGTCTGGCCTGCCCGCTCATGCTGAAGCCTGGGACCAACACCCCCTCTGCCCAGCCATCACCCTGGCTCCTGGGTGCTGCGCTGGGAACAGTGAGTGGCAGGACGAGGAATGGGCAGACCTGGTTTAACACCAGCTGAGTCTCTGACCCTCAACCTGCGCACATACCCATTCCTCAACCTTCTCACGCTCTCTTTCGCCTCTAGCCTGATCACACCCCTCCCCCCCCCCCGCTTCTTATACCCGTCAACCCCCCCACCCCTTCTTCTCCCCCACACACCCACCACCTTCTTCCAGTCAGCACTCCATGTCACCATCTGGCCCCAGTGACAATGCCAGCTCGCTGGGTTGATTTCTCCTTCCTCGCCGCATGACCCATCACTCTGCTGAATCTGTGGCGAAGAAATTGAGCTGCAATGAACTCAATGCTGCCAGACTTCAAACACACCGTGCATATTCCTGCCTCTCTGCTGTGCCACTGATATGTGGAAATGTAAACTGTATTTTGTGAATATAATCTACGTTGGTAGACTACATTTGAATGTGAAACACAACTTTGAAAATTGCTTTTGAATGTTATTGTAAGTCTTTACGTTGACATTATGTCTATTTACCTGATGCTTTTAGCCAAAATGACAACAAAGAGTATTTCGTTAGACGTACAGCATATAATGCACTATCTGTTCTCCATGCTCAGTTCTGAGAGTATTTTGTTAGTATTTTGAAATAATCACTTACCATCTGTATTTTTCTTGATCTTCTGCTAACGCCACACTTATAATATGATATTTGATTTTGTAGTTTCTACATTACATTCTCTACATTTTCCTCACCACCTTAACCTGTTTTCTCCCAGTCATACTCGAGCTACGCTTGTGCATGTAGCTGTCAATCACATCTCGCTTTAGTGGCACACATGCTGACTGTGAGTGGCTGTTGTCATGTCTCTGTGAGTGGATAATCTCCAAGTTGGGTTAAATGTTCTTAGAACATTCTGAAAACAAATGTCTGTAAAATCTTCTGAAAGTGCTGGATTACTCATGACACACTGCTTAAAAAGAGGTGCTTATTTCTCTGTACGTAGTTCAAACGGTCAGGAGTTTCAAACTGTGTAGCCTCAGCTATCGTGTATAACATATCTATTTTAATACAGATATTTGAGAGTAACACATGGGGGAATTGCAGAGGTTTATGAAGACTCCGACAGAAAACCAGTCCTCATTAGCGAGAAAAATGTTGTACAAGAGAAAATCTTACTGTGCAGCTACTTACTGCGTATTCCTTGGAAACCACTCTCTCTAAATCATGCACACAGCACCTGCCAGGAGGGTTTATGCTAAAGTACAAGCCGAGGAAAAGCTTTATGAGAGGAGATTTGAACCGTGAGTATTCGGGGAAGAGCTGCTCCTGAGGAGCATCAGGTAGGGGGTGTGTGCGGATCTTGTCCTCCTCTCCTGCTCTCCAGCCAGCCAGCCCTCGGCCTGCCAGCCTACCTGACATTAAGCTGCCTCACGTCGGCTTCCCCGCTGCCTGTCACGGCTCAAACTCCTCCCAGGAAGACTCGAAGCCGCGCGCCAATAACATTCTTGTCAACGTCGCAAAGTCGCTCAAGGGCAACCGAAATGGGAGGTATACCGATTTCAAAGCAGGATCTCTCTCCACAGATCTTCCCACCCCTCCCTTCTCTCTATCCCACAGAACATGCTAATCTGGCATGTGAGACATAAGGCAGACAAGGCTGGATTTGCACGTTCACACACACGCACGCCCATCTCTTAATAGAGGAGACAGGCCTGTCAAACGCAGGAATAATGAGGCAGGTCAGAGGTGAGCTTCTAAGGCTGTAGGCTGATGCTGGTCTCTCTTGGAGTCTCTCCCAGGATTTACTGATGCGGTGGAGAGAGAGGGATTGAGAGACCGGGAGAGCGGCTGCACAAGGAGACAGCAGCAGAAGCTCGTATCCCAAAAACCCTTTAATAGAGGGACAAAATGAGGAGTTAAACTGAAACGGTGTGTAGATGGTTTGTAGGGGTTCGTTCGTAAATCACCTTTTGGACATTGACGAATGGATTTCAATTAAGGCCCCATTGAGATGTAGCATTGCTTAATATGCTTTGAATACTTTGTATTGGAGCTGATATATTGGCATATCATTTGATCATCCTCCTTCCTCACTTAAAAAGCAAAGTAAATACTTGTCTAGTCCAGTAATTTTATTCTTCTCCTTTGCTCATTAGTCTGTTTTATCAGTTTGGAGCTTAGTGAGACACTCTTCTATTGACTTTAATGGAGTATAGCCAGACAGAACTTCAGTCTGAAACTGTTCGAAAATCTAATCTCTCTTCCAAAGCACGTGTAGTGTAATGGCAGACCACACCTATACCTTGCTGGGAATATGAGCCATCGCAGTTTGGTTGTGGCTGGGAAAAGAGATTCATCTGTGGCACGCAGACGCTACAAACGGCAGTTGTCACACCTTCAGGGTGTGTTTGAAGTTGGAGCGTATATCATGCGTGTGTGTGTATTTCTATGTTTGCCTGTGTGCGTGTGCGTGTGAAAGACATGATAAAACCTGTGACAACAGCTCGTGACTTGGCGTCTCTCCCTAGTGTGGAGCACTGCCCTGTCAGCCAAACAGTCAGAATTACAACTTCTGCTGGTTTCATATTCACACATTAAAAAGAGACATGCCTACACATGTCTTTACTGCAGACAAAAGCTGAACAGTTTGTTACATAATGTAACTATTCCCCATAATATTAATGAGGATATTTAATCATTTTACTTGCTTGGATGTTAGTCTCTGTGTGAGTGTGTAGAAAGAGACGGGTGATATCTATGTTCTTGTTTCATTCACAATCGGTGTTTTCCAAGCTCACCTGTCATCTAAACATGCTGAGAACATGTCTACCTCTGATTCCTGTCGTCAGCCTAGACTGGAGGGCTGCATCATCGTCTTCATTCTGTGCTTCAGAATGATCTCGGCTCTGTGTGTGTGTGTGTGTGTGTGTGCGTGCGTGCGTGCGTGCGTGTGTGTGTGTGCGTGTGCGTGCATGTGCGTGCGTGTGTGTGTGTTGGGTGCATGTTTGCACACATGCTCTGTTCATTCATGAACACGGTTCATACGCCATATGTTCATTATATGAAACACACTACTGCCCTTTACCGGACAGCGGCATCCAATAAGAATCTCCACTGGGGCACATGGGTAAACAAACCATGGCAGCCATCTTGTCTCCACTGGCGTGTTCCTGGCAGTGCGTCCTTGTTCCGCCGACATATGGCGGCCATCTGGGAAGGCCCAGGGATGTCGGAACACTGTGATTGGGCAGCGTTCAGGGGGCTATGGATCGTATTAACCCTTCTGAGTCTCATTGCGGAAGAGGAAAGTGATAGGAGGGAGAGAGGAAGGGGTCCGGAGTGTTAACGCAGGTTCCTGCCAGACAGGTACTATGTGAAATGACATGCTTTTACTTTGGAAACACACAGTCAGCAAACTCAGTAAAAGTGTACACCCTGTGAAAAAATACACACACATTTTTTTCTAATACAAACACATTCACACACTAAACATGTGCACCCTATGTTAATCCCCCCATCCACACAAATACACACACACACACACACCACATTGAATTATACTCACAGCATTGACTGTAGTATAATTGGCATTGAGCAAAGTCACATTGTAGGCCTTTAAACGACAGCCGCAGTTTATTGTGGATACCATTATTGCTTTTATTCCATACATTGTTAAAGAGCTCTAATTTGACTCTGGCCTCTAAAATGTCCCCAATTTGTTTAGGGCAGCGTTGTGTTGAAATAACCATCTTTCCCCTCTGGAAAGAATCTGTTGCCACTAATCAGAGGCAGGAGAGAAACATCATAATCTGTAGCCTACAGGGCTAGTCAATATGTGAACGCTATTCATTGTCTCTCCTGTGCTGGTGTTTCTCACTACAAACCAGTAGGGACTATGGGTCAGTTTCCACTGCTGGGAAAGAGGAGTGGTGCCAGGAGAAGTAGGAGGCTGTGTGGCTGGGAGGAAGAAAAGAAAAGCAGGATTTCTTCCTCCCAACTCTCTCGTCTCACCTTGATATTACTTACTGACTGCAGAGCTCCCCTCCACGCATCTTCATCTCAATTGTGATCTCTGTTATTCTACTAAATCCTAATAGATCCCTCTGTCGCCTTTTATCTCTGTTCATCACTCGCTTGCATCCTCTACCTCTCCAACTCTCCTCTCTCTATTATTGCTTTGATTATATCTTAGTAGCCCCCACTCCCACCGTCCTTGTCAGATCTGTGTCAGGAGGAACGGATATAACCCTGTCCTGCCCAGGGCTGTGGTCAGAGCAGTGAATCCTTACACACCTCCCAACCTCTCCTGACTGGCCCCTCTTCCTCAGCCCTAGGGTCTGTGACATCACTGCTTGGCCTCTTCACCCCCCCCCCCCCCCCCCCCCACCCCCACAACACACACACCATCGTACGCACACAAATTAAATCAGCCTGACAAGATATGTATCATTCGGGTTTTTTTCCAGATTTCTGAAAGACCTGTGGCTCATTCGTCTTGTCCTTTTTGATGCATGCACATATACTGGACTTGTGGCCAAAATGTATTCAACATGGGCTGAGCAGATGTTAATATACCCCATATGAATTTGGTACGCGCCCAAAATTGCATGGATTCTGCCTTACTGTAGCTGTCAGCATCTCTGTGGAGGCTCACGCTATCTTGCAGAGCTCGTCTGTGAGAGAAAAACAAACCAAACCCAAGGCTGCTGGCTTTTGCAAGGTAACTGACAGCACAGGAAGAGAGCTTCGGGGAGAGAAAAAAACCTGCCAACAACCCAAAATGTGGTGTGTATTTGTGTCTGTGAAAGTGCCTTTGTTTCCTTTGCATGTGTGCACACTGCCTGCAGGTGTGGTGATGAGTACACGCACATGCATACATGCATGCATGCATACGTGCCCATATGTACGCAGGGAGTGTTGACTGTATGCTCTCTTTACCACACGCTGACCTTCCATGTCGCTGGCTGTGTAATGCTCTTCCTTCTGCCCGGTCATCAGGCTACCAGACTGTTTGTGTTGCTGCTTGTTGCATTATTCTCCCTTCTCGGCCCGTCGCCCTGGGAGATCATGATGAGTCAGAAGTCTTCAGCTCCAGGGGGAGCTCAGAGAGAAGGCATATCCCTCTGCACCAACCTGCTCCTCCGCAGAGAAGAGAGTATTTATGAAGACGACTACGGCTCCCGTTTAATGACAAGCCTATTTGCATATACGTCTGTACGCAGACAGTTAAACAGGCTGATATGTAGACAGAAACAGATCCACAGACTCAAGCACGCACACAAGGGCCTGCAATCCATCTGGCTTGGTATTGTTATGGCTGATGCTTTGCATAACATTCATGTGTTTCTCAATTAATGCTAATTATCTCCAGGATTATTAGACTGACTCATGTTCTGCAAAAGAAAGGTAGATGACGTTGAGGTTAGACAGGTAGAAAGGCAACCTGTTAGACAGCATCTTATGCCCACAAATCAAGCTGTATCTTACGTCGACCGTAGAATAGAGACTATTTGCAGTATGTGCCTTTTAAAGTTTATTAAAGTAAATACAATTACAGTCATGAACACAAGCTAGACACTGTCGCACGGAGAGGGCCTGCACTGGCTCGCGGTTGTCATGGTGAACAAGACTGCTACGTGAGGGAGGTGTGATGGAACATCATGTGGGCGCAGGAGGCGAAGTGAGGCCTTGTAAAGCGTCAAGTTATGCATGGCCACACATATACGGGACTGACTGCATCCCACACAGCACAGGACTGCTGCCTATAGTCTCCTGAGCATTAGGTGGAAACAAGCTTTAATGCTGGTTCATCGAGGATACTACTTGGGTTCATGACGGTTGCTGGAGTTTTGATGACTTATGTGCCAAGAACAGAATAGCTGATGCTTCGATAGATGCACGCCTCTCCAAAGCAAAGTTCCAGTGGTGAATAGGTTAATGCGTCTCGAGTTCTGGATGGTTTCTTTATGGGAGGTGCAATCAACAGGCTGGAATGTGTCCAACTAATCAGATTGAAACTGTACTTTGACATCAAACACCTCACTGTTTGAAGAACATAGAGTTCCTGTAGGCTCCAGCAGGGATATTGCACCTGCTGTACAATATGTATCTGAATATGCAAATGGAACCACTCTGAGAAAGTTTACAAAGTGCTTTTGAGAAAGGAGGGACGGGGATGGAATTCTGTAAAATGCTTTGTTTTCTTTTGATGAGACTGAAAAGCAAGCTCCTTCCTCTGTGTTCATGGTGGACTTGGCAGAATCCACCACAAAATAAACGAATGCATCTGCATTACACCAACAGATACATTTGTTAGTGATGGTTTATTTATGAAGATGGTCTCTTCCTCTTGAACTGTTTTTTTTTTTTGTACTGCGGAGTGAAGGAACTTCCATCTAAGATCGAGTTGAAATGTAAAAGCAAGAAAAGCCCTTATTCAAGAGGAAATGAATGCGTTTATTTAAATGCCAATGCCTAAACTATAATCAGACACAGACGTTTTAGACTGGCATATTTTTGAATCTGCAGAGGGTGTGTCAGGAGACAGATTTGAGTTTAGAATGCACACTCGATGTGATGTACCAATAGAATGTTACCAAGGGCTGTTTTGCTGCAGTGCTCTTTCCTTGGCCTCCACGCTCACACAGAACAACATAGGTATTTGCTGCCACTGTGTCTCTCCCATCCCAACCCATAGTCTCTGCAGTGTCTCTGCTGGATTTTGGAGTTAGAGGGGAAAGCGTCTTATAATAAAACTAGTCAAATGTGTTCGAATGGGCTAACAGTCAGGTGCTCACCAAGGGGAACCCAGTGAGGCCACCTCTGCACTTATGCTGTCAGTTGCCTTGTGATTTCTCTTAACGCTTCTCTCAGTGAGCTTACAGACAAGGTCTGGATACAGCAGGGATCTTGTGTAGCTTCAGAGTGATGCTGGTAGAGGCTCACTCTAGGAAGAGCCCGAATCTGTGGTTTGCCGCAAGCTCATTTTCTCGCTGCTATTGGTGATCAAGCTAATTGATTTCGGCATTTTACCAACAACTACTCGTCGATGGCTCTCCGTTCGCTCAGAATTGGTCAGTAGACGTATTTTTCTTCAGTCGTTCTCTCCGAACACGTGTTACTTCTATAAGAAGTTTGAACCTAAAACAAGTCTATTTTCAAAAGATAATAATGAGCCTGTGTTTCAGCTCCTAATGTAACAGTTGAAGTTTCATGCACTGGCGCATGGTTACAATAGAAAAAAAAAGTCATTTTTACAGCTCAGCCAATCACACAGCCGATGGGCAGCTCTTGTCTGTTGCCATGGTGACCACCTGTTAATATTCTGGTTGAGTTTTCCCCTGACAAGAGAGCGCACGCTACCCGCTACAGAGAAATCGATTGGACATTCCACCAGCAAATAAGGAGCTCTGTATTGCAGTGATGGTTAGAGAGAGTAAGAGAGAGGGAGAATTGCTTCTGCTGGAGACACACTGCTGTCCTTTAAGAGGCCACCTGAATGTCCTTGACTTTATGCTGAAGGTCGTTGAATGCATTGTGTTAAAACACTTGCTTTCAACTCTACCATCTCCTCTGTCATGCCACTGGGATAGAGCTAATGGTGTTCAGTGGAAGTGGGTCATGATCTGCCAATTAGGAAGTGATGATTTCCTTTAACGGTGCATGAACTCTGCATCCATAGCTTATTGACTGCATCTAAGAGACAGACCTATTCAACCTTGAGTTCAGCGGAGAGATATTTAGAACTGTGCATGAGAAGGGCGTGTTGAAGGCGTGTCAGACTCACACCCAATCATGCAACATACTTGATCTCACACAGGTGAGGTCAATTCTCTTTCCTATTCCCTCTTTCCCCCCCCCCTTTTTCACTATTTATTTGAAGAGAGAGAAAACTATTTCAAATTGCTCCAAGGCAGACAAACGTAAGTGAGACCACGTAATGAGGAAACAAGTCTGAGTCTAAAACACACCCGAACATTCTACTGCTCAGCTCTGCATAATTAAGGGGATTAAAAGCAGAAATGACTGAAAACCAACATTAGTTGTTTTTCATTTGAATAAACTCTAAATAATGATGTTTTTACGCAGACATCTGTTTTTTGTGTTAATCCCATATGTTTTCTCTCCATCTCTCTTGGAGGATTTCTGACTATGTTAATCAGAGATGACACAGCAGTTTGGTCTCCCTCCACCAACAAAACATCAGGCGTTGCCATGACTAATGCAAGGTCAGCAACGCCCACAAATGACTGGAAGCCCGGGGTGTGTCTACTGATCAGATGCCTGTCGTTACTCCAATGCCATAACTTTTCCATTTCCAAACTTCCTGCGAACTTTGTCAAATGTGTCTCCTCCATCGTTAAAGAGGAGAGGAGGAGTTTTTGACATCTGAGAAAAGCAGATTTCAACGTGGATGTTATGTGGTGTAGCATGGTGATTGTAGCATGGTGAGGTGTTGATGATGACCACCGCAGCCTGGCTGAACTGGAGTGCTTTTGCCAAATGTGTACCTTCACCTAAAGGTCAGGAAGCAAGTCATTCTTTTCCTAGATGATTCATGTTCCCTATCCCCCCAGGACGGACAAATCTGCCCTACTCCTCCCTTCCTTTTTTTTCTTCTTCCCATATTCTTTCATTATCCATGCCAGACTGGGAGCTTCTCAGAGATGGAACGCTCAATAGGACATGAATAATTGATTTCCTACCTGTTTGAGCCGTAAATGTCTGCCGCGCCATTGCAGGGGCGGGATTGAGGAGCTCAACATCCATGCTTGAGTGGTTTTGTCCCCCTGACCCAGTGTCTGTCTACTCTGTCCATCCAACAACCGCTGCATATGAAGACTATCCCAGAATAGCAATGGAGGTCATGCTTACTTAACTGCATAGCGCTGTGAATATCCTCTCAGCTTATTTCTCATTTCCCTTCATCTGCAGGAAGTGGGGTTGGCCGAACCCACCGCGTAACAGCAACGAACGTCCAAATCCCAACCAGTTCTGTTTTCGGACCCAATCATTCGAATTATTTGTTTGTGATTGAGCTAACGGTTGTCTTGACGACATTTTGGGGAGGGTTCCTCTGCTTCTGTCCCTGTCTATTGGGGTGCCAACCCTCCGTGGGACCTCCCTTCTTCCTCTCTCCTCTGATGTTAAGTATGTTAATATCTCTGAGGATCCAAAACGGCATCTTTTTTAATCTGGGGAAGCCAAGTGTTGGAGAAAGATAACACAGGAGGGAGAGAGAGAGAGAGACGGAGGAAGGCAAGCAAAATGTTTTAACGTTTTGATCTGAATCGGATGAATAATGCAGCAGAAAGAACTTTCTGGAGCCCTGGATCACATTAAAAGAATAGTCGAGGCACAGAGTTAGGGAGATTCAGGGCGAGGGGCGGTGGGAATGGTGAGTCTTGATAAAGCAGCACATCATAAAATATTCAAATATGTTTTCCCAAACCCACAGGAGTGCGTGCTTAAGTTAGGAGAAGGATATATAAAATGATTGGTGGTGATTCGGTCTGTGCACACGGTCCCACTACGCCACACTTCTATAAAAAATTGGGGAGAGACTGACATTTCCACAAATTTTTGTATGTGATCATGTCACATGAGATGCTATAGAGCTTTCTCTAAACCCAACTTTGATTCTGGTGTCTATCTCTATGAAGACTGTGGAGAAAAAAATTACACTTACATTTCCAAAACTACAAAGTTGATTGACAGGACATCATTATTTACATAAAAACCTTTTTGCAAAGTCACTGAAGATTAAATGTCACCTGATCGTTGACCTTTTGTCTGTAGGAAGATTGCATTGGTTCTAGTCAGGCGCTTGAAAGGCATTGGAACTGTGTTATTGGACTTGATTGAAACATTATTGGGGGGGCAATCATTAGTTAAGTTTGGTGATTCATCACCTTAACTCAATGTCCAGAATGAAGAAACTGAACACTGCAGGCTACCCTCTGACCAAAGCCTTAATTTATAATGAACGACAGATACAACCTATCCAGAGAATGTAGTCTGAGACACACCCTGAAGGAAGCTATGTCAATATTGGTCAGGAGGCAACATTTAAACAGCTATTTTATAACTGCTCTGGGTCTTGAAATAAAACCCCTCTTCCAGTAGGTCGTAGGAGGGAGGGAGAGAAGGGCTCCTGCCTGGGGACTGTGGGTTTCTTGGGCTGGACACTGTGGTCTCTGAACTGGGAGTGTGGAATGTTCTTTGGGAATGAGTGGGATCTCCACTCCCAGATCCATATTTAGTGAAAAGAAACATTACTAATGACCCATTGATCTAGCTGCATAAGCATCACAACCAGCATTATAGGACCGGTCCCCTGGGTGTATGTTTGTGTGTGTTTGTGTGCACTTAAATCTATGTTGACTAGTTTGGGTGTCATACACCAGAAAAGCAATTGAAATGCCTCCATGTTGTAATGAAAATGTGTTGAGAAACGTGGGGTCCTTTTTGCTATGTCTGTGAGACTAGCAGAGACGCACGTCACTTTTAATTCACCTGTAGCAAAACTCAATCTCCCCATCTCATGCATTCCACCCTAACAAAGCCTGGGCTAGGCCTAATTTGATTAGTCCTTCAGCCACTCTGGATTTGTAAAGAATGGGTTTTGAGTCATGCAAAGACCATCTATTTGGAACAAGATATATTTGGTTATACAATACATGATGTATTGCCTTTCAAGGTTAGTCGTTGTTGTGAAATTTTCATAACAGCACTTGATGGCTTGTGGCTGGTTGCAAAAGCCACATGATGATGGACACTCACTTAACCAGCCTCTTCATATCAAGGAAGAGATGAATGAGTAGTATAGGACTCTTGATAAAAAACCCTTTGTATGCATCTTACTTGAGATTGAACCTTTAACCTTTGCTCTTTGACCTCTGTCCAGGTGTTCTGAGCCTGCCGGACAGTCTGAACCTGCACCGTGACCAGCAGCGCTCAGGAAAGGGCAGTGAGGGACACGCCTACAGCCAGGCAGAGCTGAGGACGCTGGAGCAGTCTCTGTTAGCCACCCGAGTGGGCAGCATCGCTGAGCTAAGTAAGTGGGGCATTTTATCAACCTAGCATCGTGTTTACCAGACACACACAAGCACATACACACATAGATTTTCTCTTCTCTCTCTCTCTCTCTCTCTCTCTCTCTCTCTCTCTCTCTCTCTCTCTCTCTCTCTCTCTCTCCAGTTTATATCCACACACATACATGCATCTGCAGTCTACACACATGTATGTATTTGTTTTAACATACTGTATAAAACCTATGGAGGGCATTTATTGTACCAGGATATTGCAATTATTAGGCAGGGTTACTAGAAACAAATGCTTTTTGAATATTCTCTACATTTCAATTGTGGAATGCTATGCAGCAAATAATGACGCTCAGTTTCAGCCTGTTTTTCTGTGAGATTTTGCACCGTGGAAGAATACTCATTAGCCTCCTCCCAAAGGGAAGTTGTGATGGTCTATTGTCAGCCCACTTTTTTCCATTTGTTCCCCTCGCTCTTTTTCTCTAACTGTCCTTTCAGTCTCTGTTCCTTCATTTATAATAGTATTGCACTTTGACTCCCTGACACACCCAGGCCAGGGGCAGTTCTGCTGCAGCTGTTCCAGCACCTGTTTATGAGCCCTCCTGTGCACTACACCACCAAGGTCACGTCTTAAAGGATTTCAGCCTCATCTTGAAAGGATGCTCTGCAACTTTACCTCCGACCCCTGACCTCTCGCTCATATATAAATGGTGTCCCTCCCAACCGTTTTTACTTTGTGTGTGTGTGTGTTTGTGTGTGTGTGTACTTGACAGTTAGAGAGGGAGAGAGAGAAGGTGTGTGTGTGTGTCAGAGAGAGAGAGAGAGAGAACGAGAGAGAGAGACAGAGAGAGAGAGAGAGAGAGAGAGAGAGATAGAAAGAGAAAGAAAGAGAGAGAGAGAGAGAGAGAGAGAGAGAGAGAGAGAGAGAGAGAGTATGTGTCTGTGTGGCGTGTTTGTGCCTGATTATGTTTTATTTCCAAGCCCCACCAGGAAGTCTGACAGCTGAGGCATTGTACAAACCTTTATTGCATTTCCTCTTCCAAGCGCTTTTATTCGATTAACTAGTCTGCAACACATGAGGATTGTGATGAATGAATAGGATGAGTTGTTGAGAAATGAGAAACAGTCGTGTTTGTTCTTTTTGAATAGACCATGCCAGCTTCTGAATGGATGTCAGACCGTGCGGCTTGTGAAGATTCAGAGTGCCTCATTGTCGTCACATTTAACCGATCTGAGCAACTGGGGGACAATTTAGAGATCAAGAAACCAATCATGAACAATGTTTGCTAACGTTGCTGGGATCGCTCCAACATTTAGACAAACGGCAGGAAACGCAGGTTGCCTTTCTGTTGTGCATGCTGAAAAAGATGAGTCAATATCTATTCCTATAGCACAGCAAAAGAATGCCACCAGTCTGTGATTGCAGCTCTCCCTGTACAGCAGCTATTCACCACTAACAAACACATTTTGGCCACCAGTGCAAAACATTCCCATTATGCATCAGGTTAAACCAGGCAGAAGCAACACGGGGTCTGTGTTAGATTCCTGATTGTGTCCAGGTTGTCGGTCCTCCTGCATGGTCCTCATCTGACTGAGCATGGCAACCTCTGGGGTTGCAACATTCAATTCAATGTTTAACAGTCGGTTGGAAAAAATGTACCGCCAAATGACTTTTCTTTTCTTGAGAAGATTGTTCTGCATTTATGTCAAGCGTCTGCAATCACTTCACTTGCCCTTGTGGTCTCTGTAGAACTGTCTTTTTTATAGTGATTGTGTGTTGCTTAATGGTGCATTTTGTTTGCTATTTAGCAATGGTTATAAAAGGTAAAGACTGCTGTGCTGAGCTTCTGTGAATTTACGTAGCTATGGGATTGTACTGTTTCAGGTCAGACAGTCTTATTACGACTCCTAAGTGGTTGAGCAGAATACCGAAAAGCATAAATAAATCAGACAAAATATGTAATAATAAATAAATAAATTTCAGTCCGTAAAAAATTATAACCCCGATTGTAACCCACCCTAAAAGAGAGCGCTGGACAATAAAGTACTTGTGCGATGCAATTTGTCAGTGCAATTTCATGGCTGACTTCCACTTCTATTAATGGGTAATAAAATAGTCAGTTACAGCATGATAAACAATTCTTTAGCACTAACTGATGTATCCCATTACTAATCATTTCACTTTATGTTTAGAAATCTGTGTTGTGTCCTAAGTCATAGTACACAGGGGATGCAGGGAGCTGCTGCGTTCTGGAGTTTTGATCGCCCACAAAGCCCTTTAAGGGGAAACTTTGGAATTTCCCTGCATTTTCCACCAAACGTGTCACCTAGAGCCACACACACACACACACACGTGCTTGAACATGTGAAAATCCCACTCATAGTATAGGACATATTGCGACCAGGTGTGCGGAGGAGAGAGAGAGACTGTTCATCTGTCAGTGCAGTCACAGCCTGGTGGGTTGCCGTGGTCAAAAGCATCCACTAGGCAAATAAACTCTGTAATGTAATACAGTTGAGGCATTTTACAATGGGGCCCTTCCATTCCAAAGACTGGGTGTGCCTCTACCACAGAGGATGGTTAGCCAGCAGACCGGACGTCACAAGGCACATTTTGTCATTGACAGTTCCATGATAATATCTTACTACTTATTTGATGTATATGTGAATGGTTGCTGATCTTTTGTAGTTCATGCCCTGTCGTCACTGTCAGAAATCTCCCTTGAATGAATCATCACCATTTGCAATGAAGAGACAGAAATGTTACATATTCCCCAGGGCAGAGTGGTTCTTATCAAAGGAAGACCCCATGACTCTGTCAATGGGGCCTGCTAGATGGCAGATACGTCCTTGTCACTAAATTGCACTCGGATGTTTCTTCCTCCTCTTTGTAGTGATTCACCCGAGTGAAGAGCTGATGAAGTGCGTGTGTGTGTGAGATTCCCTGTTTGTGTGCGCATGTATGTGTGCGCGCGTGCGTGCGTGCGCGTGTGTGTATGTGGGGGGAGAGGGATGCACGCACTATTGCACGTAGAGTGACATTTGGCACACCCAAAAATTGAGAAAGGGCTCTTACACTTAGACTCGATCAATGAAATGTCACAAGGCTACAGATTCCTTACCCTCTCAGTACTGTCACTTATTTCCTAAATACATGTCAACGTCCATTATTTTATTCTTCCCTCAGAAAAATCCAAGAAAAATCCTCAGTCAGCCTGCTTCATCATCGTAGCAGAGGGAAGCGATGTCGCGCAATTATTTTGGCCCTCCTCGTAGACATGAATTTGCCCCTCTCCATTCAATCATGCATCATCTCTGTTATCGGTGAAGTGTAAAATGACCCACTTTTGATCTTGAGTGAGGAAAAAAAACTCAATGAGCAGATCTTTATGACTTCTGATCCCATGATTACCTCCTTCACTTACTATATCCACTTTTTGGACGTTGCTTTGAATATAAGCTAAAGGAACGAAATATCAAAATTGGTTATCCAGGGGTTGGATGAGTTGTATCAAGTTTCTAAGTATACTACCCTACAGAAAGGACTTATACTGCTCATTGAACTAACTATCGAATCGTTAATTGAAAGACAAAGCTATAAGCCGTGAATGACATCAAGACATTTTATACTGAGAGGGTGAAGGTGGAAAAACAGCATTCCTGTCATCTCTCACTCATTACCTCTGCACCTTTGATCTCTTACAGGTGTCTAGGGATGCTAGTGCCCTTCAAACCCATCCATCCATCCCTCTCTAACTCCATTTCTTGCTCGCTCACTCCCTCCCTCTCTCCATCTCAGAGTTTGTTATGAGGAAGAAAAAACTCCTTCATCAAGTCTCCTGCAGGAATGCCCTAACACATCTGGGGCTAGGGGATGTCTGTTTCCCTTATCTTTCTCCCTGCACCTTCAAGAGAACAGCGAGGGCTCTGTGTCAAGATGCGACCGCTCCTACCTCTGTCCCTCCCTCCCTCCCTCATTTCATCCTACACACAGACACATGCTAAAAAAAAGCCTTGTACTGATGTCCCCTGATACCCTTAACAGGGTGAACTCCCTCTTGTACGCTCGGGGCTAGTGAGGGTAGAATAATGTTAGAGAAGCACATTCTGAATCTGTTATAGGGTTGGACTCCACCCACAGACTGTGTCTTAGATATAAGACCTAATTTCCTCGGTTAAATAACCTAAACATGGGTCTTAAGGGGAGCTGGAGGCAGGATTACCGACTCATGTTGGTGTATCGGGTCTCTGACCCCTGCATAAGCTTGTTGGTCAATTTGAGATTTCCACTCGGACTTGAATGCTGCACATTTGGTCTCTGAGTCCCCGTGATGGATTCTAATTAAGGTGCGACAAGTGTGATGTAACGCCTTTCCACGGTGCTCCAGGGGATGAGTGTGTTTGTGCAAGCGTGGCTGTGTGTGTTTGGTGTCTGTGTGTATCTACATTGGGGGCGTAATTATTTTTTGCAGGTAATCCTGTATGCAGGTGTTTGTGTGTGTGTGTGTGTGTGTGTGTGTGCGTGTGTGTGTGTGTCTGTGTGTGTTGCGTGTGTATGTTCTGTGTGCGCGCACACTGACAGATGTTACTCATCAATAATTGTTATCCGGTTGCTAAAGTCCTGAAAGGTTCCTCTCTTCCTCTACCATTTATCCTCCTTCTTTCCTTATCACATTTGTTCCTTCTCATTGTTTTCTCTAGACTCCAAGTACAGAAGATTGGCCACAATTCAGGCGTTACATTCTAGAGTGTTCCATAGCCTTATCCTCTATAATGCAGGGTTCTCCGCCCAAGGCGCCTCTTGCATTAATGAGAGCTAGAACCTAAGCAGCGTGTGTTATAAGAAGAGAACAGGGAGAAATGCAGGCTCACTAATTGAGCTTTATGGCAGAGGTCTGTAGTGGAAGTGGTTTGGGATAATTAGTTGATGACAGGAATGACTTGTTCTGAATTGTTTCCAAGGCACACCAGAACCCTTTTCCTCTCAAAGCTACAAACCCCATAGTTGTACATAAGTAACTATTATCTGGATTATGATTCAAATCTAACATGTTTGTGAATATATAATTACATTGGATTCCCCAAGGTGTAATGGACAAGAGCATGATTTTGATGTACTTCTCTCTCTTTCCAGTACCCTTATAGTCTAAATATAGCATTCCCTTTCCCAAGAAACAGTATTAACCTTTGTGTCCAATCTAGAAGACCAAAGCCCTTGCCAATAAAAGCTATACCACGAAAACAAAATTATAGTCATTTCGGAAGGGTTCCTTTGGAACCTGAACATTACCTGTAAACCCAGGAGACTGAATATTCATGAAACCTACCAGCACTCCATTAGACTAACCAGCATGGCATTGCTTTTCCGAGTAAGAAGGGATGACGCACAGCCAGGCAGCCTGTGGAGAAGAGGGTGCATCTTTACCAGAAGTTGGCTCTGGATAGCCTCTCTTCGCCAGAAAGAAAGACAATCTAACGAAGAGGTCTGCCGTATTACGCTATTGTTCTGCCATCTGAGGATAACCCTACAATTAGACAGAGCTATTATCAAACTGCAGGTCGTTATTCCCTCCCTTTTTTAGACGGATAGTGAGCATTTTTAGACCAATAGTTAATGAAGAGCGTGTTTGCGGAGTAACATGGTAGAAAGCATTTTGTCTTCTATTTTTATTTGAGTCATCTTTTGTAGTTTTTCTGCTTCGACACCTCCTCACCAAGTCCAATAATATCTAGCAGCTGCAGTTGAGCTCCATTGTGAAGGATGTCATTGACCTACATGAATAAATGATGAAGACTACTGTGACACCAAGACCCTGCTGTGTCTGCTAAGTTTGGGATATTACTGAATACTGAACACTGTACTCTGCTAGTACAGGGTACATGCCAATGCATTATGGGTAATCTCCTGACTGTGGTCGGAATTAAGTCTCCTTGTAGGAAATAGATCAGTGGTAGAACAACTCCCGAAACAGAATTACACGAGAACACTGTGACATTGATGCCTACCAATTGGTTTTTAAGTATTTGAAATTCAACCCCCGTGCCCATCGCGCCGTTCTACAACTGGTTGTTACCTCACATCCATTATTTAGCATGTCTATCACTGACTAATTCCTGGTGTGCTGTAAATGTACCTGCTGGGACTGTGTTGATGATGACACATCTTCTAATTAACTGTCGTTAATAGTTGCCAGGTAATTGCTAATATGCCCCCAGATAGTGTTTTATGCTCAGGATGTTATCACGTGGTGATTATAGGCTTTCACTTCAGTCCTGGGGAGTTGTAGACAATTACATTTCCTCAGGGAATGTGACACTGGGAGACAGAAGAATCGTCAACCAGGCATGAAACAAGATAACTCTTTGCATATCATGCACTTGTTGCTCAAAGACATTATTAATTAATGTTATTCTGTCAGTAAGACACAAAAAAGTAAAGATTGATGTGCATACAGTATGTATAGTATTGTACAGTATCTCATATTTGGTGTATTGTTTATTTAGTATCGTTGCCATGTGGCTTGGTCTCTGCCATTGGGTCATGTTGTAGTATAAGGCAGGCCAAGTACCTGATCATGTTAGGATGCATGTGCTTTAAATGAAAACTGTCTCCAACCTTCCCACAATAGGAAATTAGCAGAATAATGTATTTTGGAAGAAAAAAACCCTTATTACCTCAAACTTGCTTTAAAATGCCAAGTCTATTTCATCACTGAACCCTGTCAGACAACGGCCATTCAAACATCAGTGGATAAATACAATATTCTGTTTGAGGCAGTTCCAGAGACCTATCTACCCAAAGCCTTTACATTCTTACTATAGGGCCCAGCAGGCCACTGAGACCCACTTCTCTGGAGTCTTGCTGGAGCCTCTTGAAGTTCTCCACATGGCTCACCACTAGGGTCAATAATGAGGTCTCCACATGGCTCACCACTAGGGTCAATAATGAGGTCTCCCTTTCCTCTAGCGTAAGCCGTGCTCACAGTGTCATTTTCCAAAAAAAGGCAGTTCTCATGAAATGAGAAAGGTGAATATACTGTAGGTTTTATATAGGGGCTTTAAAGAGATCTCATTATTCGACATCTTAGAACAGCACACCACCGTTGAACACAATCCCCCATCGCTGGGGTCATTAGGAATAAGGAGAAATGCAGAATGGTCTCAGAACTGAACTGTTTTCCCTGCTTAGTTCTGGTCAGATGAAGCGTAGCCCTTTCAGACCATCTGTGGAACAATTATAGTACTTTAGAAGGACGACGGTGTCATGGGTGTAGGGATCATTGCAATTGGAATCAGAAAGTAAAAGCTACATTCTGGATAAAGACATGGGCCCGCTAAAACATCTTTTAAGGAGATACAGATTGTGGGTCGATGCCCGAAAAACCACATTTGTGCATCTGTGCCTCAAAACTTGTTTACCAACCATTACAGTCATTTTGAAGTTCTTCTTGATGGAGTCCTGACCCAACTTTAGACGTGGACTTTTATTTATATCTGCATCATGTTTGAAGTCCCTGTTTGCTGATGTTTGACTACATGGGCTGAGTTGTCTGAAGGCTGAGTTGCAGCCCCTTGAAATACAGTTCCAAGCTCATGGTTTTCATGTTGTGTTCTCAAAAGGACGCAGATCCGATTGGATGTTTTGTTTTTGAAACCTGGATACCAATTCTAGGACACTGAATTGTATTGTTCAAAGCCCTTTTCAATCACATCAATGTACAGCTAGTATAGTATGTTCAGCAAAACCCCAATGAGAAGACAGAGGGATGTCGTTTGCAGTTGAGGGCTGTGTCCTCCCCAGCTTGACTGCAGATGATGTGAGGTCCAGATTGTGTTTCGTCACCCAGTCAAGGCGGTCATGTTTGGGCCGCAGTTACTGATCCAGGGATAATCTGCACCGGTAGCAGACGCTAGAGAGAAGGAACAGCCTCGCTGTCTTACCCAATCAAATTTTGGCAACCGGACACACGTGTCTAAACACATGCTAATATTCTTTTTTGTTGATTTCTGGGACTTCATGTTGGTAGCTGTGCCTGCACGCGTGTCTGTAGACATGATCGTGCGAACGCATTCTTGTGTGTGGGCGTCATCGTGCGAGCGCACGAGGAAGGCGTCGGGTGAAAGTGCGGGTGCATGAGATTGTGTGTTTGTTCTTTGCTATGTGTGTTGCGTTTATGTCAGTCCATTTACGAACTTCAACAGCAGGCCTCCATCAAACAGATGGTGGGTTCCCGGGGTGTACAGTACACTTACCCGGTCAACTGTCTATGAGGTGAAAAGGTTTATGCACATCCAGCTGCCTCATCTTAATCAAACTCTTTGGCTTGAAGACACAGTGTGTCAGGTTTTGTAGTGTTTGAACATGGTCAGGCTGGAGTGTGTTTATGTTTGGTACGTTGTTGTTGCGCTGGGTTTCCTAGCAGAGGCAAGCTATTGGCGTTATTCAGAATTCAACTTGTGTGTGTATTTTATATGAGTTCTTGTTTTCGAATAGGACCTTTAAAACAAACTAATTTCTCATTTTTTACATAGTTTTGCCAAGAAACCTTGGGTGTTCCAGTAAACTAAGTAAATAATTAAATCAATGAAGTTAATAATATATCTGGAAAGGCTTCAGCGGGTCTAGACTGCAGCATTTTCACTCTCATAACGGCACTATTATTCTAGAATCTACTACTAATGACCCTATCAATAAACCTCTGAGAAGCTGCCTGATGTTGGACAAAGGCATAACCATGCTGCACTTTAAGATTCCCTGCTATATATTACCCTGAGGTATATTCATGGAAGTGATGAAGTATTGAAGAGGCAGAATCTCTCTCTACTTCTGTCTTTGCATAATCTACGTTGTATGGCATCTCTTCATCCTATCTTTACTCTCATGCTCATGGTAAATTCAATCCAATCAGGCTTAAAGTACAATTACACTATGAGTAAAAAAATACTAGTGGGCTTTTACTAGACCCAGTCATTTACCAAACTCGGGATTGTGTGGGTGTGTGAATGAGTAATACTATTGTGAGTCATAAGGTGTGTGACAGAGAGAGCTGTTTGAATGAGGGAGTGCATCACTATTATAAAAATAAATTGTAGAGGCCCTCAAATCTCTGTGTGTTTATGACAAAAACAATGGCTTGACTTCAACAAATCAGCTCTAAAGCACCATTGTATGGAATAGAACACAATAGAACTGAATAAAACACTAAAGAACAGACCAAACAATGTTGAGAAAGTCTATGAGGGCCTCACCTCAGGCCTCATAGAATCAAAACATACGTTCAGCCCTTATCCAAAACCCCAGGTCATCCAGTGATTTTCTACACCCTACCTATATCTATTCTGCCGATACAGAACCAGAGCTTACTATAGTGCCTGTTCCTGTTATTCCTTGTTCAAGGTGATCTGGTATCGCGGGCTATGCACCACCTCCAACCTCTTCACATCAAGAACCCCAGCAATGGAACGCCTGTCCACCAGAAGAACAACTCTGTGCACTGGGAACCCGAAGCGCTGTACACACTCTGCTACTTCATGCACTGCCCCCAGATGGAGTGGGAAAACCCCAACGTGGAACCCTCCAAGGTCACCTTGCAGACAGAGAGGTGAGAGAATCAGGAAACCTCCCACTCTGGAATGTGTCCCTCGCTGAATGGTGGGTTACATATGCAGAGGACGGCTAGGAGAATGGGCTTCGATAAGATCCAGGTAGACTTATGTTAATGATATTTATGTATATAGGTCAAGGCAGTCAAATCAGAAGTTACTGTACCTCTGCAGAGGACAAGAAGTGCTTCTGATGGATTGCTGGAGGATTGACACTGGCACATCATCATGTCATTCCTTCAGATGGATGGACAAGGGGGAATAGGCTGGGATGGACAGACGTCTAAACTCCCTCTCAGAAGAGTTCAAACGGCCTTTTGAAGACCCAAGGGAGAGTGATGAATGTCAGGCAGAATGATGCGTCAGCAAGCTTGCAGGTCCCTGGAGAACAGATGCTCTGTTTAGCATTCTGCTTCAAGGCTGAAGCTAAGCTGAGAAAGAGGAAGAGAGAGAGGGAGGAGGGGAGAAATAGGGAGAGGGAGATGGAGAGGGAGAGAGGGGGGTTGAATGTGCGAGAAGATTTGAGTTTTTGAGAAAGTTTGTTCATTCGGGAGCCTTACCAAAGCCTCCACAGATCTGCAATAGGTGTTATTTACATACTAAGTGTAAGAATCATTTTATAAAGAAGGTTTATTTCAGTGCAATATAAATAGCCCAGAATATATATTTTTGAATGTGATTCTTAAAACTATAAAGGTACTGTTAAAGCAGTTTTAGACTAAGATATTGTAGGATGGGATTTCTTTGCAACCAGTTCTTTGTGTTGGTTTTTATGGGCTATGCCAAGGAGTAACGTTAACCAGCAATGTTTTTCTTTTAGCTGGGCCTCCTCCATCTCCCGCCTTCTCTCTACTTCAGACAAGGATGAATGAGAAATGTCTTTGGAATAGCATTCTTCTGTTTAAACATTAACTCTTAGGGAAAGGGAGGAGATTGGTAGTGTGCAATATTTCACCCTGCTTCTGAGAAAGACTTGCGGTTTCCTTTTTTTTATATTTGCATTACTTTTTGAGCTAAGATTCCTGGCAGTGTGTCATGGTTTAAAGGTGTCTAGGAAAACAGCTCGGTCAATTTCTTTGCAAAAAAAAAATGGTGCTGCTCTAAAAGAAGAGGCCAGTTAAACACAGCACTATTATCTGAGGGGTAGCATTAGTTGTCTTGTTTGCGGTCTGTTTACTCAATATACTGTAAAGTTGCATTCACCTCAGGGACTCTTTAAAGGAGCCCTTCTAACTTTCTTTGTCAGGACCTAGATAGCCAAGTGTAAACAACTACTAGTCTACACTGCGGATTTCTTCGTTTACAACGTATCCAGTTTATTGGTCCACATATTTGATGGAAGACTATTTTAGGTGTTTTATTTTATGGGACACAATATTTCTACCTACTTTCTTTAAACTTATATGGATGGACGATGGTATTTTGGACGTCATTTCTCTGTGATTGATACCGGTAAGAGTTCTAGATTGAATGAGCATTCCCTCAGCTGCCCAGCTATAATGATGAGTTTTATCTCCTTACCCATACACGAGCAGCTGTAACGAGAGGACCTATGACATGAAAAAGCCTGCTTTCATCTTTGCCTGGTTAATTAAAATCATCATCTTGCCTTCCCCGTGGTGTCTAGTGTTGATAGCTTGGAGATTTGAGCATTTTCGCTGTCACTGAACAGAGGCAGGCAGATGATTCTCCTCACCGACAGGGTGAGGAGGCAGACATATGTGACTGTAAAGAATCACAAATTGCAGTTTTGTATCGCTTCTCTAACTCAGAGAAGGAGGGAGAGGCAGGGAGTTGGAGAGGCAAAATTGCAGGCAACAGATGGGTATTTCTGTCATTTACATAATGTGTAATTAGTGAACGTACGGGCAGCAATGGAATAATATGAATATTAAATGTCAGATAGTAATGGTTCATTGCTAGATGATAATTGAGGTTTTTTTCCATAATATTGCAGCCTAAAGTTTTATTGACAAAAGAACAAGAACAAGAACATTTTCAGGAAATATAAAGTGTGTATACCCACGGTACCGTTTAGACAATCCTTCACCAAGCAGAAGTGCTTGCAGAGTGAATAGTAAACACGGACAGCAGTGACAAAAGTGCCTCTTCTTCTGACAGCTCGATGAGTTGAGCGGATGCGAGTTGGGAGGCTGAATACTGTGTCCCCCTGCAGGCCTTTTCTGGTACTGCCACCACTGATGGAGTGGATCCGGGTAGCAGTGGCCCACACAGATCACCGTCGCAGCTTCTCTGTGGACAGCGACGATGTGAGACAGGCTGCTAGGCTGCTACTGCCGGGGGTGGACTGCGAGCCGAGACAGCTCAAGTACGGCATCTTTCTCTTTTGTCTGTCTTGTGAGTTTGTCCATCAAACCGAAGGTACACAGAGACATGATATTTGTTCAAAAGTGCCTGTTTGTGATGAGTTGTCAAAAGGGAATTTCAGTGGTTGGCTTTACCATGGCAACAGTTACAAATAATAAGTGGCTTGAATGACAAAATTGTTCAAAATGGATATCTCAGTTCAATTTTCTTCTCTTGTCACTGACGCTCTTTCTTTCTCTCACTCTGTCTTTTTCTCTCTTATTCTCTCTCTCTTCCTCTCACTTGTTCTCTCTTTAACTATCTCTCTCTCTCTCTCTCTATCTCTATTTCCCACTCTCTTGCCCTCTCTCTGGACCTTTGTTCCTCCCTCCTTTTCTTCCAGGGCCGACGACTGTTTCTGTACCACCAGGAAGCTGGATGCGGTGTCCACTGAAGCTAAGTTCCTCCAGGACCTCGGCTTCCGTATGCTCAACTGTGGCCGGACCGACCTGGTCAAGCAGGCGGTCAACCTGTTGGGACCTGATGGGATCAACAGCATGAGCGAGCAGGTCTGATCAGCTCTCCCTCACCGGATGTCTCCCCCACCCCTCCCTCCCTTCCTCCCTCCCTCCCTCCTTCCCTCCCTCCCCTCCTCCTCCCCATGTTGTCCCTGGTCTAGAAAAACGCTACCTCCTCTCTGTCCAAGCGTGAAATCTGTTGGTCGTTTACATGTAGCACCGCAGTGTGTCGTGCCTGTTCGTAGGCTTCACCACACACATCGTGAGCTACTTGAGCTGAAAGGCTCATCGATCAGCCCCGTCCTCCTGGATACAAGTCTTCATGTTATCAGGTGTTTTGGCCCTCGACCCAGTCGATGGGAACACCATCTATTGATGCGCCGCAGAGAGTGGCAGCTTATGTGCAATCAGATTGTCCACAGTCCACACACAGGGCTTTTGTCTGTCCAATCATGCAGGCCTGGAGGGTGTCTTGGCATTTGCTTGATAAAACAGACAGTAGATCTTCCAGATTACATAAAGCCTGTTTGTATGAAGCTTTCTTCATCGCAGATGTTTCTGTATTTGAGTGTTCTTCTCTAAATGTCTCTAGAAGGATATATTTCAAAGCAAGGATTGGAAATATGCACTTCCAAGCTGCACGTGTTCGATGGAGTGTGGCTACCACTGAATGTGACTAATGGACACCATTACACACCATTGCCATTGGCATTGATTCAGTCCCTCACGTCGTGTTAGATTTCAAGATGTGATTGCAAGGAGGGACGTTAGCAATTGTGTTTTCTTGTGAAAAAGTTAAGTGGTCCGGGAAAAAGGCAGCAGTGATGTGTCATTACTGAGAAGGACTTTTTGGCTAATCAGGAGTCCTCCATTTCCCTTCTGCTGACTGCAGTGGTCTTAGTGTATGAGATTCTGTGATAAATCTAAGATTACTAATGGTCTATTAGTCAATGCTTTGAAACTTTTTGTTTTGTTTTTGGCAAGCCTGGTAACAAAGCGTGTAATACACGCCATGATTCGGTTTGAGGCCAACACTTGCCTTTTTTCTTTCTTCATGAATATGATAACATATTTTCAGCACAGAAGTTGAGTAATACGTTATATATGTTTCTGTCGGGGTGGATGGCTAGATTAGAAATATCTCATGTTATCGCATGTTTCTACATCGCCCGTGTCAGGTATAGCACTTCCATAATGGAGCCCTCGTTTGTTGTGAAATACTCTGTATTAATACAATTCCATTCAAGGTATATTTGGTACTGTGTACTAGTAGGAAGCAATTTCCTCAGGAACGGGTCACCAATTGATGGGAGTGTGTCAGAGTCACTTGTAGTTGCTGCGGCTGTGTCATCTATTCAGTGCACAAAATGATAGATTGTGCTATTATGTTAACATATTTGTGTTTGATGTTAAAATAAATATATCTACTCACCCCTCGCTCCATCTTCTCTCCTCCTATTACTCCCCCTTCTCTTTCATCTCTCTCCCATCTCTCCTCTAACCTCTCCTCTGTCTTCCTCATCCCCTCTCTCCCCCCTTCCCTCACCTATGTCTTTCCCCTCTCCCCCATCTCTCCTCCTCTCTCCCCCATCTCCCCTCTCCCCCTGTCTCCCCTCTCTTCTGCCCTCTCTTCTCCCCTCTCTCTCTTCTTCCCCCCCTCTCTCCCTTCTTCCCCCTCTCTTCTCCCCTCTCTTCTCTCCCCCCCTCTTCCCTTTCCTGCAGGGGATGACTCCTCTCATGTATGCCTGTGTGCGTGGAGACGAGGCCATGGTCCAGATGTTGCTGGATGCCGGGGCAGACATCAACAGTGAGGTCAGTGTCTATGGACATTCTCAGAGGCAATATCAGTTCTGCCTTTCTGTCACAGGCAGATTTGTATCCCAGCGTAGTTGGACTGTCAACGCAAGTTGTGAACCCTGTGTTGTGCTTCGCTGTGCAGTACTGTGATGTTGTGTGCTGTATTATTCTGTGCTGTATTGTGAAATGTTGTGCGGTTGCGTGCCGTGTTGTGATGTGCTGCACTGTGCTGTGATGTCATGTGTTTGCCCTGTCCTTCATCTCTCATCTTCTGTCCTGCCCTGTGGTATGCTTTCTGTTGAACGAGTGGCTTGTTACATTAAGTGCATCTAAAGTGGGTGTTGAAAGTCCCTAAAGATAGTTTAAGATACATTTAAAAAGGAAGATGGCTGGGATAGTATCTAATCCATGTAGCCTTCTGTAACTACTGAAGTAAAAAGTGAGATGCACTCGGTGTAAGACACCACCACACGTCTCATACATGAAGCCAGTCCATTTAGATTCACCATTCAGTAGGTCCTGGGTGTTGTATGTTAAGGTGGTGATTGAGTATAATAATGTGTATTGCAAAATGCTTCATGGATCAGATTTCCTTGTAGACCAAATGTGTTGAATGGCTTGTGACTGTCCCACTGTCTCCCATTGGTTGTGATGTAATATGATGTAGAATGGACATGCTAACTCGTGTAAAGTATCAGATGGTTACACACAAGTCAGAAAAACATTAAGAATGTATGACCAGGTTTCAACATGGTTGTTGATGCAATATTACTTACTGAAATTTGTGTGACATTTTACGAAGCTTTTGATGGTAGAAATTTCCCAGTCAGGGGATTAATAAAGTATAATTCACACCTCCTTCAAAAAGCCTGTTGTGGCGCAAATTCATAATATGTCAAGTGGTCTTGACTCGCGCAGTACACCAGACCTAGATGGAACCTTGTACAGTGAGGCTAGAAGTAGTTTGTTTCCCTCGGCTATTGTTCATTTCCTCCTGAGTCACCACTGGCCAATTCCAAAGTGTTGGACAGTCATCTCCAATTATATGTTCTTCACGGACTGCTTTCCCCTTAATAAAACACCATTTAGAGCTGACAGCAAGGAAACCGTTTCAGACTGCAGTTAGGCCTTTGGCTAGGTAGAAACGAGTGTCCCAACTAGGACTTCAGTTGTTGAGACCAGGAGTGTGAATGGGACAATGGGAGCTCAGTCATGAACAAAAGCCATGTTTCACTGACTGACACGCCAAGGAGAGATGCCGTCAATCCGAGGACTCCCGCTACTTCCTGCTTCCGCCTCCCTCTTCTTCCATATTCCTTTATTGACCCTCCGCCTCTTGTTCTTCCTCCCCCTTCCTTCCTGCACTGAGAATGTTAATGGCTGTATATCTGTCTCCCTGAACTCCACCTATGACTTCCCAGGTGCCAAGCACAGTAAACAAGCACCCCTCAGTTTATCCTGAAACACGCCAGGGGACGCCACTCACTTTCGCCGTGTTACACGGACACGTCCCTGTCGTCCAGGTAGTGACGTTTTTGACCTGTAACCCTTGACCTTTTGAGACCCTGTAACCCCTGATCTGTGTCCTTCAGCCCTTATCTGTGTGCAAAGAAATGGTTTTTATTATGATCAAATATAATAATAACAGCTAGACACCATCAACATACTTTACTCAAATACTCAATACTCAAATATTCCAATTTTCTTTGAAATGACTGTACATGTTTGAGGCTGACAATGAGAGGAGCACGGCATTGTCTGTGCTTGAGACGTGCTTACTTCTTGAAGTTTGTTTCATCCAAATGAAGATATTGGAATGTCTAGCTCCAACTGGAAACTGAGCTATTCTAATGAAATCTAAAGAAAAGTGGGAGATGCATCATCAGCCTCAGTGGACTTCTCACCAGTGTCCTCTCCATTTCCAGAGCTTATTTATGATGCAGTGAAAATTACAAACTGCTTTTGGCTCCGAGCTGGATTAGCATCCTCTACCGCGCAAGTTCTGCTTAATTATTTACCCAAAGCGCTGTAATAAACTACTGAGTTTATCAAGGACATCCCTCCCATCGACAGTGTGTTGGCTCCTTTGTAGTTCATCTCCAAAGGAAATGGCAGCTAACTTCAGGCTTCTCAACTAAACAATTTCAAAACAGCCAGAACCTCAGTGGAGTTACAAGTCTAGCCAAAACATGGAGCTAGATTTGAACAGGGACGTTTGAGAGAAACAGACCTTCAGACTATATTTAAGCTTAGAAATCTTTGTGAGGTAAGCATTGTTGAGATTCCGTTGGTAAGGTGTGTTTTTCTTGCCCAACTATCCTTCTACTTCTCCTCTTGATGTCCTACCTCCCGTTCTTCCTCCCTCCCTCCTTCCCTCCCCTACATCTCTCTCCCTCCTTCACACCTTCCATTCCTCCCACAGCTGCTGCTGGACAACAGAGCAGGTGTGGAGGGGGCCCTGCAGGATGGAACAGATAACTACACTGAGACTCCCCTGCAGCTGGCTGCTGCTGCAGGTACTGCTCCTCAACAGGGTGGAGGCTTCCTGCCCTTACGAAGGCCATGCCTAGTCATCCCTGAAGACATGGGATGTGGAAATGATGTTTAAAGAGGGTTTAGATTAAGGAGAGAGTGTCTCTATTCAGCTGTGTCGGCATGTAATGTGTGTCATATGACTCATGTCATACTGAGTCGACTCTTTGTATCCAAGGTGTAGAATTCAATGTGCATGTACGTTTGGTAGAAGCACTGTGACACAAAATTGTTGAATCCCTGTGTCTCACTCTCCATGACCCTGGCAGAATGTAGGCAGATGGGTTGCCATGGCAGCTGTTGGTTGAAGCAAAGATCTATAGGTTATGAATATTAATATTAGCTCTAATTGAGTAATACTGTGGTATTGCCGCAGAGGCCATTCTTGCGGAGACAATGTGATGCACTAAAGCCTGTTTGTGTTATTCTTAAAGCAGCGTTCAGTTGTGACTCATTCTATTCATTCCATTAGAAACTTGTCCTCATTGCTTTTAGTTATTCGGGTCAATTAACCCTAGCCGCTAACACAGCGCTAAACTTACTTCGCAGAGCGATGATTCATGATAAGGTACATTACGGCACTACTCTTGTCGGTTGTAGTTTGTAAAGTAGGGCAAGCCATTTTGTGAACAGAGTGCTCTATTACTGCATACTGTCTTTGTGGATGGGCTTCAAGTATCCAGTGAAATGGTGTTCCCTCGACAGGAAACTTTGAGCTGGTTAGTCTCCTGTTGGAGAGAGGGGCTGACCCCATGATCGGGACCATGTGTAGAAACGGTATCTCCTCAGCTCCCCTGGGAGATATGAACTCCTTCAGCCTGGCCGCAGCACATGGGCACAGGTAACACACCACGCACCCACACTACACATCCCACCGCCTTACAGACAAACCAAACCCACGTTCTTACATGCACACTTGCACCTCAAATCTTGTACTTGAAATGGCAATTCACACAGTAAAAAAACACACAATGAGAACACATTTCCTGTACACGTCCCTTGCCCCTCCAAAAGAACACAATCGACTGGCAGTTCCATTGTGGAGTATCCCCGCGAGTGTCCCTCAGCGTAATAAGCTCGAGAATTCCTCCCAGTGTCTCCCTTGTCTGTTTCCTGTCCCAGAGCGCGGCACAGCAGTGTGAAAACCTCATTAAGATTCAAAGCACAGAGCTCCATCAGAGGAAAGCAGGAAAAGCCAACACCATAGCTGCCTTATGAACACAATCAATTACACGAAGAGCTCACTGCAGCATTTTAGAGGGACGCCACACTGTCCGCTTCACTCCGAAACAAGCCTCCAGCTACATGGGCTCCAGCACACTTCTCAAGAACGCTTTATCATTCGGAATTACTGTTATTGGGGATCACATGTCATTGAATGCGCGGTTTGTCTCTTGGACCGCAATAAAATAATGAATCGTCTGCCTCCTCGTTGCTTCTTGGTGACTGCAGACTCATAGATCAAAGACGCATTCAAATAGCGATGTGATGTTGCATATCGCTCAACTTAATCACAGGGTCTATTAAAACAGGAAACAAGTGCTGTATGTAAGAAAGAGATGTGTATGTTTTCAGTTATGGTTGTGCGAAAACCTATTATCTTTGGCAAATAGCAAATTGACTGGGCTAAGGTCCATCATTGAGTATGTTATCAATGTTGTCATCTTCTATGCCTGAATCTCTCTCTTCTGTCTGTCTCTTTCCACCCATCCCTTCATTCCATTTGTTTAGGAACGTGTTCCGGAGGCTTCTGTCTCAGGCAGAGAAGGAGAAGGGTGACGTCCTCTCCCTGGAGGAGATTCTGGCTGAGGGCTCGGAACCAGGGGGGGAGAAGAGGGCCTGTCCGGCTCCCCCGGCCGTGGATGGGACCCTCCAGCGAACAGGAAAGGCCAAACTGAGGGCCCTGAGAGAGGCCATGTACCATAGCGCAGAGCACGGCCATGTGGACATCACCATAGACATCCGCAGCTTAGGTCAGAGCTATAAGCTAGCGCGTTAACGACAACGTCGTCTCTCTCTGTCCCACGCCGCCCGCTCTCCTGTCCTGTCCTGGAGCTGTGCTCATGCTCGTATCTGTCCAGTACACGTTTGTCCTATCATCTCTGGTCATCCAGTCAGTGTTTAACATCTACAGTTGTCTTTAAGTGTGTATATCAAAGCCAAACTGTACATAAAGACCATATACCTGTACATATATATAGCCTATTATTACACAGATCCAGGCATCTAGGCACCTTATGTTTTACCCCATAACTAAATATTAACATACCGGGCCGAGGCAGACAGTCAGTCTTGAAGCCATTCCATTCCTTTGTTGGCTTTTCCGCAGCAGGTTAGCTTTGAAGCCCTTTACGGACTGTGTTGACTTATTGATGGTGGTGTGTGGCGTTCCTAGGCGTCCCCTGGACTCTGCACACCTGGCTGGAGTCTCTCCGGACCTGCTTCCTGCAGCACCGGCGCCCGCTGATCCAGGGCCTGCTCAAGGACTTCAGCTGCATCCAGGAGGATGAGTACACCGAGGAGCTGATCACACACGGCCTGCCACTCATGTTCCAGATCCTCCGAGCCAGCAAGGTCACACACACACACACACACACACATGTACGCAGACATATACACACATACCGTGTTTGTGCACCTTCACATAAACACTCGTGTCAACACGCACGCACTGGCGTCCGCAACGTTCATCCCTATGGCTGGTTTTCATACTGACGCTCTGTGTTTGTCCAGCAGAACGAGGTGATCAGCCAGCAGCTGTCTGTGATCTTCACCCAGTGTTACGGGCCTTTCCCCATCCCAAAGCTGACAGAGCTCAAGAGGAAGCAGACCTCCCGTCTAGGTGGGTGGGAGGATGATAGAGGAGGAGCACAGGGAAGATTGCTGCTGGGGGAGAGAGGGGGAGGACGGGGGAGGATGGCGTGGCAGGAGTGTGGAGGAGGATGACGGTGTGGGAGAGAGGGGGAGGATGGGGGGGAGGGCGAGGGAGGAGTGCGGGGGCGGATAATGGTGTGGGAGAGAGGAAGAGGATGGGGGAGGGGGGCCGGGGATGAAGCTGGGAGGAATTTAGGGAACTGCAGTCACCGCTGCTTGAGTCAGAGATGCTGGTGAATTGATTCCAATGAAATCTTTCCATTATGGTTGAAAGGGACCATAGAGAGATTAGAGGTTGCTTCCATCAAAACAACTGTTGAGTTGAAAATGAATTAGATTTGAATTTGGTCTGCTATGATCCAATCAAAAACGTTTTTCTCTGCAAAGAATTTTGAAGAACAAGTGGATGAACCAATAGCACCATCTAGAGTAAATCTACAGATCTAAAGCTGTTTGAGTAAATTCTTCACCATTGATTTCTTTTTATTAAATACTTAGAAAATCGTTATGGCTTTTTCTCCAAATTAAATTCTGGATTCCATTTCAACAGTTTTTCCTGGCAGAGGTGTCTCAAGAGACATCTATAATGGATGGAAAGCTATAAGGTTCCATGAGAGTTAAATTAAAACAGCATTTTGGAATAGTTGTGAAAGAAGAAAGACATTCCATTTGATACATTGATTGAAAACTAAATGCTGAATGGCCTTAAGGCACCTTGAGTCAGATGAAACACTTTCATGCCGCATGCTGTTATGACATTAGACAAATCGCATGCTTTCTCAACCTAGCATCACTACATATCACCCCCTATTTCCTAGCCAGCCTTGAATTTAAAAAAGATTTTTTAAGGAAACTTTCTTTGAACAGAGATGATAACATAGTGTTGTGGCTGTAACTTTGTGTATGGTGCGTCCTTTAGATCCTCACTTCCTCAACAACAAAGAGATGTCTGATGTGACATTCCTCGTGGAGGGAAAACCTTTTTATGCACACAAAGTTCTGCTGTTCACAGCTTCAGCCCGGTAAGCTGCCATGGATTGATTGATCGGTACTTCAGTCAACCCCAAGGGTTAAACCATATCAGAGACAAGTAGATGACAACAGTTATGAACATGGTTTCAAGTTTATGGATGGGTTCATTTATCATAGTGATTATTCCTCAACAGACGTATGATTCATTAGTATCTATGATCTGGGATATTCTATTTCAGGTTTAAGTCCCTGCTCCAAAACCGACCAGCGGCTGAGAACACCTGCATTGAGATCAGTCATGTCAAGTACAACATATTTCATGTAAGTAACAGATTTATGATGCAACCCCATAGAAATAGAAATATGCATCATTCTCTTGGAGAGGGAAGTCTTGTAAGTATTATGTACAATGCGCATCGCTGTTATTTAACAGAATTGGACCCGGCAGGAATGATTGAGTTTATAGACACTTAACTAATAACATTGATCAAATGTACTACTGTGATTCCCACGCCACTGAATATGTACCGTATTGGGTATAGATAGAAGAGTGTCATAAGAAAACTGCTGTTTGTTACAGTTGGTCATGCAGTATCTGTATTGCGGAGGAACTGAGTCCTTGCATATAAGGAACACTGAGATTATGGAGGTAAGAGACAGATTCAAAGGAATATTTTAAGCATAGATAGTTTCCTAGTCATTTCCCATTTCAACTTGTATCTGTGTGTGTGTGTGTGTGTGTGTGTGCGCTTGCATGTGTGTGGGTACTCCTGCCTGTTTTATAGCTGTTGTCTGCAGCCAAATTCTTCCAACTAGAGGCCCTTCAGCGACACTGTGAGATCATCTGCTCCAAGAACATCACCACGGAAACATGCGTGGATATCTACAAACATACCAAGGTAACTGATATTCAACTACATTTGAAAAGACAAATCTGGACAAATCAGTCAAGTCATATAAAAACAGTCAGTGTTCAGTAAACACCAATGAAAGCACTTAGTCCATGACCATGTTTAAACATCACTGTGTTGACATGCTTTAGTTCCTGGGTGCCAGCGAGCTTGCGGCCTTTATCGAGGGCTATTTCCTGAAGAACATGGTCCTGCTGATTGAACTGGAGGGCTTCAAGCAGCTGCTGTATGAAAGCCCTGCAGAGAGCCCAGCCTCCAGCCCCTGTCCCTGCTTGGACATCCTCCAGGACCTGGAGAAAACTCTGGCCATCCGCATCCACTCCATTCATCTGTCCTCCTCCAAAGGCTCTGTCGTCTGACCGCTCTGGAATCCCAGCGTCATCATCAGCAACATCCCAGCAATGTTACTTCTACATCCACCTCCACCCCCCACTCCCCCCAACAAGTTGATTGCCGCGCCCCCCGTCCCCCTCACAGAAAGGGGATCTGCTGAGTGCAATGTCGGCAGGGTTGTACATTTTCCCTCGCAATCCCGGTAACTATGACAACCTCGATCCAGCGCCAGTTCATCCAGTTGACTGTCGTAGCGAGCGCTGTTGGGTCATGTGACGTGACAGGGCCAAACGACAAGGTCTTCACCGCAGCGTCACATTCAGTTCACTTGCCCAGGGACGGCGTAGCAACGTGCTTTCAAGTCATTGTTGTAGCACTCCTCTCACATAACCGCAAACTGCCAGGTCTTAGGGCACCAGAAGAGGGATCCCAGGAAGTATGATTGGTACTGGCCCATGCTTATGAAACACATGGGTGGATATCATGTGGGATGGATTGGAAGAGACCAATCAGATAAGTGTACAATGTCATTCAGTTTCTAATTCCTGCAAGGCTGACTGCAAGGTTTCTGCAAGTTAATTGATGTATTGTATACAATATGCTTTCCCAGGACTTCACATAAAACTGACATATATAAGTACATTGCCAAAGCATCACCTTTAACTTAATCAACTATTTACAGTCTGAAAGAAACATTTATTACACAAATAGTAGCAATGAGAGAGATTTAGGGGACTAAGAACTTATTTGCCAATTTCTTCTCCTTTGTGTGCTGGACAGAACTTCACTGTGTCCTCAGCTATGTGCTTTGGCTAAATCAATCAAAGAACCTTCCATTACCAACCAATACTGCTCTTGAAACACGTACTCTGTCTGCTCTTACAATCAGTATGGGTTTATGCTCCAAACATGGATGTTCAACTGGGAATGACCTTGTGCTCTATTTATGAACTACGTCAGTACCCTGCATGACAACTCCTTAGCCGCCGTGCTGTCCTAATGTTGCTTCTTGGGGATGGATTTCCTTTCGCAGACTACTTGGGGAAGGAGGGCAAATTTGCCCTGCCTAATGCTCTCTTGATTGCAAACAACAGACTGGTGGACTACAGTGGTTTGAATTTAGGTCTCTGTGGAGTCTTTGTGGATCTTAGACGCAGTGTGTAAATACGTCATGCAAGTGAATCGTTTCAGTCGTTCTTTCTGTAAACCAACCATGTACAGTATATTCTGTCATCCAGTCATCCCATCATGCTTTGGATGTGCTCAAACCACAGCCGTCGTTCAAGATGTATGATTCAGTTGGTGCAAAGTTGCATGTTAAATGTAATATCCTTTTGCTTTGTTTCTGTATCTGTCAGTAGGCCTACAGAACGTTGTTGTTGTTTTCAAGTCATACCGATCGGTAGGGAACCCTAGGTTTTTTTATCTCAGCCAGAGAGGTAGAATTACTAGCATGAGATCTTTCCCATTTCAGCTGTGTGGTTATTGTTGCGTACCAAATAATCAACAAGGGATTTGGTAGGTCTTAGGTATTCCCTCGAATTAGCTTTAGTCGAAACAAATCTAATAGTCTATGGCCATGACCACAGATAGGGAACTCAAAGTAGATGTTGAGGAATCTGTTGACTATTCCTTACTTGTCATGTAATGTTCATATACAGTAAGACAATTACTTTAATTCGATTTGTTTTCGCTGTGAAATTACATAGTCCAATGTAATCTGCACAAATGTCTGAAATGTAAACATAATTTTGCTTTTCTTCAACAGTATGCTCTCATGGTTTTGAGTTGAGAAATGCAAGGGTGAGTAGCAAAAACTCGAAATGGACGTTAGGAAAAAAAAAACCTAAGCTTGGTCAATATAGATAAATAACAGATAACAACAGTATAAGAGCAAAGTTACAACATGTAAATAATGACGAAAAACTGAAATTATATTATAACTTTATTTTCTTACCACAAATGGCATTGTATGTTTTATTTTCCACAGCTATTTTGTTTTACAAAAGTGAAAAAGATTATAAAAATGTACATGTTTCAGATTGAGACTGCAGTCTGATAATAGGAAATACGGTTTCCATAGCCCTAAGAAAATAGATCATGTACTACAAAAACTGAACGCCAAAATTGTTATCAAATTATTAACTGTGAGAATGCAGTTATTACAATGCAAGTTAGGACACATATGGCAAATGTGGATTCAAATCCTTAGTTTGGCTAGCAATGTCTAAAGAATGGATTTAAACCATCTTGAAAGTGTAAACTACTTAATACTAACATGGATACTCCACCTGCCGTGTAAACCTTGTACACAAACTGTGGACTGTATTTCAAGCTTTCACGATTTCCCTTGCTTGGTTATTTAAAAGCGAACTATTCAATCGATGACAATATCTGACCGTGGGTCTCTGGAGGGTCATGAATGTACCATGCAGTGTTGTAGTGTCAGTGTTAGCCTTTTCATTTGTGAGCCCCTCACCGAAGCAAAAACCATGCCTGCCAGCTAACGCACATGCAAGGCAAGCATGATTAATTGAGTTTGACGTTGCCTGAGATGTATATTTTACACCAGCTTTGTCGGATAAAAAAAAAGGCTTGTCTGTTCATTTTTACAAACATTTACTTTGCCTGCAAATCTTATTCTTGATAACAAACTATGACAAAACATCTCTCGTCCAGTAAATCCAGATTAAACATGCATGGGGTTACATTTACTAGATTCACAACCTGAAGGCTATTTGCTCATTCGTTTGTATTATTTTTCTTCGAAACATGTATATTGTACAAAATAAATATAAATATATATATATGAATATGAATTATACATGGGGTGAATATCAGGGATGTGGATGAGTATAACTGCAAGGAAAGAATGTTACACTCGTGCTACGGTGCAATTGTTCCATGACATGCATTTCTGTACAGCCAATAAAATGATCACAGTTTACCTGCTACTCGTGTTCATCTTCCCCCTCGCCACTGTCATGTGAGTCTATATGGTACTTTACCCTAAACAAGTATAAAGTACTTTAATTTAAGTGTATATTGCCTTTTAGGGTCTGCCTATTAGATATATACTGTATTACTCACTAAAAATGTATGGATGGAATCCTATGGACAACTGTGTTGGGGGATTAAGAAAGGATTCCATCAGAGCTCCATCACAGGCACCTTGTCGGTGGACCAGCTTGCCCTGGACTGGACCCAGCTCGGAGGTGATTAACTGTCCTTCCCACCACTGTGCAAATGTCTAGAGACACAAACAACATGACTGCTGCCTCACATGGCCAAAGGAATGTCTAAAGACCCGCTGGAGGAAAGACACAGGGCTGCTGGAGGAACAATGGTGTTTCTTGAAGGCTGTGAAGAAGTCTTTACGAGTGAATGTGGCCCTTATTACTTTGTTCCTATTTCTACGCTATCCCTGTTTAACTACCCAAGTCTGTCTCTGGTGGGGGATGGGTATAGATAAACCGTTTGCAATCTTGGATAAAACAATGCAAATGTTCACATACTCATCTACAAAGTTGAAGCTCCTATCAGCTGGAATTTATCAATATTCTTCGGTGCCCCTAAACTGTGACATGCAAAAAATTCATCAGCAAAGTTGATGACACGGCAACCCAATTCAACCCATAACAATTCCTTCCAGTCCCGTAAGCTCCCGCACAAAGCATTGCAGTGTGTGAACGACCCCCTTTTATATGAAGGGCAGATAGCGAATAGAGTTATCGTAGGCTGAGAGATTCCTATGTTCCACAAAACTGGGCATTTGGTACATCATACAGGCCCCCCCAGGCCCATGCTTCGACGCAGGGTGGCAGTACATAGTCCACAGACTGGGCGTGAACTGGCGGGTCACAGTATCAGCCAGACGTAGGCGGAGGTTACACGTGGAGCACACTATGTGGTTTGGGCAGCAGGGTTTCGTGTGTGCCATCCCTGAGCCCCGAGGTTGCAGTGTCCCTGGGGAAGAGGTAGAGGTGTGACCTGTGGTGGATTTGCCCAGGCGAACAGGTGCTCGCTGTGAGCCCCCCAGCTTGTCCAGAGTTTTCCGGAGCTCCAGCTGGGCCCCACAGACTCCAGCCATCTCCCGCTGGTACTGGAGAAGCAGAGAGCGCACGGTGCGGTCTAGCTGCATGCTTTCCCTGCGCAGCGCGTTGGCCAAGGAACGGTCTGAGTACAGAAAAAGGAAAGACATTTATACCGTTAGAGAAGGATCAGAAGAGAGGTTTGATTTAATAGGAGTGATTTAATTAAGAGAGACAAAAACTATATAAGGGAATAACACACAAATATTATTTGGGTTTTATAATTAAATAGGTTAAGATAAAATTGCACCTCTGTCACTGTGTCGCTTGCTCCCCGGGGCCAAGACAGTAGACAAGTTCATCCTACAAATGAAACTGAAAATCTTTATGGAGCCTTTGTGCTTGTTTTAGGCTTCTTAAATGCTAGAAACATTTTACCTTTGGGAGGTTTATGGAAAGAACACCACGAGATTTGAAACACTGAATTGCTGCAATGCTCAGAAACATTACTTTAAACCTCGAATGGCATTCTTTCTTATAAAAGATATAGCCTAAATGTTATTTTGTATATTACAAAAAAAGCCTAAATGACTTACCTCTTGCGTCAAAATGCCTCTTAAATAAGCGACACAGAGAAAAAAAATGCTTCAATGTCCTTCTCGTGGAAAACAGCAAATATTTGGGTCGCTGTAGTGATCACCGTTGGTTAACCGTCCAGACTCTCTTAGTATTTAAACCTGCCCCTATGTGGCTCGTCGCACAACTTACCACAGGGTAGTGCTAAATAGCCAACCTATTCGGTAAAAGGTAGACTACCTGAATTAAAATTGTACCTAGCTCAATGAATACCCACGCAAATGGGTATCGGTAATATTTCAGAATTACAACTCCAGATACGATTAGGCAATGCTGGCTCCATTAATTATGTTTATGTAGCCTATATAAATAAGATTTATAGATATATCTTTTAAATGATCTGGAATAAGTCCACCAAAGATCCGTATGCTCAATGTATAAACACACAATAAGCCTACACGTTTTCAAGACATAGCAGATATAGTTGATTAAAATAAAATATATAACTATGGGCAAAACTGCAGCTATGCGTTGGTACTTTTATTTTGAAACCCATCGTTGTTTCTGTTGGATAGCACCGGAAACTTGACGGCGCGGCGTAGCAGAGCAACTTTGTAGCCAAGCAAGCCTCCCTTCCTCTTCCACCCCTGTCAACCAGCACTGCAACGACTGTGCAACATCGCATTAATTCCATCGAAACTTATATTCTATTTAGATGACATCTGTATGCAACTGAAATGGAAATACAGGATCCTTGTGAAAATGGTAAGGTGCGGATCTATTAAGGTGTGAATAACAATTGGCAGTAACGTTAAGTTTCTACGTGGACTGTGTGCGCCCGTTTTTTAACATGGCGTACTCCGCCCTGAGATGGTGGAAATGCGCGCGGTGCTAATACCCTAGCTATTTAGCTTCTTAATCTAGATACTAAAGTCAGTCTTTAACAGTTTTTGGTTATTAGAATTCGGAAGTGTAGTCACCCGCTTAATACGTTAAATGCATTTCTAGTCAAATAGTTTAAATGTATGCATACTGTATTTCTTAATCATTTCTGTTTAGTAAATATTAGTGAGCAACATTAGCTCGCTAGCTAAGCTTGGTGAGTCTGAAAACCTTCTCAGGTGGTGGAGGTTGGCGCGAGGGCGGGATTCAAAGTTATGTTCTTGGGTTTTCCATTTAGCTTGCTAGGTATGACCCTAATTATAATTTGATTTGGTTAGCCAAATAGATATCTAAATGTTAACTGTAATGTTTATTGATTGCACCATGGTATACAGTATATGCAAAAACGTTGTCAAGCAGTGTCTATAATAGTATGCATTGTATTGTTTACATTAATGCAGTTGCTTGTGTGTTTAAAACGTCATTAGGTTACTATGTCAAGTTCTACTGTTTTTTTAAAATTTATTATTGCAGTGAACTTCAAACCTTAAAGCAAACCGAGGCTTTGCTTCCGTGTACTTCAAACCTCTTATCTCAACTTTGTGTTTGTTTTCTCAGGTCATGCTCTTCTGCTGCCTTCTCTGCGCCTCTTCATACCCCCCCTGCGGCTTGTATCTGCTGCATTATGGCAAGTGGTTCAGCGAAAAGACGTTCTTGACTACGGGATGTTAGAGGAGTTCGTGTCCACCGTGACGGAGATCGTGCCGGAGCTTTTGAGATGCGATCAGAGAGCTCAACTGCTGCTTGGACTTCGAACAAGGGTAAGATCAGAAATGACAGCATCAACGGATCGATTTGAAGATTTGCGTCATGAAACTGTCGTACTCGCCCGCAACCGATGACGGTAATCTTGTGTTTTCAGCTGGTTCTGGAGTTATGTCGCTCAGCAGAAATTGCAGACCTTTCGAGCATTCAACTGCACCTGGCCAGGATCCGGACTCTTATATCCGCTTGGGAAGTGGATGTAAGTTTACATCTGTGTGTTAGTGTGAAGTGGCATTGCCGACTGCTAGTTGTTAGTGTGAAGTGGCATTGCCGACTGCTAGTTGTTAGTGTGAAGTGGCATTGCTGACTGCTAGTTGAGCCTAACAGTATTTATGTTTAGTCGCAGATATGTGATGCTGAAGTGGACTTTCCTCAGTCCACTTTTGTGGATCTGGTGGAATCCTTGTTGAAAGACCCTACAGAGAGGGAGAACTTTTACCAGGTTTGTGTTTGTTCTTTTTACTGTTAGATCAAGGTTACCATTAGTGTGACATATATAGAATTATTGCATGGTGTGCCATTGCTAATTATCAGCATAATTCAAAAGACTGAATTTATAAGTCATGTAGAAAGTATACTTTTTTGTATATACGTTTGATATCCTCCCCGCATCAGTACAATAATATTTAGTTTTCTTGAACTAGGATGTATTTCCAGTGGATTTTGGCCCCGCCTTTGACAGCGCTTTACAGATGCTCATGTTCGAGTTCCTGTCGAGACTTGAGAAGTTTGTACCGGTGCCAGACCTTCAAGAGGTAGGGCTGCTGAAATACATGAGAAAAACGTTGACATTTTCAATTCAGTTGATCACATTATTTTGCTCTCATTACTCTTTCTTCATTATGACTTTATTTAACATTATCTTTTTTTCTCTTTCAAAGACTGCATCCATGCTCAATGCTGTCCCCTCTGTCCTGGAGGAATGTGTAAACTCTGTTCCTGATCCTCAGCAACTGAAAACTCTGCTTGAGTACCAGAAACAAACTGGGCATCTGGACTTCATTGGTAAGTACTATAATTAATTATATAAAAGCGGAGATTACGATTAAGATTTGACCACAATAACTTTGTTTGAAGCTTTTTTTTATGGTATATGAAGTCACAAATACAATATATAAATATATATACTGTATATACTAAGAGTTTGTTCTGATGCCAAAAAAGACCATATTATTTTTTGTCTCCACAGAATTAACAGATTCCTTGCCGCCTTCCTTTGGTGACAACATCTTCTCCTCTCTGTCTCTCCCTCCGTTGGTAAAGGTGGTGATTGACACAGAACAAGTGGAGCTGGAGTCTCAAGCAGAATCGCTTCATGATTGTATGAGCGTAGAGGTTGAGGGTGAATCTGTGACATTGTTAGGCTATTCAGGGATGGAGCAGCACTCTGGTGAGGGCGGGGAAGATGACAAGGAGCATTCCATGGATGTTAAGCCTGAGAGTGAAGACATGGACAATCAAGATGACTCAGATTTTGCGAAGCCAGCCCCCTTTCAGCCTTTGAAACAAAGTAAACGGTTACAGTTGAAGAGGAAAGCGTTACAGGCACGGAAACAATCCAAGGTGGCTGTCACCAAACGAGCGCCGAAGAGGGCGAGGAGGAAATTTCTTAACAACAGTAAGACTTGTCCTGTTTGTTGCAAGGTGTTCCCAAGGGCCACCGCCATGCGGAGACATCAGGAAATCCACTCTGAAGATCGCCAGCTTAGGTACAAGTGCCCCAAATGTGATAAATGCTTCAGGGATCAGTACGATATGAAGAGACATCAGATGCGCGTTCACGAGCGGGAAGATCAGGATCCTTCACTTTCAGGTTCTTTGAAAGAAAGCCCACAACCCTCAACCAGCAAACTCCGGACTATAATGCCCAAGGCTTCGCCGCAGAAAGATACGCTGGACAGCAAAACCTGCTCTGTGTGTGAAAGATATTTTGCCCGCGCTTCCGATATGGCTAGGCACATGAGGTCTCATTCACAAGAGCGTCCACACCAGTGTGAACATTGCGCGAAGAGGTTTAAATATTCGTACGATCTGAAGAAGCATCAGAGAGAGCTCTGCAAGATGATCACCAGTACTACTGAAATTGGATGCAGTAGGCCTGCTGCCAGCGGGAACAGTCAGATTGGTAACGCGTCTCTCCAAAGCTCCTTAGACATCAAAACCTGCCCTGTCTGCTGTAAGATTTTGCCTTGCACCGCGGACATGGCAAAACACTTGCGTGCACATACAGACGAACGCCCCTACCGTTGCGTCACTTGTGACAAAGGATTTAAGTACAGAGATACTTTAAAGAAACATCAAGAAATTGTTGGCCATGAGGGTGTTCATGAGGATCCCTGTCAGAGCTTCGAAGAGCTTTTAGCTGAACTCACTCAAAAAAAGAACAATGAAAATCTTGCAAAGGAAAACAAGACTGGTGCCCAAAACACACTTGGCACACCAGAACAACCTGTTACAAAGAACTCTGCTTCAAAGACATGCAAAGTATGTGGAAGGATATTCACTCGAGCTAAAGACGTAGCCAGACATATGCTATCTCATTCAGAAGAACGCCCTTACCAGTGCTTCAGTTGCAAGAAAGAGTTCAAGTACTTGCACAGCTTGAAACGACACCAGATATATATTTGTCGCAAACAGAATTCTCACATGGCATCGCTGAGAGCAAGTCAAAAGGAACTTGAATCTGTGAAAACCCTGGCTATAACCCAACATCTACAGAGCTCATTGGGTACAGAGCAAGAAGGCAATGAATTGCTGGCTATGGAGCGGAATTCTCTCACGGTAGAAGGGGTGGTCGATCCAATAGTGTCGAATGAAACAATTCAGGAAATGAATATTGAAGCTTCCTCGAGTGCTTTGTCTTCCCTCACCATACCGTGTTGGTGTTCAAACTGTGGCAAGAGCTTTGATCATATCTCTGCTCTGAAGGAGCACCAGGAGACAGTTTGCAAAATGCAGGAGAAGGAAATCTTCAAGTGCGACGACTGTGGGAAAGACTTCCGAAGCGCGTCCTTCTTGAAAATTCACCAGAGGACACACAATCCATTCTACTGCACTGAATGTGGAAGAATTCTCGCAGACGCGGCAGGGCTAGAGAGACACAAATTCATGCACAAGAAAGTTCAATGCACCATGTGTGAGAAGACCTTCACAGTACTCAAACACCTCAGAGAGCATTACCTGCATCAGCATAAATTTACAGGCCCGTACCCTTGCTCTCAATGTGACAAAACGTTCACCCAGTTGTCATACCTCGTTGTCCACGAGAGAGTCCACACGGGAGAGTTTCCCTTCCAGTGCACGGAGTGTCCGGAGAAATTCCGAGCGTCAAACTGCCTCACGGTTCACATGAGGAAGCACACGGGGGAGAAGCCGTTCCTGTGCTGGCAGTGTGGCAAGAGCTACACGTCCGCCTCCCAGCTGTCGGTGCATGTGGGAACTCATTCAGACGAGAAGCCCTTTGCCTGCTCGCAGTGTGACATGGCTTACAGAACAAAACTTCAGCTGACTTCACACATTGAACAGATTCACATCGGCGTGAGGTTCCCCTGTGAACACTGTGGAAAACAGTTCATGAAGGAGGTCTCCTTAAAAAGACATGAACTTATTCACACTGGAGAAAGACCATACCCATGCACTGATTGCACCAAAACATTCCTCACAGCCAATGAATTGAGGCTGCATACGAGATACCACACCGGCGAGCGTCCTTACAAGTGTGAATATTGCGGGAAGGCTTTCATTCAGTCGGGTTACCTGAAGTCCCACAAGCGCATTCACACCGGAGAGAAGCCATTCAAATGTGACATTTGTGAGAAAGGGTTTAGATTATCCTGTCATATGAAAAAACACAGACAAACACATTCAGGAGGAGAAAAACACTTTGAGTGTGGGGTGTGTGGGTTATATTTTACTCACAGAAAATATCTGAAAGAGCATGAATTCACACATGAGACAAAGCAAAGTTAGGTTGTGAAGCATCTGATTTAGTGGAATTTTTACTTTATGGTCCATGATAGTTTGGTTCCGGGTCCTTTTTTACATAAAATATTTCTTTCATGGGTTACTTGGTAACAAGTTAATTCTTGATCTGTATTTACTGATTATTGTTTTGAATGAGTTGTGACTTGTGTACATAGTGTATGCAGCTTCTTTTTCTTGTTTTCTTTTAAATAAATGATTCTTAGCAAACAAGTGGAAGTGGTCAGTGTTTGACTTGAGAATTTTGAAGAGATATTTTGTCACCATGGCATCTTTGCTAAGACTCTTTTAGTCATTAATATTTATTTGAATTGTTATTGATTATTATTCCTATTTATTTGAATTATAATTGTTTGAAAATTATTTTGAGGGGAATTGGTCCGGAAATTGAGGCATCGAGTTCCTTCATGTAAATAATATTTAAAATCTGAAATTTTACAAAGTTTGAGTCTGGAAAATGCAATTTTCAAACAGGTTTTTCTGTAGTGATTTGTATATTGTTTGACTGGCTTAAATTTGAAGTCAAATAAAAACGATAGTTCCATGTGACATTTACTTTGAAATTCTTGTAAATAATACCGGAAGTCAAGCCTTACGCATCATGAGAACAAAAATACTCTTCTCTGCCAGTCAAAACTCTGAAGAGGCATTCTATACAGCAAAGGATGGATTTCCATCCCAAATCCCCGACTTCAGGTAAATTCTTATAGCGTGTACATGACTAGAACTTCTAGTTTTGAAATACTAGCAAATGAGGTAGCAACTTGACTGGCTAATGCTGTAGTTCAAAACGATATGACATGGGCGACATCTAATGCATGGATTTGCAATTTCATCTTAAGTGCACATGTCTTATGTGTATATTTTAGGGTCGTCTCTCTCTCTTCGTGCCATACGACTCTTGGTGCCGCCTGTGCATCTACTTTCTGCAGCAATGTGGCAAGCTGCAGAAAAGGGGGATCTAATGGATTACGGGATATTAGGGGAAATAGTGACATCTCTAACAGAGTCAGTGCCAGAGCTGCTGGATTTTAGGCAGAAAACCCAACTTATTTTAGGGTTGAGAGCAAAGGTGAGAGTTGACCATAATTACATTCCTTGAGATATGTATTTTTCTTTGTCCCTCGCCTCGGAACGGTCCGTTTTGTTAGTTCGTCGCAGAGTAATGTTGACTTTGTGCCGCTAGGGGGCTAGTCAACATGTTTATTATTAGATTGTGATTCAAATCCTAGAAGGCAATCACAACAGGTATAATTTGACATGATCACGGATTCATGTTTCTAGATGGTTTTGGAGATGTGCCGTAACGAGCAGACGGTGGAGTTGCAGACCATTCAGTCCTACCTAGACAAAATCCAAGTTGCATCCTCGTCCCTTGATGCAGCAGACGTGAGTGTCATACGCCACCACAAAGTATGGATGTATTTAGCATGAATACTGTTATAAACGTGAGATTGGCTATATCTGTCACTGCATTTGATATTAAAACATACCGTCACATGTATTTTATCATTCCAACTGTAGCTTTCTCGTGTTCTCCATTTCACGTTACAACCACTCTGTAGTCACTGAGATATTCTATACAAGTGTTTCGTTCTTCAGGCTTGTGTTACAGAGGCAGATGTGTCTGAATCCAATTTCCATGACTTGGTTCACAACTTACTTAAAGATCCAGTTGGAAGAGAACATTTCTTTCAGGTATGTAGAACTGGCATAGACAAACCAGATTGTTCTTAGGATGAGAAACAAATCTAGTTGTCTTATGAAGGTATATTTATACTACTGCATATTTCCTCTGTAGAAGGTTTATCCTGTGGAGTATGGACCCCAGTATGACTCTGCTCTGCGGAGACTGATGTGGGAGTTTCTGTCGAGGTTACAACAGCTCCTGCCAGTACCAGACATCAAACAGGTTCTCATGAAGACATATAGAATATCCCATAAAATCTTCACCATCCATTTAATTTAATGCTGCTCAATATCAAAGATCCCCGTTATCTATATTAGAACTTGTTGCATGTTAGGATAATAATGTTCTCATCTATTCAGACGGCGTCTTGGCTACGAGCTACCCCCAGTATCTTGAATGAGTGTGTGGAGTCTGTATGTCACTCCCCACACTTTGGGACAATACTACAACATCATCAAAAACAAGGTTATTTGAGTCATAAAGGTAGGATTATGATGGAATGTGAAATGATCTATTGTCTTTCATCGTAAAGAGCCCTGCACATCATTTGAAATTACATTTTAATAAGATGTATTTGTCTTCACTAGGATCTCTGCCCTTATCCACTGGCAACTGCATCTTCTCCTGCCTGTCCCTCCCTTCCCTGGTAACCACGACTACAGAACAGACAAATACAGAGCTTCTGGATCATCATGCCATATATGAGGAGGATATAGGAACTGAAACCATAGTAGTGACAGATTGTGCAGAGGTGGAGTTGGGGACCAGTGGACAGAGCAAAGATGGGAACGAGTCAGGAATACAGGTCAGTGCAGAGCCACAGAAACCATTACACAATCAACATCAGCTGCAGGATGAGCATCAGGGTAGACAATCAGAGGTTGTGTGCAAAGAACCAGAGAAGACTCATGGAGTTGGAGTTCAGCTTGTTCCAGATGAAGGGACCCCAGAGAACCCTGAGGTGGGAGTTGTCTGTGAAGAGACGGGTGCTGCTTGTGAGGACATTCAGTCAGTGGATGAAGATTTAAAGAGGATATATGAGGAGGTGGACATTGTAGAAAATGTGAAACTTGCAGATGAGGAGTCGGGGATGTCTGGGCAGATGGCAGAAGTCACACAAGCCAGCCTTGCAGAGAGCATACAAAAGGAAGAGGGGGCTTTCCAAAAGGAGGCGTTTGAAAGAAAGGACACAATTGAAGCTGTTTGTAACCCAGGTACTGAGACAAAGAGAGAGGGTGCCAAAAATGCACCACAAGAAGGGTCAAGAAAGGACCCAAAGACTTCCTGTCAACAACATACACCCCAACTCTGCAGACAAGACATCACATCCTCACTCTTATTGCCTTTGACCCGGAGTGGGAGGCTGCTCAGGAGGAAAGGGCTATCACAACAATCAGCTGAAAGACAGCATGTGCTGGATAAGGCAAGAATGGCCAGGACTGTGCCTTTAAACCGACTTCCAGAGGCTTCCAAGAAACGGTAAATTTGTGGTGGGTATGGAAGAATGTGTTAGTTGCGCACAAAAAATATACGATTTTTGATTGGTCTTGTTTCTTATCTAGGAAAGCTGTTGACAATCTCAGCACTTCTGTTAAACCTCGAATCCATGGGCTTAAAGGTTTGTCACATGAAACAAAAATGGACTTACAGTATGTTGCTGTGTTGTTTAGTAATTGGAGTTTATTTATGATGGCACATACAAGTAATTAATAGGACAGGATGGGGAGGCCAAATGCATCTGTATTACTTACTTCTATGTTCCTGAAAATGGCTGAATCTTCTATGGTCTTTGCCTCAGAAAACCTTCGCTGTGAAGAAGACAAGAAACACCAGAACTCTGGAGATGTTGGACCAAAACCACCACCACCTGAACCAGGATGTTCTGAAGCTTCCATCAGCCAAGCCCAGAACCGTTCTCCCTCAATCTCCCTCCACACACAGGGAAAATCCAGCAAAAACAAAACGTGTTCCAAAACCTGTCCGGTGTGTGAGAAAACCTTCACCAGGGCCACAGACATGAGAAGGCACCAGATATCCCATACTGGAGAGCGGCCTTACGCATGCACCCAATGCGGGAAGTCCTTCCTGTACTCCTTTGACTTGAAAAGACACCAGAGAAAGGGCACAGGTTCAAGCCCGTTCCAGTGCTGTGTCTGCAGGGAGGGCTTCGATCAGGAGGAAGCTCTGAAGATGCATCGCAGTGTCACTCATTCCTCAGACTCAACCGCATCGCCTGATGACACTGATAACAAACTCACCGGGGCAGGTATCGACAACAGGGAAGATAGCTGCCACAACAAGGGTCAACACAAATGTCTCATATGCCAGATGACTTTCAGTCAGGCATCCCAGATGAAGCGTCATCTGCAGACTCACTCCAAAGATGACCCGCTCCGCTGCAGTCAGTGTTGGAAAAAATGCCAGAACTCTATCGCATTATCCAGACACATGCAGACGCATAATAGAGGACAGACGTTCCAGTGCTCTATATGTAAGATGAGCTTCACTCAGTTTATTTGTCTCAGGCAACACTACTTGAATAGTCATAAAGAGGAGAGGGGCTTCCTGTGTTCTCAATGTCCAAAAGGCTTCCGGAGGCTATCGAACCTGATCAAACACCAAAGGACGCATACGGGTGAACGACCGTACCAGTGTTCCCACTGTTCGAAGAGATTCACCCAGTTACAGATTTTGACCAGGCATGAGAGGATTCACACAGGAGAAAGGCCTTTTTTGTGCTCCGACTGTGGGAAAAGCTTCTTGTCTTCTGGGGAACTGTCCAAACACCTCCAGTGTCACTCAGATGCCAGACCGTTTCCTTGCCCGCAGTGTGAGAAAACGTTCAAGGCCAACAGGTTCTTGAAGAAGCATCTCCAGACTCACACGGGGGAGCGCCCCTTCCCCTGCTCCCACTGTGGCAAGAGATTCGCCAAGTCGACAGACCTGACCAGGCATAATCGCATGCACACAGGGGAGAGACCGCATTCTTGTTTGCAGTGCGGAAAGAGCTTTTTGACTTACGCTGAGGTGGTGAAACACCAGCGCTACCACACGGGAGAACGGCCATTTAAATGCGCCCATTGCGGGAAGACGTTCACTCAGTCATGTTACTTGACTGTCCATGTGCGCATTCACACAGGAGAGCGACCGTACAGGTGTACAGTGTGTGGGAGAAGTTTCAACAGCACAACTCCACTAAGGAGACACATGCTTACCCACACAGGAGAGAAACCATTCAAGTGCTCAGAATGTGGAAAAGCTTATAATCGGTTGCATCTTTTGCGGTCTCATGAGCAAAGTCATGCAGGAAATACATGTTGATATGTATGTGTTATGCATGGGCTTCATTGTCTCATATCACTCTTTAGATGTACTAATTGTTACTGTAATGTTCCATCCCAAGGGCTATATTGCAACATTGTAGAATGAGATATACGCTTTTGAAATACTTGTTGCCTTTAATGAGGAAATATTTGTACATAAACTAAATATATTGATATTTTAATCATGGTAAACGCATACACAAATATTGTTGAGCAGATTTTGTTTCACCAACCCTGTGAATGATTAAAAATGAAAAGTTTAAGTTTTGAATCAATGTTCTGATATTTTCACATATAACTGTGATGAACACAGATAGACTCTTATTTTGAAAGGATCTATGCGGAACACAATTCTGAAAGGAAAATTGCACCGGACAGAAAAGTTTGCGTTGCATGCGCGCATGCTATAACAGAGCAAAATAACAACAAATGTATCGTATTTCACCTCCATTTATAGCCTCCAATTAGTTAATTAGTCATCATGAATACTCGAGGATCGTTCGAGGATACACATGGTATGTATATAAAGTCGGTTCAGCCATTTTTAGTAAGGCATTATGAACGGACCCGACTATTACTTGGAAGGGCTATGCTCCATGAAACTATCCATGCTTTATTTCTTTAAAATATGTTCTACAAAGTATTTTTATGCGAAATTCATTCCTTATGTCATGACTCGTCGAAACTGCAATGTAGAACAACACAAATGCTTATTCAAGCGATACGTGCTTGATTTATATTTCCGATATCTAACAGACGGCTTAGTATGTCCTCCATGAAATAGTCCAATCCCTCAAACTGATATTCCGCTCGGTTTCAACTTTATTGCAGTCGAACGTGACAGACACTAGTTTTTTGTGTTCCTAAACATAAGGTGCAGCAAGGCGTAATTCATATCTGCAGCGCTTGAAATAAAAAGACCGTTATGTAGGTTACTGTCTTCGGATTGGTTTTATCCATCTTTTCTACTTCCTTTCTTTCTCAGAGCCAGCCATCCCCCTTTCCTCCCTGCGCCTCCTGGTGCCGCCGCTGCGTCTGATGTCCGCAGCTATGTGGCAGGTGGCGAAACAGAAAGACGTGCTGCAGTATGAGAAGCTGCAAGAGTTTGTGGGGCTGGTTACTGAGGCAGTCCCAGGTCTGATGGGATGCAGACAGAGATCCCAGCTTCTCCTGGCTCTGAGAGCAAGGGTGAGTGGCTACACACCGGGACTTACCATGGCTTCACGATTTTTGTGAATGACAGAATACGCTATGCATGTTTAGTATCAAGCTCATTTGAGTTCATTGGCCATGTAGTCCAGGCTGGATCAGTAAAATAAGGGATAACTTTCAGCCATATTATGTCTTAGGTTTTTGACATTTGGTTTACTGGCATGACTTGGATTACAATTTACAGATCACAGTGAATGTAGTACCTTTGTGTTTCTTGGTTGCTTTTATTACAGCTGGTTTTAGAGTTGTGCCGTGATCCCGTTGATCCTCGAATGATACAATCCCACCTGGAAAGACTGCCCACAATTCCCCCAGGAAGCACGGGAGTAGGTTTACATCTCTGCACACAAAAACGCACACTACCCACCCACTTTAGAGATTCAGTTAGATTGTATGAAAAGTGCCGTGTTATCTTACGTCTTATGTGTTTGTTGTTTACACCCTTACAGTTCAGAGACGCAGAAGTGGAGGCAGCTGAGTCTACTTTCGTTGCTCTGGTCCAGAGCCTGCTGAAAGATGCCTCTGAAAGAGCATACTTCTTCCAGGTCAGATCTGTGCTGTGACTCTCATTTGTCCAATATTGAGTGAACATGCATCACAGTACACTCACACCTTGGTGTCTTTTCACAGGAGGTATTCCCTGTGGAATATGGCCCGAAATATGACACAGCCCTGCAATCGCTTCTCTGGGAGTTCCTCTCTCGATTGGAAAGGATGTTTCCTATCCCAGATATCAAACAGGTAGGGAGTTGTGCAGTCATCATTTAGAATGGATGTTGTGGATGGTATTTGAAAACTATGGGGACTCACAAGCTGATGCAAGTCTTTTTCAAATCCAGACAGCAGCATGGCTCAGTTGTGCCCCCTCAGTTCTGGGTGAGCCTTGGGAGTCCACTCCAGAAGAACTCACTCTCATCCACCAGCATCATAAAAGCTCAGGAATTGTGAAAATACCCTGTAAGTCATCTGCTAATGCCAGTTTCTATTTTAAACAGCATGAATGCAGTGCTACTACAGCCTTGTCAAGAAATACAATTTATAATTCTTTTTTATGTCTTTTTTTTCTATTCCGTGGTTTAATCAGATGGTCCATCCTCTTCTGTTGGAAACTGCATCCTCTCCGCTCTGTCTGTTCCTCCCTCTCAACGAGTTGTCATCACCACTCAGCCAACAGCCTTCACTATCGGGTCTGAGTCAATGCACAACTACGCCAACATACTGAACTCTTACGTCGGAGTTGACTCAAATGGAGTCGTGACTGTTTACACGGAGGTGGAGGTCGGAGCAACGGAGCTGGGCGACGAGGTAGTCGAGGCGGCGAATGACGCCCAGTCGAACGACTCTCAGATGGAGATAGTGACCATGAATGTGGACGGAGGCGTCGAGGAGATGAGTGTGGAGGCGGCAGAGATGGAAACTGAACTAGCTCAGGAGGAACAGCTAGAAGAAGCAGTGAGCATCGCTAAAGCTCTCGAGACCTTGACCAAGACCTTTGCTTTAAAAAAAGACGTTGGACAAGAGGACGGGCCACCAGTTGAGATGATCGAGTCTGAGCCGGTCTCTTCACATCACAAGGTCACCACAGAAGTGGCGGAGAGCATAACAGATGAAGGGAACGGACAAGAGAGCGAGCAGACTATGAGCGGAGTTGAAGAGGCTCCCTTGGAGCGGATACAAGAAGCATTGACCAATCACACTCCGGAGGCTGACACCGCGCAAAGTGCAGCAGAACTAGCGAGTGAATACGTCAGTGGGCAAAGTGACAGTGCTTCAGACAAGGGGAATATGTGGCAGCCACAACGAGAAAGTTCCTATGTGCTGTCGGAGGGTGCTGAGACCAGCGGGAGCTCTCAGTCTGACACGCAGCAGAAGGATTCAGCGATCAGTGGCGATGAGAGGAAAGACAGCTCAGGCCTCGCAGCTTTCTCCACAACCCAGCCGCTTGCGTTGGCAAACGTGCGACGGTCCACACGCCTTCAGACAAGGACCACGAGGGGCGGGAGGCTGAAACGTCAGAACAAATTATCAGAGAAGAAGAAAGAACATGACAAGGAGGAGCAAATGTAAGATGGAGGATGAAATTGAGAGTATTCCTCCACCTTTTCATTTCATCGTTCAATCATCTTTTAAATTCATATTTGGTTTATGTGTTTGTTTCAATGCAGGAACAATGCGGATGTCTTGGTTGCTCCATCTGTCATAGCCATCAGAGGAAATAAAACAGGTAACAAATGTATTGATTCATGTACTGATGTTTGCGATTTAACCCAGTGACATCAACATGTATAAAACCACCTTTCTCTCTGTCTCTAGATGATTCTGAAGAGGTGACCTCTATCATCTTCAGCTGCCCTCAGTGCCCTTTCCATAAATCAGCAGAAAACAGCCCACCACACATCCACATCCAAGATGTCCCTACAGAAGAATATTCCAATCGCATCGCAGCCGGATCTAATGGAGCCTCATTCACACCATCTCCCTGCAGCACCGACCAGATATTCACGTCAATCAAACTGTTCCCTTCGTCCAGCTCCTTTAAAATGGAACAGCAAAATAACTCCGCCAGTTCAGCGAGGAGCGTTCCTCTCCCGTCGTCAAAAGGAAAGCAGAAGTGCCTCACGTGTGACACCTGTGGAAAGACCTTCACCCGCACGTCCGACGTGAGGAGACACCAGCTCACGCACACTGGGGAGAGACCGTTCCACTGCTCCCGCTGCGACCGGACCTTCCAGCACTCCTGGGACCTGGCCAAGCACGAGGGCAAGCACCATGGGACGCCCGCCTCCTTCCCCTGCCAGCAGTGCGGGGCCACCTTCCCCAACCTCCGCTCTCTCACCGTCCACCACAGGAAGTCTCACCAAGGGGAGAGCGAGCTTCCCCAGATGTGCTCCATTTGCGGCGAGAGCTTCCCCACTTCCCGTGAGCTCCAGCAGCATAAGAAGACCCACGGGCCGAGCCTCCACTACACCTGCCAGCAGTGTGGCGAGGGCTTCGACACTCTGTTGGCACGGTCCCAGCACAGACAGATCCACCTGTCCAAGCGTCAGTTTAAGTGCTCCCTCTGTGACAAGACTTACACCCGCAGGGCTGACGTGAAGAGGCACCTGGCTAGCCACACCGGCGAGAGGCCGTACCAGTGCAGTCAGTGCGGAAAGCGCTTCTCCCTCCGTTTCATGCTCAAAAAACACCTCAAAGTCCACACAGGCGAGCGGCCCTTCGAGTGCTCGCACTGTTCCAAGAGGTTCACCTTGATATCCATCCTGACCAGACACGAGAGGATGCACACGGGAGAGAGACCCTTCCTCTGCTCTCAGTGTGGGAAGGGGTTCCTCTCCCAGGGGGAGCTTTCAAAGCACCACAGGTCCCATGTGGACGACAGACCGTACCCCTGCAGTCTGTGTGAGAAGCGCTTCAAGAGTAAGAGAGCTCAGCAGGAACACATCGTCTCCCACACAGGCGTTCGCCCGTACCCCTGCACCTTCTGTGGGAAGGGCTTCTCCAAACCGTACGCTCTGACCAGGCATCACCTCATACACACCGGAGAGAGACCGTTCCCTTGTTCCCACTGCGAGAAGACCTTCCTAACTCTTGGCGAGGCCCAGCTGCATGAACGGATTCACACAGGAGAGCGGCCCTATCCCTGCTCTGTGTGTGAAATGAAATTCAAGAGCTCGTCAGAGCTGGCAAGACACAAGCGATGTCACGCCGGGGTACGACCTGCTCGGCCCAACTGTCACTTGTGTTCAAAAAGCTTTACCTCCAAAGCTAAACTGAGGAAACACATGGAGAGTCACTCAGGGACTGAAGGAGAGGCAGACACTGAGGCCCAGGCCTCCAACCTTTGAAGTGTTGAACCATCCACCTGAAACAGACACAGCAGCATGATTGTCTATTGTATCTTGTCAGCACAGTCTATAGTTTGTTGCAACCTAGGTAAAAGCAGGCACTGTTTTATGTAACTACTTAAAGGTCATTTCTTTTTTTGCACTCTGATCAATAAAGGCTTCAAAGGTTTTCCGAATGCAGAATAATGTTGATGATTTCCATGCAATTAAAGTCACTGTATTGATTAATTTTTCTGCAAGAGGAGTGTTTTACAGCAATACTTTAGAATGCAGAGTGCCAATCTATTGTGAAGCAAAAACTACAGAAATATTTTTGATGTAACACATTTAAATTTGGTTGCTACTGTTTTCAAATGCATTAGTTATCGTCTAGTGATGTACGTGATTCATACATGTCAATGCCAGGCAATAAAAATTCCAAATAAATTATCTAGGTTAATTTATTTCATTTGTATCATGGTTATCTGCTCAGAATGTGATGAGTGCATGTATATGATTTCATATACTAGAACATTTAAACCTTTAGTGAATGCATTTTAAAGAACAAATATCTTAAAAATCAACTAAGAATTTTGAGCCAAAAAAATCTTGCGTTTTGCAACGAGTATGCAGCCTTTCCACTTTGTTACCGTGTCGACCTTGAACGCGCCCCCTCCGAGCATCCGTCGTGACGCATGATAGCCGCCGAAACAATTTCCGGATATGACAAGAAAAACTATTTTTCAGGCAACCTTCGGCTGGCTAAGCTTGATTGCCTATGAATATGTCATCATTCAGTGCGTTTTAAGCAGACTGATTTCTTGCACTGTTGTCTCAGCTTGTTATTATATGTCGTGTTTTTAAGGCTAGACGCAATGAACGACAGGCAGCGTGCATCTAGCTAGCTGAGCAGTCTCCAACTGTTGCAACTTGTTTGGCCCACGCGAGAAAATGGATACAGAAATGTTTCTGGCAGGCAGTGCAGGTACAACAGTTTTGTTTTACGTAACGTTGTCGAAAGTATTCGTCATAAATGTGAAGGGCAGGTTTATTGTACATAATATTGTATTTTTATATTGGGCTGTTTACCTTTACGGCCGCCATGGTAGAAGTGTTGCTTGCTGTTCCAAAAATAAATGGACCGTCGTGAACACAGCATTTTCATAGCCATGACAAGATGCATTTGTGCCACTGAATATACCCCAAGTTTCTGTGAAAGTGATGCATTCAAAAGTCATCACTCTGACGCCTTGCATAATGTTGGTCACAGCTCAACACTTCAGATACATGTGAATATAGATTTTCCCGATGCAAATACGCGTTCTTATTTATAGACATAACTATTGCTACATAGATGAGCTAGGGAACAATTGATGGACTAACAACAGAACACTAATTAGGACACCTAACTTGACGCATCTACTTTGTTGTTTATAAATGAAATTGTGTTTCAGCTGCCCCTCTACCGCTGAGCTCCCTGCGTCTCCTTGTTCCTCCTCTTCAGCTGATGTCAGCATCCATGTGGCAGGTGGTCCATCAGCGAGAGGTCCTGAGGTATGGGATGCTGGCAGAGTTTGTTTCAGTGGTGACAGAGACAGTCCCAGAACTTCTCAACTACAAGCACAGGACCCAACTCATTCTGGGGTTGCAAGCGAGGGTAAGTGAAGGTGAAAGGAGATGTGCCGACTGATCCATGAAGTGTAACCAAATGTCACAACAACACTCGTGTGAACACACCCTTGTGTGTGTTTTCCCCCCCCCGCAGCATATTCTGGAGTTACTTCGTGCTGAGACTCCAGTAGAGCCTCAAGTTATTCTAACCCACTTGGACCGAATTCAGCCAGCTACTCACTCCAGCCATGATGTAAGTGAAGCTTGAAAAAATACTCTCTGTAAGAAATTCTGTGTGCTGTGTTTTTGTGCGTCTATGTATCCCTCATGTGACTATAAATTTGTGATCAAATAAAATATGTGCTTTGATTTGTGGGTATGCAGGCGAATGATACAGAGGTTGAGGCCTCTGAGAAGTTTCTAGAACTGGTCCAGACCTTACTAAAGGACTCTGATATGAAGGAACATTTTTTTGAGGTAAGATGTGACACATATTGCAGTTACCTCATCAATGTATCTAGTCAGATCCCCCCCAGTTGTGACCTGTCCCTATCTTGGTCTTTTTGTCTTCCAGGAGGTGTTCTCAGTGGAATTCGGACCCCACTATGACATAGAGCTACAGGCGCTGTTGTGGGAGTTCCTCTCTAGACTGGCCCAGCTTTTACCAACTCCTGACTTTGAGCAGGTAGGTGAAAGGTTAAGGTCATATCTGCTGCAGATAGGAGGGACATGTCAGCACCTTCTGGAGTTACGTCATAGTGAGATTCCAGTCAAATCTCAGGACGATTATTTGAATTTATTATAACTTACCAGGGCAACATTTACATACTCACTACAGAAATGACATAAATCAGCCTTTTTCAGTGGATGGAGTCAGCTGATTAGTTCAATTTTTTTTTCACAGACTGTGTCATTGCTTGGTTCTGCATCTGCTGTCCTGGAGGACTGTTCCCACACTATATCTCAGCCAGCAGATCTGAAAGGTCTGCTTCAGTATCAGCAGCATACCGGGCATCTAGAGGAGCACGGTAGGTAACATGGAAGCCAAGTCTCATTCATGTAAAACCACGGAGGATGTCTCTCTTTGTTTGATTAATAAAGGGCTCTTTTTGTTTATCTACAGTTCCACCCTGTGCAATGGGAGACTGTATTCTGACCTCTCTCTCTGTGCCTCTTCGAGGCAGAGTGATGGACAGCGCTGACCAGGTCGGCTGTAATAGCCATCCGGAACCCTCGCAAGACCTCACGGACGACGCAGACCCTGTGTCTTTCGTCGAGGATGTAGTGGAAATAGTCACTGTGTCGGACTATTCTGAGGTTGGGAAGGAGACTGGCGGGGAGGAGCTGGTGGAAGAGAACATGGAGGAAATCAAGATCATGGTGGATGTGACGAAAGGACTGACGGAAAAGCCTCCTGAAGAGAAAGTAAGAGAGGACGAGAAACAGCAAACACAGGAGGAGAAAGCGACGGAGGAATCCCAGGGTATCAATAAGAGCCCTTCCTGTGCAGCAGAAACAGGCGATGATTCAGGTTTCTCTCAGTCCCAGACTCTGTCTGGTTCACATGACTGCCCAGACTGTGACAAAAGCTTCAAGTTTGCCTCTGCACTGATAGCTCACCGGGTCATCCACACAGGTGAGCGCCCGTACCAGTGTAACCGCTGTGGCCGATGCTTCTCCTTTAGGCAGTCTTTAGACAGGCACAGACACACCCATAAAGATGGCCGCCAGTATGACTGTGTGATCTGTGGAGAGACCTTCCAGTCCCTGTCAGCCCGTACCGAGCACAAGAAGACTCACATGGAGGACGGCGTGTATGTGTGCCCGCACTGCAATAAGAGATTCAACTGGGAGTCGGCGCTGGTGAGACATCTGAAAAGTCACGGTGACGGGGCCGAGCTGAACGCGGAGGAGCTCACCAAGCCGCTGAAAACGGAGCAAGACGATGTGGGGATCGAAGAGAGCGTCGGGGAGGTGGTGGTGGAAACAACCCAAACGGAACAGGGGTCACAGGAGGAAGCGAAGGGCAACGTCAGCCCAGAGAAGGAGTGTCGTTCCCACCAGCACACCTCTTTGGTCCCTACGCTTCCAGAAAAGGTTGCGTCCGTGGTTAAGGTTCGCACCAGCGGCCGCACACCCAAGCCCACTATGAAGATACAGGTAATAAACCTGCAGAAGCGCAAAGGAAAAGTCACAGCCCCAAAGAAGAGATTGGGTGGGGTGAAATCTCTAGAAGAGACCGAGCCAGTTTTATTTAACAGGTAAATTGAGCATGACAGACAATCGTTTCAACGTGTTAACAACTTGTCGTTGCCAACGTCTCTGTAACGTGCGAATGTCTAATGTGTCCCTGTCTCTTTGACAGCGATGAGCATTCCTATGGCTCACAAATCACTTCTGCAAAGGAAGGAGAGGAAGGTGGGTGTTGTCGTCATTCATTGTTTATGGCAAATAGGTTATTGTCCTCCCTCCTTCTGACATGTACTTTTTTCTCAAGGGACAACTGCAGACAGCTCCACTTGTCTACACACCTGCCCTCATTGCTCCTTCAGCCACCAGGAGGAAGCACAAATTCAGCAGCATGTTGACAGGGTCCATTCTGGTGTAGAGGCCCAAGACGACCCACTGGCCTCGGAACATCAGACAGGACCTGCTGGCTGTTACGACTGTCCCGACTGTGAGAAGACCTTTAGGTTCCAGTCTCTTCTGAAAGCCCATCAGCGTATCCACACCGGCGAGCGGCCGTATCTGTGCTCCCAATGTGGGCGGAGCTTCTCCTTCAAACAGTCGTTGGAGAGGCACAAACACACGCACAAGAACGGACGCAAGTACGATTGTCTGATCTGCAGAGAGAGCTTTAAGTCGTTATCAGCCCACAGAGACCACAAGAGCACCCACATGGAGAATGGTGCCTACCTGTGTTCCGAATGCGGACGCACGTTCGCCTGGAAGTCGGCTCTGGTCAGGCACCTGAAGACCCACATGGAAGCGGCCGACAAGACCGAACGTCCTCACAAGTGTCCCCACTGTGACCTCAGCTTCAGCTGCATGACTTACCTCAACCGCCACCTCCTGACCCACAAGGAAGAGCGTCTTCACGTCTGCACTTGTGGCAAGAGCTTCGCATACAAGGCCGCCCTCACGGCACACCAGCGCACCCACCAATCAGAGAGGCCTCACCAGTGCAAGCAGTGTGGCAAGGGCTTCCTTTACAAGGGGGGGCTACTGAGCCACATGAAGATCCACTCTGAGGAGATGCCTTACATGTGTTCCTTCTGTGGCAAGAGCTTCAAGAGGGAGCGCAACATGAAGAAACACGAACGCTGCCACACCAGGGAGAACGTGTTCAGCTGCTCCCAGTGTGAGAAGACCTTCGTGTACAAGGCCACGCTCATCAGACACGAGCTGACGCACTCGGGGGTGAGGCCTTACCTCTGCTCCGACTGCGGGAAAGGCTTCTTCTCCCACGCCGAGCTACTGAAGCATGAGCGCTTCCACACTGGACACAAGCCATTCCAGTGCCCTCACTGCGGGAAGAAATTCACCCAGTCGTGTTACCTGACCATTCACCTTCGGTACCACACGGGGGTCCGGCCCTACACCTGCCCGCAATGTGACAAAAGCTTTCTCAGTGCCAACCGTCTGAAGAGACACCAGCGAACACACACTGGGGAGAAGCCCTACTTGTGTGTGGAGTGTGGAAAGGGATTCAAGCAGTCGTATCACCTCAAGATGCATGTGAGGACTCATACCCCAAAGTTTATATGACCTGTAAGTTTGGATGGTATTCAGTATAGTTTTGAAAACTCTTATTCAGGCAAAATCGTTATAGCTGCGACAAGTTTTGTTTGTTTCACTAACCCATTATGGTTCCGGTAAGATATGTAAATTAGATTAGTCATTTTGCTTGGTATGGTGGGGTAGTATTTTTTTTCACCAAAAAAACCTTCAGTGCGTAACTGACAACATAGAAAATAACCAATAAACTGTCTAAAAGAGCAAGCATTATTTAAAACTAAACTTTATTAACTGACATGGATGCATTTCACATCTACAAACTCAAAAGGTATAGGTATGAAATCAACAGAAAGATGAACAGGTTTGTCTAAGAAACATTGCTCTGGATTTGGCAGTAGAATAGGGTTAATACTAGGAGTTGCTCTCCTGGTATTAATATGATCTTTGCTAGAAACATCTTCAATCTTAACTGAAAGGTTTGCAGGATAAGCCTTTCTTGACCTTAGCAATAGACATGGTCAGTGGTCCCTTCAAAAAGGAGCAATGTTTCCACAACAAACAAACAGCACCAACAGAGGATTTACAAGTTTACACTGAGCAGACATTTGGGTGATTAAGTCATTTACCTGACACAGCCCACCATACCAAGGTGGTTGGAAGGTGTAGCATATGCTAATGTTAATATTGCAATTGCTTACACTTAATAGAAAAAAAAAAAACAATACGGTCAAAAAAAGATACAGGGTAAATGATTGATATCAACATTCTTGGTGTAGTTTCAGTAGCTGTGCCTTGCTGACAGTTCAGATGTGGCACTCGAAAGGAGAGCACACCGGTACACAGATTAGTTTCAGTAGATGGGCTGGGAAATACGACACCAGGAACACATTAGCTTCAAGGAGAAAACAATGTATGGTAGCCTTGACTCGGAGGCATAGGATCTGGCTTAGATCTAAGGCCAGACTTTCCTCTAAACAACAACATGTAGAGTAATGGGGCAGTGGTCGCTTCCCATGGCCTTGTTGCGGATTTTACTGTCGCACAAGCCAGGCAGCAGAGCGGAAGACAGTATGAAGTAGTCAAGCCTCCAGCCCACATTCTTGGAGCGGGAGTTCATCATGTAGGTCCAGAAGGTGTACGCGTTAGCTTGCTCCGGGTACAGCTCGCGGAAGCTGTCGATGAAGCCCTCGCTCAGCAGCTGACTGAAGCCCTCGCGCTCCTCCGGGGTGAAGCCAGCATTCTTTTTGTTGCCTTTGGGGTTCTTCAGGTCAATCTCCTCATGGGCCACGTTGAGGTCGCCGCACAGCACCAGGGGCTTGCGCTTGTCCAGGTCACAGAGGTAGGCCCTGAAGTCCACGTCCCAAGTCTTGCGGTAGTCCAGCCTCACCAGGCCGCGACTGGCGTTGGGCACGTAGGCTGTGACCAAGAAGAAGGTTGGGAACTCGGCGGTGATGACTCGGCCCTCCTTGTCGTGCTCCTCTTTACCTGATGTGTGAGGTAATAGAACATTAGCGTCACATGCACAGACTGATTTCAAAAGAACGTGGCCATAGAGTATTTGTCTCAAGGTTAGTCTATAATGCCCACTGAATCTATAGGTTTAAAGTTTGATTCATCGCTGCTGATAAGACTGTCGCTCACCGATGCCGTAGGTAACTTTAATAGGCTCAGTCTTGCACAGCATGGCCACACCGCTGTAGCCCTCCTTTTCATCCGAGCCAGACCAGTACTTGTGAGGAAACTCTGGCATGGATGTGATCTCATTAGGGAGAGACTTCTCAGCACACTTGGTTTCTTGCAGGCACAGAACATCTGGACTTTCTTCACGCACCCACTGGGTAAGACGAGAGATATGAAGAGACAAGTAGTTTAGGGGTACAAGTCATTACACGTCCATAAACCAGCAGCTGAATGTGATGTTTCGTGCTCTCCCGGTCCCCAAATTTACATCAAGGCCCTTCTTTTTGACCCAAGCTCTCAGGCCATCTACATTCCAGGAGGTGATCTTCATGTTGGCAGAGCGGCCATCCTTGCTGGTCATTTTGTCAGGTGGGTCATCGTACAGCACGGGGGCTTCTGGTTCCTTTCCCTTCTTCCCTTTCTTAGCTGCAGGGGCTGAGTTCAAAGTAGGACATGATTGGTGTAAGCGGTAGATACAAAGTGTTTATTTCAGCGTAACTAGTTTTACTCCACGTTACAAACACATGGCATACTCAATGTTCCAGTAATGACACTTGATGAAGTACCTGCTCCATTTTCATGCTCTTCTCCGGCTTCCTCGTCATTCTTCTTTCCTCTTTTTGACATCCTTGCACTCGCTCTGAATCCACACACACCCTGCAGACACACAACACGCGCACACAGAAACACACGCGCCGCTGAAAAGGAAAAGTAAGACCGTCATTGTAACCTCTATCAGCTTGCAATGCATCGCTTAATTATGCACAAAGCAATCAGTGCAGGATACAGATGCTACATTTTAAACCATTTAGTTAAAGTAAAAAATGTGGCAGAGTTGGATACCCTCCACCGAATTACTCAATTTGAATGGACTTGCAACTTAATGACAAAGCTAGCTATGCTAATTGACAATTTATCTAATTCAGTTGCCACAAAGGGATAGGCTAGTTAGCTTGCTATTCAATGAGGAACTGCGGCCTAGCTCAATTTGCCATGCCATAACTATTTGAATGAATGAAATAGCATGATCATCGTTACGACGTTTTTACACATATAGCTTGACTGAAACTTTTGACAAAAAAATCTTACTTGGAACTTTCACAACAAAAGGATACCTAGATAATTTGCCACGAAGCCACACACTCCAGTCACTCCCCCACAACAAAAGCAGAGAAGCGTATCTTAAGTGTACTGATTTTAGGAGCAGAGGCACATGTGCTGCTAGGCTGTCCAAAACTATGCCTGTACCATTATTACGCCTTAAGCGAATGAATGTGCTTTACATAAAAAAAATAGGAGCTAATCATTAATATTTTACTAATTTATCTACTCATTAAATAAATACATGAATATTATTTAGTTTCTTGATTAATTAGAACAGCATTGATTACACTCCAAGATGTCGAAGACGTCCTCTCTAAACGGGTCCTGACTACAAACGGCAACAGAGAGGTTGGTGTTGAGCGGTTTTTCAAACTTTTATTTTCAACTCTAAGCATTTTGATTTCGTTTATAGTCAATGACGCAATTCAAGACACATTGTATGAATCGTAATCTTATGTATATAATACAATGTGATACTAACATCAACAGTGTGTTGCTATATGGCCGCATGCTACTAGTGCTAGTTTGTCATAACCGCCAGCTAGTAGAGGTAGGCTAGCTCATTAGAATTTCAGCTGGCGCTCTGGGGTTTCGTGCACAGGTGCTACATGCATTGATATCGGCGTGCTCACGTTTATATTGTTTCTTCTATTTCACTAACCTGTTTGTAGCTCAGACTAGTCGACTACTTTTGTTTTGTTTGGTAATTGTGTCCGTTTTATGTATCATCAGTCGCCATGACTGTCGTGATAGGGTTCGAGGGCAGTGCCAACAAAATAGCCGTGGGCATCGTGAGAGATGGACAAGTGCTGTCGAACCCCAGACGCACTTATATCACACCTCCCGGCCAAGGCAAGTGGGTTAATAGAAATAATACTCATATGTAGAAGTGTTCGTGTGCATTTCGGAGAGATGTGAAACTTTTTAAAATTGTGGTTGACTCCAAACCCAAGGCTTCCTGCCCAGCGAGACAGCCCGACATCACCGTGGCGTTATCCTAACTGTCCTCAGGGAGGCGTTAGAGGAAGCTGGGATAAAACCAGCTGACATTGACTGTGTAGCATACACTAAAGGTAAAGAACAACTAACTACCATGTTTGCTGTGTTTTGTTTTCTTCAATATTTGATCTTCCTATATCCTCTTACTTCAGGTCCTGGCATGGGTGCTCCTCTGGTTACAGTGGCTCTGGTGGCTCGTACTGTAGCCCAGTTGTGGGGGAAACCTCTCCTGGGGGTCAACCACTGCATCGGCCACATCGAAATGGGCCGCCTCATCACACAAGCTAACAACCCCACTGTGCTGTATGTAAGCGGGGGAAATACACAGGTCTGAACAAATGCTCTCACACAGCCACTCACTTAGCAGGACATGTCCACTCAGCACACTTGCTGGACAAGGCTGGAACTTCTTGATTTAAGCTTTTTAAGACTTGTAGGATCACTCCATGTTCCTGTTCGTCCAGGTCATTGCATATTCAGAACGACGGTACAGGATATTCGGGGAGACTATTGACATAGCAGTAGGCAACTGCTTAGACAGGTTTGCAAGGGTTATAAAGGTACGTGTTATAGTTATTAAATAAAAATGCAATTTGAGCTTTTCCTGTATAATGCACTCATTTATTATTTAAAAAGTCACCATGTTTTTGTTTTACTTTTAGATATCCAATGACCCCAGTCCAGGGTACAACATTGAGCAGATGGCTAAGAAGTCAGTCAGCATATTACTTTTTCAAGTCTTTTGTACTCAGCATATTCACGTGTCTGTGTGTGTATATATGTGTAAGTTAGTCAATGTATTATTTATTGTTTCTCTATTTATTATTTCTGTATCCACAGAGGCACACAATATGTAGAACTTCCATACACTGTGAAAGGAATGGATGTGTCCTTTTCTGGAATTTTATCCTACATTGAGGTAAGACGCACTACCAATAGATGCAGTGGTCAAATTACACCTAACTTTATTTTCCCGCCAACGCAGTATACCAACTTCTCCTAATGTAAGATATTCTTCACCAATGTTATGAAAATGCAAGACTCTTTGTCAGTCACCATTACCAAGGTGGATTGATGTAGTGGATGTCATTGTGGCTAAAATGTCTGTTGAGAGCTATATCTGCTGACTTTGCAGGAGGCTGCTAGCAAGATGCTGAGTTCTGGGCAGTGCACAGCTGAAGACTTGTGCTTCTCACTGCAGGTAGATGCTTGCCAATGTAAAGGATCACTGCATATCTGGCTGTGGGGTTGTTGTTTTTTTACAGGCTGTGACTTTCCTAACCCTTATGTGGTTTTGTAGGAGACCCTGTTTTCAATGCTTGTGGAGATAACAGAGAGGGCTATGGCTCACTGTGGATCCCAGGAGGTGCTCATTGTAGGAGGGGTTGGATGTGAGTAACTCATACACACGGCATATTAGATGAACAGGTTTAGCATTGCACAATGTCTTGAAAACAGACTGTCCTTACATATGGATGAGGTTGCACTTATTAAATGTTTCTCCTGTTGTCCTATCCTACGAACATATTAATAGTATTGTACGTGATCACTCGTTACAAAAATGTTGCAGTTCCTTGGTTCTAATTGCCAAAATACTGTAAGACGTACGCACTTATATTCAGAATTTATATGTTGCTGTAGATATTAGCTTCTGTTTAACGAATCAAATGCCCTCCTGCCATGCGAACAACAGTTAAAATGTCAGGTCTTGTAGGTAACCTTCGTCTACAAGAAATGATGGGCGTGATGTGCAAGGAGAGAGGGGCCAAGCTCTTTGCCACAGATGAACGGTAAGCAAGGAGCGTTCAAACCTGTTTCCTTCCATATAACTGCAGTTTAACTCTGATGTTTTTGTTATGCTACAGATTTTGCATTGATAATGGGGCGATGATAGCACAGGCAGGCTGGGAGATGTTTCGATCAGGACAAGTGACTGAATTGTCAGACTCCTGGATCACACAAAGGTAACACATTCACAAAAATGTACCTTAGAATGTAGAACGTTTAAATGGACAATCCCGTGTTCAGCAGTTTGTTTGATGAATGTGGTTTGCCGTCTTCAGATACAGAACAGATGAAGTGGAGGTGACGTGGAGAGATTGACAGCTCAACATGCAGGAACACGCACCTCTTCTCATAGCTGATGTCATGGTGGCATGAAAGAATGCTCTAGTAAACATTGGCTCAGTTACATGAGCATGGTAATGGATCCATAAGCTGCACTAAGGAGAATGCATTGTGTACAGATTTGAAGGGAAATTAGGTGCTGTAGTGTCTCATTTCCTGATAGCTATTCAATGCTGTACATACTTTGATTAATGTACTGTAAATGCCAAAGAAATATATAAGATCATTCAATTTTATTAGGCAATACTGTTCACTGACAATCCTCTTCCACCTCCAGTGTAGTTTTTAATTATATATATTTGATAAATCGGAGTCCATACTGAGCAAAGTGTGATCCCTTGAGGATTTGAGTAACATTTACCCGATGGGGGTACAAACCAACCCAGCATACAGATTAGACATTGGTCAGGTGCATTCTTATTGTCCTGCTGACTGCACCTGTATGTAAACTGGAGACATAAGTCCCTTGTATAAAATTACTGTGAAATGCAAGCAGGTACAAGACATCAAATGTGAGCTAAACAAACAACCAAAAAATCACTCTGGTAAAGTAGGCATACAGGGATTGGTCACAACGGATTAGAAAGTGCTTGATTGACCGCTCGCATACAGAACCAAAAGATAAAACTGCAGTTCATTACAATAAAATGACAGCTCTTTAAAGATTTGTTTGTTTAAAAAAAGACCAGCTCTGTACAACATTAAAATAATTGTTGAGCAGGGATAGGGAGATCCAAATCCACTTCATTAAGGCAGGCTTCTTGTAAGGCGTTAGAAAAGTCCCTAGGTGTTTCCTCAAGGAGTTAGTCCAAAGTGTCTCAGTGTGGCTTTGTGTGCAAAGACATCAACCTGAGAGAAGTGTGTGCATGTGTGAGAAGGGGGGGGGAGGGGGCGTGTGTGTATTCATGTACCCCCCCGGGTTAAGCTGGGTGCTCCAGGGAGTTCTTAAACCAGACAACTTTCTTCGGGTCTGAAATAAAAACAAGAACACTTTTGTACATACCCTTGTTGTCTAAGCATCCACTTCAGAATTTCAAAATCAAGGTACAGATGTAGCATGGAAAAGGTACTGCATAACAATTATCAGACTTTGCATTTGAACACAATTCTTAAATTGACATGAAAGTAATTACTCACCTTGCTTCCGTTTATTGCAAATAGTGCTCCATTCTAAAGAGATGGAAATAATCATTAGAAGTCATCATTCAGTTTGAATAGAACCAAGGGATGCTCCACTGCAGCACCAATCTGACCTCACAAAAATGCTTTCTAGTTGCAATTCGCAAAAACGTAAACAGGCCTAGTATCAAAGAGGACATTGTGTTTAAAGAAATGTGTTCCTGTACCTTGACTGTGGTAATTGAGGGCCTCTACTAGATGGCGACAGCTGAGCAGCAGCTTCCCATTACCCTCTTCCTCATCCGGACACTGGCCAATGGTGATCATGGTTGTGGCTGGAACAAGCATGTCACTACCGTACTGGATTGGTTGAAGAAGCGTCTCCTCTGTTAGGTCTGCTGGCTCGCTGTCCTCTGAGGGCTGAGACAGCTCTGTGGGGCCAGGAACACACCCAGATCCCTCTGAGGCTTGGAGGATCTCACTGATGAAACTTAGTCCCCACTGGTTCTGCAGCAGAACCCCGATGGCAGGACGGTCTTCCTCGAGGGCACCGCCTGCAGCTCCCGCCTTCACCTTGGAGGCGTAGCTGACGGCTGGCTGTAGTTTGGCTGGGCTGTCTTGAACTGGGAAAGCAGGGGGAGGCTTTAACAGTGACAGGCTGTCCTCCACCCACCTCTCCTTTGAGCTCTGTTTTGGTGGCCGGTCAGCTACCCTCCCTGCCCCTCTGACACCCTCTCTGCGTGGGCCACGGCCTTTGTGCTGCTGGGCCCTGCGCTCTCTGTCTCTTCGAAAGGTATGTGCGTGGGCAGGTCCATTCAAGCTGCCCTCAGTGGCCCCAGGTGATGTCTGGCGGGGCTGCTGATCAACTACAATGGTACAACCTCCACCTCCTCCCCCTCCACAGCTGCCTGACCCAGGAGATAGGCGCCGGTTGCGAATGTGAGGTTCTGGGTTGGTAGTGGACACAAGGACAGCTGGATCACACAAGTCGGACTCACACACCATGTTGCTGGCCGCCCATGTTCCTGATGAACGAGATGGAAAATTTGATTAACCACAGGATTACAATTCCATTATGCCAAGGGCATTTTTAGGGTGTCTTGAGAGGACAATTGATTTAAACATTTTTATAATAAAAATCTCATATTTGAACACTTGGATGTGTCTGAATTGCCACGAGTTGCTAAGTATTTTACGGGAAACTTAATGTGTGTTCTATGAAAATACCAGGAAAAAACGTTTCCTCTGTTGTCAAGGATTGTGAAGTTTAGTCATTCAAATTTTATTGTTCAGCTTTAAAAAAAATACTATTTCTTTACTGAACAAGACATTCCTAACCTTGGATGGCTTCTAGACAATTCTAGACGATTCTACAAGCTAGCTCAGTTGTCTTCAGTTGCCCGCTCTGGTGGCCTCCCCAACTAGCAGGCTAGTTTAATCCCCTTAGTGCGTCAAATGTCCAACTGCCATTTAGCTAAATAAGAGAGTAGATATCTTTACCGAATTTATAAAACATTGGCACGATCTGGTCACTGATATGTACTAGAACTAGAACACTGAACTAGTCTAGTTAGCTAGGTGCTACTACAGTTAGCAAACACCTGCAACGTGTTACAGAATCAGCTACAGCTAGCACTAGCTTGCTAATGCTAACGCAAGTTAGAATAGAAACTCGCTATTTTAGCCCGACGAGGACATCTAGCAAGCAATTTGTTTGCTTTCACAAACGAAAAGGGGGACTAGCTACCACAAATGAATCGATTAATTACATGACACGCGGACAGAAGGTACATCTACAACACGGAAAAGTGTCTCGCTCCAATAGTGACAGAAACATGTTTTGCTTATGTGCTGAAAACGCAAAAGTTTCATAACTCCCCATTTAGGACAGTAGCTACGTTAGCTAGCCTAGTAGCTAGCCAGCTAGAGGTGAAATAGAACGTCTGAGTAACGTTAGGTAGCTAGCCAGCCAGCCTTGCTAGCCTAGCAGCGTTTGTCAACGCATTTGATTGGAACGCTACCATGACAAGATATTTTTAAAGCAGCTATTTGCATTGAAAATGTTTTAAAAGTGTTTAAAACTTACCCGTTTTGATATGCATATCTCTTCGTTTTAATGTAATGTTGAAAAGAAACCGTTAGAGAACTTTTTGTTTACAGCGGCGTTGAATTGTCGTGTGTTGATGAGTCTCGAGTGGCTACACGGAAGCAAGCTAGTCAGAGGAACCGGCTGGGAGTGGAAATGACCGTTCAGACTGCCGGATATTGAAGCGCGAAGATTGGAAGGAAAGCAATTCGAATCGTTTAATCAGCAATCAAATCCACGAGAGTGAAAATACTTTCGGAAATTAGTACTATTCGTTATTATTATTTTAAATTGATTCTAAGTTATGGTGACCGAACACAGTAGACCACGCACAGCGTAGTTTACATAACGAATGGGAGCAATATTTTGTCAGCCCAAAGAAAATTGATGTTTTTTTTTATTTTTTATAAATCGAATTAAACATGTACTTAAAACTTGGTCACCAGTTCCAGTATATTCTCACCTCTCTTTCTGTCTATGATGCTCTTTTCATTTTTCTCCGGCCACTTGTCCTCTCTGTTCCTCCAATCACTACTGCTCTCTGAGGGATGGGGCTCTTTCCGCTTGCTTTTTTGCCTTAGCCTTCGAGATTGACGGGTCTGACGTCTTGGTCTCCTCTCCATTGTGTTCTCGCCCTTCCGTATCTCGCCATTCATCATCTCACAGGCACCCGTAACAAGCTCTTGCTGTGCCCTGACCGTTGTGTCTTTCTGATTGGGTCTTCTGTCCCTTCTCCAGGAACCCCAGGACTTCCATTCAAGATCCTCACCTGCGATGTCCCTGTCCCACACCTTGTTCGCCTCCATCCACCTGCCTCTGGGCCTAAACTGCGTATCCCTGGTTTCACCCCACCTCCGATGTCCATGTGACTCATCTCTGTGATCAAACCAGTTCTCTGTGTTCAATCTCCTGTCCGGTGGCTCACCTCCACCATCGATCCTCTCACCATGGTCTCTCTGCTCCTGCGTCTGGCTGTCAGGGATGCTGTTCTCTCTCTCTCGCTCACTGGTTTCCCTCTCATTAGTCTCTGTCTCCTTTTGCAGTCCTTCCTTTGTCTTGCACTGGTGTTGATACTTGTCTTTCCCCTGCCATGTTTGGGAATCTTGCTTAAGCTTAGTTTGAGCACGGCTCCCAGTTTTTGTGGATGTTTCGGTGCAGGAGTTCACTGTTTCTATTTGTTGTCTTTGCATTTCCGTACAATCTGAAATCCTCTGGTACTCCTGGTCCTGGGGTTTCCTCCCAGTGACATCCTCTTGATCTAAAAGACAAAACAGGATCATGATTGCTTATATGTACACAGCATACCTGGTGTCAATAAAAACAATTGCTCTCGTCTTGAAATGAGTTGTCTTTCTCTACGATAACACATGTCCCTGTTGAACTCAATGCTATTCACAGTGATACCTTTTGTTTTACTTCTCCTTTTTCTCCTCTGTTTTTTTCTCTCACTTTCTCCCACATGTATGGCTAGGTTGAAGTTGCCCACAGAGTCAGTGCTTTCCTCTTTGGAAGTCTTCTTGACATGATCACTGTCTAGCTCTTGATCTCTCCTTGCAATTCCAATCCCCATTTTCATGAGTTCTATGGAAATCAGATCAGTTTGCCTCGGCCATCTCTTCTCCATACATCCATGTCCTGGGTACAGCTTGGCTTTACTTTGCTTGGATGTCCCTCCACCTTCCTCCTGCAACACCTGAGCCTCCTCACCACATCCAACCTTCATTCCCCTCTCCTTGACAGGAGACTTACTTTGAGCTTTGATGTCATTCGCCCTCACCATGTCACCCCTGTCTTCAGTCTCCACAGACAGTGCCAGATCTTTTGGAGTATTATCAGACACCTGGCAGTGTTGCATGTGTTTGAGATGATGGGCTGCCCTGAGGCGTTTCAAAATGAGCTCCCTGCGTTCGTTCTGAGAGTTGGTATGGCAAAAGAACCTTCTGGGATTATAAAATGGATCTCTGACTGGAGGGCGGAGGTTGAGTTGTTCAACAGCCCGGTTACTATCAGCTTTAAACCATGGCAAGAATGTCTTGACGGTGCACATCTTCCTCTCTCTCTCTCTTTGTCTTTCCTTTCTCCGCTCTGCCTTCCATTCCTTGAAACTGGAAACACGCTTCATTCCCTTCATTTTCCTCTTAGCCAGCCGTCTTTGGTCATCCAGTAGTAACGTAGTGCATTGCTCTTGAGATGCCCGGAATTTCTCCAACTTTACATCAATCACAGATTTGCAGATTGACTGGTTCACTATACAGGAGCTCAATTTGTCTTCCAATAACTGGAATGCTTTCTCTGGGTCAAGATCCTTCCACTTTTCACCATATGCTAAATAGTTGAGAGAACAGAATATAATCAATGCTCTAATATAATCAATGCTATAATAAAGGACGATCATACAAGACATCAAACACATTTAGAGGAATCCTATTGCATCAACATATTACTAAGCTGGGTGAAGATACAACAGACAAGACAGTTCTAGAATGGAAGGTTTGTTTTGAATGCCTTCTCAGTTGAACACAATTGTCGTCGTGAACATAAAAACGTCAACACTCTTGCCCTGTCATCTCTGAACACAGATACAGAAACAGTACTCACCAGCCCTTTGCTTAGGATCCTGCCGTAAGATGTGCCATTCAGCTTCCGTGTCTTCGCATCTCTCATCTCCGACTCTTATGGTCTCCCTGTCACCCCTAAGTAAATGGTAGTCCCTTAAATCCACCATTAGGCTTTGTTCGAGGTCTATGAGGGTGGACAATGTTAAGCACAAGGTGTGAAGCTCTAGCTGATGAAGTCTTCTTAAAGAAAAGTCACCCGCATGGCATAAGATGCTATCATGACCGGCTGCCTGGTTATGATTAGAGATGAAGAGGATATCTGAGGATATTCTAGGCTGAAATGCTGTGAATTTGGGGTTCATTAGATTTTCCGTTTGAATTTTATGACCGTCAGCTGCCTGATATGGGATCAGAGGTTGGTCAATAGGATAGATGTCTTCATCCAGACTGGTTTCACCCAAGGCCAGGTCAGGATCATTGCTTGAGCCATCTGATGCCTTTACAAATGCCAAGGTATTATGCCAGTCAGGGTCCAGCCAGTCCACAGCTGATAGGTCAATGTCAAAGTCAGAGGTCAGAGAGTCTTCACTAGAACCCATTACGACAAAGTTATTATTTCCATCTTCCGAGTCAATTTTTATCTCCTTTGTTTTCTTCAACAGAAATGAGTCCTTTGTCTCATCTTCAGTTGAGGGCCCAAAGTTAACTGTGATACTATTGTTTTTAACCTTGCCATTACCTTGTGGTAGACATTCACTTGATTTTACATCCACTGTATCCTTGGTGTGATACGCCTCAGTGGACTCCTTGCTGGACTGAACCACAGGTGTTTTTAAGACCTTCTTTGTCTCATTCGTTTTGTTCAAAAGGGCTAAGGAATCCTCTGTTTCATCGTCAGTGGATTGGGGCACTTCAGCAGAAGGCCCAATGGTCTGCTCCAGATCGTTGCTAGTGCTTAATGAGGGCTCTGCCACTAGCAGGGTAGAGTACTGTTCAGGGTCCAGCCACTCTACAGTTGATAGGTCAATATCCAAGTCTGGAGTCAGAGAATCCTCTATGGAACCCATCACAGCAAGGTCATCACTTTTAACTATGCAGTTACCTTGTGGGAGAATTCCATTTGACACTAAATCCGTGTTGTTTTTGGTGTCTTGATGCAGCTGACAGGGAACCTCAGTACACTTGATGGCAGGTGTCTTTGCGACAATCTTCAGCTCAGTTACCTTGTTCACAGATTCCTTGCAGACATTCATTGGTTTCATAGCGAGTGTGGCTTGCTGAAAGGATGTCTACGCAAGCTGCAGGAGAAATTCAAATGTAGCTTGTTTTCATTGACAAAAGATCGTGAGAAATTTGTTACCTAAATAAACGTATCAAATTAAAGCTAACAAAGTTTAAAGAATTTAAGGCGACAATATACATGCTAGTTCTAGTAGTTAGCTAGACCTGGTCTAGCGTTTTGAAATATGCTTGCACAGTAGCTCAAACTGTAAAATATACTTACCTCCTTAGTCACTTCTTTGTCAACGTCCATACATTTGTAGGCCGATGAACATGTTGGAAATGGCAACGAAATATTTGGCAAATGTGTGTTAGCAATTTCCACCTTGCTACTAAAAGTGGTTTAATACGATCATGGTTGCTGTTGTACACATGTTTATATTCGAAGTTAACCTACATGATGTATGTAACCCTGGGATACAGCACACGAACTTCAATTCAAGTTAAAATAGTCTACACATATATTTATTACGACAAAAAAACTAATACCGGTATTACGAATCTTTTCAAAAGTAAGAGCAACTATATTATTATTTTATTGAATAAACCGTGATAGAGGCGGGAAAGGAGAAGCCTCGTGCGCCAGTACATCTAAATGAATAACGGATCCAGATGAGAAAATAGATTAGCCCAATTAAAAAGAAAATGCATCCATATAAATAAACTGCTTTATTTCCTTTGTATAGAATTGTAAGTGTATAGAAGAGACATATAATAGTTGTTTTCCTAACGTTAAATCCTTCTGCCTAAATATGATCTAGATTGACATGCAACTTCCCCTATTTCTAGATGTGTTGAGTTAAGTCCGTAGGTCTATTTGGTGAAATTTGACAGCAGTCCGCCATGCCTGGATAGAGCCGAACATGAGCGCATTACAACCTCCATCACCAGGTGAATGATCTGTTCCTGCTGCACCAGCTGACCATACTTGACCGGCCTGTTGGAGGCATGGCTGTCCTATAGAAATGAAAATGGGACTTGAAAGGAGCTGAAATTCCTAAAGGGTTTAGAGGGTTACCAACCTGTAAGAAATGATTGCTAAACCCTCATATGTTGTCCTTTATTCTATGTGCAATTAATTTATGCTTACGGTGAAACATGCTGGACTCGCAAATTGCCCCTGGATTAAGGCACTGCCCCTGTTAGAGGCACACACTGAGCCGTTAGAAAAATGGCATTCACTGTGAAATAAATTGACAACAAGAGAAAAGGTGTGAACACCCACCTGCCTTTATCAGCGTGACCAGCAGCATGGGTCTTCGTCTGGACCTGGGCCTTGGCTGAGCAAGGCTTTGTTTTACAAATTAAAAACGCTGCTTGTCAAACCTTACGACTATTAAAACTCTTCAATCAATATATCATAGCTTGCAGTACAACTTTGACGTGACGTGATTTCTACCACAATCAAAATAATTACCGTTACAGTTATTTCACTTCCGGGTGACTGGTCAGGCCCTGCTCTAATGTTACATTAATTTGACCAACAACAAAAAACATTGCAGATTGAGCTACATCAAAGTAATCGTAGTTAACTGTTAACCGCGCATTATTATGTTAAAACGGTGATTGAGAGACACATACCTTGTATTTCCAATGGACATGGCCTCAGACTGGGCTGGCCTAGACTGTCATTAGGAAACATCACCAAATTGCAATAACACATCAATCGAAACCAATCTAGCTCTACCATGATTAGCCCTGATTAAACGTCCACCCCATTCACAAAGGCGGTCTGATTAGGCACTTACGTGTTTTCTTGCTTTGTGGTCTGAAATATTACTTTGAACAAATTGCTAATATGTTTGACAATATATCCTACCTTTCTTACTCTCTTGGGCATCTTGGTTGCTTAGATTCAATATTTCACATTGCACGCGACACGTGCTGTTTCACGCTAACGTCATATTACGCGACACCCTTCAATTTAGACAATACGTTAATATGTTACTGTTGTACAGAAGCTGCTTTCACATACCTTGTAATGATATAACGCCACAACAGAACAAAACAACTAGAAGCAGATAAATCAGGACTACGTGTAAGAATCAAATGTTTAATTTGAGTCCAAGGCATGATTTTTTTTTAAATGAGACAATCTTAATGTAAGGCTGGCTTATATTCTATAACCCATGGCAATGCAAACACCTTTTAAATAAATGCTTAAGAAAATGTTTACAGTTGCAATCCACTATTGGCGGTCAAACACTTAAATTCTTCCCTATGTGAGTGCGCACATGCCTCTTGAGTCGAGTTGACGTAGAGAAGCACTTTTTGCAGAACAAACAAGAGTATGGCCGTTCTCCTGTGTGCGTCCTTAAGTGCATGGTCAGGTCTGAAGAACACCTGAAGCGCCTTTCACAGTAGGAGCAAGGATATGGCCTCTCTCCTGTGTGTATACGCCTGTGTAGAAGCAACTCTCCAGAAGTTAGGAACGTCTTCCCGCACTGAGAACACTGGTGTGGTCTTTCTCCGGTGTGCATCAGATTGTGTCTGATCAGCGAAGTGGACTTGGCGAACCTTTTGCTGCAGTACGTACAAGAAAATGGTCTCTCCCCCGTGTGGGTGTTCAGGTGTTCGCTCTGGGCTCGCTTGGTTTTGAAGCTTTTCGGACACTGAGGGCAGGGGTACGGTCTGTTGTCGCTGTGACTGCGTTGGTGTCTCACCAGCTCTCCGTGTGTGAGAAAAGTCTTCTGACAGACTGTGCATAGATATGGTCTCTCTCCTGTGTGTATCCTCTCATGTCTGGTCAAGCCTGCCAACTGTGTAAAGCTCTTCTCGCAGTAGGAGCACTGGAAGGGCCGCTGGCCGTTGTGGATCAGCATGTGTCTGTTCAGTATCTGAAGCTGAGTGAAGCTCTTGTCACACTCGGTGCATGGATATGGGCGTTCCTTTGTGTGGATCTGTTTGTGCTTGTTCAGTAGCCACACGTGTGTGAAGCTCTTGCCGCACTCGCAAGGGAAAGGCCTCTCTCCTGTGTGTTTCATCTGGTGTCTCCTCAGGTCCGACGGCCGACCGTAGATCTTGTCGCACTGGGAGCACTTGTACTGGCGCTTCACTATGTGGGTTTGTCTGTGCCTCAGTCTCTCCAGTATGGTCCCGAAGCACTCCCCACATTTCTGGCACTTGTATTGGCCATTCTCTTTACTGTCTGTCGTCACCTCTTCCTCTGTCGACTCCAACGGGGGATCGCAAGTCTCGCAGCACGCCGTTCTCTCAAAATGTAGCTTCAGTAGCCCCATCTGAGTGAAGCCCTTGCCACACTGAGGACACAAAAACGGTCGTTCTCCTGTATGAATACGTTGGTGTCTCCTGAGATCCCAAGAGTTCTTGAAACCCTTGTTACATTCCTGGCAGGCGTACGGTCGTTCCCCTGTGTGTATGCGCTGGTGTCGGGTCACATCAGAAGCGCGGGTGAACGTCTTGCCACACTCGTAACACATATGGGCATCTGGTCTGGCATGGATGGGAAAAGGCTTGGGAAATTCTGGCCGCTGGACCCTCTTCCTGAATGGCTCTTGCTGGTCTTCAGCCTTTTGCAGTTTGTTGTACTCCTCGGGGTGACTACGTTCAATGTGCTGAAGAAGGAGGGATTCCTGCATGTGGAAGAATGGACACTGGGAGCAGGCAAATACCTGAGAGGACATCTCAACCGTGTGACCTGAGACAAAAAAGCAAATAAAAAGAATTTGAATAAGTTATAGTTTAAAAGGTGGATACAAGCCATTAACCTTCCTTGTACAAGCAAAGATAAATTGTATAGTTAACAAGTTTGTGGTCAATTATGTATACATCCTACATCCAGTGTTGTTCAGCTAGAGGTATAGTAGTTTTCTTCCATAATAATAAATACATATTTTTTACATTTTACCTTGAGTACCTAAGTCCTCCAAACATTTATGGTGCTGCAGAAGAGATTTTAGATCCTCAGAGTGAGAGAGAGCTTGAATGCACTCATCCAAGACAGATGGGGCTGAACTGAGCCAGGATACAGTCTGTGTAAAAATGCAGAAATACTATATCCTTGCGGCACATTTTCCTCACCTACTAATGAATATTGTTTGTATAAAAGCATTTGTTATTTTACCTGCCCAAGGTCTGGTACAGGCAGAAGCTTCTCAAGTCGGGACAAAAACTCCCACACAAGAAGCTGCATGTCTTTGTCATAGCTAACTCCATATTCTGTTGGAAATACCTCCTGTAAATGAGAGAAAGGAGAAGGAAACTTCAGGAATAAAAAAACAAAAAACATTTGATATGCACTTAATTATGGCTCGTAATATAATCCTGATTATAATAGTATAAGCCATTAGTAAGCAATGGAGAGTTAACAGTACACACTGACCTGGTAAAAGTGTTCTCTCTCTGCTGGGTCTTTAAGCAGGGTCTGCACAAGCTCCAGGAAAATAGCTTCTTCTGCATCCACCTCTGCATCTCCACTCTGTAGGACATACTCAGATTACTATCCCCTTCCCACCTGTGAATGTAATCCTCCTGCTTTGTCTGGGTCTCTCACACAGTTGACTGCCATGTACACAGTCAAAGTGTTGACACATAGGAGACATGTTTGCTTAGGTACTGTCAAATGTTAAGATACAATATCATCACTCACTCCTGTGTGTCCGGGGGGGCGTATTCTGTCCAAGTGAGGTTGAATTAAATGAATGTCAGGTGTTTGTTCGGCTGCACATAAATCTAGGATCATCTGTCAAAAGATCAATATAGTCTCCGGTCAAGATTAAAGCAATCATTTTAAAATGAGTACACATTTCTTTGCTATTTATTGTATTATTATTATTATTATAATTATTATTATTGACTTTATTGATCTCTCCTAGACCGTGTTTGAAGTCACGTTTCCCTACCCTTGTTCGCAGTCGCAGAAGAAGCTTGGCCCTTTGCTTTGTGTCCAGTAGGTCTGGAACGGTTTCAGTCACTAGAGTAACAAACTCGTCGAGCTTCTCATAGTCCATCACGTCTCTCCTCTGTGCAACTTGCCACATGGCTGCTGAGACTAGCCGTAGAGGTGGTATCAGCAGACGCAAAGATGATAATGGGAGGAACACATCTGCTGTGTAAGAAGATAAGACATCATTTGCCTAGCTCTTCTTCATCTACCTTAAAGAATGAAGTGGCATTAGACTAGGTTTGATACAGTTTTGGCAATACTAGTGTCAATACCAGAGTATGACAAGTGGTTTTACAGTTTCCCAACAAACCTGCTGGAGCCCTTTCTTTACTTGTGAAGACATACAAACATGACCGACACACCATTCAGCGAGCAATCGATCTAGCTAGCTCTAACGCTTTAGCTAGCTAAATTAGCTAGCCAGCAGTACTAAAGCTATACAACAGTCGGCTTTGCTGACTAGCATTAGTGCTAGCATAACGTTACCATTTCTTAAAGCTACACACCTGTGTTTTCCAGGTTGTTTGTCGTGGCACATGTTTCCATCATGTTGAGAACAAAAGCTGCGATCCAAAATATTACGTCCGCGATCGTATGGTGATAGCGCTGTACTGTACGAAAATAACTTTGGCGGAGCTTCCTGTACAATGTGCTTAATGCGACTAGTACTTAAATGTGGACAAGTGGTTCTGCCACCTACTGTAGATTGCACACACTGCATGTAACGCACAGAAATCTTACATGAATATACCAATACAGAGCCATACTTCCCTATAAAACTAGTTAGCTTACTATTTGCCAACATGTTCATTTTAGGCCGATCTACGTTTTAAAAGTATACCCTTCAGTGACACAATGGATAATCGAACGTATTTTTATTTTTCATACAGTCTGGGATATCTGTCTCACTTTCATGTACAGCATGAATTCAGGAAATGTCATATTATGGTTCCAAGTGGCCGAATCTGAGTTCATACATTTTCCGAAGTGTACTCTGCTCTCCTGCTGTCCAGGAAATGTGTCCGCAGGAGAGACCCCATAGGAAGACTTTCTTCACTCCACAATTTCTTATCTTGTTGTTGGTATTGGTCGAGTTCAATAAATACGTTAGATTATTTCAATTTCAGTGTAATGAATAACCCATCCAGTAGATTTAAAACCGTGATCGTTTTATCCAGATATCTTACAACAAACAGCGACGCGCCAAGACCATTGCTGTTTCCGAAACTTTCACCCATCCAATTTTAAGGAAGATTACTCATACATGTACATTTGGGGAATACAAATAATTGAACAGCATGGATAAATCAAAGTAAATGTGGATGTTAATCATTCTTCTTTGAACGACCATTATTGTAGTCACTGGAACAGTCCCAGTGTCCTTGGTAACGTCATGGCTGGGATGAGACTGGGAGTGGGACAGGACTTCTGAGTGTGCAGTATTCCTGCAATGGGAATCACACAAACACATTGAAGCACAACTGCTCTAAATCGATTCCACTGACAAAACGAATCCTAAAAACGAGCTTGCTTTATTGAAAACGTACAGCCTAGTTTTGTTGACTTCCTTAGCAATGTAGCTACTGGCTACTGAGGTAATCTAGCTAGTTTAACTAGCTTTCAATGATTGGTAGAAGTACTTCCAAAACTAAAGGGAGAAACAACTATGAGCTCAAGCAGCTTACCATTTAAGGCACTACGAAGTACATGAAAAAGAAAAACGCAATGTCAAATATCACAAACAGCCAAAAGTCAAACCAGTAGGAGTGTTGTGGTAAGGATACCAGAGCTCCATTTGATTTTAATCTCTCTTCTGTCCCCATGTCACACGCCGCTGATGAGACACTCGAAAATTCGCGATTCTTCCTTCTCCTCTTCCCCTTTCTCTTCTTCTTCTGTTTTCCGGCATTCTGGATGCCTTGAGGAACATTGCTGCCTCTTGCAGGTCATGATTAACTTGCAAGTCAGGGAATCGATAAGTATAAACCTGTAAATATCGCCGTCAAATGTGTCAGGGATAGCAAATAATATGTTTTATCTCACCCATTTACTGTAACTTGCTATTACACAATTGGTGCTCCAAAGATGATTTTTTTTAAACATTCAAAGCGTATAATTTTGCCCAACAAACGTAAAAAATGACAGGACTCATGTTGTGTATGTTCATGTGACACCAAATACCATTTATTAGGGCTTTACAAAGACTACAAAATCCTCCAGATGATTTAAATCGCGGTCTCTGTCTATTTACACGTATGTTACATAGAAATGTACAAAATATAAAACATTTAAAGACACATGTTTCACCCAAAAAAGAAACTCTTCTCTTAAAGTAGTAAATGCTATGTTTCAACTGAGATGTAATTGCAATTAAGTGGAAAATATGTCACTTTGTTAACGCAATGACATACACTGTCAGGAGATGTGAAAACTTTTGGTTAAGTAGGCAATTGACATTTTGTACGAGGGGAGCGAGATTTAAAGGTGCACGTAATAAAATGGATATACAACTATAAATTGTACCTCTTTTTCTATTGGGGAAAAGCCATCTCCGGCAAACGGTATGTGTCAGGATCTAAACTGAGGTCGAAACCCTGGTACTGAATAAAGTCAACTATCACATTGTAAACAGAAGCTAACAAGATTGCATGCAAAAAATGACCGATTCTGTTTTGGTTGTGTGTTAACAGTAAGAACAGATGCTGGAGAGACACTTACCTAAGGAGTATGAAGGGACTGATTTAATGTCCTGAGGTTGTAATATTGTATGCACACCGGTGGGTTGTTGATTGGTTAAATTGACCAGTAGCACCAGTTAGTTGTTGTACATAGCATGAGAACAAGCAAACAGTAGGCCTACCTCAGATTGGTTTAACAAAATACCACGATTGTATCATGTTGGGGACAACTCTCAGTATGAATATGTGGAGCAATGTAAAAAGGGAATATTACAATTGAATACATAAACAAAATAATAGAATGCACCAAAAGAGGGAATACTATGATGACAAATTTGTCATGACTGAAAAAAATGCTCCCAATGATCAGTGATTTAGTGAACATTTTTATACTGAGTAAAAAAAAGTCTCATACTGTACATTGTATGCCTTCTGCATAGGCAATAACAACCAATCATCACAAGACATACACCTGTTTCTGACAGTGTGTTGGTTTTTTGCATTTCTCTTTTGTCTTTTTTTTTCTCAGATTTGCGAAGTACAATAATTCTCAGCGAGTTTAAGCATAATGTTACATCGACAGGGCAGAATGCATCTTTGATTCACTGTGCAAGACTTGTATATATTTACAACCCTCCCCATCTCTCAATAACTGTGCAAACCAACCCACTCATTAACAAAGGAAGGACAATTAAAATCCAAAATGGCTTCCTTCCCAACTCACATTTACATAAAAGTAAAAGTCTCCTTTCAAAGTACCCCCTTAGAAAGCTTAAAACATGCTCCTCAGGCTACAAAACCAAAAGGGTTAGGTTGTGCTCATCTCAGTTCAAGTGAACCCAGCTCAACTGGGTCAAAGCAATAACAACTAAAAAACACCCACCCCCCTTTGACCTTTTTTGTTTAGTTTACAATTGGTCAGTCTTACATTTGAACACAGCATACTGTTTACGCCCGCTTGTAAATTAGCACTGTCAGAAACAAACAAAAAAGATTGTTTCGGGAAAACATGGACTTCAACACGAATTGCAGAAGGTTGTATATCAGGTAGTCTCCAGAAAAACGTCCCATGTCACGCAAGAGTAAGCACCTACTTAGAGGATCGGGGACACTTTGTTCAAGCTGTTGCGTTGCAGGAACTAGATGTCTTGTCACTGAGCGATATCATATCCTCTCAGGATGGCAGATGGAAGCCAAGGCTAGAGTAGTAACACACCCACCCTCTCACAAAGCTTTTCACATTTAAGGCAGTGAGAAAGCACCAGGCTTGTTCCCTTCTCCATGTGGTCCTTGGCCTGGACTAGCTAGTCCTCAGTGTAAGGAGCCATCTGTTGTTAGAAGGGTTTGAAGAAGTGAATGACAGATCAGCCAGTGTGATAAGCTGAAACCAGGTTAAAACAAAGCCTAGAGCCTCCATTGGCAATACGTTGCTTGTGTGTTAACGGATGTCAAGTGTGTGCATTCTGGCAGTAAATCAAACGGGAATATTGGCACTTGTCCATAGGTTTCACAGTAGCAGTTTGGCCAGGCCACACACACAATGCGCTTTTTGTGCTTGTTGACGAGCGAGGTGGTAGGGGTCTTGGCAGTGCTGGTAAACCCAGGACAAGTTTAGGCACACGACCAGCACCGCATGGCTCAAACTGAGGTCAGGGTTGGGCAAAAGGGTGCATGCCTGTCTTTTTATATCTGTTTAGCACCTCAGATAACAAAAAAACTATTATTTCCCCTGTAAACATCTGCAGATAATTCAATTGTATTAAAACTAAATAATACAAAATAAAAATTCCAGTTTTATTGTGAAAACTACAGACTATCTCCTCATCACTCTAAACTGTGATGCCACCATTTTGAGGGGGCTTTTCTCCAGTAGAGGGATGGAGGGACTGTGTACAAACACCTAGCACAAATGAAACCAGCTTCATTTGAATCAAGTCCGTGGGTCTAACTATCCCTTGCATCCGACATCTCTGCTCTACACATACGCATTACTCAGTGCCTGTTAAGGGTCGTCTGGGTCTGTCTGGTTGAGATGCCAGATTAGGAAGTGTTCCATTCTTCCACCGCAGTCTTCTCCCGGAGTTCCCAGCGTCTAGAGCGCTGACTCCAGTGACGAGTCCAGGTGGTCGTCATGATGACTGGCGCTGTCGCTGTCGCAGCTCTGGGCGCTGGAGTAGTTGGCTGCTTCCTGTAGCCTCATCAGCATGTTCATCTGGAAACACGCAAACACACGCGAGATAAACTTACACACACAAATATACACGTGGGTTATACTCGTAATGACGCCTCGTCCTGCTTAGCACGTCTGTAATCAACTATCTGGACTGACTCTTAGATGAACCGACAAACTACACTTTGCTTAGAGAACCACTTATGTCTAACTCTTCCCTGCTGCGCTGACCATTGCACCAATCTGGTTTATATGAAGGCTTGTAAACAGTCTAAATGCAACATTGAGTGTGCAAGCCTACACGTCACTTGATGGCACAGTGATCACAAGCATCCTGGTGGGCCCATTTGAAGCTGCCTGACCATGACCAGCAAACCCTGCACACCGATTATAAGGTGAAGAGGATTCATTATCTCCGCAGTGAGTGAGAGGGGAGAGAGAGAGAGAGAGAGAGAGAGAGAGAGAGAGAGAGAGAAAGAAAGAGAGAGCAATGCTATTGCCATTTTCTCCCCAGGTTATCGCAGTCGGTATGGAATTAAAGTGTACTCAGCCAAATAACGAGTTGCTGAGATGTTAGAACGAAAAGGATTGTGTGTGTGCAGAGTGTTTTACTCCCAGCCCTGCAATTCCCCATGTATTTTCTGTTAATTAATTTGGCCAGTTTTCAGGCCCTGGTATCTTTGGAAACTAGCTACCACTTTCACTCTAAGCCGTTACAAAAACTAAACACCTTAATAATAACTGTCATGGTGGTTTAAAGGTTGGTGGGGGTGTTAGTGTAGGTAAGTTTGAATTCGGTTTGTACAATCACAGAACTAGGTCTCACCAGAGGGTCCCCCTCCGTGTCGCTCTGTGACACCTGCTTGGAGGAGCCTCCCTCCTTGGACGAGCTGGAGCCGTCATAGCCAACATCCTCTGGACGCAGCTGCAGCAGTGATTGGCCGTCCTGCTGCAGGCAGGCAGAACTCCAGGGGTAGGTGTCGTTCACCCACTTGGAGGGGTCCTCCCACGCTGCCCTTTTACCGTACAGCTGTGGACCAATGACAAATGAGTTAGGTGGAAGCAAGGTTGTTTACATCTACAGTGTAAGCTACATATGTTAGAGACGTATACATGGGAAGGAACCACAGAGCCAATATCAGAACCGTGGAATGAGACGTCTGTCTACACTTCCAGCACTGCATGTGTCCTTTGACCTCTGTATGGACCCACCTGAAGCCCCTCCCTCACAGCTTCCAGCAAATAGGGAACCAGGGAGTAGTTCCATAGATCGGTGAACCACACTCGTGAGCCCTCGGCATCCATGGGGCAGGACAGGAAGAGCCTGGGACCTGGAACAGCCACACATACAGACATCAACATACGCCTGAAGAAGCAGAGCCCACGGAAGTGAACTATTTTGAGAGATGGACAATTGTGTCTGCATGTCAGCGAGAGGCATGTCATGTATGTGTGTGTGTCTGTGTGTATGCCTGTGTCCGTAAGAATCCACGTGTGTGTGTGCTTCTATGTGCATGTGTGCACACGTGTGTGATCAGCTGACCAATGGTGACGTCGGAGGAGCTGTGAGCCTCCAGGAAGGTGTTGAGGTGCTGCCAGGTCTTGGGGATCCAGTCGATGATCTTGATGAGGTCGTTGCTGCGAGTGTTCCTGTCAATCTCTGTCTCGATTAGCTTCCTCCGCAGGAAACGTCCCAGGAAGCCCTTCACAGGCTCAGTGTGGTTGGCACACAGCACCCACCTGGTGGACACACAAGGGAATGACAACAGGTAGATCAGAGTTGGACAGCAAAGCTGACAGACAGATACACTTTACACATCTTTTTTGAGGGAGTGGTCCTACACATTGTGCCTGTGTGTCTTTCACAACATCCCCCAGACAGCAATGCCAGCATCAGGGACTGGGTTACATTTGGTTTCCAAGATATTTCTTGCTGTCATTATGAGAGAGCGGGTCATTTCCTGTGGACGTCCTTTGAGTGGGGAACTTTGATAAATTAATGTCAGTGAATTAACTTAATTCCTTCACATGACTGATGACAAATAGGTATGTCGAGTAAAAGTGCGCTTGCTTGCAGCGTTAAGTGTGCTAAGATTCAATCAGGTCCAATTAACACAGCTCATTATCCAAGTTAATTACTGTGCTCTCTGGTGCAGAACTAATTACTCCTACAATTTACTATGTAATATCTAACTAACAGTTCAGTATTCTTGAATGCATTAACAGAAAGATGAGGTGTTATAAAAAATATGTGTATGTATATATATATATATATATATATATATTTTTTTTTTATTTTTTTTATAACACCTCATCTTTCTGTTAATATACACATTTCCACAGAGGGTTTTTAGATGAGGCTCCACAAACCTGAAGTTGTGGTGCAGTTCCAGGTTGGGAGAGGAGGACACGCCCTGGTTCATGGTACCAATCACATACGGGCTGGAGGAGGCAAGCACACAGCACAAGCAAGTCAATGATCGCGATGGCAAAGCAATTACGCTGAAGGCCAGGCCAATTCACCTCTTGCTGCCCAACTGGGATTGCCTTTGTCAGAGTTGAATAGAGGAAAATATGTCTAGAGTACGGATTGTGTTATCAAGCTGTGACCCATGACTGCAAAAATGATTGTTGCTTAGGACACCATATCAGAAGCAAGATTGTGTTTTCACAACAATACCATGTGAATTGTGACTGCTACATTATACTCTGGGATAGGGAAATAATTGTGATTGTTGCAACGATAAAACCCATTTCTATAATCAACAGATATCATTATTAATCACAAGTGCAACTATCATGATCATCAATATTTAACATCCTCATTATCATTTCTCATCTCGAGTAAAAGAAATCACTGTGTGACTGTTCTCCTCCCTACGTGCCTTGGTGAAGAGAATATCTGCTAGCTTGCTGTGCTACCGGACCTTTCAAAACCCTCATCTCACCATTTGTGGTACTTGCAGTTGAGGAAGCCATTGAAGATGTCGCTGAGGGAGCCGATATGATGAAGGTTATCCAGGATTACCACAGTGGGCAACTCTGTCTCACTCTCCTCAGTGTTACACTGCTCCGCTAGACTGGACAGGTACTGGCGGAGGTCCTGCACACACACACACACGTGCATTACATAGACATACATGCACACGCGTACATACACACACGCACACAAACAATGAAGCATTAACCCGAGAGCCGCCTACCTTGCTGGACTTCTGGTCCACGTTGAAGCTGGCCACATTCCGCTCGGTGACCTCACGGCCAGACTTGGTGACGATGTACTCTGCCAGCTTGCTGGCCAGGAAGGACTTGCCCGTGCCACTGGGCCCAGAGAGGATAATGCGCCGGTGCTCCATGAGTAGGTTGAGGTACCTCTGGATGATGGGTTTGGGGATGAGGGTGTCAAACACCAGGCTGTCTATGCTGTTCTCCTTTACACCTGGGAGGAGAAGAAGAAGAAGAAGAAGAAGAAGAAAATAATTACACTGGGGGCTTAGAGATGGAGGGAGACTGTTTGTTCACATTCAAATCGAAAGAAAAGATCATTACAGACACGGCAGATTTCGTGTTTGTTTCAGTTCAAAAGCCTGGAACAGAAATGTATTGTATCCCCCTGGGCAGTGCGTATCACATTTCTATAACAACATCAACCCACACTATTAACAGGCTCCAAATATGATTTTGCTACCATACAAAGGATCGTATTAAGGACCCAATTCAAAAAGACACACATACAACATATTCCATCTTATTCATGCATTCAGTATAAGGGTCTCAATGACACTTTCACTCAGACAGATGCGACCACTACCACAAACACAAATCCTTATTGCCACGGGTTTCAAAGACTGTGGAAGCGTCCAAAACTGAGAATTGTCTCTGCCATGCACTTTCCACTATGAAAACACATTAACATTCACAGCGAAACAAATACACATATTCCACAGCTCAATTGACCAAGAGCATTTCCCCTCTAACGGACCCAGCTGTGAATATCCACCAGTTATAATGAATGGCCAGCTGCAGTGAAAGGCCAATTGAATTCTGACAATAAAACAGAACATATCCACATGAGCATGAAATGACACAGCTCAAAAAACTTAAATGGTACCCAACTATTTACTCGAGTGTAATGGTCTTACAAATCCTAAAATATAAAAGGCTTTTTCCATGTTTTCAAATGTCAACAGCCCCGTTGTGTGAACCCAGCCACTAGCACTCATCGTATACGTGTGTGAGTGGTACTCTGTCCCGCTTGGATCCTTTTGCAGCGCACCTTTGAGGTTGACAGTGATGAGGTTGTTTTCCCCCACCAGGTATCCACAGGGCAGCAGCTCAGGCACTTCAGAGGCATGGGCCCTCACCACGTCGCCCATCCTGTAGCACACGATACTGTCCGAGCTCAGCCCCAGGCTGGTCATCGGGTCCACCCGGAACACGTACTCCTACAGCGCGAAGGGAGAGAGATAGGAGGTAGAGAGTGAGAGAGAGAGAGAGATAGAGAGATAGAGAGAGAGTAAGCAAGAGAGAGAGAGAGAGAGAGAGAGAGTTCATTTGTCACTCATGACTTTGGGGCAGTTCAACCCCTGTTAGAAGGCTGGGAGTGACAGGGGTGAGGACTTAGAGGAAGGGTGAACTTTTCACCTTAAATAGCCGTCTGATGACACCGTCCAGAACGTCCCACTTGGTTTTCCCACTGACCCCGATGGAACCGATGAGATAAGCTTGGCTGTGCGTACCCTGGACAGACCATAATATTGAATAAATCATAAAATGCCATCCCCTTACAGACGTTTAAAAAAGCCTTTTGGTCACAGTATGCTGGATAGACAACGGGAACAGGTACAGTTTTATAGCTGTTCAAACAGCAACAAACTGGAATTACCTTGGTCTTATAAAACCCACTGTTGATGGTGACCACAATCCTGACACTTCGGCCCTCCTTCCGCAGATTGCCCTCATAACTGTCATCCAGGAGGATGTCTGCAGGCACAAGCACAACACTTTCTATCGAGTGCGAAAACAAACACATGGAAACTGTGGCTGCAAATGAAAAACACAATCGCCTATTCCTCTGAGGTTTAATTGAATAAAAAGCATATGAACTTTGCAACGAGCACAGTTCCTGTTGGCTAGAGAAGGCAATCGGGATAGAAATGGTGACCCAGGATGGTCCGACAGCCAGGAGCTGCTGATATGAATTTCTGGCGTGCTGCTTCCCTGTCCCTCTCAGCTTCTTCTCTGTCCATTCACACAGAGCAGCACGTTCTATACTGGCATGAGAGCTGCTACTTTGTATTCAGGGTGCTTGCCTGCACGTGAGGCTCTGTGAAGGGGTGATAACGGCCCTCCTCGTCTTCCCACAAGCCTCTGCTCCCGACTCATCCCTCTTTCAAATAAACGGGTCTGAGTCTTGGGAGAGTGCTGTGCTTTCTACTTTAATTAGAAGACAAGTGAAGAGGCTAACCTCCCCACCCTCTTCCAGCCAACAAGCCTTGGAAGGGTGCATACTTTATGTTGCAAGGCTTTGTAATACAATGTTGCTTGTGTTTCACTCTTCGCTAAATTTGTTTGGAGTGTTTCTTGGGGTGAATAATTTGTGTTTCTTGCACAGGGTGGAGACTCTGACTTCAGGGAATCCTAGCTGCATACACTGCAACATTGGAATAATCATTTGCTCTCAAGGGAAAGGATGACTGTTGAATCTTTATTGGACTGCATTTCATCATGTTTTAGTCAGGATTAATGTGAAATCCATTGCTTGGGGACCTGATGAGAACTACCCACATAGCTCCAGCTGTGATCTGCTGCCCCTTTAACCACACACTCAGCACTCAGGTTTCCCAGCAGGCCTGAATCATGTAGGATGACTAAAGAGCCGGAAGGTCTTGGTCGTCCTGGCCACATTCCCGCCTCCCCAGAGGAAGAGAGCCAGACCCAGCTGAGTGACCAGGAGGAGGGGCCAGCTCACCTGACATGATGGTGTCTGTGATGTTCAGGTTGTTCAGGGACATCCCCAGGGACTGGCGAGAGGAGGACGAGGACGTGCTGGAGGTCTCGGAGGGCGGGCGGGCCGCCTTGGCCGGAGTGGCGGCTGGCGTGGTGTTCCCCGTGGACTTGAGTCGGTCATTCTCCGCCTTCAGAAGCTCGATCTCGTTCTGATACAACCGGAAAAAAACAACCAGGGAAATAGCAGCTTCTTTAGCAATGTAGCAATGTCCTGGTTGTTGATTCATACTTAACGACCAAGTTGTGCATAAGAGATGGATTTTCTTTCATTCAGGCTGGGCATTTGTTATAATAGTGGATCGGTGTTACTGCCATTGTGAGCCATGAGAAGGTCTTTAATCTTAAAGAGTTTCTTTGCGTTGGAGCGTTCACAAGGCTAATCTCAGATAAGACTCTGGCTCAGATTATTAACATCAGAAGTCAGAAGTCGAGGCCCAGACTGGTATTTTCAAGTTAGAAAGACATCAACAGATGATAATAGCTGTGTGGATGTATCAATGAAGTTGATTTACCCTTGAATGTAGGTTACATTTCCTCACAGGCAATATTGTACTTGAGTTGTGTGTTGTTGTAGTCACTGAGTGCAAGGGGCCACAAGCAGTCGCACATTCCAGACAGCTCAAAAGGGATGTGTGTGTCTGTGTGTGTCTGTGTGTGAGTGTGTGCGTCAGGGGGGTGTTACTTTTGTGCCAACACTGTCTGGCACTGCTGGGTGCCCTGTGGTGGGTGGAGGTGACAGTACCAGGCTCCCCCCGCCCTCCAGTCACCCTCCAGACACACTAAACATCCAGAACAATCCACTAAAGGAGCCCTGGAGCTGCTCAGCCTCCTAACATAACACCCTGCTTGCCTCCTGGGAAACAGCCCTTTTTCTCCCTATCATGGAAACTGATTGAGGAGGATGGAGGTTAGAGGCTAGAGGCTGTCATTTCTCCAGCACTTGGTAGAAGAGAGACGTTCAATCAAAGACAGAGTTCTGCACCTATGACTATCAACAAGGGGCCTGGAGTCAGAGATGAGAAATTGCTGGCAGGTTTGATGCGTCCTTTGATGAATCTTACCCATCAAAAAAAGGAGTTATCTTCCCTGAAAACAACTGAGAGCCTCGTATCATGCCAGGAGTTTGGGTTAACACCCCCCCCATTTTCAGCCAGTCTCATGAATGAATTACCATTCTGGTTAGTTAACTAGGGGGTGTAACCTAACTTTGATTGGAGTCGGGCTTAAGAGCCAACCCCCAGCCAACCCCGGTCTTACGTCTGTTTAAATGTGGGTGATGGCGCTTCTCACCTGCATGCGGTTCATGGCCTCTCGTATCTGGTCGAGGTGGTGGGCGGAGCTCAGGGCCTCCAGGCGGATGTCAGTCAGCTTGAGCTCCTTCTCCCTCAGCTCGTTCTTCAGCTGCAGGATTATCTCTGCTTCAGCCTCCGTGCACTCGCACAACCTGCCGGGTCACAGGGGTCACACAGGGTCATCCAGGGGTCACGCAGGGGTCACGCAGGGGTGACACAGGGGTCATACACGGGTCAAGAGACAATATATAGGCGCACATACGTGTACACACGTACATACACACTGGAGAAAAATACTGTATACAAAAACACACCGGAGAGACTACAGTTTACAGATACACACACACTGAAGGGAATCAATGTCCACATATGGACTTAACCATGACCACTGGGGGGAAACCAGACCAGACAGGATTCAGTCTGTTGGAAACGTCACATACACACGCAAGTGAACACAAGGTTAAACAGGAATGGATAGCTATTGATTGTAAACACAGTCTCAACACAGGGATGAAGAGGAACGGGGCGACTCTTCCATTTTGTGGTATTTCAAGCAAAGACTGCAGTCTAATGGATCAGGCATCATTCCACTTATCAGGTTTAAAACGGTTTACTGAGCCCAGGCAGGTCACAGTTCAATAAGTCACCTCAAACTGACAAATGAACTTTAAATCCACACTGTCTTGCCTTTCCCAGAACCTTAGTGATGAAATAATATTGGCAGGTGTCTCTTAAAGTTCAATCATCTGACCAACTGGCTTTCACACACATACACACACTAGCATGCATGTCACTTTCTAGACAGAGTGAATGACCAGAATAATTTCCTACATTGGACATTCATTAACATAACCAATGCATGAATAACTGTCTCAACAGTCTGAGAAATATGGATATTAGTCCAATTCAGAATCTTATTTCAGAATCGTTGGTCAAAATCTGGTTGTGTTAAGAGGTAAAAAGCGAGAGCGTTTTGATAGGATTAAGAAATGCAGATGAATGAACTCAACGCTCCCCCCCTCCCCTCCCCCGGGAGCATGCCACCACACACTGCCTGTTACCGAGATCTGTGCTTGTAGACCACATGACCGTTTTGCTTTTTCTTAGACATCCATATGGGGGAGGACTTGCTATCGCAAAAACACTTGCTACAGACCCACGGAATGGAGGAATGGAAAGGTCAAAAGAAAAGAGAAAGAAAAGTTCAAGGTTAAAAGAAAGATAAATGAAGTCCAAAATAATAAAAAAAAAGAATGATTACAGAAGTGTTTTTGCATGTCTTTGCTGTGGATTCATAACCATGCTTGTGTATACAAGTCTACATATGTGTGCGTCTTCACGGACATGCGTTTGCAGCCCGCACTCACTCTGTGGTGGAGGGCGAGGAGCGCAGCGTGGGGATGCTGCCCTGGCGGCTGGCGTGCTGGAGCTTGGGCGAGGACGGCAGCGAGGAGTCCGTCATCTCCTCCATCTCGTCGTGTGACGACTGCGACTTGCTGGGCTTCTTCTTGCTGAACGCCTGCTTGAAGGAGCTCCGCAGCTGCAAGGCAAACACCAGAATCATCAACATCGGCCCAGCGACCGCCGACACCCTGGGACAACACTTCCTGTCACGCAAGGAGGAGGTCAGGGCTCTTCCTATAAACAACATTGGACGGTTTAGAAGAGGGCAAGGCAACTGCAGAAAGGCTCCAGTCAGATGGCAACCATCTCAGTTATAATAAGAGAATGCAGGGATGGGAGGAGGGGGGGGGGGGGGGGGGGGGGTTGGAGGATGAAACCAGACTTTTGAGGGTCCTGGAACTAAGAACAAACAGGCAGTCAAAAATGGACAGGGAGGAGGAGGAGGGGGGTCTGTTTCCATGCCGACGGGGGACTGAGGAGGAAAAAGAGAGACGGAGGGGGAGAAGAGGCAGAAGGGGAGACGAAGGGTAACCACAGCACACGTACGGCAGGCGCGTTGGAGAGAAGGGGGAGCAACTGACCTGTGCTGGGATGGAATCAGCCACCTGAAGATAGAACATACCCGACTGTTACCAAGTGTACACACACCTCCCCTCGTCTGCCTGGCACCCCCCCCCCCCCCCCCACACACACACACACACACACACACCGGCTACTCTCAGCTGCTAGTCTCACCTGCTCATCTCTCCTTCATTAAACCAGTTAGGGGTACACTTGTTTGAGTTTGAGAGCAAGCATTCCCTGCTGCCTTAATATCTACTTCTGCTTAGCAGAGGGGTCCTTGGAAAATCCGTTTTGATTACGCCATCTCTTTTCCTGTGGCAGTACAACTAGGACTAGCAGTGCCCGAGGAGGGACACCATAAGTTTCCTGTACAAGTTGAACAATCGCTCCCTTGAAGGGAAAACGTGTTTCACGTGTGATGGTGTGTGAGTGACGGCTCTGTCTTTACTGCAACTGCCGTCTGCATGTGTGCAAACGCACATGTCTGCTCCTTGTTCTGCGCTGCATGGCCGCTGCTCTCTCTTTAGCCAGATCACACACACTCCAGTCCCCCTCCAAGCAGCAAGCCCACAAAGTTTCTGGGCCACAGGGGCACCCAGGCAGGAATTATGCAAATGAATAATTAATTCCTGCATAACAAAGAACCCGATATGTATTTATGAGCATGGTTGAGTTTGGCGTTCACTCTGAGTGTCAGGGTAAGATGTGTAGAGGGAATTTAATCATAAAATACACAGCCCGTGTATTGGCGCCCATGTTCCATAACCTAGGTAACAGTCGTATTGCCCTGAGCCTCACATTGAAGTGAGGATGTCAAAGGTGTCTTTAAAAGTTTTGAAAATACAAAAATATTTCACAGGGCCCAAGCTAAATTTGATCACCAGTTCTTATTCACACAGTTCTTACTAGTCAGCCACACTAAAGAACAAGCGTAGGGGGAAGTTTATCAAACACTGTTGTCTTCAAAGGGTGTTGGATTATCTCCACAGGGGGCAGAGGTACAGCCACGCCAGGAGAGCAGGGGAAGGGGGGGGGGACTTGGAGTCAAGGGGGAGGCTGAGGGATTGGAGACAGCTCGGTGTGCCTCCACTGATAGATGCTCTATTCTATTGGTACCTTCTCTCTCTATCTCTCTTTCTCTCACACAGACACACACACACCTGCACTGGACATGCAGGTGGTATGGTATACGTTCATATTCACCTTGTTGCCTCTCTCCTTTCCCTGGCAGAGTGTATTGAAAGGGCGAGAGAAAGGGTCGGGTTTTCAGCACGAGTCACAGTAATGACAATGAGACTGACCACTCGGCAGAGGGCTTAGATGTGGGGGCCAGTGGGAGCTGGACCAGACCATGGGGACTGGCCCTCAGACACACTCTTCTTCTATGGTAAGCACCGATTGACTTACCCAGCTCTTTTTCTTCTTCTTCTTGTCTTCCACATCCTTGGCGCTGCCCATGCTGGAGTGACTGGCGGCGCTGTTGATACTAGACATGCTCTCCGAGGAGTGCTGTCGTCTGATGCGCAGGTCTAGGAGACATGGAAACAGGCATTGGTTTACACCCTCCCTCTTCAAAGTGCTGCAGTATGAGACTGGTGCATGAGATCAACAGCCCCTCAGGCAGAATGGAGGTAAAGATCTCTGAAAAGGAGCAGCGCTGCTCTCATGGGAGTGCGTGGGTTGACGTGGAGAGAATGGAGCCTACGCCGTGGGTATGTGTGCAGGGTGGGGCGTCCCTGGTACCTTTGTGGAGGTGGTCAGGGCCGTTGAGGGCCACTTGGATGGCTGTCTGGGCGTCTGTGTTCTGGGCTTTCAACGCCTCGATGGTCTCTCTCAACTCTGCCAGCTCTGACTCCTGCAGATAGAAGAAGTTGTCAAAGACGACCGCCTATAGCTGGATCCTAACTTCTGCAGCTTCCTATCCAGCTTCAGCATCATGTCTGATAAAAACACCAGCACCGATGTAGGAACTGTGTCAAATGGCTTTAAGAGATATCCATAATCCCGCAAACAATGAGAAAAGTATCTGTTCAAAAAGGGATTATCAAGGGAAATGATTTGAACAGTTGCCCTCCCTAAACGCTAATGTATCACTGTCTCTACAACTTTAAATCCAAACACAGCCTGCCTTTCATTTGTTTGGCCAGGGGGGCACTATATTTAATCCCTCACTAAAATGACAGTTGATAGATATTTTGGTCAGATACCCACGACTCAAAGCGCACACACAGATAAGCCGCAAACAGGTTTGAGAGGATTAGCTTCCAGTTTCCCCAGTTTTTCCTCTTCCCCAGAGTTTCCCAGCCAACTCCACCCCCCCACCTGTTTGTATTGAACCTCCATCATACCAGCCGCTCTCTACTGGATCGACATGATTAGATAAAGTAATGGCTTCTGTTATTCCACCCCTCCCAGTTTGCTGTGGGCCTGTGATCGAATTTCGACTTTAATTAAAAGTTGGGAGGGAGCGGTTTCTTGGTTGACAAAGACGACCCACCAGAATCTTACTAGCTTTCATTCAGAGAGGATTAGGACTACCAAGCCTCATCAATGTTGTGTGCGGGCATGCATGTGTGTCGACATGTTTCTGTTCGTGTGTGTCTTGATCGATGGAGACTCCTCGCGTTTCCCTGTGCCGAGAGCTTTGAGCGTATTCTGTCGGCAACTTGCAGACCTCAAGTCATCTCTACTCAACTTGAGTTGTTCTGGGAGATGGTAATCTCACTCGAGCACCCATTACAGTTCCTGAGTCGTCTCAGTCAAAGTGGATCTCCAATCCCTGGTAAACGTATAGCTGTCGTGGCGTGTAGGGTTGTAACAGATCTAAAACGACTGCTTATGGACGCCAATACTATTCCTGAGAACGGAAAACCCCTCATGTGTTCTACACTTTTCACTTTGTGAACTTGGACTTCCAAGCCTGGTCCTGTGAGAGCGTGCGAGAGGCGTACCTTCTGCTCAGCTGTCATGGTGAGGCTCTGCAGACGACAGGTCATGTTGCCCAGGCTCTTCTCGAAGGCTGCCACCAGGTGCGCCTGTCAGCATACAGACACACAGTAAACACATGCAGCCGCTGGACAGGGCCTTGGTGCTGTCAGAGCGAGAATAAACTCAGGGTATAAACAGGATGGATGCAGCTCGGAGCAGGGGTGTTAGTTGTATTATACATCGGTGGAAGGTGCCCACCCACACTTTCTGAAAACATCAAATTGGTCAACCAACCTTTTATATTACATTAAAAAATGTATATATAAAATTATATTAAAGGCTCCAGATTTAAAAAAAAACTATAACAAAACAACAAGGGGTGTTTATGGCAAACGTTCAAGTTTGTGTCAGCTGTTCCAGATAGACAGTCACCTTGGATACGCTTTAAACAACACAGCTGCATCAACAATTTTCCCTGATAATCTCCTCGCTAGCGACCTTTCTCTCCCAGATAAAATAAACACCTTCCTTCAAGTCAATCATCCATGGAACCGCAACAACACGTTACGCAATCCCAAAACAACAAGGCCAAGTTCAGTCTAAAGCCCCAGAACTGCACTGAAACCACTTTGCAGTCGAGTTTGTAAAACAGAACTCCACTCCCTGGACCGGGGTTATGGCTTTGAAGTGTGTGGGAAATACAGCTGAACACGAGTAGGTTCAAAGAAGACATGCTCAGATGTAGTTAGAACATGAGCCTGGAGGCCAGGCAGGTCTCTGGAGGAGAGAGCTGCACATACACGAGCTGCTGTGCCTCCAGTATAGCAGTGGATGGCTGATGCAGAAGTCATCCTCTAGAGGGATGAATACAGTGGCTATGGGTTTATCTATCAATACATCCATGTATTTTTCTTTTATATATGTATACCCATCCATCCATCCAGCTATCCATCCATCCATCCATCAAGCACATCTCGTACGCCTGCCTTTGGTTCTATAACTTTTGCTTCAATGGCAATGGTTCTTGAAACAACATCAACAACAAACACAAATAACTTTGGGAAGGATATGAGAGTAATGCAATTTCACAGCTGATAAGGTATTTGGTCAAGTGCACACACACACACACACACACACACACACACACACACACACACACACACACACACCTGGGTTCATATCAGGAAGAGTAGGCTCACAGGCTAGGGAAGGGCTTCTATTCCTCTAACAGAGCGTCACATGTGTTTTTTCATCTGAAGAAGCACCTGCTGAGGGTCACCGAGAGAGGCCCAGTGTTTAACAACATAATGCCATCTGCATCACTGAATCTGCTGGACTTAAAGCTCCATCAAAATCACTGGGTAGATGTGGTGTGTGTGTGTGTGTGTGTGGGAGTAAGTGAGTGAGAGAGAGAAAGAGAGATATAAGTAGAGAAAGATAGAATATAAAGGTGCTGTGTGTGTCTTTGAATGTGCCGGGAGGGAGAAAGGAGTGGGGAGAGTTAGTGAGAGAAAGAGAGAATGTGCTGTCACACCCTTCTTTATCCCCACTGAGCACTGAGCCACATACACCTGTCACTACCACACAGTCACACTGAGCCAGGCCTAGTGCCCAAACACAAGAGACAAGGAGCTCTGTTGGCAAAGGGCATACACACATGCCCAGACACACATACACAAACACACAAACAAGAGCATATCTAGTGTAACAACCCCACTACAACCCCCTAGCACATATTTAGACAGAAATACATTTAAAAGTCACTAGTTTTAAACAAAAAAAATGTCAGGTGTTGAAACCCAGTGGAAGCTGCTCCACATGCTACATGCTACACCCAGCACGGCTACCCCACCTGTCCGCCCAGCATGTAGGGCTGAGTGGGCGCCCATACGTTCCGCTGTTGGGCCGTCTGTGCAGTCCTGGAAGTGAGACCCCAGGCTCTCTTGACCCTACGGCCCACGGCAGGCTGTCTCTTTTGGGGTCCTGGATAGCGGTTCAGAGTGGGCCAGACCAGAGAGCCGACCATTGAGCTGCCCTTACCGCTGCCTGACGAAAATGACATGTTCGGAGCCCTCCTGAGATCTCTCTAGACTGACAGACTTCCACGTGTGTGTGTGGAAGAGAACACGGCACTCAGCAAGACAGCACTGTCCCAAGTCATATGCTACAGCTATGCTAAATACCTAAGCACTACAAGGAGAAATAGGGGAGAATGCAGGGCTATGGAGTAGGGTAGGGTGAGTGTGTGAGAGAGAGAGAGAGAAAAGAGAGAGAGAGAGAAAGGGGGAGAGAAAGAAAGGGGGTGACAGAAGGTGAAAAAAGAGGGAGGGAGGGACTAAAGGAGGGAGGGGGAGACATGTTAGACAGACGTCTATGAGCTTGAACTCCTAAACCCATTTTAATGACAGCCAAGGCCAGGAATATAATCCTTCCAGAGAGCAGAGTCACCTGGTACAAAACAGAATCGCTTCGGCTTCTGGTTCCTTTTATCTTTTTTATCCGTTTTTCCAGGATGCTGGTTTTTCTCGTTCGGCTTTTTTCGGATTAAACAAAATATAAAGAAATGTGAAATTCATTTACAGCTTATTTCCCCAAATCCTTATTACAAACTTCACGGCAAATACATGTTTGATGTAGAGGCCATTTTTATTTACTTGCCGGCCTATATTAGTAACATTAAATATTTAAAACGTTTTATGTTTGCTTACAAACATAATTACTTTGACAGTCTGCAGTGGGAAAACTTCATCAGTAAACAAATATCTACAAGGCGGGTAACAGATGTAATGACTGTGACCTCAATCAGCAGACCACACTTCCCTCCACTGAAAAAGCGGCTTCACAACCTAAAGAGGATTTAAATGTATTCATTTATTCCAGACTGTGCGTCTACAGACATGCACCCTCTAAACATGTCTTCACCATGTACATCCACTGGCCTCTAACTTTGCCACGTGAAATACAGCCTCGTAGAAAGTCAGAGCACAATGTAGCACTGCAACTCTGGAAGGGAGAGAGACCAAAACTCATAGAAGAGGAGAGACCGACCACAGTAACATGGTCTCCCTGTGGCACAGCACAGCCAGAGAAAGCTTGGATGAAGACACCCACTTTGGGCTTTTGTGTGTGTGTGTGTGCGCGTGTCTGTGTCTGTGTGTAGGTATATAGGTGTGCGTGCTTGAGTGCATGCGTGCTTGAGTGCATGCGTGCGTGAGTGCAAGTGTGTGCCTCTCTGCGGAGGTTGACATTTCCACTGTCCAATCTCCTGCTGTAACAGATTGGGATCAGGCTTCTGGTCCGAGCTATGCCCACACAGCAGGAGGCATCCTGTCCACCTTGCCATCATCTCAAAATGGAAAGAAGAAGATGATTCAAGGATTGCTTTCATGTCTTGTTATAAACGCAACGCATCAGGAACGGACACTTTTAGAAATGTGGATATTAATCTTGTGCTACTGTTATATTCTGTCTTCGCCCGTTTTGTGGGTATCCACAAAAAGGTAAGGAAGATGGAGATGTTAGAATTCCAGTCTTAGTCTAGCCTTTCTTTTGTCAGATCCTTTCAGTCAGGGGGTTTGAGGTTGTGTGTCTCAGTCCCACCAGAGGCCCAGGAAGCACAAGCATCTTTAAAAGCCTGGTAGCAACATTCCAACCCACCAGAGGGATGTGCTAGAATGTGCTAACAACGAAGGCTCACAGAGAGGTCTAAGGCATTACATCAGCCCAACCAGCCAACTTTTCTACAAAGCCATCAGCAGGCCTTCAGAGAGACATGTAACATCCTTGGTGTTTCTTCACAGTGGAGTGTCTCCCTTTGAATCACTCTGGGAACAAAGGCAGCCAGCCGAGGAGAACGCTGCTCTGCTCCGTGCTTGATCAGTCACTGCTGACTGGGAGAGCGGAGCCTCCACCTGCTCAGAAGCAGCCAGGCGTTGGGCTCTCCTCACCCCGACAGACCCTCTCGGAAACGGACTAAAATATCACGGCTCCCTCCCTCTAACCCTCTCTGAGCATTGATGAATCTGCGTTACTGGGTAACCCTAAGCCAACACCCTGCCTGGTGAAATATCCTCACACAACAATTCAAACACAGACGTGCACACACGCGAAGTCCCAAATAGACCCACGTACACACAAAGATTCATACACACAGATCGCAGCTTAAAACACTCAGCGAGAGAAAAGGAATAAGAGGATGTCTCAAAGCCTCACATTCAAAAGGATTGCAAAGACAACATTTCCGTCAAATCTTTTCTTTCAGGGCTCAGATGCTAAGAACCCCAGAGGCGGCCAGACGGCATTGTGACAGTAGACGGAAACACACTCACATTAGCTGACAGCTGTGACGTGAGGGTCGCCACCTTCTCCTGGGATGCATCCAGCTCTCGACGCAGCTTCCTGATTTGCTGTGTTGGGGTGGAGAGAACATTCCAGAATCATCTTCACTGTCGCGTGTGGTTTGTCACAACAATGCAGACCTTGGTACTAAACAGATCATGCCTATTGAAGAATCATGGCCTTTCATGAGAAAATATGAACATGATATTTCAGGTGAGGAATGAACACCCTCTCATAGCACTGGCGGTAAGAAGAAGTCTTTGGTTAATTGTCACAATATAAAAACAATGTTAAAGCGTGAATGTAAATGGAGGTTTACCGTGGTGTTTTGGACAGTTTGGCCCTTGGTTGAAAAGAGAAGAGCACATATTAACTCTATGTTGCATGCTTTCTCCAAACAGCAGATGTCATGGGAAAGAGAGTGTTATTACAAAGTGGGTACAGTTCTCTCTGTCTTGGTAGGAGGCTTGAAGACAGAGGCAGATCTGGGACAGATTAGTACATTTACGAGGACACAGGTGAATTGAAACACAACCAGGTAGAAGGGACGCGGGAACTGAAACTCAGGGGAAACTCTAGGCGATGTTGCAGGGTGTGAACTGACGAGGGAGAGGGAGTGGTTGCAGTGTAGGAATAGTGTTTGTCCATGTCACTCTGTGTACTAGAGATCATTAAAGTGCTGTTTGGGTTCGGTGGAAGCAAGAAAGGTTGGAAATGATGGACATGTGAAAAGCACTGCAACATAGGGTTAAACTGCTTTGACCAGGTCAATCCCAGGTCATAGAACAGCACCATCACATACAGTACTGTCTGTGTGGTATAATAAGGGCGTGTTTGTTTATGGGTCTGTTAGAGACCACCTACTCAACTCTGGAGAGTGGCTATACAGCTGCCCACACTGTTACAGAGATAATGCGCGTACACACAATTTGAAACACGGACAAACCGACACACAGACAACTTTTCACTTTTAAAGTTTCACATCTTACCTCAGAATGGGCTTTTTCCTCGGTCTGGATGAGAAAAAAGCATACATTGTTAAAAAGTGCTTGTTTGAGTTTATAAACAATATTGATCACAGTTAAACCATCTAGGATGTTTATATGAATGTTCAGATCCTACTTTAGGAGCCCCCAGTAAAAGCTAGCTTCTAGCTTAGAGTTATGTCCCCTCTTTAACAGAAAGCTAAGACTGAGGTACCCGTAGTAAGTTAGACGTCATGTTGAGAGTGATGCATGAGCCAAAAGGCCATAGATGATAGAAGAGGATAAAATGGAACCATCATTACATTTAGCAGTTAGAGCTTTGTTGTCATTTCAAATGAACTTTGCCCTAGGTTGTTTACCAAACTTAACTGAGTGACAGTTAAATAGATAGCTATGAACAAAACAAAATGGATTATCCTGCACAGCAAACCCCCAAAAATGTCCACCATATTGTCACCCATGGCAGGTGCCACATTAAACTACAGCATGGGGTGAGGATACTTGTCTGTGTGGAGACATCATAGAGCGGACAGCACAGTGTTTTACCTTGTCCAGATAGAATAGCACCTGGAATGTAAGAAAACGGGGCGGGTTCAAGCAAGTGGTAACCATAGTAACCACGGCCACTCAACACAACCCTCTGACAACAGAGGAAGGGGGTCTGACTTTTTTGTTAGCCAAGCATTCTCATTGGTTATCACCTATGGCCTTATTATGACTAAAGTGAATTTGCAAGTGATTGATGTCAGCTCTCCTGAAGCGTAAAATCAGATGGCATTGAGTTTGGAAAATAAAAGGGCTATGTGTGATATACGATGATATGAAAGACTATTAAAAAGGTAAATGATGCCAAAGATGAGAAGAAATGAAGACAAATGGCAAACAGAAAAGCACTAAATCAAACACAAATGATGAGAGGGGCATGCAGGCATGGTACAGTACAAAAATACATACAAGTCTGAACACAATAAAACATTACAGGAATGGATGACGACAAAATATATTTCATGCTTGACTGCAACGTCTCCGAAATAAAACTCTCCAGTCTGAAAAACTAATTCCACCAAAGTTTCTCTGAACTTTCCTGTGAAACAGGCAGGTAGGTGGTGCAGAGGAGTAATAGATTTAACCTCTAATCATTTATCACAGCTACTGGAGGGTTGAAGGTGCTAAAACAAACTATAAATACACATAACTAGAGTCTCTCTGAAAAACGTTGCTTCTCTCCTATGGAAACAAACACAAGAAGAAAAGGCTGGGAACTACTTACCGCAGAGTAGAGGGAGGATGTGCTGGACACCAGGGACAGAGAGGAACCATGCACTGAGAGAAACACACACACACGCACACACACACACACACACACACACACACACACACACACACACACACACACACACACGCGCACACACACACACAGAAAGAGAGAGGCAGAAATACCCATGAACCCCTGTGACGCCGACACTACTTTCACATGCCAAAGATGGATCCTCCGTGTCTCACCTTCGTCAGTGCTGTCCCGGAAGGAGCCGGATCGGCTCATGCCCCGCGGCCGCTCCTCCAGGGAGGTGGCGCTGCCGCCCAGCGGGTGGCCCTCCCCGTACAGCTCAAACGAGTCCTGGGCTGGGATGCTGTTGGAGCGACTCATACTGGTGGAACCAGGGTACGGGCTGATGTTGGTGGGACTCACTGGACACACACGAACCCAGAAGTCATTAGTAGGTGACACGCCCAGAGAGCAGAACAGAAACCTATGGGCCCATAAGGGTACTTGCATTCACACAGAAACATAGGTGTATCTTACGCAGGTTGGAGTAGTGGTATTTGCCCACGGTGGTGCAGGCAGCTCCAGGGGGCGAGATGGGAGACTGGCTGCCCGTGTCCTGGAGCCCCCCTGTGGAGTGGGAGCGCAGCCACTCCTTCCCCTCCTCGTGGGACGTCTGCCTGGAGGAAGGGGGGTACCTGAGGGGGAGAGAGAGAGGGGTCATACAAAATCTACTATGGATGTCTATGTTGACTATGGTTCTGATAAGGTTGGTCAGAGTTACATGCTTTGATTTTGTATGTTACACGATGTCATCATGAAAAGACTGTGTGAGAGCATGAAAACAGCATGATGAACATACACTTGGATTGTACGCACGTATGCACACATGCGGAAACACGCGCACACAGACTCTTCACAGTCACTTAGTTCACGCTTAAGAGCCAGTGACTGAAGCGTCCTTCCCTCTGTTAGAGACACCCTCACACCCTGTCTCCTCCTGTCTCTCCAGCAGTGGCCTGTCTTATCACAGCCACTCCTAATCCTTCTAGGACCATAATTGAGTTTACGCTCATCCTTTCAACATGGATTTCAATTTAGACACCCACATTACTAAACTTGTCACAACTGATCTGTGCTGGATTCCTCTGCATGGAATTCAGAACCGCGAAGTCTATCCAAACAAGATATTCAGATTGACATCCATTTGTCTGTTGGAAGCAGGTAACCCTGTGTGTTTTAGCTAGTGATGAAAGGTTCCACTATGCATGTAACTGACTGCTGATTTACATTGTGAAGCAGGAAAGGAGAGGGACCGGCTGCTGGACAAGATGGATAAGGCTCTGTGTGCTCTACATCCCAAAATGGATATGATGCTGGTTTGAGAGGCAATTTGCTGCATTAAACGTAAAAAAAACCCCTCCATGGGACTTTCTGCTCTTCTACGGTGAGTAGCATCTCTTCTTTCCACCAGATCTGTGTGGAGAATGAAGCCTTCTGCTGTATGCGTGTTGTCAACCCGCCTCTCTGAGCACCGCTTTATTACTGAAGTGACACTGAAGAGGCTTTTCAAATGGCAAAAACATGCTCTGTGTCTGAATCTCACATATAGTTTGGCCCTGTAATTGGAAAAATGTGGTCCACCGGTAGGTGGACCATGATGGATGGAGAACGCTTTGCCTTTCTCTCGCCAACCCACCACTTGAACGGGACGGTAGATCTCTAGGTTCTGGTTATTAGAGTGAGGGTAATGGAAGCTTGACTCAAAATGGCTGCCCTTGACAGTAGTATTCTAAAAAAGATGAGTCAGCAAATAACCGCTGGACAGCACCTATCAACTATGGGATCGCTGTTATTCTGTGGGCCGCAACAACTACAGTTTCCCTAGATGTACACTGTCTGCTCTAAAAGCCTTGAGTCTATGACTTTATGTTTGTTGAAAACCCACATTTCTAAAAATAATAAAACAAGTTTAAAAGAATAAGAACTTGATGGTTCTCTATGATCGTTTTGGACCACTTTTGAATATTTCAGACTGTCTGGCCTAATTACCCCAAAGCCTTTCATCAACCTGTCTTATCTGCAGGAGGATCTGAGTTAAAAGTCCACTATAATCCTGTATCTGTATCACGTTTCTTTATAATACCAATACGAACACAAAGTGAGTTTTGTCAGTCTGAAACACCAAAAGATGATCACACATGAGGGACATTAGAAATGCATTCTAGAATATAAAAGAAAACAGGGTTGATTTTTGGCAGTACCTTAGTCCCTTTTTAGGAAGTGTGTTTCTGTCAAGAGGCATGCTGTTAAAACATAGAAAACAAGAACATTAGAACAACAAAAAGAAAACATCCATCTTTACAATCTAAAATTGGACAAAACACAGAACTCCAGAGAGCAATAAACACCCATACATAAGCAACCTGACATGTAAACTACCAAGTTAAACCCAAGTGCATGCAAACATCCCTAGGACCACACTGAGATGTTGACCTACACACTGAGCTAAGATCAAACCTCAACCATGCATCCACTCCACTCACCCCTCAGAAAGCGTGGACTTGACGCTGCCGGTCCGGGTGACTTTGGGGCCGTGGTGTCCCAGCGGCAGGTCTATGGACTCGGAGCTGGTGTGCAGACTGGTCATACTCTGGCAGCTCAGGGTGTCTTTGCTACCCGCAGAGGAGCTGCTCAGGTTGGCAGGCCAGGGACGGGCGTTGGAGGGCAGGGAGAGACCCGAGGCTGGGCTGGAGGCTGGAGAGTCTGTGCCCAGGTCTGGGACTTTACCATAGAGCGGGCTACTGCCCCCACTCTGCCCGCCTGCGCTGCCCAGACTGCCTGTGCCCGAGGAGGGGGAGTCTAGGCTGGCCTGGCGCGCCAGTGTACCGTGAGGACTGCCCAAAGCCGAGGGGCACTTCCCTGAATCAGGCGTGCCAGGAGAACTAGCTTTGCTGCTCGCTTTGGTGCCAAACAATCTGGGAAAGAAACAGATGAGGATGTTTTAATCACCGACTCTAAACTTTAGACTGGCAGTGACTTCCTGCAATGAAAGAACAGCAGAAAAACAAACAGTACTCCTACCCTCCTTTTCCAACTCATCTTTAAAAAAAATGCTGAATCGGTCTCACATTCGTGGCATTCACATTCAACGACGAGCGCTTGGGAGATAAAAGACAATGACTGCTTGCTCTCTGCGATAAGCTGCCAGGTGTTCCTCAAGCTTGCTACATCTGCGACCTCCACATCTCTAATCGGCCAAGCTGTCTGGCTGCACCGCCCCGCTCGCCTCACGCGTACGCAGGCCTGGTGCCCTTTCCGTAACGTCTGCAGTCTTCTATCATCAAACTAGTTTTGGTGAATAATAGGCGACCCCTGTCTCCAGGGGGAGATGGAACAGATCACAAGTGACTGTCGGTGCCTCGACATGGCGGACGGAGACGCTGTCGCAGTCTGGACGTTTGTGGCCTGAACTTTGATGATGGGGGCTTGGGAGGAAGAGGGGAGGAGGGAGTATTTGGGTACATGGACGCCTCTTGTCTTGTCTGCTCCAATCAGTTGGAGAGTCTGATTAGTCTGACCTATAGTGAATGGCAAATCAACGCTCGTCTCTCCAGCCAATCTCTTGCCTGTCTAACCCGTCGTCATGCAGTATTGTCTATTGGACACCAGGGGGCACCTCATCAGGACTCATTTATTTGCAGGTTTATTCCTTTATAGTTTTTAATACGTATTTCTTATCTCCTTCATACATATTATCTTTGCAAAACTTTTGATGTTAAAAACTTTACACTGTAAAAGATAATGAATGCTTTGGAGCTTCACGGAACTGTCAGGGGAGTGTGTGTCTGTGCCTGTGTGTGTGTGTGTGTGTCTAGTTGTGTGCCCGTGTGTGAAAGTGCGGGAAAACCTTTCTGCATTCTGCAAACAACACCTCATTATACGTAACTGCCTCAACCACATGGTACCTGACAGACGGGACCATCACTAATCAGTTAACACACACCATCCTCCATCACTCTATCATCTTACAGCTAAGCCTCCCAGTGTCCTTACAGTCTGAATATCAAGTAACCAGCAGGGGAAATATGGAACTAGCTCCTGAGGGGATGAACTGAATTTATGAATTTGTGAACAGAACTGTGTAGAGTTGTTAACTTGTCTTACCTGCGGAAGGTGGGTGAGGCGATGTCAGGATACTTGCTTCCAGGCTGCCTGAGCCCTGATTGGCCGGTCGAGGTTGGGCTTGACTTAGGAGAGGTGGATAGACCGGCAGCTTCCTGGTCGGACACGCCCACCTTCTCCTTGTCCGTCTGGTTGATGGTGATGGGGCTGGAGCGCCCGGAGCCCACCTTCCCAGCATCCCTGCGCTTGGCTCCGCCGGCCGCGACCGCCCCTCCCCCTGCCGACTTTCCACTGACGTTGGAGTCGATGCTGGAGGAGCTGGAGCGGTGCCCGCTGCTGCGCCCGCCCACCACCACCCCCCCGCTGGAGGACTTGGCCGGCCGGGGCAGGGAGCGATACTGGAGGGGCACCTTCGACCCCCCGCAGCCCAACAGCACACCATCGTCCTGGGGCTGGGAGCCGTCGAGGCTTGTCTTACGGCCCCCACCGATGCCAGCGCCCTTCCCGATGGTGGAGGACTTGGGCACTTTCCCCAGGGTTGCAGAGCCGCTGGTAAGGGGGGTGCCACTGGAGGTGATCAGGGTTCCTGAGGGGCCGGATATCTTCTTATAGCCAAAGGAGCCAGTGGTAGGGGGGCGGGCGATGCCCGAGGGCGGCTTCTTGCCCTCGTCACCGCTACTCTTGCCTGCATCCGATGGCGAGCGCTGGATACCTGCCGAGCTCTTAGAGGGGGCCTTACCCTTCTCGGAGGCCTTGGCATCATCAGTTTTGCCTGTCGATAAAACAACACTGCCATTAACAAACAGGCTGACACCAGGGTCTACTCAAAATGCTGGGCGTGTTTAGAACTCCACAGGGCAGATGGTAGAGGTGAGGGTAACGGCAGCGTTTATTTCCGAAATAAATTAAGTCATCACTGTCACCTACGCTCCTATAAAGGTACAGGGGTCAGGGGCAGGTGTGCCAAATCCCTGCGTAAACTGGCCAGAGATCTGTGCCCATTTTCTTTTTCACAAAGCTCAGCTAAATTGGAAAGCAATTCTAATCCAAGCCAAACCTTGAAAACTTGCTGAATGAATGAAAAACAAGAGGAAAAGTCTCAGGTGTATCTTGACTTGAAAACCCTGACTTCAAACTTGGCTGAAACTTCAAGGGGAAGAAAACGGATTACTTTACGACTAATCTGATTGATCTACAACCTCTATTTTGTTATCCAAGAAATCCAAGGCTAGTATACATCCACAAATGAAATTCACATCTACGTTGCTTCGCCAAGGAAAGTCTTCAGCCCTTCCAGGGATGCACTTACTGTTCATCCTGTCACATACTTTGGCTGGCATTCAAACATGAATTTCAATTTGTGAACACAGCACAGCACAGCACAATAAGGTGACAAGGAAATGTCATACCAGGGGTTTTGAGGGTGGCCGAGGTGCCCTTGGTTCGAGGTGGCGTGATGCCCACCTGGGCGGTCATCCCCCTTCTCCAGGAGCCTGTCTGGGACATAGGCAGAGCACTTTTCTGGCCTGGGTCCTCACTCTGGCCTGCTGGGGAGGAGGAGGAGGAGGAGTAGGAGGAAGGTTTCCACTTGGAGCCGGGCTCCATGGTAATGTCCAGCTCCTCGTCCACCTTCTTCAGATCTTCTGCTCCAGCCCAGCTGCTGCTGACCTCATGCTCTGCATGCTTGTGTGAGCCCTTCTGGGACAGACACACACAGAAACACACACATGCGAAGATGGTCTAATCAACTAAATCTATACCATAGTCTCTTAAGACCTCAATCTGTTCAGTATTTCATAGGGGGATTAAGCTACCTGGCTATTTTTACCCTACATTCCAAAAACATCCCCTTGATTGCTAAGCCAACGAGTGAAGCTACAAAACAATCTGGTCTTGTGGGAAAACAGTTGAACATTACAAACTCCAGACTAACTTTCGTTCTTCCCATGGTTGATTATGTCGTCATGTGACTATGTATCAATCTAAGGGGGACTGATAGAAGCGATCTCCAGGGTCTCTGTACTACCTTGTTCTTGCGTGACGATGAGGTGCTGCCAGAGTAAGCAGGTGTGTTTAGATCATCTGTGCTGATGTTGTCCAGAGTGTCACTGAGACCGCTGCTTACCGAACTGCTGTCATCCCAACTGTGACAGAGAGAAAGAGAGAGATAGAGAGAGATAGAGAGAGTGAGAGTGATGGAAACAGGTAGAAAGAAGAAACTGTCAGGGTACAACAAGGCAAAAAAAAACTTCATCCATCTTTTCCTGTCAACCCACATGTCGTAATCTTCCCATGTTTCCACCGACTGACTAGGAACTTCCTGGTGTGTTTGTGCATTTAGCAGCAAGAGAGGGGCTGCTTCCTCAAGCTGGCAGATGCAGCCAGTATCTAACCTGCTCTAGCTTTAGCTCCCTAGTCCACTCCCTTATTAACCGCCCCTCAGATCCCTGAGGACTGAAGAATGTTCCGGATATAAGCCAGCTCCTCTGCAGAGGCTGATCCAGTCCTTATCACCTCCTCCTTCATCTATGCTTGATCGTTTCTTCTTGTTAATTGCGACATTGAGCAACAGTGGCCCTGCGTGAATCCTCATTAGAGTCATATTGACTTCCCAGCATCGGTGGTGGTTCTCCCCTTATATGGGGTCTTGATCACATTTCATGGAGTCATTTGTGGTAATCAGAGGCATTATACAGCTGGCATCATTTCCAAACAGTCAGACACTGAACTGGGATATTTCCAACAACTTGTTTCATGCTGTTCACAGTTCTTCTTTTCTCTCCTGTCACACCTAATAAATCAATCTCAATAATATGACGCATTAGTGCTCCTCTCTTTGTGCGTCTGTCACCCGCGCGCACGCCCACACACGCGCCCCGCTTGTCTGTACACACAGGCCGGTTGCCGCGGCAACGTCGCCCGCTCTCGTCTCCGTGCGTGTCCCTGCTCTTAATTAACAATGGGAATGTGATTATCTCCCTCGACTTCAGATCGAGTCTCGAAGGAGAGGACCCACCGCTTCCCACCGCCTCCCACCGGCGGTGAGAGCAGCACTGAGATCTGGAAAGAGACAAGCCGAGCACAACCTTTGTGCCCGTCTGTCGTGAAAACACCTGAAGGAGGATTGCACCTCAAACATTAACACTTCAAACAAAGCCAAATTGTCGTTCCTATTGAAGAACAGATAGCTCCACTCCTTCACATGTCTTCAACGAGCATGGAATCCTTCAAGAATTGACAGTAGGGCCCAGCATTAGGAAGGTTGGTTAATTAAATGTTAGACCGCGATCATCATTTCTCCCCTGGCATCTATAATTCATAGAAGACAAAGATGAAACCAACTGACAGTCTGGAAATGAGAAAATAATGACTTATGAAAGGCTAATAATGGATGATGGGAGTGGTGGTGTGGGCGCTGCTCTGTGCTGTGGTCTGAATCTGAGTGGATGAGCACATCTTCCCTCTCTTCAGAAACAAAACCAAGGGCAATATTGATTTTTCATCTCGTGTCATACTTCTCAGAGGAGTCTGAGCTATTCATATCAGAGTTGGATCATGTGATTTCAATACAGTTTAATTATTCAGTTGGTTATGCAACAGTCTTGCTCTGTGAAAATGGCTGTACTCCACAACCCAAACAGCCTAACTGGTTTTTAGAAGTCTGATCTGATCTCCAAAGAAACATTCTCCTTGTGTTTTTACAGCTGTGAATTTAAATCCTAACGTGGATTTATGAAAAAAGAACAGTCATCAGATTTGAATTGTTACTCATTTTGTGTCGATTTTTCGGAAACTGTAAGATTAAGTTCGAACTCTGCTGTGGTTTCATATTAGCAGAACAGCAGACCTCTGAACAAAAGCGGTTAATATGTGTTCCCCACCATTTCACAGCACAGGTCCTATAGTCTAGACAGTTAATAGATTCCATTCTTGTGAAGCATTTTAAACTGCAAATAAAAATGGAAGGCCTAAAACACTGCATTCCCCTAGTCTTACGTCAAAATACATACCGTCATCCAAATGCCATCTACATTTCAGAATAGATTAAATCTATAAATTGCCAATAGTCTGTGTCCAGATGTACTTTCAAGATAGAATATTTCTCATTTGCTGTGTACATCATTTTACTCTTCCATTTCTGCAGATGTTACAGGGAGGACTCTTGCAGGGGATCTTTGCCCAAGCAAATGATTGAATTGTCAGGTGTTGGAATGAATGACCTCCAAAGGGTTTCAACTACACACGGTCTAAGGCAGAGCAAGATCATTCTAGTGCCATTTTCCTGAAAAAGTCTTTTTCAGTCACTTTACAAGCATTACAACTATTGTCTGTGGCTTTGGATAAAAGTCCGCAACATGAATAAAAATGTTTTGAAAAATTTGATGCCTCTCAAATTCTCCCAAATGTCCTTGGTGATCGACGTTCATCAGCTGACAGACAGGAGCACGGAATGAGCCAAATCCAACACCCACTAAATGAATTTGCACGTTACTCTTATTGACCCAGAACACTGGCTCCTCTCCAGAAGGCCATTTTTGGGAACTGCCAAGTGACTCTTGCCAAAAGACAAACAGCTGACGCATCAATCCTCTAATTCAACTTGTGAAATACAATTGAGGAGGGTATTGAGACAAAACTCTATGTGGAATGAATTCCAGACCTCAACTCCGCTGGAGAGATGACGAGATGAATGTGCAGCGTCTGAGTGCCAGCCATCCATCAGATTGGAGGAATTGGCTTCAGAGGTTATGTGTAGCATTCGGTAATTAAATCCTGACAGCAAATGTATCAAACGCAGATGGACCTTCGGTGGCACTGATCAGGTCACGTGCGCTTCTCTCTCGCATTATAAACTGTCTCTCCATCTGCACGAGTCCAGATTTTCTAAAGGGAATCATGTTTTTCAAGTGATGTCTTCTGTAATCTGGATTTCCTCTAAAGTGATGAGGGGAAGGAGGAAGGGGGATTAGTACCTGTGACCTTTTTATTTGTTGTCAGATGTTCAACCTATCCCTGTTAAACGATGCTGTCCTGTCAGCGTTATTGTCAAAATAACTATACGCAGTATGCATGAATATTAACAGAACAGCAATCTTCCTAAACCCAGCTCACCTTGGCCCAAAGCTAGCAAGCTCATCCCCAGGACAAGGACCCCTGAAGGCTGTCCTGAGAGCATGCCTGTCTTTCTGACTTGAATATTTCATTAAGGCGTCTCCCTGGGCACTGGGCTCTGACTGACGCATCTCTGATGGTTCTGACAGGCAGCTGAGGGACCACTCTTCCCCTCTCCTCCCGCTCTCCTCCCCCTTCCCTCCCCCTCTCCTCCCCCTCCCCTCCCCTGGGTTAGCATGGCAGACAAGACAAGCGGATGTACCCAATAACCCCCCCCGCTGTCCCCCGCCCAGACCTGAGAAGAGGTGAGCGAAGTACATAAGCAGTTTGCGTCCAACATAAATAAAGGATGCTTCATCAATAAAGGATGCAAAAAGTAAACATACTGTTGCATCAACCTTTTGCATCGTTGCATTGAATAAACAGTAAGAAATGTCCCTTGAGTGGTTTGGATTAAAAGAAGATATAAATCCAGTTCTGGGTGGATTTCTAGGTAGAGAACCATTAAGACTGCTGACTCATTACCGGCAATGTGACAGCAACCCCATGAGTAGCCCTTAACAGTACTAACCACAGGTGGGCCAGTTCAACTTACCAGTGTTCCAGCGGATGCTGTGTTTGTTGTGAATGCTGCAGTTTCATACTGTCACGGTGGCACGCACTTCCCAACCCACGAGCGCAATGTGGTTGCTGCATTCAACCGTGACAACATCGCCTCATACAATATTCAATACTGTAAGTCGCCTACTGCAAGCGTGGGTAAGAACAGGATGTTATAACTCAAACTTTACTACCTGATGTGTGCAGGAAGGGAGAGGAGGATGGATTCTGCGTGACAGAGAAAATAGGCAAAATAAAGAATCCATGTTTATTAGGAGCAGGTACCGTGGCGCGGGTGTGGGGATGTGGCCGAGGCGCAGGGAGCAGCAGGCAACCCTTCGCCATCAGAAGCTCTTGCGTAATAACGCAAACTCCCACATCAGGGAAGGAGATGAACGTAAGAAGTTACAACGGTGGATTTCTAGATCTGCGGCACCAGGACAAGCAGACTTCCCCCTGATATTTATTCATTTCCCAGTTGATGTGTTACTTCCTTTGAAAATAATTTGAGCTTAAAACGAAACAACTTAAAGCCGGAAGCAAAACGGCTCTTTAGAGCATGGTTACTGCCAGGGCTCCCGAGTCGTATTCCGAAATGAAAAGGATTGAAGAAATAATCAGAAGTGGCTCGACGTGTAATTGAGTGAACTCATCATGTATTCAAACAGACCACTGGAAATGCAATAGAAGGCAACACCAAAGTGCAACCAAACCTTCTGCTGTCATGATGACAAAGACGGGCGCTTAAGACTATGAAAAACACCTATTCAACATGGAGAGACAAGGGAAGTTTTGAACGCCATTTAAATCTGTGTTCGTAACATGACACAAACACACACACACACACACACACACACATGTGAAAGGACAAAATGGGGCCGATTAGGCATACGTTCGTTCTTCCTATAATCCTCCACTAATGCTATTGAGCCCGAAGGCTTTCCCAATTACACATCTGAAAACACATCACCAGCGGCAAAATGACCCTAATCAATGTTACCCTGCTTCAGTCTCAGCAACACCACTGAGCCAGCTTAGCCTCTGACTCTGACAAAGTCCACAAAGCCCGGCTGCAAACTGGCCTGTCAGAGAGAGTCAACCAGACTTCTCTCCAACGTACATCAAAGGTACTGAAATCAATGGAGAGGGGTGGGAGGGGGAGAGAGATAGGGATGAAATGATGGAGAGAGAGAAAGAGACAGTGCACTTCCTTCCTCAGGACTCACCTCTCCTCCAAGATGGATAGTCCAAGTCCGGTCCTGTCTGGCCTATCCTAGCAGGCAGCATTTGGTTAGGTCTGGTTTCCTGTGGTGTTTCTCTGTCTGCCTGTTTGCCTTTCTGTCCTACTGCACCTCTACAACCAGCCAGCCAGTTCAAACCCACCTGCCACCCAGTGGCTAAGCAGCTGACTGTGACACCAACTGTGCTGTACAGGGAGAGAGGGAGGGAGAGATGGAGAGAGACACAGAGAGAGATCTCACAGAACCACTCCAGTCCCCGTTCCTTTCTCCTCCTCGAACCTCACCCTCCCCTCTCAGCTCCCACTCCCGCCAAACCCCTCCCCTTGAGGTGCCCTGTCAACCACTCAACAGCAAGCTCAAGAGATGCTTCTCCTTAACCAATCAGAGCGCTTGTCAGCAGGGGGGGCATAGGGGTTAATGGCGAGTGGAACAACAATAAAAGAGGATCAACTCGTGAGAGGACGAGAGACAAGAGGAGGACAAGCATGGGCAAGCTCTGGTCTGTCGTAATGGCATGACTGCGAGATGAGCTCATGAATAATACCGAAGTCAGCCTTGCCTTGCCCTGACTGTCCATACAGATTCATATAAACATGATTTATAAAGCTCTTCTTCAGGGACCATAGGGAAGTGAATAAAGGATGCAGGAACTGTATAATGGGTGTGCACAGTCTGTATAGTGGGGGGCAATCGGTCCATATGGGAGCCCTAATGACTAACACAGATCTTCCATGTACAAGTCCATGACTTTGTGCCCAATGTGTGACCATGCCCCCTCTCTTCTTACAGTGACAAAGGCACTTAGAAAACACAACCCTTGCTGCAGGGTCCAATTCAACAGTCAGCACAACTCAATTAAAGAGAGTGACCTTGCAGAAACTGAGACTGGAATATGACTGGTGCTGCAGGAGCCAGACAGTAAGACGTCTCCCCTAGCATAGGTCCCTGCAGGCTCAGTCTGCTGGCCAGGACCTGCTCTGCTATTGGCTGTGCGGAAGCACGTCTGCTCCAAACCAGCTAACCACAAGCACGACAGGCTCCCCTCAGTCAGAGCACTTCCCCTACCATCATCTTTGGAGGTGGATAAGAAGACGCTGTTCTTCTCTTCTGCTTCAAGACAGACGATGACAATATGGCTTGGTTAGTCCAAACCGCACTTCCTAGAGAGAAGCACATAGTATCCCCTTGAAAGGCTTTGGTGAAAGCATGAATCATGGCGGCTTTTGGTTTTCCATAATGCTTGGCAACCAGCCTGGCCCAGTTGGAGAGGCAGGCATCTTCGAGGTCACCCAGCTGCCTGTCCCTATGCCATCTGTGACACACACACACCGTGTACCCCAGGAGACCTGGTTGGACACACACAGACACACACACAAACACAGACACCACATGTGTATACCTCGCTCGCTGTGATCCTCTGCTCTGGCACAGACAAACCTCATCCTCCACTCTCTTCAGGATCATGGAATTGCAAATCTTTGTGTGGTCAAATAGGTGAGGAAGAGTTTGTATGTCAAGCAATATTTAAGAAAGATATCATTTTTCTCACTACAATACCTACATAGAAGTGCAATGGATGCTACTGATACCAACATATAATTCACTTTAGCTTTTGATTATTTGATTATTTTGAGAGAAGATGTAGTTCTCTCAATCCAGGTGGTTAGTTATTTAGGAAATTCATGAACCATGTATTTGATCTAGACAACAACAAGGGCCCATATTGCCATACTATCTTCATCTCTGTAATTACACTGTAACATGCATGGTTAAATATGATTACATTTCTCTAATTCACAACAGAGTCAGCCAGAGCGCCAGTAAATTTAATGAACAATCATTTGACCTTGTCTGATTCTTATCCAAAAACACTCATCAATACTGACGCGCATAATCAATGCAATCATACAAAGTCATTATTTCAGAACGGCTTTGTCTGAAACAGAATCGTGCAACAAATGAACATGCTCAACCAGCGACAAGCCTCAGCTGTCTCGATAGCAACACCCCGAAAACCATCCCTGTGATGCTGAAAAGACAATCATGACCACTGTAGGACTCTTCTGATCTTCACTTTCAACCCCTACAGGACACATGAAATGAATGATAGTAACTAAGGACACTAATGAGGACCAAATCTCTATGATAATGACCCATGTAGCTGTTTATCCCTGTGGTGGAGTAGTAATCTTCCAAGAGCAGCGATCCTGATGGCTGCTCCTAAACAAACACACCACGATGTTTGTCACAGGCTCTCTTATAACACTCACAGTGGCCATATTTGCTATCATGACTCGGCATTGATTCCAGAGAAGCTAGCAGGCCCTGCCAAATGCCAGCTCGTCAATATCCTTCCTTTCAAACTAATGAGGCATGTCAGACTGTCTGTTTGAGCTACTGTGACTACTGTGGAGATCGTTCTTCAGTACTATCGACATGTCTCAGTGGTTTAATGTCTGGTGTGTTGAAACATAGAAGAGTATGGGAGTGTCTGGTATCTACGTTCATCAATGAAATAATAAAAGACCCAACTGCATTGTCGGACGGGGATCTCACCGCTAAGATGCTGATCTTACACCGGCTCTCTCCATTGTACTGATCCCTGGACTCGTCAGCTAAACTTACCCCCAACGATTTATGACTTCCACATAAACTGTTCCCCTCTCTGCAGAGTTGCACACACCGTTCAGTAATAGCTTGTCTATTACATGACAAAAGCAAGAGCAACTGCATCTGCAGTTGGTGAAAGTTTACTTCAACGCCACCCGGCTAAACCCACTATTTAGATCGATAACTTTGTCCTCCTAACTGAATGCAACAAGACTACTAAAATAGAAGTACCCAGCCCACAGAGACCTTGCTCACTGGCATCTTGGATAAATAGGATGATAGATAAGCCAATTTCCCTCTGTTGCCTGGCATGGGGGGTGCAGAGGGGAGGGTTGGGATGGTGAGCGCAGGGGCTGGGGTGGTGGGGGGAGAAGACAACATTTGGCACATCAAACCGTTTGCGATCTGTGATCTGCTTTAGAATTCATGAGCTTGGCAGGGGGTCTATGCAGGTCTGTGCAAAGACGGGGGGTGGGGGGGGGGGGGGGGGGGGGGTCTGTGGTGAGGAAACAGAGGAGATCAGGGAAAAGGCAGTCGCACTGAGATGCCAGGACACCTCCAGGGAGATGGAGAGGAGTTTACACGACAGGGTGAGAGATGGTGCAACACACAGAGGCACAGGGTGAGAGGTCAGATCAACAGGCTGATGCAGGTGCTACCATGGTGATGATGCAGTTACTTGCATGGCAACGGAGCAGGGATCTCTTATGGTCATGGTACCCTTACTGATACTGTCTGTTGATCTATTGCAGACCACTTACAAGCAAGGGACTGTGTATAACTATGACACGGACAGGAAATAACATTAACAGAGGATGTAAACTATGTCACCATATGAACTCTTCCTTAAGTAATCATTTTATGAATCATCCCAGTCTGTGATAGTGGTCCCATAAATCAACATAATTGGAGGAAAAGACTATGACTTTGGTGTTGCTGAGGTAGAAAAGTGGTCATAAAAAATTTATATCATTTTTATTTATAGTTGTGAGAACAAATGCTTTGTTCTTACCCCAGCCTCCAGCCCCTAGCCTCCAGTCCCTAGCATCCAGCCCCTAGCCCCCAGCCTCCAGTCCCTAGCCTCCAGACCCTAGCCTCCAGCCTCCAGCCCCTAGCCTCCAGCCCCTAGCCTCCAGCCAGCAGCTAGCAGCCAGCAGTTTCCAGCCCACATCCAGCAGCCCCCAGCCAGAAGCCCTAAACCCTGCCCCTTGATCCTTGGGAACCACAAGCTTTATCAATGACAGTTCTGTCTAGCAACCTTGATCGTAGGTCAGCGGTCATCGTTCAGGGAACTGACAACCATGTGGTGCTCCAGGAGCTGTTCCTCCCAGCCCCCTCACCTCCAGCCCTACTCCTGTAGTCAGGCAGACAAGTCAGCTGTAGAGACTGTGTGGGATGGACGATACCCAGAAGCAGACATGTTTTGGGTGTGTGCTAGTGGGTGGTGGAAGGTGAGTGTGTGTGTGAACGTGTCTGCCCATTCTCTCCTCAGTGCCAGACTCAACACTGAGATCAATGGGAGATTAACTAATGGCTGCTCAGAGTGAGGCCAAGACAAACATGTGATCCTCTGACAACACTCGCTCTGCTCCTGGGCATTGTCCTACCACAAGTGTGTCATCATGTTTAATACCCCCCATACCTCCACTCCCAGCCTGTGCACAATCCTCGTCCACACATATCCCACGCTTTCTTTAAGAATGACTCTGCTGAATCATTTCCACCATAATTAGTATGGATAATGGTTTGGCAAACTTTGAGTCTGAGGAAATTGGGTATATTTTTCTGATGAAGGATGATTACCGTTGCAAAGTGAAAAGACGGAAATTGAACCAAGGCCCGTGAATACGAAATATAAGACGAAAAACAAACTTCAAAGTGCAACAGTGTTTCCCACTGAGTCTGGGTAAACAACGGTGGATAATTGGTGTGAGATGGGGAAACAGGCCTTCTGACAATTGACTAAGAAGCAGAGTAACACATTCTGAACAGCTGACTGGAAAGCTGGACCACAGTATTGAGAAGCACTTGAGCCTGGGGGTGAGTGAGGCCATGCTTCTGTTCAAGCTGTGCCCTTGGGCCTAGCACGGAGGAATAGTACCGGAAGCACGCAAACTTATATAATAACTACCATTGACCATGATGCTGCAAAAACCCAGCCCCAACAAATGCCCTCGGTGCTTACTTCAGTAGAGTGGACCCAGCCTCTCCTTTCTCTTTCAAGTGACTTTTTAGTGTGCCTGCTCCTTAACCCAAAGCACAACCACACACACACACCAATCCCTGAACACTTCCTTTTCAGAGAACTGCAGAGCCAGCAGCCAGTACTTGTCCAGTTCTCTGAGTTCCTGTGGTTGAGACACACAGAGAGAGAGAGAGAGAGAGAGAGAGACAGAGAGAGAGAGAGAGACAGAGAGATGAGGAGAGAGGGATAGAGGAAGAGAGAGAACTAGAAAGACAGTTAGGGAGAAGGAGAATACTCTCACACGAGGACGCTAAAAGCAGGGACCGTTTTACTTATTCATGCTCCTGCAGAGCGCGAGGAGCCTGATGGTGTCAAAACAGCGGCGCCCGAGCCTCAGCGGCCTGTCTGACAGTAGGGCCACGCCACGCGCTCATTCATGATGCATAGCGCGGGTATTTATAGAGACGAGGCTTTCAGCCTCAGCTGAATCCATCATTGTTCCGTGAGAGAGAGAGAGAGAGAGAGAGAGAGAGAGAGAGAGAGAGAGAGAAAGAGAGAGAGAGGACCTAGCAGATTCACAAGCTGTTCTTATCCCCTCATTAGGCCCAATATCAGCATGTGTCATTAGGTTGTCAAATGTTTACCTTGTCTTTGACATTTTGTATTATTTTGTGGAACTACTGCAGCACGTCAAGTGTTCTGGAAACGGTTAATAAGAAGAAAAAAAACCTCCGTTTGTAGAAAGAACCGATATTCGTCCGTTGCAATTTCCTGTGTGACTCCACACCCTCAAGGCCAGAAAGAGATGCAGCAGAAACTCTTTCAGTCTCTGAAGCCTCTCAGAAAGAGGACACAAAGGCCCTGGAATGAGTTCCCTCTGTGGCTGAATTGTCGCCTCCCACCGCCTCCGTCTCCTTCGTGTGAATCACCTTTAGCGCGAGTGGAGCCTTTGTCTCCCTGCCCACCTCTGGGCGGTGGGCACGGAGCCTCTGTGAAACGCCAACCACACAGAACACCTGGCGGGAGACTTTGCAACAACGCAGCCAAGTCTGTGCTTGGTGATGAGTCAGGTCTTACTTGAAGTTGACTCGCTTTTGCCCTCATGGGATTTTACTGACAGGCCACATCACTATGTGAGTAGACGTTTCTGATCTCTGTTGCCATCCTGTATGGATGCATCTTGATATATGTCTATAGGCTCACCATCATTCAAGGACAGATACACACTAAATTGTGATCACAGTTCTTCCACTTTTTACATACCATCTGAACTACGTCTAGTCTGTGCACATGCTCTAAGCTAGATTTAGCTCCGTCACAGAAGACTGGCAGCAGTCACCACAGACTGTAGAGTACTGTTAATCTACAGGCAAACAACAGCAATGGGCAGGGCAGCAGATGGTTCTCTCTCATGTTACTTATTAAGCCCAATCCGATGAATTTAGATGAATTAAGCAGAAGCCTGGGCGATGTGGATAAAACCTCCGTGCCAGGGGAGTTGTCTGGCCAGACACAACCATGAAAGGTAATGAGCCCCACTGGAGCTGTTTGTGTACATCTCTCTCTTTCCCCTCCCTCTCTCATTCTCTCTCTCTCTCTCTCTCTCTCTCTCTCTCTCTTTGTCCCCGTCTGACTCTCTCCCTCTTCTGTTGCTCCTCTTCCTCCCTCTCTCTACATTCTCCACTCCCTCCCTCCCTTTGGGAGAGGGATAGGGGGTCTGTCCTTCTCTCCCAGTCTGCAGAGGATTCTGGGAAGGGTGTTTGTTTGTCTTCTAAATTAGGAGCTGGTGTCATTGGCCAGGGACCAATGTGTGTCAGAGAAATCACTAGACTCAGCACGCAAATAATATGAGTAAAATGAGGAATATCGGATTTACTGAGAACACTGAAAACCCTAACCCAAATATATATTTACAGATATTGTATAGGTTGTTACACACCACTGAAATCGTGTGTACATATCTGACTTTACAGTATATGGCTTTGGTCAATACATACAGTAGTGCATGAATGTGGGCCTATTCCACAAGTGAATGTTTACAGAACATTAGTCTGGAATACTAGGAGAGCGTTCTTATCCCTCTTCATCTCCTTCCTGTTCCTTTCCCCTTCCGGACAAGCTCACAGTCCAGATATCTCCCAACAGATCCACACGGAACACACAGGGTTAAAGCGGCTGCTCCGAATTCCAATGGGTGTCTTTGGAAATGGAAAGAAGGGAAAACAAGGAGGTCTGGACATCAGACGCCTCCGTCTCTGCCTGTCAGATAGCTGGTGTGATGGACAGGCTGACAGGAAGATGAGGAATAATTTGACAAGACGAGGAGGTTATAGCAGAGCTCTGAACCTGATGCTCTGAAGGATGTTACTGCCACGAGGGACATGATCCAGAACATGGCACCCTGCACATTGGCATACCAAACTGAAAGCTCCCAAGGAGAAAAAACTACACTGATGCTGATAGTATTGTATACAATTTACTGACTCTGAATATTTACTTCAGTTTAATCTAAATAAGTATGTCTAAGTACTGCATGCATAAATGGTAAGTATACTTTGAGTATAATATTTTATGCGCAAACAGACCTCCTGTTATCAGTGAGTCGGTTTGTGCAGTATGGACAACAGATAATTCATTGTAAGATAGAGCTGAATTAGAGAGCGCTATGTGTATGCTGTGCCCAAAACACTACCTGCTCCATCTTAAAAACCTTTGTATCTCAATTAGCCACTTCCTGGTTCAATAGAATTGAATCAAAATCACTCATATTGAGATGAGGCTAGCCAGCCCCAGCACTGTACCTGTCTGCATCTCCATGCACCTCCTTCACTCCCCTCTGGGTCAGCTCTCTGGACGAGGTGAGGTCAGGGGCTCGGCCCGCATTCCTGGAGTACAGATGGAGGCCTCCATCTGTGAGGTACCTGCACACCAGAACATTCAACTTCAGCTGGGAAAGAATGCGTAAATACGTGCGTGTGTGATAGAGAATTAAATGTATTGTGTGTATATACAGAGAGGAGTTCCATTTGTTTGGGTAAAAGGTGTTGCTGGGTGATAGGTGTTGCTAAGTGATAGGCGTTGCTAGATGATAGGTGTTGCTGGGCAGATGTTGTGACCGTGTCAGCATGACGAAGTAAGAGCGGTTGTGCATGTCTACATCTGCTGCACACTCTACATGATTTTTTAGTTTCGGTTTCTTCCAGATGAACACCATGTCAATGGATGCACGTGTATGTGTGTGTCGCTTTGGATGCATTTGCGAGTATCCGTGTGCAGTTATCCATGCACCGGCAAACATTTCTCAGAGTTCAACTGAGCAAGGTCAACAACCGACACAGAAGGAAGTGATGTATGACAAGAGATCGCAGCTGATTGGTTCTCATCAGGAAGGTGGCAGTCCTTGAACACAGTGGAGGTTTATGTGAACACACTGAGAACTCCTTCCCAGCAATGGAGTAGGTTTGTGAAACGCACAGTGATGACAGTCATTTGTCCCTGCCTGTAACTATTGATGTGGAATGGCTGACAAGGTCTTGAAAACAGCACAGATTTTCTCATGAAATATGTAGCAACCTTGCCTTTTGAGCGAGTCAATCTACATTAAGCAAATATCAACGCTCCAAAGCCATTTCGCTTTAGCGCCTTTTAGACGAATACCGCAAACTAATTGCAGTGTGTGACAGGAATGATTTTACAGATGATAAATGAGCAGTTTTTGGAGGACTAAGGAATATGAAATATCATGTCGGTGAATGCACGTGTACGCACATTTTTGTGTCCCAATGCACGCTTACCCGCTAGTGATGTCATCTGTCCTGACGTGCTTTCCCAGGATGTCTCCATCGCTCATGTACCCTGCCACCTCCATCTCCATCCCGCCCTCCGGCCCGCCGCCCTTCTCCCCCGGCTCCGCCCCTCTGGCTCCGGCCGCCGACCGCCTCAATGGGGCGTTGTAGACAAACCTGGAAGGTTCAGGGTGCCCGTAGCGTCCACTGGCGCCGCTGGCATTGGTCGCCCGGGGCGCGGCGTAGCTGCTGGGCATCGAGGGAGCGTCGCCCGCCTGCAGGCGTGGGCTTGAGGACTGGCCGAGACGCCATGCCATGGGGGAAGAGCGGCTGGCGAGGGCAGGGAGGCCACGCCCATTCACCTCGGTGGTCACTGTGGTGTCGAACGTCGTCTCCAGGGTGCTGAGAGAGACAGTAAAAGAAATATAGATAGAGCAAGATAGAATAAGATAGAGGGGGAGAGGAGAGAGAGAGAGAGAGAGAGAGAGAGAGAGAAAGAGAGAGAGAGGGAGGGAGAGGGAGAGAGAGAGAGATTAGTACAGTTTGGGGACAGCTCACCTCCCTACACTGCCACAGGGCAGATTTGAGCAGGATAATCAATACCCCCATCCCTGTGCCAGGAAGCAACTAACACAGCAGGCATCCTCCCTCGGAGCTTCACCAAAGTGACACTGAAGACAAGTCTTCAAGAACAAGTCAAATGGTGCAGTAAACCCACAGGGACCAAACCGACTAAAACACTAGGTAGTCCAGTCACATCCAGCACTGCATGCCCCTCTGCACACAACCGAGCACACTGTTGTATGAGGAACTGAAGTGCCCATGCTGAAAGATGACTAATATTGGCACAACAGAGACGGACGCCACTCTCTTCGGATAGTGCCTAGACTCTGGACACTCTATGATGGCATGTGTGCGTGTGTGTCTCTGACTGTTCTCCTGCAGTGTGACCTTCTTAAAGTGCTTCCTCTACGGTGGAGTGTGCTACTTGGAATAAAGTGGAAATCGGTTGAGACTTTGCTGTGGAACACATGGTCAACACATGATCACACACACACACGGGCACGCAAACACGGTCAAACACACACACGGTCACACACACACACGGTCACAGACACACACAGTCACACACACACACGATCACACACAGTCACATACACACACACGATCACACACAGTCACACACACATGGTCCCACACAGTCACACATACACAGTCACACACACACAATCACTCATAGTCACACACACACGGTCACACACACACACACGTAGTCACACACACACACACGATCATACACACACACACACACGATCACATACAGTCACACACTCACACGGTCACACACACACACAGTCACACACACACGATCACACACAGTCACACACACACACAATCACACACAGTCACCCACACATGGTCACACCCAAGCTGCAGAACCCAGCATGAGCACTCTCTAGTGGAAATAAGGAAACACTGCAGCTGCTCCAACACCCACACATATCTCAAGCCTCTATTTCAATCATTCAAAGCCATCACATTCTAACAGAGACTGTTTTGGCCTTTCACATTTATTAAACTGTACTACTTCAGGGAAGTGGAGGCTATTTAGTTATGATTGGTTTGATATGTTGTGCAATTAGTTCTTATACAATGAATAACATTGGTGTGTATACTTGCCCAGCCCATTAGTACACACTGGGTGTTCCCAGGAGACACAGCAATAAGTGTTAACTGTAATTCCTTGCGACACATACTGGGGTGACTGTCAGGTAGCTGAGGTACAGTGTGGAGAGAGAGAAAAAGAGACAGAGAGAGAGAGAGAGAGTGTGTGTGTGTGTGTGTGAGAGAGAGAGAGAGAGAGAGAGAGAGAGAGAGAGAGAGAGCTTTACTGCAGCATTAAAGAACAACTGTTCAGGTCCTACTGTCCTACTAACACAGGTGACTGGATAATGTATTCCCGAGGCATATCCTCCCCTCCAGCACACCCCAAAGGGTGGTTTGGAAGTGGGTGGGTTTTTACAACACAATGGTGTCTGCGGATGCTTGTTATGGTTGTCAGCATTGACAATGGGAAACCGTTTGCATTGAACAATGCTGACGACTCATGGTGGATTTGTTTGAGTTGCTTTTTTATTTCAGTTCATTTACCATGTCAGATCCACCGCTACGTGTTGTGGTTGCCAGGTTTGACATTCAGCTCAGGCTACCAAGGTTCTCATCAGGTACCAGCTGTGGAGGCTGTTTTCTTCCATGTTGTATTGTGCCAGTAAATATCTGTGTGTGTGATTATTCCTGTGCCAGGCCTGCATACTGGCATGGGGGTGGGAGACCATTTTATACACTCACCACTGCCCCTGGTGGCAGGTTTAGGTACTGTACCCACAATACCATCTAACTTTCAGGACCTTCCTGATAGATATGTTCCTTGAGGACCAAGGGAGACGAAAAATAAAATGAGTTCAAATTAAATGAAAAGGTTAGTGAGACATACATAATTTGATGAACAGATTAAAAAACACCCCCTGGCGTCCTCAGTTTAGATCCCTGGCTTGTCCTGTAGCCACCTGTGGCTCTTCCTGGAGTGCTGAGAAACCCTCTAATCTGCCCCTGTGATGTCAGTCAGTCCACACAGCTGTTGACAAGCCCTCTGGAGCCATCACTCCCTCCATCTCTCTCTTGATCCCCCCACCCACTCGCCCTACCTCTCTCATTCTTTCTATCATGCACACACACCCTCTCACACGTGCACTCGGGCACGTACACACGCACAAACACACCACATCCTGTCTCCTGGCAACCTGCTTCCACAGGGAAGGTTAGCGAAAGTGTGTGAGACTCCTTCATCCTGGCACCCACAGTGGGGCTCTGCTCCTCTTCCTGTGCAAAAGCACCAATCAATAATCAGGATGAGAGAAAGCAGAACAAGAAGAAGGAAGGAAAAAGACATCCTTGATGTGTGTGTGTGTGTGTGTTTTAGTCATCCTTTCAGTGAGGTTTAGCGTTTGAACACTTTCCCCCTAGTTCTGTTTTCTCCATGCTGACCTCAAGACTGCCTGTACCAAGCAGCACGAATGATGGTTCAAACTGAAAACAGCCAGACTGGTGTTCCGTAGCTGCCCTTCGAAATGGATCCAAACACTTAATCCAGCTGCTTTGCATTGCTGGAGGGGTGTCAGACACGCACAGGCGAGATAAGGCAGAGGCGTTCGTGTTAGCGACTGGCAGGTGTTACTGATGCATTGGCTTGTCTCGCAGATGGTGCGAAGGTAATGAGTTTAGCCACATAGGGGTCTGGGTACGGGCTCGTGACAAATCACATGCCTCACACACCCTGGATCGGTTCGGCAGATAACCCGTCGTAGCATTATGAATAATTGAATTCCCTCCTATACAGCAAAGTGTAAACACAAAAACAAACAACCTCGACCGGCGACAGCTATTATGTTTGAAATGCCAACAGGTACTTCGAACCCCCTGGGAATGAAATAAAGGAAAATGCTAAACCCTTTTGGCAAAAGGGAAAGCCAGAAACAGAGAGAGAAAGGACGACAGAGAGGGAGAAACAGAAGGAGAGAGAGTAATGTCCCTCCCTTATTATTATTATTTTTTCCTGAGGTACCCTTAAAGATAGCAACAACTGAAGGATCTTTTTCTTTGCCATTGCATGAAAATGTCAATCAATACGCTATCCTCCCTCTGTCTGGATGTGACGGAGGAATCAAACACACACTCTGATCAATAAAGATCATCTGTGGCAGCGGAATTGTTCTCGGGGTGTGAGTGTGAATGCGTGTTTGTGACTGTGTGTGCGTGTCAGATAGTGTTTGTGTTGCTGTGTGTGATGGAGAGAGAGCATGTGTGTGTCTGTTCAATTCCTAGGGCTGTATACTGTGTAAGGCTCGATGTATCTCTAATGCTATCACATCGTATCCAGCCACTGACTGTAACCAAGACTGAGACCAGGAAGTCCTCTCGCATAGATACCTTAAATATTCCTGATATCATATTGGTTGATGAGTAATGACATTGTCCCTTATCGCTAACAGCAGTTGCCAAGACAATGCGAGTGTGCACTGCATAAAAATAAATCCCAACAACAGCAGATCCCTCATATATATGGCAGGCGTGCACAGACTGCCGTATATTATTCCTACCAATATTTAATTCCAGAGAGATGTGGGGAACCTTCACACCGTGTTCACCTCCTCACGCCTGTTATTATCTGTGAAAGAAGCTTTAATGGCCTGGCCAATCTCTAGCTCCGTGCTCCATTGGTATGCCTGTCGTGTGCTCTGTGCCTCTTCACACACAATAAACACAGCCATGTCTGTCCTGTAAGCTTCCCATTAGGAGGTGATGATCCATTCACCACCAGCTAGGTCGGAAATGGCCCATCCCTGGCCTCTGTCTGGAATCATATGGGGGTGGAGAGTGGACCTAAGCTATACCTGTGGGGTTGCCGTTCTCAATGCAAGTGAGGTTCTCTATCGATCGCCTTCCTGGTCTGGTAGAACAGCGGAGGCAGCGGGGAAGAGGACCCAGAGCCATCTCTCACCGCTGTCAAGACCGCCGACCCAGACAGACACTACCGTCCCTCAGTAAATGGAGCAAAAATTGGCTGAATAATAGACTGGGAGAGGAGCCTGAGGTGGTGACATAGAGCAATGATCATTATTCAGGGCCTCTGCAGGCTTGGCTGCATGGCTGTACGCTCTCTATGTTCTCTATAACAGCCATGGTTCACAGTGGAGACAAGCTTTCGGTGATACAGGATTTGGTTTTCTGTCATCCTGCCTAGGATGCTTTTAAACTTGTGGCGGTGCGATAAAGGAGCACACTTAGCTAGAAGCATCTAGTATATTTCCAGGGAGGTGCCACACTTCCCGGCGACACGAGGGCTGATTTGAAAGTTTCAGAGACCAGATCAGTCTCCAGAAAAATCAGTTGGGGGATTTGAAAAATAAATAAGTCTTGAAATAGACTCCCTAAGGACATCATTAATCCCCCCCAAAATGTGACCTATAAAAGAATGAAATACATTGTAGGCGAACAGACCAAAAAATCTTAATATATTGTAATTATTATTATTTTGGGAAAACAGACCAAAACTAATTACAGCTGTGTCAACTACAGAATACGTACTGCAACACAAACTATTCTAGTTGTGTATTATCTACCCCTCCCCAGCTCTTTAATGGACTCCTCCAGCGCCCAAAGCTCACCTGTGGCTGATCTGCGTCCCCCGCAGACTGGACATGGTCTCTTCCAGGTTCTGTCGCAGGTCAGCGATGTTCTTCACCGTCCGCATGCGTCTCGCTTCCGGATCCTCCCCTGTGACAGAGCCAGAGACAAACCGTTCAGAGAGATCAGGGCATCTGAGACATTCTGCTCTCGCGGGATGCTGCTTCATATCTCCTGTCCCACCATCACACTAAAACACAACGACGGAGGGTGCTGTGTTGACGGAAGCGAGCGAGCCGTCAGTTTGGGCCTGTCAGCCCAAACGCGCTGAGTGAAGCAGGAGAACATTTCACCGTTCTCGGAGGAAAGCTGTCCTGTTTTTTTGGCGGTACCATCTTGCCTTTTTCCAAGACGTTTGTAGAACGCCCTGACTGTGACATTGCCTCATTCTGCTAAAACAGCAAACTCTGTCACGTACCCGTCATCGGTTTCTTCGGTTCCACCGAGCTCTAAAACCACTCGTGTGTTGTCGACTTTCAAGCATGTCTGAAGCACTGAATACACCGTCATTAGCATCTAAGTGTTTAGGTTTACCAGGGTAATAGAGTAATCTGGGAGGCCTAACTCAGAAATGCTAATATGAAAGGGAGGGCTGCATGTCAGTGGCACAGGCTTAGAACACGGACCCTAATATCCACTCGTCTCATCCAATTAAACCTTCCTGCTCTTCAGCCATCATAGCTTGTGTCAGAGGACCCCATTGGCTGATAATTGGAATGAGTGGTGCTAGACACGCAATGGATTCTAGTCCTGACAGTTTCCAGTTTTAAGGCACTTATAAAGGAAACAGTGCATTTTGGTGGGCTGACAGGGCTCATACCCAACCCTAATGAGAGGATAGACACAGCATGTCGGTAAGATGGGCGCAAGGAGCTTTCACACTTTTCTCTTTCGTTTTTCTGTAGCTGCCGTCACGCTCAGTCCGTGTGACTATTTCATTCTTTATAGTGGTGTCATCTTCCTTTGAACTGACCTGCAGATTTAAATAATTCAGCTCGGGTTTCACTACAGCAAGATCTAATTTTGCAAATCCTCTTGAATTAGACTACAGTCCTGAATAAACATCAAATGCATATTGGATGCAACAGGAAGTGGTTTTGAAGCAGTACCCTGGAGTGTATCATAGTTTTAGACAGTGACAGCCTATCAGGGCTGCATCTTCAGGGGGTTCTCATATCAGCAGCTGGCCAACATACTCAGACACACACACACACACACACACACACACACACACACACGCACACTCGAGGCTCAAGACCTCAGCGAGTGACTGATATGATGCTGATATGATGCTGATACAATGATTTTCACAGCAGAAATGTGTGTTTGAGTATCTATGTGTGTGTTTGTTTGGTACTGGTGGGGACTGATGGGACCAATCACTGACATGCTGTCTCCAGTGCTGGACTAAAAGAAACACAAAAGCACTTGAGAAAGAGTGGCCACAACAAGAGAGAGAGAGAGAGAGAGAGATAGATACAGTAGATAGAGACAGAGAGAGAGAGACAGAGAGAGAAATAGAGACAGAGAGAAAGAGATAGAGACAGAGAGATAGAGACAAAGAGAGAGAGAGACACACAGAGAGAGAGAGAGACAGAGAGATAGAGACAGAGAGATAGAGACAGAGAGAGATAGAGACAGAGAGATAGAGACAGAGAGATAGAGACAGAGAGAGAGAAAGAGATAGAGACAAAGAGAGATAGAGACAGAGAGATAGAGACAGAGAGACAGAGAGAGATAGAGACAGAGAGAGAGATAGATACAGTAGATAGAGACAGAGAGAGAGAGACAGAGAGAGATAGAGACAGAGAGACAGAGAGACAGAGAGAGACAGAGAGAGATCATTGTGCAGTAGGGTTGCAAAAGGACAGAGCCCACATGCCAAACACCCCTCTTTTCCTCCTCTCATCAGCTCTCATCAGCTCTCCTCTTCTCTCCTCTCCTACACAACTTCATTGTTAATCTTAGTCAAAGCAAAGGCTTTCTTTTTAAAATGCTGCAGGACTGATTGATTTCCGCGACATTAGCATACAGTTAACTTGCATACAACAAACACACATAGATCGGTTTTTCAGAAAAGCCTTGAGAACGTCTACCGAGAAATATTCGAGACTGATTAAAAATGAGCCCATTGCTGGAAGCATCCCTTCAACAATCAAGTCAGAGAGAGAGAGAGAAATAGAATAGAAAGAAATAGAAATGAAAGAGGAGAGAGGGAGGAAGGGATAGAGAGATTTGAGGGAGAGAGAAACAGTTGGAGAGAGAGTGGGTAGGACACATAGCCATAGTAATTGGAGTGGCAGAGGAGCGGTGGCTCTGCAAAGCAGCACTGCTGCTGCAAGCCACAGGTTGATGCTCTAACAATCACAGACTCATGCACACACACTCTCTCTCTCTCTCTCTCTCTCTCTCTCTCTCTCTATCTCTCTCTCTCTCTCTCTCTCTCTGTCTCTCTGTCTCTCTGTCTCTCTTTCTCTCTCGCAAGCAAGCACGCACACACACACACACACACACACCGCAGTCCTACGTCCCTCTGCCTTGTGTCACTGTACATAATGCATGTGCACTGGCTCTCAACGCCCCTACACTTACACTTACACACAAACACACAACCTCCCAAAACGCTCCAGGGAAATAGCCATCCTCGCTCACATACAGAAACCTGTCAACAGGTCCGCCTTGAGCCACAAATCATTAGACCTCGTTTTTGCCACACACAGAGTCCGGCGTTCGAGTGTGTCAAACGCTTATCGCTTACCGCCTTTCCACTGCAGATTCCTGTGACAGCACTGCAGAAACACACACACACACACACACACACACACACCATTAAGGGGGAAAGCTAGAGGTGATTTTGAACCAACAAGTCGTTGCATTTTCCACAGCAAGGAGACAGAGATGGCACCCAGAGAGATCAGAAATGCTCCCCAAGGCTCCGGTTCAGGAGCAGCTGAACTCTTTTAATGGAGGCTTCGTCTGAGTGAGGCGCTTCAGGAGCTGTTGTAACTAGTAGGGCAGATCACGCACACACATGCACACACGCGCACACACACACAGAGAGAGGGAATATGAGGCTACTGATCAGTGTCACACTCTGCTATTCACAGGCGGAGAGAGAGAGAGAGAGAGAGGGAGAGAGAGAGGGAGAGAGAGGGAGGGAGGGAGAGAGCAGTGCTGGCAGAGAGACATTTAGCACACCCTCTCAAGAGAACGGGTGAAAAAGATGCTTGGTTGTTGTTTTTTGCTACGGTCTCACAGGTCACATGGATATTTCCATCACCACACTTTATACTGTCCCCAGATCTATATTTGTCACTCGAAAGTTTGTTTCTTTTTCTCTCTGCACAGTCATCGCTAATGCTGGCTTCCTCTAGCAGTGTGAATGAGATCATTCAGATACATGCAGCAAGCTGCGTACTACACCAGCAGCTTACACACACATTCCAACACACACAGGTACACTCCACTCTGACGCCTCGGGTGAAAAGAAATCGAGGTGCTTGCGTGTGGAATATTGGTCATGCGTATATGTGACTTACGGCATGGCTGTGTGTGCAGAACCTGCTCCAGGTCCCCCAGCATGGTGAGAATCACCTCCTTATCCAGCTGAGCTGTGCCCTCCCGAGCCCCCCCCTCCGCCTCCTCCTCTGCCCAGTACCCCCCGTCTGTCTCCCTGCCACCCTGATGCCCCCCATCCCCTCCGCCGGAGCCTCGCCCTGCCGCCTCCTCGTCTGAACGCCCGCTGCTGCTCTCCTCGTCTGTCACCTCCTCCCTCGCCCTCCTCTCCTGCCCGCGTGGGGAAGCCTCCGTCCTGGGTTGGGCGCCGAGCGACGCCCGCCCGCTCGTGGTGCACCTCCAGGGGACGGGAATGAGGGAGTGCTCAGACTGGGAGAGCATCTTGGTGAGGGACAGGGACAGGGAGCGTGCCCGCGTGCCCCTTGACCCTGTGTCTCTGGGGGGCTCCTTCCTGGGGCTGCCTCCGCGGGCGGGGGAGGACGTCGACGCCAAGGAGGACAAGGGGCGGCGTGGCGCCGGCTCGCCCAGCTCCATGACGTACACCCTCTGTTCGCCCTCGCCAAACAGGGTGAGGTTGTTGAGGGAGCGCTGCTTGCGGAGGTTGAGGTTGTCGGGGAGGGGCTGTGGGGGGCGGCGAGGGGGGCTGCCCCCCTGGAACACGGAAAACTCTGCTCCTCTCTTCATCTCTCCTGTTTGTTCTGTCCTCTCTTTCGTTCACTGACTCCCTCTGTCTCTATCACGTTCTCTCTGGCTGACCGTGGGTGTGTGCTAGAACACCTGTTTGTCGATTCCCCTGCTCACATCCTGGCAGTGCCGGCTGGCGAGAGGAGGTGGGTGTGGCGAAGGCACCACGCTCTATCTGGCGATCAGGCTCAGGTGGCCCCGTTTCCGACTCCCGCCCGGGGTCCAGGGCTCATCCGGAAGGAGAGAGGGATGGAGGGATGGAGGAGAGCATACCACGACTGACTGAATGAAAAACTCCCCCTCACACACAGCAGAGTCCAAAGCCATTCTCTTGCAGGCACATTTTCCCGGTCTCCCAGCGAATGACCAGTGTCCAAACACACACGCAAACAGAAACCGTGTACAGAGGCACTCCCTTCCGTCCGGTTCTCCTCTTGTCTCTACCTCCCTTCTGTCTCTCCTTTTTCCTGCCTCACAGTGAGAGGCAGAGAGGGGTGTGGATGAACGCGCCGTTACATCTCGCACTCTCTCTTACTCGCACATGCTCTCGCTCTCCTTCCCTCTCCTCCGCCGCGCTCTCCTCTGCCGCGCTCTCCTCCGTGTCTCTTAGTTTCTCCCTCTCTCTCTTCTGCTCACTGTCAAGAGCAGGAGGGCGCTCTCTCTCTCGTCTTGCCCACACTCCTTTCTTCTGTTGATTACAACCTCACTCAGCGACTCAGATGCCTCTCTCTCGCTATCTCTCTCTTCCTCGCCCCTCTCCCTGTCTCTCTCTCTCTCCCCTATTCCCTCCTTCCCTCCCTCCCTCCCTCCCTCCATCTCTCTCTCTCTCTCTCTCTCTCTCTCTCTCTGTCTCTGTCTTTCCCTCCCCTCCATACACAGGAGAATGCTTCAGAGCTGGAGTCAGTGCAGGAACTAGTGCTCAGTCTCACAGCTTCAGGTCCTCCTGTTCATTTCTGCATTCAGACGGCAGTTGCAGCCTCCCTCCCTCTCCATTCTTTCCTTATTCTCTTGCCTCTCTCTGTGGTGTTTCGATCAGCTCTCCCCCTCACTCGCTGTCTCTCACATCTACCTGAAATATACACATTTTCACAATGATTATATGTATTTGTCCCCAGTGTCTATCATGTATGCGTGTGTGTGGTTTTGTGTATATGTGTGTGTGTGGTTTTGTGTATGTGCGTGTGTGAACATAGGACACCCAGGAGACCAATCACATAGATAACATTTATATCTCTTCAGTTTCCTTCTCTCTCTGTCTTATTCAAAACTCACTGTGACAGAGAGTTGTTTGGACAGCACACCTGTCAGTTGTAGTTTCAGCTAGCAAGCCGTGCTGCTCCACTGCCTATGCTAATTAAGAGCTAGGTTAATGAGTAAAGACTAAAGACTTTGGCTCGCATAAACAAGACTGCAGTCTGTCAACAGATTAAACAGTCATTCTAGTGTTAAATCATCTCACAGCTATAGCATTTCTCCATTTAAATAGCTGGCGCCTTGGTAAACAAGCTAAGGCTAAGCTAGCTTTAGGGAGCTGTTGCCAACAGCAACCATAATCAAGGTGACTTCAACTGATATTGACAGAGATGGTATTAGCAGGGGGCTACATGCCCTGGAACAGGTGAATCAGATGCTCAGTGTGCGAGTCAAGATTCATAGCAGTAGAAAATAACATGTCTGGCCACCATTTCCTACAGCTTAGTAGCACTGGACTTTTAGAAAGAGATTGACCACAGTTTCCCTCTGAATGACCTCTATACCACAGAAGCTACCACAAGGACATTCCTGACAAGGGCAGTTCATGAACAAAAACAGCAAGTCAAAAACCAGGATGGGATAGGCTGCCATTTTTCTTCTGAGGAACCAGGTGCTCAGACTGCATGCAATGTAGCTACAGGCAATCAACGCTGGAATACTGAACATACAGAAGAGCAGGTGTGACCTTTAAACAGAAACATCACACCTATGTCAAAATTGAACTGATGATAGAAGTTGATGTTTAAATCATGTCGCTACCACAGGGGACAGAAATTACAGGTTTAGGGCAGTAAAATGAAGACATTCCTAAGATGTTTGTCTTTGGTTGTGGTTTTGCAAAGGCATTCATTGGAAGTACAAAATAGGACCAGAGAAGGATACTCTCTTTGTTACGGAACGTGTAAACATGTGCTTTCGGATTTTTTTGAAACACGTTTTTTGCACAGTCGTGCATTGTCCTCTTTCAGTCAAAGAGCAGTAGTATACAGATCCGGCAGCTCTTTGTGACATTTCCCTCCGCTAAGCACCTTTCATGGTATCACTTCCTGTCTTCTCTTATGTCACTTCTGTCATTGTTTGCGCTGAAACATCACAGAGCACCAAATTTCCCGATCCAAAGGAAGGTCCTTCTGTTGAAATCCTGGAGCAGTGAGCCGATCAATGCTGAAGGGTGCCACCCGGATTCCAGCGTCCTCATCTGCGGTAGCCCCTAGCAACTGTCTATAACGATGAGTCGTCACAAGACCACAAGGCTGGCGCGAGACGCCGTGGAGGGAGCGTAACCAATAGCGACCAACGGTAAACCAAAGGGCCGCAGATGCTAGATCGTATCCACCTGTCATCGCTGACCTTTTCCCTCCGCCATGTGCGACAGGGATCCCTGGACCTCCCTTGACCTCACACACGCACATGCGCGTGGACAAACACACACACACACGCGGGCACTTGTACGCGTGCATGCACACGCACGGATGGACAAAAACGCTCACTGGTGTGCTCGCGCACAAACACACAGAGGCAGTAACATGCCCACAAGCACACGTACACCCTCCCAGTACACCAAATACAGAGCAGCCTGTTACTGCACGTACCTGAAATCTCCTCCAGACACTGCTTAGCTGTCTTGCCGTAGACCAGGTCTCCCTTGGTGGGGCTGAGGCAGGGGTCAGAGGGGGCCACGGTGGTGCAGTCATTCTCAGAGTACGTCCTGGGGTGGGGGGAGGGTGGGGCAGAAACCATGGTTACTGATGGGAGACAATAATAGGGTCGTATGTGTATTTAATATGTGCTCATATATTCTATAGTCGCCTACGAGGAATACCTTACATGAAGCGTGTGATTGTGTCGTGCGTGTGCCTGTCACAACTGTATGTTCTTCATGCTTCACCTTATAAAACACTCTTTTGTTGCATATCTGATAATCCAACTGTGAAATAACATTGTGTGCGTATGTCCGTGCACATGGCTGCATGACTGCCTCGCTTTATATTTGTGTGGATGTGGTAGACTGTCGATGCGCACGTCTGAGAGTGAGGCGTGTGATCGGGGCTGTTCTCCATGTATACTCCTTCTCTCCTGCCATCCCTGGCTGCTGTGACCTGCTACCATATCATGCCCTGCTCAGACCTCTGCTCTGTTTGTCTCCTCACCCTGATGAGCAACGCAAGAGATGCAGCCAGTCTTCCTGACAGCTGCTAGATAACTCCCACACATGAACACACACACACACACACCGTTCCAAACACATGCACGAACGCACACCAATCGTGCGCACACATGTACACAAACACACATGTACACCCACACACGTGCACGCGTGCACACACCCACACACACAGTAAAAAGCCTTCCTGGGCCACCTGCACTGTCACAGATAAAGCAGGCTCCAGCCAGCAGACAGGAAACAGCATCAGCTCATGGCTCCAGCAGTGTGAAACCTTGTTTCCACCCCAAACTAGTTCCAGTTCCACAGAACCCCAGCCAGCCATAAGATATACCGGAGGAACAGTTTGACAAGTGGAGATTTGACAGGTGCCAAAAATCCGGGAGCAGATTGAGGAGCAGATATGCAGTGCTATATGACACAGGGAATATAAATGCTGAAGCTGAAACTGGTGATTACTCTCTTGCATTGCAGGGAACTATAACTGTAGATTAAACTTTGAAGAGCCGGTGAAAAGTGTGAATTGCCAGCTACAAATGATCTCAACGGCATCTTCAGCTATTGTGAATTGGGACACTGTAAACAATGGAAGACTTGGAAATCTCTATCTCTGCCTCTGTCTGTCTATGCCTCTGTCTGTCTTCGCCTCGGTGCCTGCCTCAGTCTTGCCTTGGTTGGGTCTATTCAAAAGGGGAACACATCTAAAGGGGGCCCTGTGCTGGCAGAGAAAGCTGAAAAGAAGAGAGAGAGAGAGAGAGAGAGAGAGAGAGAGGGAGAGGGAGAGAGGGAGAGGGAGAGAGAGAGAGGAAAGCGAGAGCAGTAGCGAGAGAGTGAGGTTGAAACAGAAAGAGAGCAAAAGGAAAGAAGTGATAGGAAAGGGGAGGGTGCCTAATTGGCCCTGAAATGATGGCAAATTGCTCCGCTGTGGGGGGCTTCTCCCTAAATGGCAAGCTGCCCATAGCCCCTCCTATATCAGCCAGCGATACGCCGCCAGTGGCCACCGGGCAGACATCGCGCCCTGGAGGGAAGAGGGACGCGCGCACGGGAGGGGGGGTCGGGAGGAAGCGCGCCGGTGACGGTCAAGCGAGGAAGCTGGCAAGGATAGTAGAAAGTGGAGAAGGATTGGGGGGGGGGGGGGGGACCGATATGAAGTAGAAGTAAAGGAGGAAAAAGAACAGACTAAATCAGAGGAAAATGAGTGCAGATGACAGCATTGTTCACTGAGATTCTATGCCACACCGGGTTTGTGTTTGTGACTAGTTTTCTACCTAACTCACACGTTGGCAAAACAGCACAATTGGATGACTGCATATGATAGGCTTACATAAAACCAGGCATGGAAAGAATGAAACCCCAAGAATGAAATCCCAAGCCTGTTCTGTCATCTGATTCTGGGTTTCATGAAGAGCAGATTTAGCCAAAGCACAGCGATCGACGAGTGAAAGTCTAACTGAAAGTATTAACACGGCGTGAGGACTAGTGTTAATACTTGAACAGTGTGCATTGTGTGCCTGATGGCGCCCTTTGGGAAGAGAGAGAGAGAGGGAGGAAAGAAAGAAAGAAATAAGGAGAGAGATAGAGTAACTGTGAGGAGGATTAGATAGTGCTAAAGGTATCCACATTTCAGAGGCTAATGCCTGCCAAATATCTTTGTCCCTCTCTGTTTGGCTTTGCTGACAGAAGATTGGGCCTGACAGCAAAAGGCGTCTGGTGCCAATCTCCCTACCCACCAAACACACGTCACATTTGCACACGTACACACACACACACACACACACTGACACACGCACGCACCCGCACGTGTAAATACTCGCATTCAAACGCGCGCGCATGCAGTTTTCTTTTCTCTAGATATGACAGAACCACACGTTATCCGCCTGCATAGAGACAGCAGACGGAGTCGTCTGGAACAGGCATGAATCGTCTGGAACTGTCGCAGAGGGTTCTGCATCACTGGCACTAATAATAGTGCCAGTGATGCAGGCACACAGCGGGTGGGGTGAATCATTTCTCCTGTTTGGACGGATGATGGTGAGATTGGGAGACGGGAGGTATTGTAAGGTACTCAGCAGGAAGGCCAGCTGATCAGTGGGTGGGAGACTTCTTCTTGAGCGCGCGTACGCGCGTGTGCACGGGCACGTTTGTGCGTGAGTGGGTGCGTACGTGTGCGCTTGTGCGGGTACGCGCGCGTACTTGTGCGCGTGTGTTCGGTGCTGTGGGATTAACAAGCTCTTGGACCACATGCTCGCTGGTGTTCCAAGAGGAGGAGAGATGAAGAGAGGGAGAGAAGGTGAGGTGAGAAAAAGAGAGGTGGCAAGAGGGACGGAGGGATGGAGAGACGAAGAAGAGGAGAGCTGGAGAGGCACTGTCTGGCTGGCTTAATGAAGGGCAGCCAGGCACCGCGCGTGACCTCCACATATACACACACTTAATGATGCCTACTGCTCCTGTCTGCTGTCTGATGCTGTCTGAGTTGGCACAGAGGATGGCCGGACAAACCCAGACCAAACCTAAACACAAGCGAGGGCATCTTTTTATTGTGCCCCTTCAACCAGATCCTTTCTGAGAGTGCCGCAAATGGAAACGTCCGTTCGTAATGTTGCAGCTTTCCGTCTTGAACGTGCGACGCAAGTATTGAGTGTCTCAACAGGTCTGCCACCCTGCAGTCAGAACGGAGCGCACATCAGCCCAGGTCTGATGGACAGCTGAGGTGGAGAGAGAGCCTTAGGTGCAGCCCCCAGCTCCACAATGCTGCGGCAGGGAGAGGGAGAGGAGACTGGGAGAGGAGACGCCAACTTGCTGATGTGAAACACCTGAGGTCATTTCATATGGTAATTACAACCTTCCTTCTAATCATATGCCGGTTGGACACTGATCTGAGAACAGCCCTTTCGCGGTGAGGCGTGGTGACTGCAGTGCAAGTAGGATGTTCAGGCTGTAAGAATCCTCCAGACACACAGATGTGGCATGCACTCAAACGCACCGCACACACACACACACACACACAACCATGCAGACACTTTGGCACCAACAAACACAATCAGACCCATGACATACAACACACACTCTTACCTGTACATGAACGGCGCCACGGTAGCAGTGTTGGGGTGGTGCTGCTGCTGCTGGGGCAGCTGGACTGCTCCGTTGCCCGCCAGCGCCCCCCCTCCGCCCCCCACCATCATCCCCGCACTGGAGCCCCACAGGGCCGAGGTGCTTGTGGATGACGTCATGCTGGTCCTGCGGCCCTCCAGACCCCCCATCGAGCGCTGCATATAGTAGGCCTGGCTCCCCTTAGCCAGCTTGGCCTTCTCCCCTTCTCTGACCAACCCACCTCCACCTGGGGCTGCCTGGGCCTGTGTCTGTGTCTGTACCTGGGCCTGTGCCTGGGCTTGAGACTGGGCTTGAGACTGGGCTGGGGCTGGAGCAGGGGTCTGAGTCTGTGGCTGTGCCTGCGCTGGGGTCTGGGGAAGAGACTGGGGCTTCCCTGTGGTGGAAGGAGCTTTGAGGCCAGGCTTAGGGATGCCACTGGAGGCTGAGGGGAAGGCGTTGTCCTTCTTGCCCGCTGCAGGCTTCCCTCCCTTGGGGATGAGGCTGGCAATCTTGGAGGTCTTCTTGGCTGGGTCAACCAGCGCTTCCTTCTCCTCTTTGGGCGGGGTGCTGGCCTTGGCCACTCCTTTGCTACCACGCCCCTTATCCTCCTTGTCTTTGGACTGGGACAGGGACTTATTGCTATTGGATGATGAGGGGGCCTTAGCGGAGTTCTTACTGGCTGCTCCATAGGAGGGAGGGGTCTTATTGGCTGGCTGTTTGGAGACTGGGTTACTGCCGCAGAACGTCGGCGCGGGGGGGCCTGTTGGAGTCAGCCCCTCCTCCCCGTACTCCGAGAGGTCGTCCTCTTCCTGGAGTGCCATCTCCGCCACCGACGGCGACGTCCTCGAGGCCGAACGAGGGTTGATCAGACGGAACTTCTCCAGCATGGACCTCTGAGGGGCGCCGCCTCCCAGGGCGGACCCTGACGCCTTGGGCCCCTCGGACATGGGCGGTCTGAGGCGGTCGGAGGCGGAGGGCGGGGGGGTGGGCGAGGGCGAGGCCCCCGGGCTCGTCAGCATGGAGGAGGTGGCGCTGTGCTTGAGGTTCATGGACTTGCTGCGCCAGGACTTGCCCGCTGTGGGCGAGGGGATGGCGGAGGCCAGCTGCTGCCCGCTGAGGCTGGTGGGCACGGCGCCACTCCCGTTCATGCTGCCAGGCACGGGGATGCTCCTCACCGACTCTGCAGGCCAGAAAGAAGGAAGAGGAAAAGTTACTCTAGCCAAGGACGAAAGTATACTGTCATTTCACCTCATCTTCTCATCATTCAGCAGTTGTCAAAATTATACATTTCATCTCAAGCTGACTTCACCCAAGGACAATATATGTGTTTTTAGAAATACACTTATCGTAGATACAGTATATTTATAGATATATACACAGAGCACTGTATTTTACATAAGACACCTTGGGGAGTGTCTGTGCAATGGGAGATCAAGGGGATGGAGGGCAGGGTTGACACAAGGAATGGAGGGCAGAGGGCCTGGTGCATCCTGGGATATCTCCACTACTGCAATGTGGTCCAACCACAGATGTAACGTTACCAGGGGGACTCTGCAGCCTATGACTGGGGATGAATATGAAGTTCACCAACATCCACCCACCCTCTCTTCTTCACAACTTCCTTCAGCCTCTCTCTCTCTCTCTTTGTCTCTGTCTCTGCCTCTTTCTTGCTTGCCCTCTCCTTCTTCCTCTCTCTCTTTTGCTCTCTCTCCCTCTATCGCCGCCTTCCTCTCAATCACTCTTCCTTGTTCTTCCTTTCTCTCTGCCTTGCTCTTCTTTTCTCTCTCTTTCCCCTCCTCTCTCCGTCTCTGCCTCCAACCATAGAGCCCCTCTCTCTGTCTGCAGGGAGGGGGGAACGGAGACAAGCCGTAGATGGGCTGGGAATCAAAGGAAACAGTGCGGAGCAGCAGTGCTCTATTGAAAACTTTCCCCACAGCAAACACAGATCCCAGCCAAGCCTGCCGAGCGCTCGAGCGGGAAATTGACTTGCTGATTGATTCTGCAAAAACCTCAAAACTATTGATACCTCCCCTGGCAACAGTGGGCTGGCACAAAATTCGACCACCCCTTGTGGTTCACCCCAGATGACCCCCTTAGGAGTGTTAAGATGTCAATATGCTAAAATGACATCATTCTTCACCTGCACCGCTGCAGTGGTAAGCTCTGTGGGATGAATACTAGAGGAGCTATCACACACACACACATACATGCACACACACGCATGCACACACACACACACATGCACACACGCACGCACACACAGCGTGTAATTGCCACGACTCCATCCTTGCAGCCCGCACATTCATTCTTCACGTGTGGTGAATGTCTGTGGAGCGAGCTGCAGAGCAGTGAGTCTGACCTGTTGAAAGATCCCCCGTCTCTCCTCTCGCGGGAGATCACATGACATTTCGCAAGCAAGACCATTTGGAGGGTAAACGGCATGTCCCATCGACGTCGAGTACCTTCGGGCCCCTTCCAGGCTGTGCAAAATAACGACCTCGCTCTTGATCAACCTCATCGTTTGCTGTATGTAGCAGGTTCCTTTTGATCTCGCACGACGTCTACGTCACACTGTTGCCAAAAGCACAGTGTGTGACTGTGTTCCTCCTATGGTTCTGACAATGAGGGTGGGAGTGTGAGGGTGACAGCAAACCACACTCACTGTACTTTAAGTCTACTCTCTGGTGGACTCTAGCAGAAAGCTCTGTGCTGAAAGACGATGGTATGTTGCTGACAAGTCAAGTCAGTCCAGAATGTTCTCTATTCTACCGAAAGGACCCTGGGTAAGTCCTTTAACTGACACCAGCTGTATGGGCTTGCCTGTGCGTGTGTCTGCATGTGTGTGTGTGTGTATGTGATGTGATTCACCCTGACTGTGCAGGATTTGCCTATTAGGCAGGAAGAAGGAGCTTAAGCTATGGTCAGGCGAGGTGATGGAGCAAGTAAACTGCTTATTATCTGGCCGACAGCCCTAAAACCCTGGACATGTGTTCATCTGGGGGGGGGGGGGGGGGGGGAGACATGCTGGACACGCTCAGATACACCAGCTATCTACCAGGACAGAGTCTTTCCCTGTGGGTTTTGCATGACGTGCGTGTGCATGTGGTTGTATGTACTGTATGTTGTGTGCGTGTGCGTGGGTGTGTGCGTGCGGCAGATGACTTGACTTGATGCAGGTCACACTTATGTTCACAGTTTGGCACTCGGAAAGGTTTAACCCTTTTCATTTGGGTCCCTCGGCTGTGCCCTCTGATAGGCTGACAGCGTGCGTCACTGTGACCCCACAGCACAGATAAAGCTGTGAAAGTTGCCTGGCTTGATTTGGACTTGCTTGTCAGAGTGACAGGCAACACTGTGATAAAATTATGAATGAGGGGCGTGATCGTTTTGAATGCTGAGTGCGTAGCGCTGCGAATTAACCCCCGCCCCCCCGTCCCCCCCGTCCCCCGGTCCCCGGTCTTTAGAGATAACCGGAGGGCCAGCCTCATACCAGGCTGGCGACGGGCCTCACGACGACCTGGCTCGTCGTTGCCATGGAAACACACTCCTTTTCCTACCTCCGGTTTTCCTTCAGCCTCTTGCTGAGAGCGAAATGTCACTTCTGCTGGGCATCTGCTCACACATGCACACACACATGCACACACATGAACACACACATGCACTTACACATACACACACATGAACACACACATGCACACACACATGCACACACACATGCACTTACACATACACACACATGAACACACACATGCACTTACACATACACACACATGAACACACGCATGCACACACACACATGAACACACACATACACACATGAACACACTAAAGACTGCATACCAACACACCATACACACACACATGCACACGCTAAACACAAACGCACATACACACACACATGACCCCATATTGACACACACCCACACACAGCCAAAGACATAAGGGACACACACATTTGCATATATCGCAAACGTTGTTTAAGGGCACACACAGACACACAGGCACACACTTCCAATCAACCAGTGTGTCTTACACAGTGAACAGCTCATTCCCTGGCAGCATTATTAACTCTAACCCCTCCTCACCTTTCTCCCTGCAGGCAGGCAGCCAGGCCTTGTCAGCCTGATAGGAAGCCCCGGGCCCTGGCTGTGGCCTGCAGCTCATCCACCCTCCCTCTCCGTGTCTACCACCAGGTCTAGGACTCTCCATACCTCTGCCTTCACCACACCCACAGGGCATCCTGGCTGCATGGCTGCCCTTTCTCTGACATTTCTGGGCCACTCGTCTATCTGACCCTCTGATACCATCGCCCGGCTTCTAGCGAGGGTGGAACTGCCACCTTATCTGAGTCGCTTCAGTTTGTCCTCAGGTGACACAGTGATTTTAAACTCTGACAGAGTGAACCCGCTGCACACGATTGCAGTCTGACCCCTGGAAAACAACCCAAGACTAATTTGTATGGGGCCCTCTTCATTAGCTGAACAAACAGTATGGGTTCCCTCTGGCCATAACAGGCTCTGGCAGTGTTGTTTCAGTACAAGAGACGTGTGTGTGTGTATGTGTGTGTAGTGTGTGTGTGTATTTGTGTATGTGTGTGTGTGTGTGTATGTATGTGTGTGTGTGTGTGTGAATGTGTATGTATGTGTATGTGTGTGTGTGTGTATGTGTGTGTATGTGTGTGTGTGTGTGTGTGTGTGTGTGTGTGTGTGTGTGTGTGTGTGTGTGTGAATGTGTGTGTGTGTGTATGTGTGGGTGTGTATGATGTTTTTGTCTTGGTGCTAGCAGCTTCAGGAGTTTCCCTTCCCCGTCTGGGGAGGGGCTGTAGAAGCCGGCTCAGACATGAAGAGAGTGAGTAATGGCAGAGAGCAACGACAGAGCATGAAAGCAGCACCTGTCCACCTCCTCTACTGTACCTCTGTCTCTCAAGAGCCGTCCCTGAACTCTTTATTTACACCTCTTTCCCACTCTTCTATCTCCCTGTCCCTCCGCTCTCTCTTTAGGTATGTTATCTGTGTCTGTGTGTGTGTGTGTTGATGTGTGTGGATGTGTGTTGATGTGTGTTGATGTGTGTGGATGTGTGGTCTGCCTGTCCCCCAATGCAGTCACTGGTTAACTGTCAAATTAAACAGCAGGATGCTGACCTATTTGTCTGATCATGGGTCCTCCATAAAATGGTCTGGCGGGAAAGAGGGAATGAGATAGAAAGAGGAGGGGGAGAGAGAGAGAGAAGACAGAGAGAAAGAGTGAGACAGGATGAGAGAGCGAGAAAGAGAGAGAGATGAGAGGGACGTGTGATGTTAGAGCGATGAGGGCTGGGCTGATAGAGAGAGAGAGACAGGGCCAAGGAGAGAGAGACGTAGAGAGAGACAGAGAGAGAGAGAGAGACGGCTTTGACAGCTCCTGAACTCTGTCACACCTCTTTCTCGCAAGTCACTCCATCCCACCCTCCTCCTCCTCCTGTCTGTCACTGATTTAGAGTCATAGCCTGATATATGGCCCGGGATTTGTGGATCCGGTACACAGCAGAACTGGCTGGGGTCTGAGTGAACACTTTAACAGAACGGAATAATATTTAACCCAAGAATCATACATGAGAAATCTAAAGGGTTGAATGGGAAACCATAGCAACCTCCTTGAAGGAATGACTCATTTAAAGACTGTGACTCCGCAAACACCTCAAAATAACCACCCTGGTCAGAGTCAAACAGAAAAGACGACCCGCCCGCGTAAACCTCTACCCCCCACTTCCACCCCACACACCCCACCCACACAAACACACACACACGCACACACACATGCACACACACACGCACGCACACACACATGCACACACACACACGCACACACACACACACACGCACATACGCACATACGCACATACGCACGCATGCACACACACACGCATGCACACGTGCACGCACGCGCGCACACACACACACACCCAAACACCCACACGCGCATGCACACACACACACGCACACACACACACACAAACTCCAACAAGCCCCTCTGTCATGCTGTGAGAAGCACTGCCTCCTCACTAATGGCATACATTATAACATTATAACTCTCCTGGAATAAATTACCAGGAATGATTCAGCAAGCTGGTAAACTGAAACACTTCCCTGTATTTGACCTATGCTTCCACGGTCCTTTCTGTTTATCAGTGGCACCATCAGGTGGACAAACTGCAAACTGCACCTAAAACCCTCCCATGATGTTGCAGAGATAACCAACCATTCATGCTCTCTCACCAATATATGTTGAACCTTCATGTTGTAACAGATCTAACAAGCTGTTAGTTTGACTAAACTCTCTGCATGGGTACTTAGGATCCTCGACCTCCAGGCTAGCCTACCTCTGTCGTTGCCGCTTGCATACTGTAGTGGCTTGCTCTTGTCGATGCTGTTGAAGCTCTGGCTCCTTCTGTTGAGGTTGGAGGATCCCTGGGTCTTGGAGGCCCCGCTGCCCGCAGCAGATCCCCTGGATGGCCCTGGTAACCTGGGGAGGAGGAGGAGCGAGACACAGCCAAGGTGAGGACAGACTGGGAACATGGGGGGGGGGAGTGTTGACATGGTGTGAGACCTTGTGTCGCTGTGCGGGACCACACATGTTCTGGAGAATGTACGCTCGAGCGCAACTGTACTGTACATTCCTTATACAGCAGCAGCCGACACGCATATACACACGTGCGTACTCACACATAGAGTACACATACACACACATACACACGGGCGTACTCACACATAGAGTACACATACACACGTGCGTACTCACACATAGAGTACACATACACATACACACACATATGCACGTGCATACTCACACATAGAGTACACATACACATACACACACATACACACGTGCGTACTCACACATAGAGTACACGTACACAAACACACACATACACACGTGCGTACTCATACATAGAGTACACATACACATACACACACATACACACGTGCATACTCACACATAGAGTACACATACACACGTGCATACTCACACATAGAGTACACACATACACATACACACACACCACGGTCTTAAGACCCCTGTCTTTGAGTATCTATGGACAGACTGTCCAAAGCTGGTGTTTATCTCTGAAGCCACAGCTGGATAGTGATACAGTCACAAGCCCCGGAGAGGAGGGAGGCAACAGCATTATCTCATTAGAGACTTGTTAAAGCACGCCACCCAACCTCTAAGAGCCAACACGCTGACACGCACAGCATGTCCCCCCCCCACCCCCACCCCACCCCCCCTCCACCCGCCCTGCCCTGCACCCCAACACGCTGCCAACTACCCACAACACCAGGCTTAACTAATCAGCATAGCTCCAGCCCCAGGAAGCAGGCCCAGTCCTTGAGTACAGGTGGTCACTTCAGTGCATATGGCTTTGGATAAACAGAGAGACCACTCACTGCTCGTCCATGTGTGGTCTCCCTACGCATCCTCATTTCTCTAAATACAGCTTCAGTCGTTTTCTGTGAACAAGTCTGTTTTTTGGGGGGGTTTTTTTTGCTGGAGCTCAAGCAGCAGATGGGACCAAGATGTCTACAGCTATTTTTTTTTTTTTTAAAAGGGAATAGAATCCATAAATCCTCTTCGGCGGCGGGAAAACGTGATCATATCAGACAACCCTTGTGACTCAGCGTCACGTGACAGAGAGGTCTCTTCGGAAAGTCTGAACGTTGTTGTGTCCAATAAACATACGCTGATTTGGTTAATCCTCCAAATGCAAATGGTCTAGCCGTGATTAAAGAAAGAGCTCGTGACATTTAAATCAAACGTATATCTAGATATCAACACTATGTTGTGGTTACGGTATTGGAGGCAGTGTATGCCACTTCAAAGTCAAATACTTTTCCACTATCTGGCAAGCATGAGCGGCTGTCAACTTGTCACAATAATTGTGCCCACTGTACAAACCTACAGCTACAAGGTTAGACCGCATCATTAGATTCCTGCCTCCACCTAATTCATGTCTGGGCCCTCAAAGATACACCCCTAAAAGCTTGTAATTAAAGGGGGAGTAGAGAGAAATAATTGGGGGGCGGTAACCTCTGAATACAGATCCTTAACAACAGCACATCAACCGCCCAGAGGACATGATTTATAGTGAGCCAGACACAGAGGGGGGCTAGCACTGAGCTGGGGAGGGCAGAGAAGCTCTGTACAACCCAAACATTAGCATCAGCATTTACCTCAGCGGCCCTAGAACTGCCCGAACTACACTCTATGTCGAACAAACAATGCATGCTAGTGACGTTAGCATCGATAGTTTGGACATTTCCTGCAAATAGAAATGTGTGCTACAGGTCAGCCAACAAGAGGCTGGATGCATCACAGCAGTGTCCACGGCACGCCGGTGACCCGTGGACCTTTTTCTGCTGGCGACAAGACGGCCATCCAAGTTCCCCTCAGGTGACCGTCCGAATCGATGAACCGAAGATGAATGAGAGCCTTAAGGATGTGATTCCTGGTGGATAGCTACGCGTCTAGTCCTATTCATCCTAATGATCCTATTACGACTGCAGGGATATACTGTATGTGAAGAATAGCTCACAGATAGATGGCATTTCAGAATTAGTCATGTGTTCTTTTGAAGCATAGATTTTTGGCCTGGCGCTAACTAAGATGTGTACGTGATGTCTGGGCCAGAGGCCAACTGAGGACCAGTGGTATTTTTAGGGAGCAGGAGAAGAGTGGCTAGACACATTATTCTCTCTGTCAGTCACAGACGGAGAAAACTGCTCCGAATTGACAGGGTGTCTGTGCGCCTGTGTACACACACACACACACACACGCAGACTGAAGTGTGTACACAGACACACACGCGGAGACTGACGTATGTACACACACACACATTCTCACACATATTCACAGGGCAACGCTGGGACAGACAACAGAATGTAAAAACAGACGTTCTCATCCAGCCCTCTGACCAAGGAGAAGAGGAGGCCTGTTGGGAGTTGGGTGGTGGTGGTGAGGGAGGGGGGGGGCGGGGAGTAGTGATAGGAGGGGCATCTGGACGATGACCCAGGGGGGGGGCGAAATAAGTAAGACTTCATGGAAGGGACGGGGGAAAGGTTGACATCACTCACACCTGCGTCCCTGACAGACTCCGTGCACAAGATCCACTCTGATGGAAGGATATAGAGAGAGAGGGATGAAGATGGGTAGTAAAATCAGAGGATATGAGGCCCCTGTGGCCCTGTCTGTGTGGGGCCCTTTCTCTGCAGAAGTGAACAGCAGGTCCTGCCATATGCTCTGACCATTACCCACTGTAGTGTGTGTAAGGGTGTGTGTTTGATAAAGTGTGTGGGTGTGTTAGAACTGGAATTGGGATTGCATGTGTCTGCAAGGACATCCCTCTGTGTAATCTGTGTGTGTGTGTGTGTGTGTGTGTGGAGGAGGCGGGGTGTGGTATAGACTAGGGCACCTCCAGCAAGGGGCTCAGAGGACTCAGTCAAATGGAAGAGCAGTTTTGCAAGCAGCTGGACTGCTGCATTTGTTGCTCTGTATTCAGGGCAATAACCACTGCTTCGCTGGCCTCATTACCATGGTGGACAGGTCAGCTGTAGTGCAGGCTCCTGACAATCTGTCAAATATCGCCCCCTGCTGCAGACACTCTGAATATAGACACAGTCGTTATCAAGTTATGGCATGTAGTTCAGCAAGAGCCACACTCTGAGACCGATCAGAAACCAGTGTGCATGTACCCTGCCATGAGTCTGCGTGAGCACATACACGTACACACACACACACAAACGTCAAAGTGCTTCTGGGAATCGGTTGACGCGATTGGATATAAAACAACAAATCTAAACACGCTCATGAAGTCATAAAACAGCCCACAAACAAATCAAATGGAGATCTCCCAATGCAGGTAGCAGTTATTGCTTTCTGAAACTCTGTTTACCACGTCCCCCCAATGAATACTGTTGTTGATATAGAATTACTATGTACAAAGTACTGCAGTACTCCACAATACAGCAACTGTTCCAACCTCGAGACCGTTCTGCGTAGTAAATCAGAAACGAAAGCACCACTTTATAGCCCCAAAGTCAAACTACAGCCTTCTGTCTGTACCTACATATCAGTGCCTTACGTCTGCAGCCAGGCATACAAGAGACATCATTTCTACCAACGAGAAAATAATACAGTGGAACATGGACATCAACTTGCGGTTTGGTCAAATCAAGGAGTGTGTGTTTGTGTGTGTGTTTGTGTGTGTGTGTGTGTGTGTGAGGACTGAGGGGGATGAGGAGGGGGAAAGTGAGCACATGAGATTTATTTTCACGTATCAATCTGCATCACCGAATCTGTCCAGGCCATCTGATTTCATTCGAGGCGGAGGGCCGACTCACACAGGTCGTGGGGTCTGTGGGCGTAGGCTTGTGAGACCCCGTGGACTCGTACTGTACGTCAGGGCGTTTTACGAGCGCCACTGGCTCACCGCCAGATGGGACCCCTGCTCCCCTGGACAGCCCACGGTGTCAACCCTGACCCCCCGCGGAGTGGGCTCTGTCCTACACACCTACACACACATGTGCAACAGTACCAGAGAGCACACTCCTACACAGACGAGCACATGTAACACATTCGTGAGCATTTCTCACAAACACATACACACGCACAAAGCCCACAACACACATCCAGACGTGACCACAGAAACACACAAATAACGCACGCCAGCAAACACACACAAACACAGACGCAACTACACACCTAGACAAACCACACAAACAAACACAACCACACACACACACACACACACACACAGCAAACCTCCCACACTGCTTCTACCATGCTGTGACTGTAGAAAGGCTCAACTAACAGGCAGTCAGAGCTCGGAGCAGGGGCAGGCAGAGGCTAGGGCAATGTCATTAACAGGAGGTAATGAGGGAGATAGAGAGAGAGAGAGAGAGAGAGAGAGAGAGAGAGAGAGAGAGAGAGAGAGAGAGAGGGAGAGAGGGTAACAGGGAGATGAATTAATGTCGAGAGAGCAGGGTCAGGACAAGAAAGAAACTTTCTTCAAACTACTTTGGTCGAGTCTACCCTACTGTGCTCAGTCAATAGCCTTTCTTTAGGGAGATGAGAATTACAGAGAATTCACACCAATTAAATAGCCGTTACAGCTGGGAAGAGCGAGAAAGCAGCGAATGCGACACGTTGGGAATCTGAACTCGGATACCGCTGTCGTGCCTTTCAAGGGAAGACAAGCGCTATGGGCGGGAAAGCTGAAACAGCTTCTTAGCCATTCTGCAAGGTCACAAAATACTATCTTAAGACTCGCCACTTCTGAGAGCAGGACATCACCCATAGGGTGGCCTTCTCTGCTCAGCACATGCCTGACATAGCTTGGTGGGGGATGGCACAAAACTATTTGCCAACACGCTGGTTCCCACCACTGCTAAGGGGAAACAAATGCTCGAGGAGACAGACAACTGTAGCAGTCTGCTGTGTGTGTCTTGGCTGTATGCTTGTGTGTGTGGCCCTATGTGTGTGTGTGTGTGTGTGTGTGTGTGTGTGGTTGTGTTTGCTGGTGTGTGTGGTTGTGTGTACGTTTTTGCTTGGCACCATGCATTGTGGGAATAATGGCCTGCAATCCATGGGTTAGAGTTACACGACTGACACACACAACCCCAGAATCCATGACGTCTGTGGTCAATGAGCACTCTTTCTGGTAGTACACCACACAATGTGTCACAAGCAGACTCAAGTCCCTAACAGTAGATTTACCTTCAATATAAGGACGTATGCAGTACAGCCAGTCCGATAATGTAAAATTTACTGTGAATGTTACAGTACGGTTTGATGTCAAAGTGTGTGACAGCTAAAGGATAAAAAGCATATCCATACCTTGTGTTCTTCTTCTGTGGTGTTCCTATACCACTGTGCCCTGGAGGACTTGCATATCTCGCTGTGAGACTGTGGAGAGAGCAGACAGAGAGAGAGACTAAGACTCCCAGAGAAAGACACTAAGACAGACGAGGAATGAGACCGGCGGCCTGATGGAATCTGTTTGCAAACTGTGGCGTGTTTGAGATGGCCCCGTTAATGCAATAAAGAGAGTCAGCCGGGCTATGGGAGACACAGGGAGACGGAGCGCTTCACGAATGAGAAGTCAGGAAGAGGACACAGGGTCTGTGTGATACCTCGCTTCACGTGACGGACCTCACTCTCCTTTCCTCGCCTGTTTCGCGCCTCTCACCCATCACCCTTGTCCGCAAAACCTCGGCCCGTCCCAACTCTTCCCCCTTGACAAACGCTCAAAATCAATTCTGCTCTGGGCTCGGATCGTACAAAGCCCCCCCCCCACATCACTCTCGACGAGGGCAAGGGAATGCAGGGGTTGGAAATTCCACGCGGAGAAGTCATCGTTTACAACAGGAGGATCACTCCTGAGTCACGCTGGGGGAATTACAGGCTGCGCTGGTGGGCCTCCGAACTCACGCTCAACAGGAAACAGTTAAGGAACTTGCCGCGGATGAAAAAGGAAACAAAGGGATGTTTTATGAAACAAAGGGAGAGCTTCAGTGCTTCCATGCCGTAAATAACCTGGTTTGGAGACCAGGTGGTCAATGGTGAAAGACTGGGAAACCATGTGCTTCTATCCAGGCAACTGAACAGAGGCTCTGTTTGAAGGGCAATGCTTGTAGGAGGTGAAGGCAGATGAAGCACTTCGACCCCTGAGTTTACAATTCACTGACTGTTACTACGGAGACCATCAACATACGCGTGCACCAAGGCATGTGAGTCAACAGATCAAGGACCTGGTTAGGAACGGTTGAATCTCGATCATATCTTCCATAGATTACCATGACACAGGATCCCAACCACATAACGATAGAAACAGATAACATCTGTTCAGGAAGACCGCTAAAATTAGTTTAGCTGGAAACAGTCGTTGCGTTTAGGGCGGGAAAGAGAACGGAAAGGTGCAGCAGTCGAACCGACCTGATCTTCACGCAGTGGCTCGATAAATCTAGTGACAACAACAGCTTTTGGTCTTATGTTGACTGGATACACCACAGGAACACAGCCACATCAGAGCTGTCCACAGTTTGGGTAGAGACTCGGTCAACATCCAGGACAGCGGTTTGTTTGTTTAGGTAGTCGTGGCGCCCAGGAGAAGCTGTCAGACACAGTAATTGCCTTGTTAAGAGTGACTGACACTCCTGTCCCAGTGCTGTCTGGACTGACTGACAGCCTGGCTGAAGGGGAGGAGAGGGAGGCTGGGAGACGTTGCTTTGGCGCAGGTGCCTCGGGCTCTATTTCCATAACATGAAATTGGAAATGTGGACTCATGCTGTGAATATTTCAGGGCCTGGATGGAAAAGCTGAGGGAGATCGAAATATCCTGGTTGTGTCTCGGTCACGCCTTACTTCCTTCCAGGTGGCACCGTATTTACGTCGCAAATCTTTTGCTTTCCAGCACAGTCAAATCAGAACCAGGAAGAGAATATTCTGTCGAATTGAACGTGAAAACTGAGCATATTGTTTTGCTAGTCAGCACACTGTCTGTAGAGAATAAGATCATTTATATTGCACATTAATTCAAATTGCTATTCATTAGTACCACTGAATAGATCTCATCTGAGATTAAAACTGGGCAAGAGAGTAATAATCAATGCATTGTTGGCCTAACTCCCAGTAGGAAATGAGGATGATATGGATCATTTTGCATAGTGTATCTCAAGCTCATTTTTTCAAATTAGCCCCAACTATAATGAATTTTTGTCCAACTGACCATTGGCAACTGTGGACTCTACCTCTCCCTGGACAATAAGCAGGACTTTCAATTAATATTGAGGAAGTGCAGAGTCATTGTGGTGCTCTAATTGACCTTGGCACAATCCATTATGCATGGAACGACTGCTGTTTGCTAATAAGCTAATGTTAAAACCATACAGCCGATTTCTCATTATCCTGAAGAGTCCTTCTCACTCTTGTGATAATGGGAGATGTGTGACATTATGACAGGGAGTTAATGGATGCCAAAAACCAAAGACGACTCTATGCTATCCACCTATTTCAACACCTGCTCTTCCTCTGCCACATCCATGAATAAAAGAAAAAGGCAGTCATTGAACACCCCCAAACCAAAGGTCTTTTTCTGCTAACTTCTTCCATTCTCCTCTTCTCCTAGAATCCTTTGTGGAGGGAAAGAGAAGATGACCGATTAACCCAGAGCAGACTTCCCTCTGTGATCAACAGAGCCTCTATCACTGTCACACAGAGCAGACTTCCCTCTGTGATCAACAGAGCCTCCATCACTGTCACACAGAGCAGACTTCCCCTGTGATCAACAGAGCCTCCATCACTGTCACACAGAGCAGACTTCCCCTGTGATCAGAGCCTCTGTCACTGTCACACAGAGCAGACTTCCCCTGTGATCAGAGCCTCCATCACTGTCACACAGAGCAGACTTCCCCTGTGATCAACAGAGCCTCTATCACTGTCACACAGAGCAGACTTCCCCTGTGATCAGAGCCTCTATCACTGTCACACAGAGCAGACTTCCCCTGTGATCAACAGAGCCTCCATCACTCTCACACAGAGCAGACTTCCCTCTGTGATCAACAGAGCCTCTATCACTCTCACACAGAGCTCCTCCGCTCCAGTGTGGGTGCAGAGGGCCAGCTAAACCTTTCTTTCTCTGGGGAGAGAATCTTTTCGATTTTCTCCTGAAGTTTCACATTCGAGGGCCCTCCTGCAGCGAGAGGTTTGCGATGACGAGGACCAGCGAGGAGTGATGGCGGCCCCAGCCCAGAAGAGGTCACAGAAATGGAGGTCTGAGCAACTGCTGCGGCCTGAGGGCACAGTTTGAGCAGCTCAGTAGCGCAAACTCCAAATCCACCGCAACGCATGAAGCTCAAAGCACAGCTGACAAGGACTGTGCAGCACATTTTCACTCCCCCGCCTCCTCTTATAAAATGAACTGGAACATGAAAGCCAGGGTTATAACCCTGCCCACAACCGCTCCAGTTATTTTCATGTGTTAAAAAAATACCTCCGCATATGAGGGCAAGATGGGCCCCCCTGTTCAGTACGTCACATTAACTCATACAGACATCACAGGGTGAAATCTAATTGACTTAGACACAGGACTTGCGTACAGAATATTCGACACGCCACACAGAAACCTATCGCTGTCCTGTGAGAAATACACAAATGTTTTCCGTTTTATAGCCCTCCATGTGCCAGATCTCGGATAAAGACAGCCTGACAGGAATAATGATTTATTAAATCAGAAGTCACTTCAATCCTAAACTAAATTCTGTACACTAGTGCATTGAACGTACAACCATCTTGATCTGAAGTCAAATGCTCCACCATTAAACTATACCCATTCTCTTATCTGTTGTCAACAGGTGCTGAGAGAAATCCAACTTTGCCTTTTTACGTGGCTAATCTCTACCTTTTTAACAAGGCGTATCTCTACTTTTTTAACGAGGCAAATCACTACTTTTTTTACAAAGCTAGTCTCCACTTTTTAACAAGGCTTAATTCTGAACATGTTTTCTCTCGTCTCCGTCTCTCCTAAAATACATCCAGTATGTGGATCCCTTCCCCACCTCCTCCTACAACATGTTACTTTGTGTTGCATCAGGCGGTACTGTAACTCCCCTGCTCTCAACCTAGGTACCAACAGGTCTTATTCGGTTCCATGACTTTGAGAACACAGGCCACAATCAAAGTACTGACAAAGGATATAGATACCTTATAAATGCTCATGACTTTGTGTCACATCAAACACTCTCTCTTAGTTTAACGGCAAACTGTTGCAATGTCAAAGCCTAAATTGCCATGCACCCCCGTGCGATATTCAAGACATCCTTAATATCCTACACATATTCTGATGGCTGCAAAAAACTGTGCACCAGCATTCACGTGTATTCTGCCTACCAGTTCATGATGACATCAACAGTATCTTAATCCAAATACAGAAGATCCTCTTTTCGGAAGCCTTTGAAGTCACGACACGACTACACACACTCCTTCACCAGGGAACACACCCGGTGTTTTTCGTACTGTACTGCACCCTACTGTACCTAGAAGGGACAGGCTTGGCCAGCGTGTGGTCTCTCCCACAAGGCAGACCTCTCCCCCTCTCTTTTTCCCTCTCCCGGAGCTTGACAGTGGGCAGGCGGGATTGCGACACGAGGGGGTAAACTTGCTCACCACGGGACATGGTGAGGTAAGAGGGAGGTAACGGCATCCATAGCCCCCCTCTACCCTCCACATGTACAGACCCCCCCCTGGCTCCGGAGAGTCGGCCTAACCAATGGGGTGTTCACCCATGGTGACGGACACGCACGCGCATACTCACACGCTCCTCTACCAGCCACCAGTCAGCCTACACTTGAGCAGGTGCTGGCTATAGAAAGCCCTCAGTGCTACAACTGAAAATATTAGGGGGCCAAGTGCCGCGTGTGTGTCTGTGTGCAAATTTGTGTGACGGTGATCGGGCGCTGTAATTGGCCGGTGGCTGCAGAATAAATTCCGTGTTATATTTCGGGATAAGAGATTCAGACAGATACAATCGTTTGCTTATCTAGACTGTCATTGCTGCATACGGCAGATTAACTTACTGACCTTTTCTCACTACAGCCTGGCCTGCCGCATGTGTCAGTTCTCAGTGGTTACGCTACGAGAGGCCAAGATTTCTTTTGCTCCTCATTACACGCACGCGCGCCTGTACACACGCACGCACACAAACCATCTCTTTGGCTCATCCATGTTTTTACTCAGGCCAGTAACACTATCTGCCACACTGTATCTGGTTAAACATGAGCCCCACCCCTGCAGACACTCCCAGAACAATAGCTGCCTTCTTCATGGAAAGACCATGGAGCATTGCCTCTGCTCGGTCCTAAATCCCCAGGCTAGATTTAGTTATCACCAAGGCCAGACAGACATTGCTGGGCATGTAGACCGAAAGGGTGCTGGGGCTTTATGGGACTGGGACCTTTTGGCCCTCCGACCTCTTGCCCCACTTCTGTGTGACATCACCGTGGTTTGGCATGCGGCAGATTTGCTAGATTTGCTGCAGCCGCAGTAGTGGCTGGAATGCCGGGCTCCGGGCCTTGTGTTGGACTGGAGGCCTGCGGGGTCCAGCCAGCACCTGGCAGGGCTGGGAGGATTCCCACAGGAGCTGAGGGAGGAATGGTAGGCAGCTGCGACCACTGAGACCCTCCCCCCCTCCCACACACACACACACACACACACACACACGCGCACACACACACACACACACACACACACGCACACGCACACACATACACAACCAAGCTATAGGGTCTCCCTCTCTTTCTCTCTCTCTCTCCCCATTTCTTAATCTGTAATTCTCTTTCCTTTTCACTCAAATGATGACAGTGACTACTTGAACAATTTCGTTTCAGCGGTCACATGCACGTGTGCGCGCACGCACTCACACACTAACACACACACACACACACACTCCCTCTGCAGAATTGTAACCTGATCTTGGCAGGAGAATGCCACCCATGTGTGCTATGTTAACTTCTCTGATGCTGGTCTTGTCTATTGACATCCCAGGGTTAGGTCTTCCAGCTTTTACTGCCTATCTACATTTCTCTGTCTTTCCACTTCTGCTATGACTTCATTGGTTCAGCAAATCCAGGACCTCTATTTTCACGATCGTTGCTAATGCCAGCTGTTGCAAAACAAGAGATGAAACTTTGCAAACGGGGTGAAAGTATGAGCCAATATGAAACGTTTCATTGATCATCATTGACACCAGAATGTTCTCGTATCCAAAGCAGTGACTTCAGACACGCACAAACAATCTGTGTTTTCAAAAGAGCGGTAGGCATGAGGGTAATTCGGCTCAGTGGCGGAGCTTTTGTCTGCTGTTCATTAGGACCACGGTTCAAATCCTCTTCCGTAAGTTGCTGTAGAAAAATGCGGAACCGCTCAGTGGATGCATTTATCCACAGCAACAAAAAGCGATATTTAAACCTGGATTTAAAACGTGATCTGCAGACAAATGCTCCTCTGCTGAAGTGGAACAACGCCCCTGAAATGAATAACACCATATTACACAAAATGACAGGTGTCACCCACCTGGACTGCATCTCTTGCGTTTTGAGGGGGCTCGTTGGCGCCGCCCCGGTGGTCTGGTGGGTGAGCTCCACCAGAGACTGGTAGTACTGCTGGTGCTGTTGCTGCTGCTGTTTGTACCTGGACAGGATGAAGAACAGCCCAAGGATGGTCTTCAGATTCCCATTCCTGATCTCTGTTGAGAGAAAGACGGAGGGAAACAAGGATGTCACCTTCAGTGATCGGCTAGGTGTCAGACGCAGGGCGGAGGAGCTGGTCAAGGACTGGATGGTGGGTTGCCAGGTCCTTGTCTTTGTTGAGCCCAGACAACAGAGCAAAGCCTCTACCTCTGTATCAACCCAGAAGTGCGTCACCTTCTCAGCTCAAATAAAGAAGGAAGCTGCCAGTTGAAATGTCTATACAGTATGTGATGTTTTTGTCACAGAATAGGGAAGCAACTCAGTGGACAAACAGTACAGTAGACATGAGTAACCTAAAAGTGACTTTTCAACCAGGAAGGAGGTCGACAGTGTGGTTTATAACAGTGTACTTTGGTACAGCATCTCTTAATGATTAGACCAGAACATTTAGTAACGGTCAAAACGGTCACAAGAGGTGAACAAGTTGATGTTCCGTCTGCACATCATCTATTATTTTATCTAACGTCAGAATCACAAAACATCGATCGTCTCTGGCAAAGAAAACAAAGCCTAGAGATCTTCTGGACACAATAAATGCACGATGGTTGCATTTACGATTGCATTATCGGAAATTGCAGGATGTAAACTACACTCGGTTAGTGTGCGTGGTCTGTGGGCTATGAGCGCATCCAGTTGTGAAATGGGCTTTTCATACCTAAACGTTTCTAATAGCTGACACAGAGAAGGCGGCTGAGAGATTGCATCGGCTGACGCTGCATTTTATTTTCATTTGGGGCACAACTTTCTCCTTGGTCACCCGCGTTCCTGCCGTTTGCAGATTGTTAAAGTTTGGAAGAAGATTAATCTTTGGAGTTTTCAATTCCGGGCTCCACAGCCCGTCATTTATATTGTTTGTCGCAGCAGTCCCGACTGCGGATTTGTTTTGTTTTCGCTGAACAAAAAAAGCAATGATGTAGATTCAATCGGCAAATCAATCAGTTACGTGCGGCATGATCAATGTAAACAATCATACTATGGAACGAAAGATAGAAAGTTTATTAGCAACAGACTTATTTAAACATAAGAAACGTCGTATTGAACGAACCATGTGACTGGTTTCGCTTTTCATCTGGCTCTGGCTTTGATTTGGCATTTGATAAAAATGACAAACAGTTTCTCTCTGATTAATTGAAAGATGTAACAAGTGGAGAACAAAGTTATGGTTGCTGGGTTGACGTGTGGAAAGCTCACATTCTGGTGCACAGAAAGTCAAGACAACATGGCCTCTGGTATCAGTTTGTGAGTGTAGCTGAGCCGTGATTCTCTACCACAAAGTCATCTTCAGATCTCTCTCTCTTCTCTCCCCCCGCCTCAGTGCTCCCTTCCTCCTTCAACCATGCCAAGCTTTTAACTAAATAATGGTTAGTTATGCTAAGCTAATCTCTATTGGCTCCCTTCATACAAGTGGGTTCATATCTTCTTCCAGTTTCAAAGCGATGCGAGCTAGGGGCTGTCGGCACGGCGCTGCTGTTACTCCTTGGCCAACAGTCAGAGTAAATGGGCCTCGCTTCGAGCGACTTTTAAGTGGTTAACGTGGTTTCACTGAACCTTTTCTCTTTTCTGAGGGAGTGGAAGAGGGGGGGGGGGATGGGGCTTCTTTTATGAGCCGCAAAGGGCCCAGAAGGAGGTAGAGCGAAGTGCTGAAGGTTCGACCAGGCCTGACTGATACAGGCAAGGTATTGAGAGAAATTTAAGTCCAGAACCTCTCTCTTCGACCTAATCAATCTTTCCAGAGTTAAATCTCTGGGGCGCACATTGACTTGGTCTAGGCCTCCTTCCAAAATCCCCGTACCCTCGCAACCACAGGGATGTGAACGCTGAGCAGAGACTGAGGATGCTGGGTAAAGGTCGCCTTTTCAGAGCTGTACTCAGATAAGGTAATTCCACCTTTTATTTCCCATGTAGTTCCCGTTCTGAGTGTTCAGTTCACTCACTAAAATGTACAAAACAAAATAGTCAGTCTGGTACTTCTATCAGTGTCACTTGTTAGCGTTCTTGGAGTCTACAAGATGACTTGTCTACCTGTGTCCAACCACGTTTTAGGCAGAGTAGGTGAGTTTTACAGGGGGTCAGGGCTGAGAGCATAAGCCCCCGCTGACCCGTCACAGAGAAGTGTTTAAGTGCTAACCGGCCCACAAAAACAGGTCACTTTCAACAGGCATCTGTGCCCACAGACATCAAGGGGCCAGTCATTAGCCTTGGCCTGTGGGGCAGTGTGTGTCCTCAGGCCTACCCCAGGTTAGCTCCCCCTGACTAACCTGACCTTGCTGTGACACCACGCTTAATGATCTATTGCGGCGGACCCCTTGCCGTACTCCATTATGAGCTACAGGAAGTTGGGTTTTAGGGGCTCACACCTGCTTTAAAGGACTGAACTGGGCAAGAGTGGGCTGCTCTAGCCAGAAGGGCAACCTGTAGAGTCAGAGAGCAGAGGCAGAGGACTGTGCGAGGTAAGATGGAGGAGCGCTCTTCGTGGAACAGCGCTCCGAGTCTGTCTCTGCTTCTGGCTGGGGAGAGAGGAGTGGCTGTGTTGCTCCTGGCTCTCTGTGAAGTCCCGACGTGGGTGTTTCAGGGCTTTGAGGCACATGTGACAAACAAGATCGATACATCTGGCATGTTTGAGGTTGCAATTTCCCACAAGACGCCTTTTTGGAGTTTCTGAGGAAATTATTACTACGGGTTTGTTTCCTTGGAAAAATCCTAAACCCTCCAAATACATCAAACGGTCCTTTTTCCCCTCTTCAGCTCCACGCCTCGTAAAACTATAAGCACAAGCTTATGCGCCCTAAAGCGTGTGTGTGCGAGGCCCGCGGATAATTCAATTACACCAACGTTCTACTCACAGCTTTGTGGACCAAGTGGCCTTCTCAACACACCCATGCGCGCGCATACACACACCCTAGTGGAGTGCCTCTCCTGTAAAGGAAGCCATGACCAGTAACAGGAAGGGGGATACAGAGTAACCCAATAGCCTGTATATTTAGAGACCCCTTTTAAATTCCGGACTGACAAAGTCACTTTGCTGTTTTTAGAGGTGGGGGGCAACAGAATTTAGAGATGTCAGAGTGCTGAGCCAAGGGGCTATTCTGGACTACTGAAGAGGTCAAGAGCACCCTCACCTCTTAAAACATCTGAGAAGAGCAGAACACAATGAGGTTAGGCCTACTAACACAGGTCTTAAATAACAGTTGACTCGTTGCACCATTAGAGCAAGGCTGTATATCTGCATAATAGAGGCCATTGGGTATTTGGGAAAAGCTCAAATGGGGCCATTTAAGGAGCATGTGTTGTGTGTAATTTGTTAAGTTGACATCTGCTTAAACTGTCCAATAAAGAGCAGTATACTAGCTCCTCTCCATCTCATTAGGCTGACAGGAACCCTGCAGCTGGGAGTACAGCCCCAAAGCTTCCCTCCATCACACCACCCACACGGGTTTAGAACAACTGGCAGTCCCGAAAACACAAGAGACGCAATGTAGCAGCTTTCAGCCTTACCTTCCGCTGACAGCCCTTGTACGTTCACTCCTCTGGCATCCAGGAAGCTGAGGCAGGCGTCCACATTCTCCACCTGGACAACAGAAGACAGCGGAGAGGGTTGGTCCCCAGTCAGCACCAGTGGCACAGCAGCACAGAGCAAGACTATGTGGTTGCGCGAGCGGATCCTTGACATTCAATGTGCCTACAGTCCTGGGGGGGTGGTTAGCGCTAATCGCCGTCTTGCCCATGAAGCAGCCCATTGTCCGGGTTATGGCCCAGTCTGCTACGCCCTCTATGTGACCCTGGGGGTCCGTCAGACGGCCTGACTTAGTGACCACAGTGTATCCCACCTACACAGTCAAGGCCTGAGCGCCTAGGTCGCCATGCAATACAGTTACTGTGAGCCACAAGAGGCCAATTACAACACAATCGTATGCCTCACTAAAAGTATGAGAGTCAACAACGCTCTACACCCCCCCCTCCCACACACAGTACCACAATCCCCTCTTAGAATTGACAAAGGCCCACTAAGTCACCACTTACTGCCCTGCATGAGACAGAGCACATTCCACCAGGGTGGCTAACGCGTGGCGCACCATTTGCATGGCGACGGCTTTTATAGTGTGGACACACAGAGGGCTTTTGTAAGCAGGTCAAAGGTCAGAGCGATCTACTGTAGTATATTGTGCTAAGGACTTGCGGGAGCATCCGGGCTGACCGGTGTGTGTGTGTGTGTAGGGGGGGGGGGATCCCGAAGCACTGTGAATAGTTTCATAGGCGAGTATTTCACTGTATGTCAGTGTGAGAACACCCTTGCTTGTAGCCTGAGGGGAAATCAGACAGACGGATCTCCGGAATGATCCAGAATCGTGAGAGGAATGCTAACAAAATTAGCTAAATGTCCAAAGACATGTCAGTGATGACCAAATCTAGGATGTTAAAGCAGCAGTCGGTGGACCACCGGGTCTCTGCTGCACAGCGACGCCCATCTCACCGGGCTTGGCACTATTCGTAGATAAACACACACACACACACACACACACACACACACACACACACACACACACACACACACACACACACACATGCAAACAGATCTTCCTTCATTGTGCTTACAGTTCAGCTGTAAAGCCCCAGTAAAGTGCACATTCTATAGAATGTAAACATTGCATGGATTGTGCCCAGCTCAGCCCTGCCTAGCCCTGCACGGTCTGTCCATCTCTGGGGTGGGGGGCTGGATTTACAGCCTGAGGAGAATGGGGGAATGGGCCTGGTAGCCTGACTTAACAACAACTCCAGTCCCAGTGGTACTCACAGAGCCAGTGGTAGGTCTATGGAGCAAGGAGCAAAGAAGCGAGAGAGAGAGAGTGAGAGAGACGGAGAGAGAGACACAGAGAGAGAGAGAGAGAGAGAGAGAGAGAGAGTATAGAGAGTAAGTATAGAGAGGAAGGTATAGAAAAGACAGATAGCTGTTTACACTGCCTGTGTACACACATTATACACGCACGCACGCGCACACACCGAAACCCAACCCTAAACTCCTCCATCTGCCTGACAACATGGCAAAGCTGTGTTCTTAAAACTACTAAAAAGATGGTGGGTTTTCACATGTGGTTTCCACCCATATGCCCAGACACATGTGCAGTCCAACCTTAACTGTTTGATTATCCCACTCTCATGAAAGTAGATCCAACACTTGCAAAGTGGCAGGACATGAGAACATCTGTTCAGGGGAACCCGTCATTTCAGTATTGATTAAACCGAGAGACGCGTCGCATGCATGTTATTCTGTTAATGGGGATGCGGTGGTGGTTGGGCAACAAAAAAAAAAAAGAAAAAAGAAAAAAGGAAAGAAGACAGTCTGCAAACGATGAATTTTGATGGCGATTGAGCATCTGTGCAAATTAGCACCATCTAAACACAGATGAAATGTAATCAAGGGGTTATGCATGGATTCACCCTCTCTTATTTGGGGCTAACGCTTTAATTACGCTCTAAACGGCCATTTGCAAATATTTACTGCCTCAAATATCAGTGAACGCCTCCATGCGGCTCTGCGCATCTGCTTCGCAGGCAGAGGGTGTGCGTGTGCGTCTGTGTGTTTTGGAGCGGTTAGTATGCGTGTATGTGTGTGGACGTGCGTGTGTGTATGTGTGTTGTAGGAGATAGAAGGAGGGAATGTTTTACCGGTGACACAAAGACAGAGGAATCAACCCATATGAAAACAGACAGTAAATCTCTCTACTGCAGCTAAAAACCTTGTATCTAAGCTCTATCGGATTCAAAAGGGGAGGTCAAGATGAATGGTTCATAGAAGAAATACATACGTTCTACAATTGAGGGACTTTGTTACCACAGTGCTGTGTTTGTGAATTTACCACAGTTTGTTTTTAGTCTGTTTTCAGAATCAAATGGCGTAAACAGATTTGGATTCGAGGCGTTGATGACGACTGGCGTTAAGTGTTCCACTGGGTTTGGCGAAGAGAAAAGGTCGGTTTTTGGTGTGTGGTTTGGCTACGCGGGATTTTTAACTGCTTCTCGTGGAACTCAGATCATTTATTTTTCCGACTTAAATGTGACATTTTACAGATGCAGATAAGTCATTAGAGACAATTAGGAAATGGAACATTTCCATGACACACACTGAAGCAAGTCAGATTATGAAGACCTTGAAAAAACATCGACCGTTATGAAAATAAACACACTGTACATGCTATTGGAAGGACGACCGCCACTTAGCCGAAAAGGGTTTAACGAGAATCATTTCTTTGAGTTGATAGAGTTTATTGTCATTCTAGCTACAAGCGTTATAAGTCAAGCTATTATTTGGCACACCACAGACATCACAACATAAAGCTATGATGATGACTAAATGTTTGCAGTTTGATGTGTGTACCTCCCTCCCTCTGTCCAACATGTGTGCAAAGGCACGCTGGGCCTCACGATGGTATCAAGTAACCACCAGATGAGAGCTGGATTTGGAAAGTGTTATCCCCCAGACACAACTGTCAAATACAGAAAGGTCCCACGCCCTAATTACAACTTCCTACGTGCCAAAAGGCATTCTGGGTCAAAACAAGACAGAAATACCAAAAACTCACAATTTCATTCACTGGAAAAGCGCTAAGATTACGCGCTAACTATTTATCTAGCTAATATAAGATAACTAAGTAGCTAGCTCAGATTACGTGCTAACTAACTAGGATCAAACTAGTTGGTTAGCATGCACTCTTAGCTAAGCTAGCTAGCATGTGACTACATTCCCTCCAATTTGACAAAGCATCACTGGGTTCCTGTGCATTCGCAGAGAGCAGGAGGCCGAACAGCAGGATTGGCTGCGGTGGTGATGACCCATAAATTCCTGTGGGCTCTTACGTCTAATGAGCAGGCAGATCGTTTATACTGTAGCATCACATAGTTGGGATGTTATTTTTACTGCATGATTGTGCTTTAATCACTGCAGATCCGTCTGCGTAGGCCACAGTGAAGGACTTAGAACTCCAACTGCTAACAGGCCAACGAGACCTCCTGTTCACTCAGGCTGGGACCCATGAAGGTAAATGAATAGCAGGCCCTTTGGAATCTTTGGGGAAAAAAGCTTGTGAGACTGCTGTCAAACTGACTCTAAGGCATCCAACCTGTTGTTTGGATTTGGAGACAATGGGGTTTTTTTTGCTCAGCTGACAGACAGAGGGGCGATGATGGAAGGGCGACCATATTGGCTCACCTGCCATCACCCTGCTGACACGTGACGTTTCCTAGCCAGACGTATCTCACTTATGTCTCTTCCTCGACGCCACAATGAACTCACTTCTTCCTTCCCTCTGTCTGTCTGTCTTCCTTCAGTTCTCCATCACATGAAGTGTTTTGTTCTGAGTGCCTGCCACTTTTTCTTTGTTTAGCTTCGTCCCGTTGCGTCTCGCCATCCCTGTTTTCCTCCCGCCATCCTTTCATCATCTCTGCTTCGTCCGACAGATCCCTCAAACAGAGTATTGATTTCTCCCCGGGTTGTGATTCAGGTGCTGAGACTGATGCCATCGCTCTGTGTATCCAGAGACAGAGAGTGACTGACAGACCGTGAATCAAATAGAGCTGTTGAAGCAGATCACTGGGCTCAGAGCCAAAGGGAGAGAGACCATCTGACACCAAGTCTGGCACCAAGAATCCAATATGTAACGTCTGTTGGCAATCATTGAATATGATGACACTCCCGAGAAAGGTGTCTGTTTAGATCGGTCAATGTGTGAGATGATAAAATGGGAATTCCAGGACTGATTTTGGGAGGATGTGCGAGGGGTGGGGTTGATGAGCTGTCCAAATCGTCTTGTCTAACTGGAGGGCTTCACGTCTTGTAACGTCCCCAGAGAAGTTGAGCCTTCTCTGCCCTCACAGCACCGCAGTCTGTTTTGGAAGCAGTCCCTTGAAACGATTTCCTGCTCTAGCCCCCACACGGCTGCGACTCTTTTGGTAATCAACACCCTGCTCCTCAAAAGCTGAGCCAGCCCTCAGAGGAGAGGAGAGCCTCGAGAGCCGAGAGAGAGAGAGAGAGAGAGAGAGAGAGAAGAAGAAGAGAGAGAGCAAGAGAGAGAGAGAGAGAGGAGAGAGAGAGAGACAACAACAGAGACACAGAGAGAGAGCATGAGAGACGAGGGGGGGGAGAAAGAGACAGAGACAGAGAGAGAAAAAGAGACAGAGACAGAAGAGCAGAGAGACAAGAGAGAGAGAGAGAGAGAGAGAAACACAGAGAGTAGAGAGAGAGAGAGCAGGGGGGGAGAAAAGGAGGACAGAAGACAGAGAGAGAAAAAGAGACAGAGACAGAGAGAGAGAGACAGAGAGAGAGAGAGAGAGAGAGCGAGAGAGAGAGAGAGAGACACACACAGAGACACAGAGAGAGAGAGAGAGAGAGAGGGGGGGGAGAAAGAGACAGAGACAGAGAGAGAAAAAGAGACAGAGACAGAGAGAGAGAGACAGAGAGAGAGAGAGAGAGAGAGAGACACAGAGAGAGAGAGAGAGAGAGCGGGGGGGGAAGAAAAGAGACAGGAGACAGAGAGAGAAAAAGAGACAGAGAATCAGAGAGAGAGAGACAAGAAGAGAGAGAAGAGAGAGCAGAGAGAGACACAGAGAAGAGAGAAGAGAGAGAGAGAGAGAGAGAGAAGAAGAGAGAGTAGATGAAGAGAGAGAGAGAGAGGCTGAGAATCGAACTCTGGCACGAGTACTAGTCCAATCACTTAAATGATAGTTTTGTGGTGCCTTTTTAACCTAAACATACTTAAGTGCTGATTCATCGATCTCTGTGTTTTTGCCTCCTGAACTGCATACACCACCTCCTCTCTCCGTGGCTGCTAAAGTCTGTCTGAAGTCATGCACACAGAACTCTAAAATAGGTTCTGTGTGCTGTGAAACATTTCTGTTTCTCCGGTTTCTCTATGGAGGGCAGGGTCATTAATGATTCTGTTGTGTTTGCGGAGTGGCAAAGCTTCTTATTGGAATAATTCATAACACGCAAAATTGGATTATCATCATTTCTTATGAAATATTTGTGCTTTTCTGGAAATGGAACATGACACTGCACAATTGCTCGCTCTCCGATGAATCTGCTTTTGAGTTTTGTTATTCACAAAAAAAGTGGAAACGTTCGGCTTGTGAAGCTCATCCCAGCATCTTGTACTAAAACAGATGAAATAGAACACCCAAGAGGAATTTCAGCATTCAGAATGGATGAGTCAAGACAACCAGCAACACTCGCATGCAAACATCCACAAATCTTTTCGAACATAAGGATTCCCTCCCCCTCTGCAGACTCTTCCTGCATGTGTGACATACATAAGACATGGGTGCTGACAGCCTACAATCACAGCTTTGTCTGTTGTATCTGAACCTCGTCACCCGGGGCGACGGGAGGCTGTGGCAGGGTCAAGCCCTGATGTCACAAGACCACAGTTTACCTAACCTGACAGCCCGCAGACTAGCGAGGTGAGACATGCTTGCAGAGTTTTGCTGCTGAGTAGCATCCTCTAACCATGTGACCCCAAGACCTAGAATACCTGTGAGCTGAATCCTCTCGGTCTTCAGATGGAGAGAGGTTCGTGAAGGATGCCCATTTCATCCGCATTCCCAGAGGACTGACGCTCTGGCCCGTCCCTAACAGGATTGTAAAGGTGCCAAGCCCTGTTAGGGCAGTATGGAACCAGCAAATGAAAGTGGTCATGCAGCGTTTTCAGTTTTTAGGGAATCAAGGTCCCTCAGAAGTGAATTGACTGGCAATAAATGTGCTAAGGTGTATTTATGGAGCAGAGCGGGAGAGGGGCAGGTGGATAGAGACCGAATGGAGAGACTAGAGAGAGAAAGAAAGATGAATGAATGCTAGCGGGATCTCAAACTTCCTAACAGAGAGCACAGACATAGATCAAAGGTTATTGGCCCCTTCCAGCCCCTTTTTAACAAGTTAGCTTTTTTAGTCCTTAACATGACAGACGGAGCGGCCCCTTTCTAATAGGTGATTAAAAGAGTCCATGTGGGGTACAACTGGGGAACAGAACTTGCCTGTAGGTGTTCCTTCGCTACTTCCGAAATAGACCACTAATAAAAACCATGTAAGGATTGCGCCCATGCCAGAAGATTTGTCTTTCCTGCGCCTGGCTTGGCCACTGAGGAGGAAGGAGGAACACGAGGCCAGCTTGGATATCAGAAACATACCGTTTCAAAACAAAAGTATTTCAACAAAGTCTGGGGAAGAAATGCTTGCACATTTCTGTTCACACGGCACGTAAGTGGCTCCAGTGCAACAGGGACATGTGTAGCTCAACTGAATTGCTGTTGTTTCAAGACACCCAAAAGCCCAAGGCTCCACCTGAGGTCAGCACACTCCCTCCATCGACCGCGGTCACATCGTAACCACAACCACCTGTTGGGGGTTACGTCAGACGAGTCTACACTGACACGACTCACCTGAACCCTCGTTCCCGATCCTCGCTTCAACACTGACTGCTGGAGTCTGCTAATCAAATAAAAAAAACATGACAAATAAAAAAGTCATGCAAACTGAGCCAGCATTTCATATCAGGTACATTACCAGTTGGAGACTGCCGACAGCAGCCCGCATTAGCGCTGGCGTGTTGAGCAAACAAGTTTGATACAGCAAAGTAGCAAGCACTTCTTGTCTCTGCCGGAGCCCCGATCTGACAACAGATGGGACGCAGATGAGAGAAGGGCGCTCTGAAAGCTCTGAACGCACGCGCTGCTCCTCACCCTGGGAGACAGATTCAGCCCATGCTCGCTGGAGTCTACCCCGAAGCTCTCAACTCGGGAAAAGTTTCCTTTAGGTGCTTCGATCAAATATGCCAATCTAGAGTTTACTAGGCAGTTACCAGACATATAATAGCACATGGCAATCGTAGTCATGGAGGATCTCCATTCAATATGCTTTTAACTATAGAGCTAAAGTAGGCTTTTTCGTGGGTTTCCCTCAACAGCAGTTACGTGTTTTGGGGAATTTCACTCATCTGTCTGGAGAATCACTATGACAAACATGTGCTGTGGTCTATCTAATGATGTCTTTAATGAGCACGATTAGTGTTGAGAACCTTTATTTTCCCTCTAAATGAGGCTCTTTTTACTACCCTGGCTGCCTCTGTCTGTTTGAAGAGGGATGGAGAGAGAGAGAGAAATAGAGAGAGGGAATGGGAGAGAAAGAGAGAGGAGGGAGACAGCAAAAGAGTGGGATCTAGAGAAAAAAGGAAAAGAGTAAGAAAGATGGGAGAAAGAGAGAGAGACATAACAATAGATAGTGTGTTATATACAGAGAGATAACTGTTGTATTCAAAGGAGTCAGGCACATATCTAATTCCTTTGGCGGTCCGTACAATTAGATAATGCTCCACTGTCAGACCACATTAGATTCAACATGGTGAGATGAGCACAGAGCGGGCTGCAAAGTGTGAGAGACGTCTGTGCAAGCCCTCAGTACAATGGAACTGAACTACAATATGAGCTCTTCAGAAACAGTGTGTTCCCCCACGGGGACAGACTGGGAAACGGCAGAGGATCTCCACCTTCTTTCCTTGAGTTACTCGCTCTCTCGTTCTCTCTGTCCTTTCCTTCTCTCTCTCTCTCTCTCTCTCTCTCTCTCTCTCTTTCTCTTTCTTTCTATATCTTCCCCTCTCTGCCTCCTCCCTCTCTATTATCCCATGTTTGGCTCAGCTGATGAGCGGTCGTGGTATTCACCATCCGAGTTCCTTCATGTGGGCAAGGATGTGGTTCTGACTCTCAAAACTCCAACCCCCATGTACCCCAGTTCCCAGAAACCATGGGGTCCTAACCAGTCAAACAACCAAACAGCCAACATGCCTAACCTCCAACCAACCAACAGACAAACCAATCAATGACCCCAAATACACCCCGCCACAGCCCAGTTCCGTAAACAGGCACGCTTGGAATCCCAGAATCTGACCACTAGGGAATGCCAGGCCAGAATCTCCACCATTCCCTTGCATGTATGGAAAGTTCCAGAATTGTTTTCCCTCACTCCCGCTGGGCCCTGCTGGGTGTGCAGGGGTGCCATATCCTTCACCCCACACTTTAGAAGGAAAAACACTTGGAAGTCGATTACTGACCTCTACAACTGGCTGGCTGCTTTATAGTAATGTGCATTCATGTTTTATTCAAATTGAAGTACAGAGGGGGATTCGAGCGAGTGACATTTTGATCTTCAGCCCAATCCTCTTGAGCATTGAGCTAGACCCGTACCCATTGCCTCCAGACAAACATTTGTGTCGAGTCCCATCCAGAAGAGAGAGTCTACAATGCACATTATTTATCGGTGGAGTTTTATACACTCTGGGGTTCAGGACAGGTTGCCGGGAAGGAGCAAATTCTCCGCCACCTCTCTTCTTCCAGGAACAGGACAACTCACACCCCATCTTAATAAACAAGACAGATGGAGTGTGTCATTTCTCTGCCGGGCTATGGGATCTAAACAGACTGAGTTAAGATCTGAAACACCCGTGGTCGCTGATGGATATCGCTGGCGTGTTCGTCAATACGCATTGCTACTTCACTGTCTGACGGCCAGAAAAGTGGAACTGACAACCTGACATTCAATCCACTCTGCTCCATTCAGCAGGCGTGCGACACCTCTCCCGTAGCATCGTGACACTCCGCGGATCTGTCACATCCCCTGCCGACGCCCTCACTGAGCAGTCACCTGGGGCGGTGCCCATGTGACCCAGCACCTCCAGGAAACTGCTTGACACTCCTGTTGCTCGTGGGAGCAGGCTTACCTTAACTCCTCTGCGCAGGACGTGAGCGTAGGGGTGTGTGTCTCTGTGCGTGTATGTCTCTCGGCGTGTGTGCGTCTGTGTAAGTCTCCGTGTGTGTGACTTTTGTGTTTGTGTGTGTGTGTGTGCGCCTCTGTGTGTCTCAAATGTTTCTCTGGCTTCTTTCTGTCTACAACCAAGCCACAGGCAGGCATGTTTTCTCAGAGTAAAGTTTCGCGCCCCTGGTAAGGAGCCTGGCAAGACCTCTGTGGTCAGAGCAGGTGTTGCATCAATGGGATTGGAGTACCATAGACAAAGAGCTGACCTCAAACACACACACACACACAGTTTCTGACAGGGTTTGCAAGCGTGCAGAGCCAAATGTTTGCAGTGCACACACACACACACACACACACACACCAGCAGCGCTAGTCACTAACTTAGAACTCCTGGCCAAAGGCAACCCCTAGTTGAGATTCTTTAAGATTGAGTGCCAGACCTATAAGCACCAAGCACCCCTCTGAGTTCATTTCACATGTTCGAACTCTGCTAAGTCCATTTTAATTACATCTGTGCAAGAACAAACACCCAGACAGACCAGCACACCCAAACAAGTCAGTTCCTGTCATACTGCAGGCTAATTATCGTCTAATGATGGCAATCTGTGGTGATTCATCTAGTCACGTGTATTATTATAATTAGGATAGAAATGTCACTATTCTCATCATTAATGATCATGAACAGACTTAGAATGGGCTATTAAAAGTTGTTATTTTAACAATAGAATTCCTAAAACACCACCGATAGAGAAAGTACCATTCAATGTGTGTCACAAATGAACAAAGAGGTCCGTAGATAGTGATGTTCGTGTAGAGGAGAAGGAAGCCGAACACTCACCATTTGTGATTGACTCCTCGGGCTGCCATTGATGTCCTCTACCTTTTCATTCGCTGTAAGTAAGAAAGAGCCAAAAGTGTAAAAGCGTCCGTCAGAAACAGCCTCCTCAGCACACAGAGGGTCTTCACACACCCTCGAACCAGGGGGTCAAAGTTGACAGACCCCTGTCAGAGATCGGGGCAGACATAGCGTGGACCTCGGCTTGTGTGTGTGTGTCGGTGCATGTGTATATAGTGGAATGCTGTCTGGCCCAAAACTTGGGGCAGCATAAGTTGGGGGAAAAAAACTACTCCACGCCTGCTAATTCATCAGCTGCTGCTCCAACATTACTGACAGACTGGCTTTGGCCATTGTCTGTTTGAGAGAGCTGGGTAAGGTTTCAATACACCCCAGGAGGGGTAAAGGAGAGAGGGAGAGAGAGCAAGGAGGTGGAGAGAGAGGTTGATATTGTGGAGAGAGGCGAGTAGAGAGAAAGAGGGGTATATATTGGAGAAACGGGGGTGAAGAGAGAGAAAGAGAGAGGGAGAGAAAAGGACAGAGAGAAGGAAACAGGGGGAGAGAGGGGAGAAAAATCAACACAAGCCACTCTGGGCTTGCTAAAAGACACACATGGGAGACACATGCTTTAATAGAGCATAAATAGTTTACAATCCGTGTGTCACAGTCTGCCAGGACTGTAGATTTCTCCTGCCATAGACCTTAGCTGGAAATGAAGATAAAGTGTTTGTGTTTTATAGCAGGTTGACATGAAAGCTTTCCCTCACTTTGACCTGAGGTAAAGTCAAGACTAAAATAATGACTTGTGGATGTAATATCATTGTGTCTGTGTGTGTGTGTGCGTGAGTGTGTGTGTATTACAGGCTGTGACCCACCAGATTGTGCTGTTGTACAAACTGTATTGTGAACAAATAAACTGAGTGGCACCGTTGAGGGCTATCATGTTAAATATTGTGGCAACGTGCCTCTATTTTGAAAGATTTATGCTAAATGCTGTACATATTGATGTGATTTATGCTAAATAAAATGAGTGGTTTATCGATTTTTCGGTAGAATGCATTTAGTTGAACCCACTCTAATTGTGAGGTAATATCGTCGGTAATATGTAGTATGTGTATTTGCACAAGTGTTTGACTGTATTTATGTCTGTGCATATGTGTGTAAATGTGTGTATTTTACCTATAATCTGGATAATCTCCGCGAGCAGCACTCCGTCACCAATGTCCTGGGTGAGGTCCTTGATGAGCCTGGAGCAGCCAGACTTGGCCAGGTAGTGGTTCGCCCAGTCTGTGTAGATCTGTGGAGAGGAGGACACAAGGTAAGGACTGGATCGACACAGTGACAAAGTTAGACAGTTAGAGAGACAGTTGGGGAGAAAGAGTTCGAGAAAGGAACAAGTGCTAGAGCAAGTGTAGCATTAAAGGGAGAGAGAAAGTTGGGGGGGCGGGGGGGGGGGGGGGGGGGGCGGTATGCTCTGACTAACGTAAAGACAGGAAGCAAAGTTCTTGGCTTGTCCTGTTTGAGGTATGACTCATATTTGTTTTAGTACCCTGGTCAGCGCTATCCTCGACCACACAGAAAAACAAACCATGCTGTAGGCTTCCACAGACTGGCCCTATCCGTAGGGCCCACGGGTTCCCTTCCTCTCGACATAAGTGGCACAGTGCGCTCCAGGAACTCTTCCCAAACGTTGTGTCTCCAACACAAACACAAATATTTCAACAAAAGGCCGGGGCTGGGAGCAAGAAAAGCAAGAAGACGACTCAATCTGTTTCTGAGGTCATTCTGAGAGACTGGGAAGGATGTGGCCCCCCCACAAAGACAACAGAAGGGCCATGGACGATCATCAAAAACCTCTTCATCATCCACAAGTCTCTCAATGGCATCCATAATGCTCTCTGTGAGTGACGGATGCCAACAGCTGCAGTGGTTTTCCAGCAGGCTTCAGCTTGAGAAGCGCATAGCAGACCTACTGTATCTGTGCCTTGCTTTACTGAGAGAAACAGCAGCCTCACGGACCAGTCTTTACCTAGAACACACTTCTGTCACACTCTCCCATCAGAAGCAAGGCCCACAGACAAGCTAACATGAAATATCACAAAGCTTCATCGGCGCCTCCCAAACCCTGCTCTCGTGGAGTAGTCTGGCTCAACCCAACAGTATTTATAACCAGATCCAGAACTATGCCCCCTCTCCCCTCCCCTCCAACTGGATCTCATCGCCGATTCTGAGGGCTGCCTGGAGAAAGACCCTCCTCGATAGGGCCCCAGTCACAGATGCCCACCCGTTGCTTCAGCGGCCCTGTTTTTTCTCTGTGATCCCTGGATTAACTCAGAGCAACCGTGAGGTTCAGCCTTTTAATATCCCACCTATGTGCGAGGCCCTGGCCAGCATGAGGGGGTTTCTAGAGTGAAATGCACTCAGAAACGAGAGGAGGGGTCCTTGAGAGGAGGGGTCCTCCGTGACTTCAAGCGCACCGGCGGTAAACTAATAATGGGCTTTGCTGAGTTTGGGTGTGAAAATCACTTGCTCGTGGACAAAGGACATGATTTTATGAGGAAGCCTTCGATAAAGAGACGAATAGATATTCTGCCCAACGAAGGCGTGGGATCGAAAGTGTGAGAAAGTTCCTCGTAAAACCAAGCATTCCTCATTATGAAGTTATCCATTTCTTTGCCTCACACACCACTTTAAATAATTGCATTTCTCTCTTTTTGGGTATCAGACATGTTCTTCAAAGAAGCCGGTATTTAGAGCTTGTTGTGGTTTTCTCCTTTTACTTACCCATGATGACGACCCATAAAAACAAAAAAAACATAAAGTAGTCTGTCGTCGTAGACACTCAAGGAAGCACACACACATGCACAAACCCACACGCACATTTCAAAACACATCTCTTTAGCTCCATTAGGCATCGCCACCCTGTGTGTTTGGCTGGGGTGAGAACACAATCAAATAGCCATTGGCACAGACACACACACTTACAGACGAGCCAACACCTTTAGTCACGGCAGCCACATGGAAACCATGACGACAAAGCCTGATGACCACCAGCAGGTGGCGGCTACCTTTGCGTCATCGCTCCCTTGTTAATTGCAATGACAATCACCATCAATTGACCCAGGTTAGGGAGCTGGGCTGCCCTCCTGACAGACTCTGTTACTCAGGAGAAATTCCTACTGCACAGAGGAAGGAGAGACGAAGAGGAGGATAAGAGGTCTGCCTGATCCCCTGCACCTCTGCGGCAGCCTCCCTCCCTCCCTCCCTCTACCTCCACCTCCCTCTCTGCCATCCTCCCAAAAAATACAGGAAGAATTAAGTCTGCCGCACTGACAAATTTATGACGGGAGAGAAAAAGAGACGGATCGAAAGACACAGAGAGCGGGAAAGATGGATAAAACCAGAGTTAGCCTGCCAGGTTATTCAGGGTATTTCTGGGAAAAGAGGGACCTTTCAATCAGCTTCTTGTCATTCAGGCAGCCCAAAAAGAAAGGGATGAAGAAAAGAGAAAAGGAGAGGGGGGCGGGGGGTGGCGGGGGGCGGGGGGCAGCGGGAGGGGGGGAGTTACATCTCATTAGGCAGGGGGGAACGGGACAGTAACTCTAACTGGGATAGTGGGGAATGGACAGTTTCAATTAAAAGCACCACAAGCCATTGTTTCAGGCTAAAGAAAATGCTGGCTTTGCGACCGCATCTGTCAACTCAAGAAAAACGTTTCGATAACTCAGTTAGCGCTTTTCAATGCCAGAGAACAGACCACTCACTCCCCAGGCATGTGGAAAAGCCACACAACGACCAAACACTCTGTCCAATCGACATGGACGTCCACCACTACGCTAATGATGATTGGATAATAATGAAAATCCATTCTTAAATGTTTGGTTGCATGAATCAGTATTTGAATGGCAGGAGGACCCTAGGGGCTAAAGCGTGTGCCATCCTGGAGTCTGCTAGCGCAAGGAAAGTGATTACATGACAGTATCCCAATCAGATCATTTCATGCAAGAAATAGGACGTGGCTTCAAGGTTAAGCAGTCTGTTGCAAGGTATTCGCTACAGCACTTAAAGAGACCCTTACTAAGTTATAGACTGATAAAGGTAGATGTGTATTTCGACTCTTTCAAGGCTATGGTATCCTCATACTCACCACAACAAGACAACGACAGTGCTAGACACTTTTCTGAACCTACACATTCTACCTTGTCACGTAAGTCTGATGGTAAGATTAGATTCTGTCTTCCACTGTCCAAAAGCTGTTGTATTCATTAGATCTATTTAAGCCCCGTTCAATAGAACTCTCAGTTGAGCAGGTCATGCGTCAATGTCTGACTTGTCGTTGTCTTGACTCATTATTGCTCATTGACTGATTGTGCCATTCAACCAACCAGACAACACCATCGGTCAGTAAAAAGACTTACGAGAGCACAAGCCCCAAACTTGGAATGCCAGCTCGAGTGTTTACAGAGAATTTTCAAAAGAGTCCTCGCGTGCAGCCAGATGCAGCATGTTAGCACACACAGACCCATCTCTTGCTACATATTTCTCTCCTTCAGTCTATTCTGATAGTCCCGGCACCACACAACACACACACACACTCCCACACAATTCCGTCCTGCCTCCCACCCCCTGCCCCATCCCCCCACCCCCCTTCCTCCTTCCCGGCTCTCTGAGACAGTTGAAAGACCCGTCTCCAGTCAGTCACGGAGCTAGCGTGTGTGGAGCGTTCCGGGTACCTGTTATGCAGTCGGCTCCCTCAGCACCACGGTCCTGTGCCCATCCACAGCGGGCTTGTTCACGCCAGCATGACAGTGCCTTGCGGAGAGCAGATGGATCGCTCTCACAGTGTGATCACAATGCAGCCTCTATAGCTACGCAGGTACTTATCGAACGCCGTGCAGTGGCGTAGCACCGCCTTTAGGGGGAGTCATCTACTGAGGAAAGGCAGAGCTTCTGGGTAACGAGAGATGAGGTAAGTCTGACTGCAGCCACAGAGACTTAGCCATGGAAAGACAGACAGTGCACTTGAATGATAAGTGCTGAACAAGGGAAAGATGGGGGCTGACACTAAGTCCACTACTTAACACTCACAAAACACACGGAAAGGAATATGACATTACTGTTCGTGTCAAGTCAGTGAGCGTTTAGCCATCGTGTCTGTCGAGCTGCGTGGAAACATATGACACGCAAGCAGACGAGCAGGAGACTGACACAGGACCACACACACACATGCCAGCACCCGAGGAGTTCATACAGGGCCCTGTCCTGTGTGGGGATAGGGCTGAAGATGAGACATGACACACACACACACACACACACATGCCAGCACCCGAGGAGTTCATATAGGGCCCTGTCCTGTGTGGGATAGGGCTGAAGATGAGACATGACACACACACACACACACACACACATGCTCACATTAAAACACAAGCACACAGACATAAACACACACACACACATGTATGCACACGCAAGCAAACCCCCTCATCGCTCAACAGAAACGGCAGGCCTCCCTGGATGCTTAGATATTGGGTATCTGACCTCAACACCCAGTTGATTTTGCTGTCTGTTTCCTCAGATTTCATGCCATCTTTCCATTTGTACCACAGCTCTCCCCACCACCCACACCAGAAAAGTCAGAGACGAATGACATATGGCAATGATTCCATCGTTTGTTAAGAGATTTGAAGGAGAGGGAAGATTGGGGGTTTCGAGGGGGTAAGGTATAAGTGTGCGGGCTCCCAATTCCACATCCTTCATAAAAATGAGTGATGACAGAATGCATCGTAGCTTGATGAGGGCAACAGCTACTTCCCAGCTAATTAAACAGCCAAGAAGACTGTCCACCAAGCTCTGCATGAGGATCGGAGTGTGCTTGCCTTGAGGTCATTGTTCAATTGACTGGGGTTAGGTTCTTCCTGGGCTCTGAACTGAGACCAAATGGTCGCATTTTGCGTTGCTACTGAGAATGATCGCGGCCACTGAACCTTTTTTTTTTTGGAACGGACGATTCTTTCCTAAATTGTCAACCTTATTTACGTTTTGAGGGGCATATTTTCAGTTAGCAGATGGTGCTGAATGGCAATTCCATGTGAGATACAGCCAGTGGCATCGTTGTTACAATAAGCTTCAAAGAGGGTTCTTGCTTTCTCAATGAATTCACGCGATATGAGTTGACTAAATGCCTGAAATGATCACTGGAAAGGAGACACTTGAGGCCAGCTTATGTCACAGAGGTCAGATTTTTTTTAACCAGATTGTCCAATTTATTGAGCAGAAACAATGCTTATAAATCTATGAATTATTCAAAATAGTAAGCATGCATTTTGTCTAAAATACACAGAAATATCAGTTGTACAATTGAAGTTCAAAAAGAGGGTATCCACATTACATCAGGCTGTTCTTTCACCTGATATAAGGTGTACCCCCTCCTCTAACAACAACGCTTCTGTCCTGCCTGCCTGTCCTGTGTTCTTTTCTGCGTCCTTTTGGTCACAGCGAACAACCTGAGATAACGTGAAGATGTTTGCTCTTCCCTAGCAATAGATACAGAGGGGATACAAAATATATCAGGTGGGTTTTTCCACCCCATATAATATGTACCCCCTCCCCTAACATGCAAAGGGTCTGCCCTGCCATCATGTGAATGGCGTTGTCTGCTCTTTTCTATCTCTGGAACTCCGATTCCCCAAATCCTTTGGGAATGCATCCCCGGGATTGTAAGAGTGGGTTAGATTTACTTAAGTGAAGGAGCCTTTTCGTATTCACCTCGCACCCACAAGCCAAGAATACCTTGGCACAGAGACAATTCCAAGATGAACCTTAAGTGTAATTAAGCTCCACATAAAAACTGCATAAACTTCAAAAGTGATGAGGCTATAAAAAATCTATGGCTTCCACGATGAATCAAACTCCTAAGACTGTTTGTGTGTTTGGGGGTGAGACAAAATAGAAACTAAGATCAATGCCAAAAATAGTCAAATAATCATAATAGTCATTTAAAAAGTTCAATGAAAATGAAATCCCCAGCAAAGGATCTCTTGGTCATAAGATCTTCAGACTGGAGCAGAACATTGCAGAGAACCCATCCAGAATCGTGCATCTGGAAACCATTTCCACGGTGAACTGGCCGTCTGATGGGCATAACATTGTGTTCTTAGAAACAATCATGATTTTGTTCAAGGAGGGAGAGAGATCTGAAAGTCTGTCTAAGATGTTCTCTAACACCTGTCTACTGCCCAGGACAGCTTTGTATAAATCTAGCAAACAAAAGCCCAATGTGAGCTATCCACAGATATTTTAGAGACAGTAAATCTGGTCAAATAGGATACCTTTCTCCAGTGTTTAGCAAGGTATGATTTGTTGGTTGGAAAAAGGATCTGTCCATTTTAAGTGGCAGTGGGCGTTTGGTCTGATATGCTGGAGTGATTATATTTGGCCAAATGGACACATTCCAGCAGGAAAGCAGATGGATTTAACTTAAGGGTTGATGAAGTCTCATTTTGACACAGAAGGAATGCCCCCTCTCTCTCTCCCCACCACACTCACCCTCCCTCTCTCCATCCACCTCTCCCCCCCCCCCCCCCGCTCGGTATCCTTCTCCCCTTGAAGGGCCTAAATAAGACATATACACTACTGTATTTGCTTATGCCAAGTCCATTGGTCAACTTTGAAAATTCATAAAGTGACTGTAAGACTCCTTTCCCCTCAATTGATTTGTGATTCAAACATACTTGGCTGAAAGAAAACAAGTCATCATTTCTGAACACACAAGTCTCTATCTGCCAAGCCAGTTTGTCAGTCAAGGGAGGAAAAAACCTAAGCATGAAATTAAATAATTGCACGCTTTGGATAGATACTCCCTACTCTACTGGTCTCAGACCTGCCAATCAATGAAGTTCCATAATGAACGCATTGGGACGGAGGAGGGAGCATGGGTAGGGGGAGAGGGGAGAGGAGGATCAGGGAGAATGACAGGGCTAAGATCACTCTGCAATTAGGAACAACACTACCAGGGAGTGATGACAACTTTTCCTGGCATGTCCTTTCTCTGGTTCAGTCAGCCACTAATCCACCCCTCCTCGCAGCAGGATTTCCCATAGGCCAGGGACAAGGTGGCGAGGAAGGAGAGAGCGAGAGGAAGAGTGAGGAAGAGGAGAGAGGAGAGAAGCACAGACGTGAAAGACGTGTGGAGAAAAAAAGGACGACAGGGAAAGAAAGAGACCGAAGGGAAAGACAGCCATTGGCAAAAACTGATTTGGCTTCAGGGCCTTTCTCCTGCCTCTCTACCTCCCTTCCTCTCTCCCTCCCTCTTTACCTCCCTTCCTCTCTCCCTCCCTCTTGCCCTCCCTCTCTACCTCCCTTCCTCTCTCCCTCCCTCTTGCCTTCCCTCTCTACCTCCCTTTCTCTCTCCCTCCCTCTTGCCCTCCCTTTCTCTCTCCCTCCCTCTCTCCCACCCTATTTCCCTCCCTCTTTCTTATTCTTTCCTCCACCGCTCAATCTCTCCAGCTACAGCCATGCAACCTTGACCCCCTACAGTACAGAGAGGACGTCTAAGCTGAGCTGTGCCTCTCTTTCCTTATGCCAGTCTGCAGCTAGAATCACATGGGCAGAGCTGATGCACGGTAAGATACAGCTAACAGATATCCACTAACTGCACCTGAAGGAGGAGGACTGACTTCCCCTCTTCCTGCTAATGACTGCTCTGATCTTTTCCTTTGTGAGGTCAGCTGCTCAGCATCTATAATGAACCACTGCAGTGGGGTTAGACTGGTGCACAACCGATCTGGATCACATGTAGATGTGTACTAATATAAATATGTACATATACCACACATACAAATACCATGAGGTGGAACAGGGCACACTCACACGCACACAAACGTGGGATTTACTGTATGGACCTTTCGCACGCACGCACTCAGGCACACACACACCCTTCACCTCACCATGGTGGCCATGGTGTGAGGTAGTGTCTGGCTCGCAGGCCACAGTCTGTGATGTCACCTTGGCAACACTGCCTTGAAACAAGGTTGGGATGCTGTTAGGGTAACCAGCAATCCTAGTCTGTTTGTAAACACTGACTGCATCACCTACATTTCTGCCACAATAACACTCTTAGGTGGGTTAGTGGGACAGCTAACGGCTAATTAGCGTCTGGCTCTGAGTCACTGTGTGGGTCTTTTCAAATCCTTTCTCCAAAAGACGTACTTATCATCTGCCAGCCACATTCAGACTGTCAGACAGAGATAATACAGACTGCTTGATGACCGTACAAAAACAGCAAGCAAGAAGAAACCTGGAGCTAACCACTAATTGAAATAGCAGGATAGCAACCTGAGCTGAATGCAAACCCAAAACACCTTCGAGGAGCCTATAGAGAACTCTTGTACTTAACTGTTGTAATTAGCTGTTGAGGCTAGCTGACAGCTTTGTAGGCACAAATCATGTGCTGTACAGTAGCTACTCTTCTATTACAGTATCTACTCCTATCACCATGACAAGCATTCCGAGGGTTTCCGAGGCGTTCCGTGGCATTCCGGGGCTTCCGAATGACACTCATCTATTCTGGGATCTCTCAAGGCTCTGTAATCAGCACCCTGCAGACGGCAACCTGGAGGCCCCGCCCCCGGAAACGAATTAGGAAGGGCGAGAGGAACTGAAACGCGCCAACGTGTCATTAGTGGTATCGAAGACTCAGACTGTGGAGTGTGGGTCCACCTTCTCTGGCTGAGCCTGACATACAGAGATGAAGAGGAGGAATCACTTACGCACGTACACAGACACATACACACAAACATGTGCACACGCACACGTACATGCACTCACACAAACCCCGACTGTCTTCTTCAGAAATCCACGGCTCCCGATAAGACTTTGACTCTGTTGTGTTTCACCTGAGTCATGCTGCCGTCCTCATACAATGAGTCAGCAGAGCTGCAACCAGATAGTTATCCTGCTAAACACTGTTGGATCCTTATGAGAGCGTTAGCAAGATGAGCTGGAAGAGCCGTAAGAGCTGTGTCACTGAGATTCACAATGTTTAGACCAGCTTCGCTGATGAGTCACACTTCCTGGTAGTCTCTGATTACAGTGAATCAAACCAGATCTGTGACTCAGTAGTGAGGCTGGCAAGTCGCTGTTTATTTTAAGTTTGGATCCCAGGCTTCGGCTACGACTTGGATTGGCGGCTCATCGACATGCATTCCCCCAGAACATCGCAAAAACAGCACATTCTGGTTACATCTCTGCCCCTCCTCCTCTCTCTTTTTTCTGACCAAACTTGAAATATTCTCCTTCTTTTTCTTCACTCAGCCCAACTTCAACCTTGAAAATGAATATAACGATAGCTGTCTCCTGGGGTGTCCTGTACTTTAGCTGTCCCCTGACTGATCCTCTCGCAGCTGCAGTGCCACCATCTTCATAAGGATGATCCCTCTTAGAGAGAGCAGGGGGGGGGGGGAGGTTGAGGGGGTAACAGTACCATACCCATGGCCCCATTCCCCTGATTTAACCTTCCACCCCATGTCTAACTTACCCCATCCTCCTCCCATCTCCACCTCAAACACTGCACCTCACCGCAGTGTCCAAGCCGAGCAAGAGTCAGCATGCCTCTCACTACCATGGGGAGTGGTGATGTAAGCCCTTATCCAACATAAATCCAACGTTGTTTGATCAAAGGAGGCTAGCTCAGTAGCGTAATGCTGACACTTTGGCAGACACACAGCACAACTGTTTAATTGATACAGTAATCATGCCACTCTGAAGTGCTGAAGTTTGATTGAGCGTTGCCTCTTCATGGAGTCCCCCTGGATAGATTATGCCCCTGGGTGCGACAGAGACTGCTTGTACATGCTGTACACAACTATCTCTTCGTTTGAAATCTATGGAGGCTGCCATCTGGTCAGCAAAGAGACATTAATGTGGAAGGTTGGATTAATATGATTCTGATTGGGAGCTTCGGGTAGACAGTCTGGAGCCTGATCCTCTGTCACTAGATGCTGCTGATGTCTATCTGTGGTCTGAACAGGCAGGGGAAGGCCAATGCCACCTGTGACCAGCAGAGGGCGATGCCTAAATAAAGCCACCGCAAACCTTCAAAACCAGTGAGTAATAAGTGGAATTGTTTTGCGGGGGGAAACGAAAGGGAGGAAAAAAAAAGAGAGTTGCTGCGTCATTTAATAAATATGAGTCAAGTAACAGTGAAAGCAAGAGACAGACCGCCTCAAAGAGTCATTTTCAGGCCAAGGCTCTCCAGTTGGTTATGAGGCATACTTCCTTGGTTTGCCCCCAAGCCATAACCTATAAAACAGGCTCTTCTGACCCTGGTCTGTGGGTCTGTAAGGCTGCAGAGGAGGGCCATCACTTATCCTCTGCTGTCTGAGGGGAATGTATGAGCCAAACATCCCCACAGGCCGACCCCAGTGACCTCTACCCCCTCCATCCACCCCCCTCACATGACAGGGGCCATTCACCACACGTCCACAGTGGCGTGGCAGCCATTACTCACCGTCCAAGAAAGGTAGACCAACACGCTTAGGGGGGTTGAACAACCGTACTGTAACCAAGGGGGCTTACAGCAAGTGACCCTGATAGATCACTAATCCAATGAATGTCAAGGAATGTTGTCAGGCAGGACAAACAGGCTTCGCTCACCTTCACTAGATAGACATATTCCTTCACTGTCACTGCATTGTACTTCAAACTAAATGCTACTTCAAAAACCAGTCACAGTGCTCTTATTCAAACAGAACAGCAATGTTGTGTTACAGCTCCAACCCTGGCCATGGGGTGACAGTCTGCTGGTGAATTGTTGCCAAGTTGGTAGTGGACGTTTGCCAGGTTGGTGGTGGAGGGTTACCAGGTTGGTGGTGGAGGGGTGCCAGTTCTGTGCAAGCGCCAGCAGGGGGACCTGAAGACCAGCCAAACACCTTGAGAAAACCACTCTCACCTGCGTCACGATAATATCCCCTGGTGTTAACCCAGGATCCCCCGACCGAGAGACGACCAAGCCCTGGAGTCCAGAGAGAGGCTGGCATCTCTGTCCTGCAGCCTGACCCCAACACAGGGAGGAGCAGGGACACTGTGACAGGGCAGTTCCTGTGCTTAGTTACCGGCTGATTCAAACAGGAAGATGTGGAGGTGTGACAGTCAGAGCTAGTGTTCTCAATCACTGTTCAGGGTGTTTATAGAAAAGACCTGTCCGGGGTAATGCTAGACACGTGGTTTACAGTATATGACACAGTGCAGTGTGCTACCAGACAATAACGATCCACGTGTTTAACTCAACACAATCTAAGGATGCTCTCTATCAACATGAAGTATGCTGGAAATAAGTCATCAAATCAAATACGTTCATTTAGGAATCGGTTTAAGGACAATACCGTTGCCATCTTGTCTCTGAATCACAAGAAGTAGTTAAGACTTCCAGTAAAAGTCTTATGTAATCCACAGCCCTCAAAGGGTTAAAACGCCAACAAAAAAAGAAGTTGCGGTTAAACATGGTGCGGTCGATAACTGTGCTTGTACCTATCATGGGTGACATTTACAGTAAAGAGGCTGTGAATGTGTAAACCATCTGCACGCCGTGTGTGACTCTCATATGAATCACGTATGAGGCGTACTGACTCACAGCCAGCAGTTTTATCTCCTCTCTCCTGCTGTTTTGGTTTTGTTTTCGCTAGCTAGCTGCGTTCAGCTAACAGGTCAGGGGTGCCCACTGAAGCATGTCCTCCACTTCCAGCCAAGTGTGTCACTGATACCAACAGCCCCCCTCCCCTCCATTCCCCCTCTCTATCTCTCCCTTTCCATGGCCTTTTCTCTCCCCCTCTCTGTCTCTTGGTCTCGCCCTCCTTTTTTCTTTCTTCTTCTCTTCCTCCTTCTTTCTCCCTCCTTCATTTCTCTCAGAGAATTCTCTCCCTCAGCCTCTGCTCTGCGACTAGTGCCGAGTGACATTTTGGCACCCATCAGAAGGCCCTCCAGGTCAAGGTTAGCGTTTGACCAGTCACACACACGTCCATGACTTCCTCTCTCGGGCTGACTTTCTAAAAATGAACCGATTTGCTGCTTTTGGCGAGTTCAAATGTGTCCCCTTGACAAGCGACAAGCCCTACCACTCAAGCACACACACACACACAGGCCTGACTGGCACACATGCACAAGGGGCAAGATACAGTGGCACATGGCAGCCTTCCGCTCTTTCACCCAGGCACAGCTAAGCAAACACCCAGAGCCCAGGAGAGGGATGGGGGGATAGGATGCATGGATAGAGGGAAGGAAAGGAAAGCACAATGAGCGACCAGAGAAAGTGATCTGAGGGCCGAGTAACAGGCACCTGCTGGAATTCATGCGCCTGGGAAGGGAAGTGAGGAAGGAGGAGGAGGAACAGGAGGAAACGGACTGAAAGAAACATGTTTTTAGGAGCCAGTACAGTGCACTTGGTCAAACAAACATTGCTATTTTAGACTTTACTTTCGGTATCCCACTTGCAGAGAGTTTGGCCGCAAAATACTTCTAACCCTAACACTATTGTTTGGCAGTGGAAAAAAACTGTCCTTGCTCGGGGACATTTCTGCTAGTCCTGCCAAGTCAAGCAAGCCAACTCACGGCTGAGCAACTTTAACATTTGCTTCAAAAGATCTCTTTGTAGAAGGAGCAGCTTTGTAGATAGGACACGGAGGGGGTAGCTTTCTCTGAAGAAAGACTTGTCAACATGAATGAAATGAGAAAAAAAACACTTTTTTTCATTCCCACTTTTGTTTCTTGGCAGGTTGGAAATTGAGATGGCGCAGGACTTTTTCTTAAGATCTGCCTTCATCAGTCTTGGGAATCTTTGAGATCTCAGGATCCTTCAGCAAGCCACATTTAAGAGCAGCTCTTTAAGTGAGCGTCAACAGCTTAAGGTATCATTACCCTGCTTTGGAGGAGCTTATTAGCTTCCCTAATTACCCTGGCGGTTCCAGAGGGGACAACCTGCCAGACACACCCAGAGAAAGGGGGCATGGATCAGGTTACAAGGCCAGTCGAGAGGCAGGTGCTATTGTTTATGACTCCAGCCTAATGGACTTTAGGACATGGCTTAGGTGACCTGGGGGGGGGGGGTCAAAGGTAGAGACATATCAAACCGTGATTGACAGCTCTCTAACCGACCTTCCTTCTCATTAGGAGGGGCCGGGACAAGCAGCTCTGTTCTCCTTCCATCGTGAAGGAGGGAGCAGTGGAGTGGAAGTGTCTGAAAAGAGACACCAAGCGTTTTTCCACTGTTTGCCCTGCGTCTAGACCAACGATCAACAGACCGGACCAGTAAAAAGGTTGGCTATTGTGGATGAAACTGTGTCAGAGTCTAAAACTAGCAGAGAAAGCCCTCCCTGTGAGGAGACATAGAGCTGGGAGCAGTGAAACCTCTCTGTTCAGCCTGACTCAGCCCAGACCCCGGCTGGACTTCAGAGAGGCTGCTCTCCAAGACTGGGACCCTGATACCAAAGGAGGAAAAATGCTTTGGGGATTTGGCAAGAACAAAAAAAAAAAAACTTCCCTTCTCTGAACTTGCATTTGAGGGGGGGGGGGGGGGGGGGGGGGAATTAAGAATCATGACCTATATGGAATGCGGTCACGCACAGCAAAAATACATAAATAAAACATCAATTTGGGGGGATGGATCAAAGTTTTGGGGCCGAAGTGTTTGATGTGTGCACGAACCACAGCTTGCATATTAAAGGAAGTGCATGATATTCTAATGATGATTAGGAGGAGTTTGGCAGCAGGCCATCAGTTGACAGAAGACAGGACAAGCAAAGCTGCAGCTCCACACTTCCTCGTCTCCACGTCTCTCTCTCTCTCTTGCCGTTCCGCAGAGCTCCCATACAATTGATTTGGTTTTCCGTTTTTTTTTCCAGCTTAAAACTCTACAAGACATATAAAGCATCAACGGACAATGTTACCCAACTGTGTCTCTGTACCCCCAGAATGCACTGGGTTGCTTGTCGAAAGCAGGGTGCAAGACCAGTTTTTCCACTCACTGTGGCTGTACCGTCCCCAAGTGCAAAATGACCCATCCCAAAACTAACTTGACCTGTCCCAAAACAAAACCTTTTCTATATTTTTATGAGGATATTCTGACATAGGTGTAGGTTAGACGCAACACTCAATAAAGAAAAGGTTTCTTAAGGTTTGAAAACATTGTTTTGTTCTTGCCTTGATTGGGTAACCCTAACCTGATATAAAAGACAAGAACAACGTTTGCTTCATTGAGGAGCACATCACGAGGACTCTACTAAACTCCACTGTACTCTGCTGCGAATGTCTGTGTGTGTGAGTAGGCGCGTGCAAGGCTGAAAGAACAAAGGGAGAGACATTTAAAGGTAGAGAGATTGTACTGTTAAACACAATGACAGCAGATTGCACTGCACAGGTTCGCCCTTGAAGAACATGAGAGACCTTGGACAGAACAACCCAGCAGACCCTCCCAGCTCAGTGCCTTCCTGCTTTATTAACAACAACCATCGGAGTCTAGTCTTGCTTTGGTGCGGGACATGTCACCATGGTAACGGACGCGAGCCGAAGTAACAGCGGCGGAGCAGACAACGCGGGGATGGGTCGGTCGGGCAGCGGGTGAGAAACGAGGAGGCAGAAGGACGGGAAGTAAAGCCCACAGGGTATATACAGCAACAGAGAGAAAAATATAAGCAATAACGTCCTCTCCCCCCCCCCCCCCTCATCCTCCTCCTCCTACACAGAATATTTATGGAGGCATATAGCATCCCTGCAGACAGTTCCAGAGCATCATGGCCTTCGTATTACACACTCCCTCCATTCCTCCAGGTGACTCTTCACCCCTCCCAAGGAGAGGGGTGGAGACGAGCGTGGGTGGGCGGGTGGTTGTTTTGGTGGGTGAGAGGGTTGTTGGGGGTGGAGGTGATTGATTGCTCGGAGGACGCTCTGACAGGTCGTCTGAACACTACCCAGCATTCGCGGCACATATCGGAGCTGTGTATGAGCCCGATTACTATTCTTGCCCCTGCCTCGTCCACACAAAACCACCCTCATAAATTCACTAATAAATCCCTACCACCCATATGAATGTGTTTGTATTTGTGAGCAACGCTGCACAGACACATTCACAGACGCACACCAGGGTCACTGAAGCAACGCAAGTTCACCTGACCAGCGGGCATAGGAGGGTAATGGGATGTGAGACGATCTCTTATTTACATTAGGCATGTAGAGAGTTGGAGGGAGGAGAAGGAGTGTAGTGTACGCCCGAGAGAGAGAGATAGAGAGTGAGAGAGTGAGAGAGAGAGAGAGAGAGAGAGAGAGAGAGAGAGAGAGAAAGAAAGAGAAGGAGAGACAGAGAGATAATGTGAGAGAGAGATAATAAGAGAGAGAAAGGGAGAGAGAGAGAGGGAGAGAGAGAGAAATAGAGAGAGAGACAGAGAGAGAAAGAGAGAGTGAGAGAGACAGAGAGAGAAAGAGAGAGAGAGAGAAAGAGAGAGAGAGAGAGAGAGAGAGAGAAGGAAGAGAAATTGATGAAGTTAAGAGAGAGAGCAGCTCAGGGAATATCCCGTGGCATAGTGTGCCTGGCCAGACACAGAGAGTAGGCAGGTGAATGTGGGGCCAGGTCACTGGAGTCACAGGGAGTAGATATTGACAACACACAGTGCTACCAAAGTTTACTTCTGTCATGATGTTCTGTTCTCTTTCCTCATCCATCCCTCTCTGCTTCCTCAATTATTCTCTTTTTCTCCGTCCTCTTCCTTCTTTTCCTTCTCTTCTTGTGTCGGACATGTGAGCTTAAAGCCAGCCCTGTCTGGGTAAAGAAGGAGGAAGGAGGGAGGGAGGAAAGGAAGGAGAGAGGGAAGGAGCGAGGGCGGGGTGAGGCAGTCTAGTCTGTTCTAGCCTGTCTGGTAGACATCGCTGGCTCTGATGAGAGAATCAGGTGCTGTGTCCTTCGGTGACATAATGAGACTGAAAAGTTCATCTCAGGCCCTGGACCTTTTAAATACACTGGCTATCATTTTGCTTTCTCCGAATATATATATATATTTCTCTCGTTTTCTCTCTATTACTCCTACAAAAGGCTCAAGAAACACCCCGTCTAGGAGCTGAGAAATCGATTTTCCAGGGTTTTCTAGGGGGGTAGAAATGTGTACCAGGAGGGGAGAAAATCTCCAGAGTATGTGTTTCTGATTTAACATCTGAAACTGTGGAGCACACACAGAAGCCCAGTGACTGCGTCTGGAGAATGACATATCATTTCATTTCATTTCTCTGGCAGCTTCTCATTCACCCAAAAAGGCAGAAAAAATGAAAACAGCAAGGCTGAACCTAATAGGGATTCTCTGTCCCTGATGTGTACTGTGTAGAGACAGATACAGCCAGACTTTGACACGGCTTGTGGGCCTAGGTAATACTGCTTTCGTTCCTGTATGGTTTGAGCCAGTCAGACTGGGCCTCTGTCTGCAGTAGCAGTGTGTGTCTGTGGATAAGTGAGCGTGGGTGGCTGGCAGACTAGGGGTGAAAAACACACAGAGAGAAAGAGCGAGTCAGAGAGAGGGAAAGAGAGAGAGATCCGATCTGAGGGTTACAGTCACAAAGGAAGAGAGAATGACAAAGAGACTCTGAGAATCTCTGTTAAAAAAAATAAAAAAATAAAAACTGAGAAAGAGATGGAAACAGAGAGGAATAGTCGGAGAAGGAGAGGTAGAGAGACCAAGGCCAGAGGTTACAGCCCCCTAGCCAGCTAGCTAGTCACTGCACAGCAGTTAATCCTAATAGCCATGGCATGTGCACTAGTCACTTCTGATTTGGAGGGAGGGGCTTCATGCAGTCGACATGCTGGACAAGGGGCAGCGCCACTGGCTGTACAGTAGCTGCTCTCAGTATCTGGACATGGCTGCCCTTGGGAGGACAGATATGATCACGACTCGTGGGAGAACCACAGTTGAGAGTAGGCGGTGGAAAAGTGGAAAAGTCTGTTTGTTGAAAGGAAAATATCAAGTATATCAGAGAAGGTACAGTGCAGTATAGTATACGGGAGGACCACATTTTCTCTCATGGTTTCTCAACTTCTTTCTGCTCTCTGCCTGACCCTCCACAAGTACATCCTCTCTCTCTCTCTCTCTCTCTCTCTCTCTCTCTCTCTCTCTCTCTCTCATCCCTCGGCCTCTCTTTCTCGAAATTTCTGTCTCTTTTCTCTACCATCCATCATTTTCTGAGGTCGGTACAATCTCTTCACTGGAAGGGTTTTAAACATATGTATTTTGGCCGCCTGAAAATCATTCATCAGGGCTAAATTGGAGCTGCTTTGATGGGGCTATGCAATATATTTTAAGACCATGATGATTTTTCGAGAGAGCAACCACTAATTATCTCCCAACCCCAAAACATTCCGTGCTATAAAGCCTGTAAGAAGGCTTCTCACTCAGACGCTCTCTCTGTGAAGCAAGGAGGGTATCATCAAACAGCCTCCACTGACACTAGTCCTCCTCTTCTCTTAAAAGTCCCTCGACGGCCCAAAACGCATGAGTCATTTTGACCGATAAAAATGCAATCCCAGGGAATGCTTTGTAAATGATACAGTCGCCTCGAATAAAGGTTTTAAATCCAGGGCCGGCTGAAACTGGAGCCTGGCCTGCTTGGTTTCTGCGGTGCATGTCAGTAATTCTTCCCCAATGGGGAGAAAGTGATATTTTGCTGCCGTGGGGGAATGCCCCTTGTCACCGCGAACCTCATCTTACCATCTCACCCCCCCCCCCCCTTTAATACAGGAAAGGAGGATTTTCCGAGGAAAGAAGGAAAGAGAGAGGAGCAGAGTGAGCTTGTGGGAGAAACCGAGAGAAATAAAGACAGTAAGACAGAGAAACAGAGAGAGAGAGAATAAAGAAAACAGAGATAGGACAATAGGAGCGTAAAGACAGACACTGAGCCAAGCCATGAGAAATCCCAGAGGACTCTGAGATATTAGCCCAGTGAGCTACGATGAGATGACTGGAGCCAATGGGAGCAACTGGAGCTTACCCCCCCCCCCCCCTTCTCTCTAGGGGGCCAGAGGGCTTCTCCTGATGGGTAACCTGAGACACAGCATGGCCTGGTAGTGGGGGGGCTTCGGTTGAGCAACACCTGGAGTATTGTTGTCTACCCCAAACGCCCTCTGCAAATTCTCTTTCTCCTTCCTCGCTCTCTAACCTTGTCAAAAACGTAATCTATCACCCTCCCGTGGACTTGTCACTTTGTGTAAGGGTCAGTAAGTTCTTTTGTCAAGCCCACATGCAGGTCTTGCACTGTAACTCTCCCCGGCATGCACCAGTGATGCCTGGACTGAGCTCGCCTCTGTTAGTCAGCAGGAACACAAGGTGTCATTGCTGGGAAAAGCACCAGATCCTCCAGCTCTCTCTTTCCCCATACATGGAGCTACAATCGAGAGTGGACGACCAACACAGCCATTCTAAACACATACCTCCTAGCCTGGGAGGGAGTCCACCCATCTGATATTGACAAGCCATTAAACATTAACATGTTGCCTGACAGGACGAGACATAACTTAAACATGCTCACCACTAAAACATCACTAGCTCCAGCATACGATATCTCACACATACCCCACACAACGTCACCGCTATAAGACGGTACTGTAACTGTAACAGGTCACCAACCTACCTCACACATGTTTGAATCTGCAGCATCTTTCGAAGTCTAGCAAAAACCTATTAAATGACCACAGTGCTTTCCAAGCGACGTCGGTTCCCACACCTGTGGTGACCCTGTGCGAGTTGCAGAATATCTATCGCCCTCAGCAAACATAACAGGTATGTAGCCTTGGACAACACCCCCCCCCCAAGACCCTCTCCTGTAAACAGCATCCTTATCTCTGACGCCCTCCGCCCCCCTCATCCCCCCTCATCCCCACCTATCACAGCAAACACATTCTGGTCTGTTCTCAGTGAGTTGACCATCAACCCACCCTAAGGGATCTGGGTGTCTGTTCCTGAAGGGTTTAACTCACTCTGGTAGCTTTGAGCAAGAGCAGCAGGCATTCCTGTAGAATTAACCCTACGACCCTTGACCTATGTGGAGCTAATGAATGATAATGCTCTTTCAAATTGTAGGTGCTCGACTTAAAATAACGTTGGCAGACAAAAGACGTTCAGTCTTACCTTGAGACCGCAAGCATGAAAAGAGATCACTTCCACAAAGCTGTACGAGAAGTGCTCAAGTGTTGGCTGTTGGGAAGGATACACACACACACAGTCTCTGCAGCTTTAGTCATCAAACTAGCATCATCAACAGAACACTGGATAGAGGGGGAATCAGGGAGAGAGAAAAAAGAGAAGGATTGAAATGAGGGAGTACAAGGATGAATCTTCATCCCTCCTCCACCCACTGTGGATTCCTGGCCCTGACAGGAGAGTGGGTGATGAAGCGGAAGAGGGAGGAGACAGGGGTGGTGGGAGGTGGTCTCCTCCACCACCCTTGCCATCAATCTCAACCTCATGCATGATTTAAGTGAAGGACACCACCTGGACATGGAGGAGGATTGTGTGTGGCTGAGTGTTTGAATGTGTGTGTCTGTGTGGGGTGGAGGAAGGGGAATGGACAGGTTCTAGAAGGTTCCTAAGACCCCCCAGATCACCCTCTGACAAGCCTGTAAATTTTGCTGCGTACAAGAAGGCTGCTGGGTAGGGGGTGTCTGTGGAAAGCAGCCCTTATTTATTTCACCCTCTGAGAGATATACAAACAGCACAGGGACTCCCTGCCGACTCGCAGACTAGTTAGCGACCACCGTTGCTTGCCGAGGTCCCCTCAAAACAAGAGGCCACCTTAATATGCCAACCCATGGAGGTGTCTGTGGAAAAGCCAGCTGGAAGTTCGACTGTATGTAGACTGCACGTATATTATTAACCTTGCCTTGAAATATTCTGAACATGTGTTGCTCGCTAGCTTGTGAAAAAAACAACAACTCCAGCAATAAGTTTTATAGCCCAGTTCTGCTTCTCCAGCTGGTATCTGTGTTTGTGACGAGAGGATCTGTCTCTCGGGGGAGATGGGGGAGAGAGCGCGAGCCTGACAGCTAGCGAGCTGGAGAAGACAATCAGGGAGGTGAACAAACAAGATCTCACTAGGGGTAAACAGAATTAGACAGCGCTGCAAGATGAATGAAGCTCGGGTGTAATTGTCAAAAGACGATACGAGCCAAGAGCAACAGCAGATTGTTGTTTTTTCACGACGCAGATGAAACAAACCGAGATAGTTCAGGATTCCATGTCAAGAGCAACGGTCATTCATGAAACACACTTGTTCTCTTTAACTGTGGAGTCCAGTTTGTTTTTTATAATGCGTGGGCTGTCAAGCAAACCATCCTATCCGTAGCATTGAAACTAACCCCTATTCCTGGGCGTTCATATCTCACCTACTTTATCTCTTCTATCAGTCACCTTGACTCTTAAACAGACTTACACACATCCCCAGGCTTAGCCATTATCATTTCATTAGGCCTTAATATAGCAGGTTATCTCGTTACAGCCAGTCCCTGCTAATTGAATACAGAGCCGGGTAGATACCGATCTGCTCAGTGTGTCAGTGGATTAGTAAGGCCTGTCACCACGGTAACAGGGGAGGAGGGGGGAAGGCTGCTTCCTGTGGGTGACGATAACGTCTAACGTCTTCGCGTGGCTTTCTTGTCTAACGACCCAAGGAGTAGCCACACACTCAATATCCGCCAGATAAGGCGCTCTTCCTGGGGTGAGACAGCACTGCACATCCCAGACTCTCCTTTCAACCCAGAGGAAATAAGATCAAACACACATAGACACACAGCCATACATACGCACACATACATACACACGCACATTAACTGACTTCACAGAACAGCTTTTTCCCAGTTGGCTTTTATGTCGCTGGAACTAACATTAATTAAAAGGCCTTTGCACTTTCATTCTCAGTAATCCCCACTCTATCCCATCCTGCTTTCTATCTCTCCATCTGTCTATCTGTTGCTCTTTCGGCTACACTTCCTTTTCCTCCTCCTTTATCTGTCTCTCTACAAACCTAAACTTTGGAACAAAAGCTTCCCTGTCTCCACAGTGGTCATCTCCAATTTGGCAGCGTCAGATTGCCAAAGACCTTGAGACGCAGGGAGTACCACTCCAGCCCAGCTCCTTCTCTCCTGCTGGAGGAGACCTCCAGCCCAGCTCCTTCTCTCCTGCAGGAGGAGACCTCCAGCCCAGCTCCTTCTCTCCTGCTGGAGGAGACCTCCAGCCCAGCTCCTTCTCTCCTGCTGGAGCCGTCCTCCAGCCCAGCTCCTTCTCTCCTGCTAGAGCCCTCCTCCAGCCCAGCTCCTTCTCTCCTGCTGGAGCCGTCCTCCAGCCCAGCTCCTTCTCTCCTGCGGCAGAAATCCTTGAGACCATCTTGGTGGTGAGACAGGCCTTCCCCAGCTCAGGCCCAGGCTGGTCCCACTAGACTGTCACTTGACCAGAACATAACCACACTGTAAAGAGTTTGGAAACTTCTGGATCCATGTCCATGTCATCTCTGTCTGAACCCAGGAGGACTGAGATATGCATGCTGAAAGCCACTTCCTCCTCCAACTTGACTTAACCCCAATCTTGGTGAAATCCTCCGTTAACTTGGCCTTTCCTTTCACATGACCCAGAGTGTCCCCCGCTGCTAATTTCCCGAAACGTCTTCCTCCCCCTCCTACTCCTCACCGATCGCATCTTGGCCTGCCTGGTGAGAACATGGCCCTGGGCATGCTGGGAAATTATAGCATGCTGAGAACTCACACTGAGAGGAGAGAGGGCCTCATGGCTCTTTACTGACCCCAGCTAAGAGTGCTGTGGTAGGACAACAAAACAGGGCTGCCATCAGGACACCACAACCTAGGGGATTGTGGGACATGGAGGCTTTTCTGGGATCTGATTTGTAGTTCTCAGATCACCACCAGCAGATCCTGTGTTTTGAAAGTTATTAACATTTTACAAGGTTAGGGTTCCTTGGTAGGAAGGTAGGAAGAAACCTAATGTTTTTTGTATTCTTTTTCTTAGGCTACTGCAAGTTTAACCCTTCTGTTCCTCACTCAAAATGGTCCTTCTCAACATTTTCAGAGAGGAAAGAGAAAGGTGCAGTTGTATAACTTTTTCGAGACCTTTTTATCTAGACAAAATATTGGCCTTCTATACTCTGTACTGTGATAGAAAGATTCTCAACTATCATGCACAATATCTCCTTGACATGTCAAAAGATGACAGAATTACAGCTGCTTAAACTTTGTCCAAAGCTGACCAATGCTAACCGTGTGCCCTTGATGTACAGCAAAGGTGGATAAAGAGGCTAACTTGCAACCACATGGTCTTGAGTTCAAATCTTCAGACAGCCTGTTGCTGTTTGCCAAGCATTCATTAATGTTGTTGTCTATCGTTGTCCAACTTTTGATCTTCCGCAATGTACATTTTAATCATATTTTACAAGTCTGAGGAGGAACCCGTATCGCTGCTTGCAGCTATATTTTTATTTGCAATTTTGTGCAGATGTTTTTTGATAATGATTTGATCATTATTATCACAGGGGACCTGAAAGCAGCGTGAGTCTAACCAAACCAATGTTCATTTGTTACGGCAGTAAGGTTTTCAAAGTTAACATCTCAGCAACAACTGAAAATGATGACAGTCCCAGCAAATTCTGACAGCTGGCTTTTATTCCCAATCAGTTGTCCAATCCTCAAACCTCCAGGTGCATAGAAGGCTGAGCGACCACTCACAACCCCAGAACCACACGGGTCTGTCTGGTGCGGTGGAGCCCATAAACAACATGAAAAGGCACCTGGGCGGACAGCAGGACCTGGAGCGGGTCCAAACAGGTGCAGCGGTGCTCTGACCCAGTGCCGGCTCCCTGGTAGGCTGGAGCGGATGGAGGCTTTATGGTTATTGTATTATGTCATCCCTCCGGGAGCTCATCTCGCTATGTGCTTCCACGCTGTCTGCCCCTCCCACCCTGCCAGATCCCACCCCTCTGTATCAGTGTTAGTCTGACTCAGGTTCTATCTGCCCCTCCCACCCTGCCAGATCCCACCCCTCTGTATCAGTGTCAGTCTGACTACGGTTCTATCTGCCCCTCCCACCCTACCAGATCCCACCCCTCTGTATCAGTGTTAGTCTGATTCAGGCTCAGGGGCTGACTTCAAACACAGGGCCTTCAGATAAGTGGTAGCATGGGTGTGTGTGTGTGTGTCAGCAGAGGAGAGGGTCTACAGTGACACACTTGGAAGGGGTGTAGTGTTCCAGGATAAGTGTGTGCAGGTGGCTAGAAGGAATCCAGCCCCTGTGCTGGCGGAGACTTCAGAGGAGAGACAATCTGATGGAAAGATCAACAATGGCAACTACCCGTGTGTAGCACGTTGAGCAAGCAAACTTAGAGAAACAGTAAACAATGGTGCGCACACGCCCGCACGCACACACAGACAGACAGACTTACACCTAGAACAGTCCCCCCCCCTCTCACACACACACACACACACACACATACACGCGCACACACCCTGAAGAGATAACCTGCAAGTGCCATCCTTTCTATTGAGGCTGAGGGTCTGTCTGCTGTTTTATCTGACAGTGCAGGCAAACCATTCATTCAAGAATACAAAAACACACTATCTTGAATCTACAATCCCAGATGACTTGGGTACAGTAATGTAGCACCAAGGTATCCCACAAACAGCAGCTATACCATAAACAGTGCAGGGACTTGATACTATGGGTGTAGTGCTGTAACAGCAGTAGGATAGGCAGCCAATCCACTCAGCACAATCAGAGAATTCAAGTGGACATGAACATCACATAGTAGATGGTAAAGTTTCAACATGAACTACCGTATACCCTACTCTATTTTGTAGTCTTTGAACACTGATCAAGTGAAACCGATCAAAATTCGAAAGCTGCAAAAGGTTGAAGCTACTTTACCGCCTTTTTTAACTGGCATATGTTATTACTTCTCTTATAACCAATGCCAATTTGAGCTTGCCCCTGAACATAAGCACCTAATTTATTAGCAAGCAATGAAACCCAACACATCCCTCTCTTCCACGAAACACAGGCTAAATTCAGCTCCTTCCCCCACGGCAGGTCACAGGAGTGAGGTGCCAGACGACCGCGGGCCGATCGAATCAGAGGACTTAAACCTGAACAGGAAGCAGCGGCGCAGCGCTAACTCGTGCAGCTCGTGCTGAGCCTCGTATGGGGCCGGGCAGATGTCGGAGGTGGGGAGGACACGAAGGGCGGAGAAGCGCTGTCATCGTGCGCCGCTTTCCTGTCCGTCCCACTGTGTCTGGCCTTGGGCTCCAGACTTCAAAGGACAGCCACTATCGGAGGGGGAACGTCCCTGAAGTGACTCTCCAGTCACACCCGCAGACAAATATCAAAGAGGACAAATACTGTACACGCATGTACACGCGCACACACAATCGTTTAAATATACACACACTGTGTCACATGCTGATAGGCACATCAGCGGAAATGCAGAGGGGGCAAGAGGTCTGTCTGGAAGCAGTGGCTGACTTCACGCAGACACAGTCCACAGCGTCGTTAAAGCACCCCATGCATGGCGATGATCAAACAGCTGGCAGCAGCAAAGTAGCAAATACGATGTTTCCTCAAGCACATTTGTACTTGGATATATTTCATCACTATGCAAATATTACATTCACGGAGTTCCTATGGCAAAACAATGTTCCGGGAGAGCAGAGAGAGAAGAAGAGTTAGATGAGGGATAATGAAGACTGATAATGTGCTTTGGAAGCAATCCAGAAGATATCTCAAACATTAAAACAAAGAGGAAATGACTTCTGTATTGTGTGCTGGGTTTATCAAAGCATAAGTGTGAACTCCATCACTGTACGTCAGTGTTGTCGAGAGGGGAAATCATGCTTTACTTTATTGAGAGCTGTTTGTGAGGGGACAGTTGGTTACCATGGTTGTCCTGGCAGAAGGAAGGCTCTCAGATACACAGCGCTTTGCTTTTTGGCAAATTATCATCATTTCGGAGACGGAATAGTCGGGTGCAAAGATCATTATTATGTTTCCTCTCCGTCCTAATTAAACCAGTTTAATGCAGGGCCTCGTTTAAATGATCAGGGCTTCACTTAAGAAAAACAATGGGGTAAGGTGCGGTTTGACAAAACTCCCCCTCACATCACGGTCAATCGAATAAAGACTGCTAATGAACCTCAAACTCAGCTTTTGCAACCCTTGCTTTACTCTGCAGAGCCAAAGAGTCGCTGTTGCGTGCATTTCTCCATTTCCCTCCTGTTGGAGGAGAGTAAGGACTTCATGCTCCGGTTCTTTAAAAAGGGCCAGTCAGAAAGGGCCTGGAGAGGGAATCGATCCAGGGAGAGATTTTCTACTTGGAACGTTCCAAAGATGACAAATGTCATTTAACCTAATAAAGAATGCAATAAGTGAACGGGAGACATTCAATTCTTGAGTTAACACAAGTTCAACTATAAACAACAGATATGGGTGCAGAATGCTCAAAAGTTCAAAGTTAAGAGTTAATTATGATCATTCCGGATATGAAAGTGTCTGCTAACCTCCCTGCCAAACCTTAATTACAGCCCACACTAATGCATGACCACTAACACAAATACAACCTTATCCAGAACCACATTCAACATGGGTCACGCTGTTTTGGTCTGTGTTCCATCCAGCCTAATAATGACATGCCTGGACTTGAGCACTATTAGGAGGCAGGCTGCAGGGATCTGAGACATGCTACCAAACGGAGGTCAGAGAGTTGCTTTCCTGGACTCCAAACCCTCCTCCCTGAGCATCTATCATCCACACGATCCTGACTGTGTCAGCGATAACCGGCTTGACAGACTCCCCATTAGCCAGACCAAGACCGGGGGCTGCAGTGCGATTGTTATTTACAGGTCTGTATGCGCACGGCCGATCCAAACATTGTGTGTCGGTGCGGACGGAGAAAGGATGCTCTGCCAAGCTCAACTAGCTCAGGTTTCACCAGATCCACCACTGCTCGGCCTCTGCTGTTGTCCCCTTCACTCCCTCACACAATCCAGACACTGACCTTCCTTATCCCAGCGTCGGCCCTCTGAATGTTTCACTCCATGCTGAAGTCAACATCAGATAAAAAGCGGTCACGTTGCCAAAGAGGCATTGAAAACTCCAACTCCCAATAGGAGCAGTTAGCATGAGCCTGCAAGCTAGCCAGACAGACAGAGGAAATAAATGAGAGAGTGAAGTAAGAGAGGGAAAGAGAGAGGAGCGAGAGACAGAGATAGAGAGTCGGTGAGGGGGCAGCGACAGAGGCTGCAGCCGGTTGACCAGTGAGACGACACAGTCGGGGCTCTCCTTGCACATTCCGAACACGGAGGAGAATCCCCGCTGTGGTGGCCGTGAGCTAAGGCATTCACCTGACGTGCTCCTGGCGAGTCGCAGCTGAGTAAATAGCTGTCCAAGCCCCAGGCGCCCTGGCTCACACACAAGGCCTAAGTGGCAGCCACAGGGGGTCCAGGGCTAGCAGAAATGGTGTGAGAGCGAGAAAGAAGAAAGGTGTATTCACAGCTCGGATAGAGTCGGTCGGATAGAATCCAAGTATCTGCCTCAATGTAAGGAAAATATGCGTGATTATATAATAGACAAAATACATTATCGAAATATATTGGAATTACATGTCCCAACTAGAAATTAAATAAGCATGGGCTTTTCTAGAGGTACTGCAAACCAATAAACCACATTTATGAATAGACCATTTTCTTAGCTTTGTCGGTTTCCAACCAGACACCCCCCTCTGATATGGTGACATGCAGCGTGACCTCCACAGGTCCACTAGCAGCCTGGTCTCAGTGGGTAACCAGGTTTTCTTACCCTGAGTCATGAAGGTAAGGACATGAACTCTGTCTCAACATCTGCTGCTGCCTGTCTGGTCTGCGTGTGTACCCAGGTCCGCTGTAACCAAGGCTACCCTCTCCGCTGCTCACATGCCCCGCGTCTGTGTTTACGGAGACTAGCATGCACACGGCCCATGTTGAGATGTGAGCGTTGCATGTTTGTGTGAGAAAGTAGGGGGAAAAAAACTATGTAAACTGTGAGAGACTTTGAGAGAGCACGTGCGAAAAAGAGAGAGAGGAGAGTTGAGGGAGGAGAGGGAGTGAGTAAAGTGGGATGGAGAGAGAGAGAGAGAGAGAGAGAGAGAGAGAGAGAGAGAGAGAGAGAGAGGTGAGGAGTCACTGAGGGTTTGTGGTATGTGTTATTTGTACATCCCACTTTGACCCAACGCTTTGATGGGAGACACACAAGGGGGCATAGGTCATAAGGTAGAGGCTGGTCAAAGATAACATCTGTACTGTTTATATGTGGGATTCAAGGAGGGGGGAAGCAGCAGTTGACCCGACTGTCAACAAATCCGATTCTCTAATTCTGGACTGTTAGTGTTCGTAGCTCAGGAGACCACCCTTGAGTTTTACTGCTCTGAGAGTTAGAGGTTCCAGACGCTTGTTTCGTAACCTGCGTGTGTGAGCCATGGATCAACATCTCTCAAACATCTCACGGAAGCATCTTTCAAAACTCGGAAATCATCGGAAAACCTTGGCTCTGGAAAATGTGAGTTTCCGTTGTGAATAGGCACCAAGAGGGTCATGTAGCCTTAGAGCTCTGGCCGTTTGGGACGTCCTTTTGGAGGAGTGTGTGAATATTTGTTTTGCCAAGATCCGTGTAAGCAAGTAGGGGGCGACTGAAAGGCCTCAAGACCCTTCCTGTTCACTTGGCTTCTTACAAGCAGACCTGGACATCAAGCAAAATCTGAAGCAAGTGACGAGACAGATTTTGTTCAGGAATTCCAGAAGTCACTTTCAATCTCAGTGATGACCTCGGAGTGAGATCCAGAGACTGAGCATGTGTGTGCGCGCGTGTGTGTGCGTGGTCAGTATTGTGAGAGAGTGTAGAGGTCGTTCATTTAGTCTCCGATCGTACGAATGCTGTGAGTACATCATGGACGTTCAAAGTTTGTTCAGAGTTTTGTCCAGGAGCCAAAGGCATCAAATAAAGACTTCTATGTGATTCAGTGGGAAAAAGGCTGTATTTATTATTGCTGAAGAATAGACATGGATAATCTGAGCGCAGAGCGGATATCGATACCCAAAACACATGTTTCCATTAAGTACTGTAATTAGTCGCTTTTGGTCATACTCTTTCAATGAACAAAGAGCGACTAGCTACTAACGTCAGCCATGGCAAATACACCACTGGACTTGGCAGCATGTGCCAACCAGACATTAAGTTGGCATCACTCTCCATGTCAGGGACTGTCAACAAAAATGTGTTCAAATATTTAAACACATTTTACGAAATTATAGCCCTTCCTAACCTTCCAGAGAGCTATTGCTCTTAAGGCAGCCACCAGAGGCCTCGTTGAAACGACCACAGATGTAATGCCTGTATTAGATACCTAGATGATTAACCCTCATGCGTAATATGGTCCACCACACTACGTGAAACACAAACCCCCAAAGCTAGGTGTTGTTTCCAAGCCAAACATGCCTGTGCCCACTGATGGCCAAAACTCAAGCCTTGTACATTGGCAAAATGTCTATTTTGCTGAGGACAGATAGACATTGCCACTAAGTAAGAGGACTTGCTCTTTCAGCTTACATTAACATCTTAGGCTTGGGCTGGCTGTGGGGGGAAAAGAAAGTTCTTTGGGCTGACGGAATGCCTGACAGACTCGTTGGAAAAAAACCAACAGTTCCATCGAAGGTGTCCTTCCCCAGTGAAGGACAGAAGAGGGTTCCTGGTTGAGAGCAGGTTTCAACTGCAGGTTGTGGTACCAGCCAACAACCTCTCTGGGAGCACTGCAGCACTCCACCCAAACCGATCACTTTTTCCTGCTCATTAAAAGATCAGAATCATGTCCAGACTAAACTCAGTGTTGGTGAAAGTGATTCCTGTGCAGAACAGGGAGATGACAAGCCTTTTGTGAAAAGTCAAGCACCTCACAGACGCAGCAATCAACCTGTAAACAAATTCATGTTTGGTGCTCTTTGAGGACCGCGTGTCAGAATGACGGCCGGTTCCATCGGCAGCCGTTTGAAATCGTCCAATGAGCCTCGCCGTGGCCGGTGTCCTCAACCAATGAGTCAACGAGTTCACACACTCCGAGCAACCTGTTGAGTTTACAGAGTACCTGAACGCCGATGCAACATCGAGCCAACATTCCCCAGGCTCCGTTGTGTAACCCTCTAACCATTGTAAAAATCGGGGCGGTTTCAACGCCTGGTCGTTAAAGGCAGCTAGCAGGACGGTGTTGGGCATGCCATGCTGTAAAAACGACCAGGTTCTCGCCAAGAGGGAAACAGGAACCATCCCAAAATGGGGGTGAATAAAAGAGTAAACAACTAGGCTATTAAATGTAACAACCTTGCGATGCAGAGCCAAGCGCTACTTTAGAGAGAACAGAGCTGGGGAAAACAAGCTCGCACACCCACGTGTGAACACACATACACAGGCTTGAGGCTACCTTACTCACAAGCATATTTAGGATTCACACATACAAACTCAAGTGCACACACACACACACACACACACACACACACACACACACACACACACACATGCACATGTAAAAGCTAGTGTACTAAATTGTTCTCCGTGCCATTCAGGGCTTTTACAAGGTAACTGTCCATAGTGCTGGGTGTAAACTTTCGTTCTGCTGTTTACGTTGAAACACCTGTGTGAACACAAGCTTGCTGAAAAAGCAATGACTCCAACTTCTGTTCTTCTCATAAAACGTAGTAAGACACCAGCGATCACCTCACCTGGGACTGAAAGAAATGTGAAACGGCAGAAGTCACAAGCCAGGAATGAAATGAGAACTTCAAACCCTCAGAGATAAACACACACAAACACACACACACACTCACACACACACACACACACACACACACACTCACACACACACTCACACACACACACACACACGCTTCCGCTTTCTCAGTTGTTCAGGATCTGGATAAGCAGTCATCATCTGATATCACGGTTCTCGGCTTTGACTCTCCCGTCGTTCTGCTGCTCGGAGAGACGGGAAGCGTGCGAGTCCTCCCCTGCCCTGTTATCACTTCAGAGCCAGCCACATGTCAGTCATCAACACTGAGCTTGTCAGCATGGGAGGCAAGGGTATCCCCTGAGTCTCTCTCTCTCTCACTGTCCTCCATTCTCTCTTTCTGTTCCTGTCCTTTCCCTCTCACTTCTGTCTTTACCCTCTGCCATCTCTCTTTGTCTCTCTTACTGTTTGTCTCTCTGTCTGTGTGACTGTCCCTTTCTGTCCCTGTGGGACAAGATTCAGTCACACACACTTCTCTCTCTCTACACATCTGTAAAGATGCTTGATGGGCGACTGAGCCCAAACATCCTGTTTTACAGCTTTGTCAGCAAACGAGCTGACCTCTCTGGCCTGTCCGCAGAGCCGTCTGTGGTCTGCAGGAGAGTCTACTGTCCCTGCCTGGAGAGGCTCAGTACACAGTGTTGAGTTTCTTCTGCTGGTTTATACAAACAGCTTCGCATAAATAAGCTGACAGTTCCCTCCAAACAGCGTTAGGAAGAGTGTCAAGCTCTTACGCATGAGTGGAGGAGAAAGCGTCTCATTAACTTCGACATCGTGCCTGTTGACAACTGGGGGTGAGGCCAGTGCTTTCCCTGCTAACTGATTCCAGCGATGGGCCATGTGAAAAATGACTTTAGGAACAGTCAGTCAATGGATAAACATTTCTTCACTGGGAAAAAATATTTTTCTTTGGTTGCCACTAAAATACAAAATGCATCAAACATTACTAAGTTGTATCTGTCTATCATAGGCGAATGTAGATGGACTGGCCATTCTGTCTTTCCCACACTCCCCCCCTCCCTTTCTCCCCCATCCATCCAGCCCTCCATCTCTCTCCTGTGGTGGAGACTATTGTGTAACACGTATATCTACTTCCCCTCCAGTTTATGCTGGAGGATCCCTATCCCCTCAGCACCGTAACTCAAGCCTCCTCCCTAAGACTAATGGCTCCTGTCAAGCACACGGAAATTAATATCAGCGAGTGCCTATCCTGCCGACACGAAGGAAGGGGGCGACGTTTGACTGCCTGCTTCCAGAAAGCCAGACGGGCTCGCTTCCAGAACCTTCCCTCGCTTCTGTGTACTTCCCACTGGATGAAAAGCAGGGGCACGGGCAGGATCAAAGGTTGAAAAGGGAAGGAGGGAGGGAGTGAAAAAAGAGAGGAAAGAAAGAATAACTTATACCCACACGAAACAATGTGGTTTTAATCATGCATACACTCTCTCTCTCCCGCCCACCAGTATGTTCATTAAAACGTCTTGACTCCAGATTACACCGGGACGATATTAAGTTCCTTCAATCAGCGACCTGGGACGGTTACTGTACACAGCTTCTCTCCCGCCCCCGACATCCTCTGTCCTTCACTCCTCCCCTTGCCCCCCCCCCTCCCGCTCCTCATCCCTCCGCCTCTTCTCAGCTGTTCATTCTGGGAGGGAGGGTTGCCAGATGCAGTAGGATTTAGGTTTAAACCTGAATTAGGTGCCTGCATCTGCTTTCAATCCAGTGGCCGTTAAGATCTCCCATCCACATCTTCTTTGGATGAAGAGAGGCGCGGTGCGCCAGGCACCGTTAGTCCACTAGCCTTTAGCACTGCACCCCCCCCCCACCCACCCCAACATCCCCACATCCCCCCCTACCAGGTTTGTTCCTATTCCGCAGCTTCTTCTCATACCAACACAGGAAGAGAGGTGGGGTTTGAAAGTCAACTGTCAATCCTTTCTTTTCCCGGCGGAAAAGCCTGTTAACGTTTCAAAGGTGTCTAATTTTGCCCTTCAAAGCGAGCACACACTGGCCCTTTGTCTCTTATCTCTCGGTCTGGATAGTATTGGCTAACGACAAGGAAGCGATACAAGGAGGGAAACATAGGAATTCTTGTTCAATAGTGGATATTTCATGTCTTTACCAGACTCTAGTCAGAGGAGATGCTAGGGCTTTGCACGTGCTGGCTCACATGTAAAGACGGGAGACAATGAGCCTCTTGTCTCAATGAGCCTCTTGTCCCCCCCCCCCCCCCCACGTGCACACTGTCATAACACAGGTAGTGAGCCACTCTAAGCCAAGATGGCCGACAGTCCCTTCAGATCATTTTCAGGTTATGAAAGAATACTTGTTTGCCTGTTGCACCGAGCTGAAAAAGGATGAGATCCATCGAGCATGTCTTCAGGTTTTAGAAGGCTGTGGCTCGAGCTCAGCGGTTACAGCTCAGGGTAAAAGTGACACGCTGAAGAAGCCATAGCAACAAGTCAGTCTGAGCGAAGCTTTCCTGTAGACGGGCCTTCTCTCTTGCTTACCATGTGAGAAGGAGCTATCACACGATTACGCAGACCATTACCGAGCATACGAAGCTGAAGAGGCAGCGCTCCTGACGGACAGGGCATGGAGAGAGGGACTGGTTCCTGAAGCGCAAAGCAGCGCGCATTGGCCATCTTTTCCCACGAGCTGGCGCACGCAGCGAGAGCTCGTGCCGCTCAACAAACTCACGTCTTGTTTCCCACAACAACCAGGGCAGGGCTTTGGATGAGGGAAGCAAATTAGAAGGGGGGGAGAAAAAGAAGAGAAAAAAAAACGACGACTCTAAAACGGTCTCACAAGACACATGAAGTCCGGGGCAGTAAAAATGCACGAGCTTTCACGTGGGAGAAACAACTGCAGCAGCCAGTAAATAAAGCTGTTGCAGTGTGTCAGGAGACTGACCCTGGGAGAGAAGGCAGAGGACAGAAGGGCCTGGCTAGGAGCGATGCAGAGGAAGGGGAGACGGAGGAAATTCGAATTCTCCTGCCTTCTCCTGGGAGGACGCTGAGGGCTCGTAGTTCATGTTTAAGTCATTAATAGCAAAGTTAACACACTTTATGGGCAAACTTAACACTCTATAACGGCAGGGCGATTAAGGCCTCTGTGTCTAGGAGGAAATGGCTTGTAGAACAGAGAGGTGTGTGTTAGCACCACGGTGAAGAGAGAGATCCTACCTGCACGGGAGGCGGTGCAGGGGGAGAGGCACTTGTTTAGAACAGGCTACTTCATTCAGCACTGATCAAAGCCCACTCTTCCAACATTCACTACAGAATACATCCAGAGTGAGCCATGGTACCCTGGTGCTGTATGGGTGACCAGACAACATGTAGCTGCCGGTAGCGAGGCAGAGACCCAGACTTGACCAGAACAGACCTCACCGAACAGAACTGCTGTCAGTGCTGCAGGAGGATGTGTCTGAGAGCGGGCCATTCAGAGTGTTTTCCATTCTCCATGCCACTAAGAACCAGTGGGTCAGAGCCATTAGCCCTGGTGCTGTGAAACCAGAGATCTGATCTGTCACGGCTGCTCCAACACTGACAGTTGCCGCTGCCTGTGAACTTGGTTTGGATGGACACACACACACAGGCATGGCACATCACACACAGACACACACGTATCACACACACACGCACACACACAGGCATGGCCAGTCAACCCCCCGGGTAAAAAAACAGGCTCCCCTCCCAAGGCAACATGCACTTTCACACTCCATTTAGCGTGACCAAAAGAGAATGTAGAGATCAAACAATCCCACAATGCACTTTACACACAGGCGAGAGGGCTGGAGAGACCCAGCGAACGAGAGAGGCAGAGCAAGGGTGTTAGGCCCAACATGACTGGACGCCATCCAAAACCCTCAAGATTTTAACAAATGAGACCATTCTGTTGAAGAAAAAACCGGACTTTACAAGGAACGGCTCTGGAGTCAATATATAGAATACGGAGAATGAGTAATGATTTCCATTTGACATTTTATTGGGTTTTTACATAAGCCCTGTACAAACATGATTCAGAAATGAGAAAACCAACATGAGTACATTGAAAGTAAAGGAAAATAATGAGTGCATGGTGCCTGTGTGGGTTCTGATGACTCAAAATAACAACACGAAGCCTTGAATAAAAAAAACGTGTGTGGCCTTTCAGATGAATTCATCTATAAAAGCCATTAACAGGGGAGGATACTGCCATCAACTGAGCCCATGTTAATGAAAATGGTTGTTTGTTTTTTTAATACCCCACTCCTTTCCATTTCAGCCAAATGACTGAAAGCATCACCTTGTCAAAACCGCTCCTGCAAAGTACAGTCACACCCTTTGAAACCCAACGATAGCATTGCTCCTCTGGTAATACTCCCAGTTTTACACAGATGTCAGTGTTGCCAGGTGTAGTAGTGCACTGCGCTCAGGATCGCCAAACCACTTTCCTCCAGCGCCCCTCGCTTCACACACCTTCTACCAGGGCCCCAGAGAGACAGGAAATCCCCTAATTGTGTTGCTTGTTGAGGAGCTGCTAGCTGCTCTCTTCTACGTAAGACCTGAGTCACCCGGGGCCCCTAAATATACTAAAACACTAAACTCCCGCCTCGCAGCACCCTCTCATCTCTCTTCCACATTGGCACTGGAAGCTGAACTAGCTGTCCAAGGGTCCTACTGACTGCTAATGAAGACTCTTGTCAGGATTTTATGGATGTTTCTTCGCAGACTCTAAAGTCGAAGCTGTGGGAAATGTGGAGAAAGAGAGGAAGAGAAAAGGGAGGGGGGGTGACTGTGGTAGAAAAGGCAATCAGTGATAGTCAGAGAGAGGGTGCCAAGGTATGTGGGTGTCTGGGTGTGGATACTCTGTCAGTTTCATAAAATCACCTTTAGAGAATGACAAGGGAGAGAACATGAAGAGAGGAGAGGGAGGAGAGAGAGAGAGGAGAGAGGAGAAAAGGGTAAAGGTCGAAGGAAAATCCAAGTAAATGAGGGGATGGGAGGCAAGGAGGTAAGGAGAGAAAGAAAGGGAGGTCTGAAAACGAGTGACGGAATAAATAGATGAATGCCGGGAATTAGAAAGCATGACAGGACAGTGACGGGAGCTGGAGCGGAAAATGGGGAAGGCAAAGGATGAAAGATGGGAGAGAAAAGAGGAAAGAGAGAGAATAAAGGAAAAAGGAGAGGGGAGAGAAGTGCCCTTTAGGAAAACATCATGGGCTGAAAGGTTTGGTGAAAGATGACTGAAGAGAGACTAATGGAGAGGAGTTTTTAACAGCTGTGAAAGACAAGGTGCAATGAATATATATATATATATATATATATATATATGTATGTGTGTGTGTGTGTGTGTGTGTGTGTGTGTGTGTGTATGTGTGTGTGTGAGTTTGTGCGTGTGTGTGTGTGTGTGTGTCTTTGTACAACAGGTCCCCGACTTTTATGTTCTTTTACAACAAACAAGTGGTGCTGGAGAGCTTGGCTGCTCTGACATCCTCCAACAGCTTTACCTTTGAACTAGCAATAGGTCCAGGGGGACTGTGACTGTGTGTATCAGCTGCGCTAGTCTTCTGCCTGGTGTGTGTGTGTGTACTGCCATGTGCCAGACCTTCAGTAATCTGTGTGTTTGTCTATGTGTGGGACTGTAAGTGCGTGGGTGTGTGTGTCTGCGTGTGTGTGGGTGCCGTCTCACGCATAAGGCAGTGAGGCTTCAACACTCCAGCACAGGCTCCACCGGTTGAGCCCTGCATCCAATCACCTCCGCCGCAGGGACTGTGGTGAGGACACACCAGGTCATCTACGGGAACATCTCAAGACGGCAGGTCAAACCCAACTAGCGGGAATACTTGTCCCCTTTATCAGAGTTTGGCCCAATCATCTAACACACTGCGGTGGGCGATCTCAGGTCAACTGAAGGTGACCACCATCCGCATGCAGCTGGCCAGACGACATCCTGTATCCGTTAGTGAGCAAGAAGTAAACACTCTCTCTGTACTCTACACTTGTCTGTTCTCGTTGGTTAACCGACATGTAAGCCTTTGTGTTGTTCACAGGCCCGGAGGTCGTGTGTTGGGGGTAGCTGTGAACTTTCACCACTCGTTGAGATCAGGGCACACCAACGTGGCTGTGTCCCCACAATGACTTCACATAAGATCTCAAGATAAACTCCCCTCTGCCCTCCAGAGGATGGACCAGGCTGCATCATGGGCCTTGCGGTGTATTAGCGCATCGTTTCGTTCTTCCTCATCAGCCCTGTCACGCTGACCTCCTACTCTTCTTCTTTTGCGGAGCTGCAGTTGGAGCGGGATCGACAGCGGTATGGTTATTTTTAACCGGTGGGGCTGCTCTGTAAACAGCTTGTGTGTTCTCCCTCCAAGCTCTAAACACAGGGATGGTGGCTCAGCTCCCTGAGAGCCCTGTGTCCAGTAAAGACCTGACCAGGAACTTGGAGAGAGTGGAGGGCTGGAAGGAGCCAGGGAGATGAAAGTAAACACAGAGAGAGAGAGAGAGTTGGAGACCGAGTTAAGGAGAGAAGAATAGACAGACCCACAATCAGCCAGCCAGCCATGTTAACAGCCAGATCAGACACACACAATGAGGGAATTTCGATTTCCTTGGACTTGGGTCAATGTGTCCAAGGCTTCCTCTCCTCCTATCTCTACATCAGTCAACATTAGCAGAAAAACTGGTTGTGGATATCTTACTGTGCCAAGCAAACACACTGGAGGAAGTGTTTGTGTGTGTGCGTGTGTGTGTGTGTGTATGAATACAGGGAAATCTACTGACAGCTGACAGCATGAGCTAAACAGTATGGTGACTGGAACAATGTAAGCTTGCGGCCTCTGTGTTGGAGCAGGACTCGAGGCTGCATGGCAGCGGCTCCACACCACAGCCTCCCTGTGGGAGAATCCCTCTCTTCCAGATATGGAGTGCAGCTCCCAGTCCACTGGACCACCCATGGCTGAGCACTTCTCTTCTGCTCCCAAAGGCATCCCTCCCTCCCTCCTGTTCTACCTCTCACTTGTGCTGCCTGGAAGAACTAGCGTGGCTCACAATCCTCTCCATACATGTCGCTCTCTCTCTTTCTCTCGCTCTCACTTTCTCTCTCTCATTCTTTCTCTCCCCCTCCCCTCTCTCTTTCCGTCCCCTCCCTCATCCCATTACTTCTGTTTGAGCCACTGGGATTGAGGTCAAAAGAAAGAAAGTGGTTGTATTTGTTTACATTCCCCACACAAAAACGGCAAGCCCCAACATCGACCCCTACAGCATTTCACCTCACTCTCTCCCCCTCCGTCCCTGGCAACGTACACATACACACACACAGAGAGAGAAACACATCGGACCAATTTATCAAACTCCTAGCTTCTCCTGAGGTTAGGCAACACAGACTGCTCAAGGGAACAACAGGAAGTGAGAGGGCAACAGGATGGTGTTGCAAGAGAGGGTGACATGCCATGGGCAGAGGTCCACACCTCGACGGACATTGATACACAAACCCACAAGTGGTCCACTAAAATAGCAGCTGCCAACACAAGGCAGCATGGCAACAGGCCTTGTTTACTTAATCACCTGATATGGGGAGGTTTGTATATCTAAAACACACAGACCTGGAATGTCTCTGCCTATTTTAAACCCCTAATGTATGGAGCTGTTTTACTGATGCTCCAGTACAGTCTGAGTCAAACTGGAACTATTCAAACAGCTCTGATAGGAAAACAAACCAAATGCTGTTGACTTAAGTGTACTCACACTAAAGGAAGATGTGCGATGATTTGAGTCAATTGAGTCAATTGTCCTCTGATAAAGTTAACAAGGTCAGGGGAAGGTGTTGAAGAACATGTTCATAAAACGTGTGAAGCCTCGTCAGTCGCATGCTTGAGCTTTTCCCACACCTCTGATTGTTGGTCATCTGCCAAGACTGGAGCCTTAGATATCTACACCTGCCATCAGATCTGTCTCTGTCAGCTCTGGGTGGTGACATCTCATTATGACCCTCCTGTCACCTCAAGTATTGTACCTCTCCATCCTGCTGGATCAGTGTCAATGACTGGCACAGTTGTCAGAGAAAATGAGAGAGAGAGAGAAAGAGAGAGAGAGAGAAAGCGAGAGAGAGAGAGAGGAAGAAAGAGACAGAGAGAGAGAGAAACTTGAAGAAAAAGACGACAGAAAGAAAAAGAGACAGAGTCCAAGATTGACAGATAAAAGGAGAAAGAGAAGAGAGGGAGAAAAGAAAGATCAAGAGGCGGAGAGAAAGAGGGAGTTAAGAAAGAGAGAAAGAGATGACAGAGGAGAGGGGGTCTCTGAGGGAAGGAAAGCCTCCTGACAGCTGTACTTGTGGATGGATTAACGGAGGCGTCCCAGAAGAATGCAGGTAGTTGTGCAAGACCATCTAAGGAAGGAGCCCCCCTGGCGATGACATACACATGGATGTTGAGTTCACAGCATAAAACACAGGATCACGCACCCTGACACAGACACACACAACCACACACACACTCAGGCTTTCACGGAGGCATGCTCGCACGCACGCACATACGCACGTTCGAACACACTCGCGCAGACGCAAACATCCTCCTATGAGTGACCGCTTTCACACCTCACTGTTTATGGCTGTTCAGCAGATATCCCAGGCTCCCCGCTCTCCTCAGACTGATCTGACAGAAGCTCTTGGCAAATGCATCCAGCTCTCTCTGAAAGCGGACAAACCGAGGAGACTGAACACATTCATGGAAGACGGTTCAAAAAAGCGTGTTTTTCTTTTTCTCTATTCTCAAACGGGCTGATCGGTTGTTCCTAATGCTCTATCACCTCTTAGCAGGTGTCTCAATGTACAATCGCACAAACCTGTCGAGGTACATCTTATCTTTGTTGTAAGATTCTACCTCATGTGGACAGAGAGTCAGTCCACAGCAGGCTCTGCAGCAGCCTGCACTGCTGCCAATAGAGGTTTAGTCAGAAGATCATCTGGCTTAGCGAGAAACAACAGTAGAAGGTTCCTCTGTACACACACACACACACACACACACACAGAGCCAGACCTCTTCTTTCACCAGGACCAAACAAGTCCAGACTTGCGGGTCCTGCATTGATGGAACACACACGCGTTAAACAAGCACGCACACGCACATATGTACACATACACCAACGCATACATGCAGGAAGGCAAGCATACCCATACACACAGCTTTTCTGTGATGCTGTCTTTGACCGCCCCTCACAGGACAGGCCCTGTCAGTCAGCAGAATAACTAATGGCAGAGGAGCCCCCAACCTCTTCAGTCAGAGACCAGATCTGGTGCTCTTACTGCTCCCAACAGATCAACATCAGACAGACTAATTATACCTGTAACCTCCCTAACCTCTTACCCACCATTATTCCTCCCATATGGACAGGCCAGGGCAGGTAGAGGCTGGGAAAGGTAAAGGCTGGGCTATAGGAAAGGCTGTTGAAGATAAAGGCAGGGCTAGGGAGAGGCTGGGGCAGATTGAGAGACTGACAGGTAAAGGCTAGGTCAACGTCGCTGCAAAGCTCCTAATGCACATAGCACTAATACCAATTACAATGCAGAAACAGTTGCCTTCAAGGTTCACCTCTGTTCTTAATTTGAACTTTCAGACGCCCTTTGAATGAGCGCACTCGCAGACACAAACACACCTTGCGAGCTGAGCAACGTTTAGATAAGTGTATCTCCATCCAGCTTCTGAAGCTGGTGCTCCGGTCCTATCCGTATTAACCAGGCTACAGCAAAAGCTCACCAACAGACTGACACGCACGGAACACCCTAAGCACTTTCCCATACTAAACGCAGCCCGTGCCAAATTCCGTCTTATTCGGGGGAGTGTTTCAGAATGTTTCGCCATTTGGAAATTGGACCGGCGTCAGCGTGGAGAAAAAAGGCGGAGTGTGCGTTCTTTTCGGGGGGGGGGGGTGGTGAGGGTGGGGGGGTTTCTGCGGAGGAAACCGGAGGGTTTTTCAAACCTCTCTCCCGCCAAATAGATCCCCTCGTGCAGCCCCAGAACTGTCAAAACACAACACAGCCTTTCCTGTTTAGCAGCCACCCTTTTCCCGCCTGCGTCCGCCGTGTGCTGCCGAGGCTTCCGGAAGAGTCTCTGCCTCCTTTCATACTGAGGTCTGGGAAGTTCACGTGACGCGAGAGCTGCTTTTCTTATAACCTGCAGGAAATATGTGAGAACTTGAAAGCACAGGGGGAGACGGGGGCAGAGGTGGACTGAGGGGGGGGGAGGAGGGGGAGGGTGGGGGGTAGAAGGGGGCTGTTGGGGTTGAGGGAGGGGCAGCCTCTGAAGTCCTTCTGCATGTCCGTGACTAAGGGCAAAGTGCTTGCAGGGGAAGTGTGTTTTATCATTAACCTACTGCTGAACTGGACATTTCTCTTCCCTCTTAATCGCCTCAAAAATGTGCGTGTGTGTGTGTGTGTGTGTTTGTGTATGTGGAAGAGTGGAAGAGCATAGGGGATGCAAAGGGTTTGCATTCAGCGCCAGTCATCCTCACTCGCATAGCAGCCATTGATATGCATTGATTTCCTTTCCCCATAGAACACTTCGACATGGCTCACTCAGTAGATAAGAATTTTAATAGAAAACCATGAGGCTCACATTTGAATGTCAGCAACAAACAGACACACAAACTGACATACACACATGCAGGCTCACATGCACTGATACTAGGAGAGTTTGCCACTTCACACACACACACACACACACACACACAGTCGACAAAGACCTGAGTCGACTAAGTGCTGCCTGACACAACACTGCAGTATGAAGCAATATATGCTGACTAAAATGCATGAATTTGCCTGCGACACAGTATTCATTCTTAGCTTACTCTCCTCTGCAGTGTATGAACAAACACAAACTGTGCCAGCGTTGTGACATCTACGGCTGAGAGCACCTGCCACTGCCGACAGCAAACCAGTTTCTGAATGCTGAAGAACTCATATGTACCAACACAGAGAGGGAGAGAGAGAGAGGGAGAGAGAGAGAGAGAGAGAGAGAGAGAGAGAGAGAAGGAGGAGTGTGTGGAAGAGAAAAGGATAGAGAGGGAAAGAGATGAGAAGGAAAGAGGCATGGAAAAGGAGAGAGATGGAAAGAGAGGGGGACAGGGAGCAAGAGGGACAGAGAAAGAGGAAGAGAGAGAGGGAGAGAGAGAGAGAGGGAGAGAGAGAGCTACGGAGAGAGAGCTACGGAGAGAGGAAGGGAGAGAGAGAGAGCGGGACAGAGAGAGCAGTCAATGCTGAACCCAACAAGGCTGCCTCTGTCTAAGAGGTTAGAAGTTAGGACATCCAGTCCAACCACCTGTAGATCCTGCTAGTATTATCTAGCCATGGCAGAGCTGATACACACACACACAACGATACCCACATACACAGGGAATCATTGGTGTATCCACACACACACACACACACACAGCAAAGCAGCCTATCTGGACAGCGAGAGAGCCACCCTCGCGGTGACAGTCGGACCATGTTCACACTGACCTTGCAGATCTTACTCTCCTCTGTCTCCTTGCTCCTGGCCTGAGGAATTCTCCTGTCTTGGTACTCAGACTTGAGTGACAGCTGACAGGACATCGCAGGAGGCTCGGACCCCTTCAGCTCCTGGGTCCTAGACATGTAGCCCTGCGTGGCAGTGCCTCTGCCCGGGTTAGGGATGGGGAGAGCAGTGTGGACGGGCTTGGAGCCCCCCGAGGGTTGTCTGAGCTTGGAGGCTACCCCTACCACCGGCATGGTACGTTCCAGTCAGATGGGAGGTGGGTGGTGAGACAGTTCAAAACTGACAGGAGGAACGGGAGGGGGGTGATCTAAAAACACAGCAGCGAGAGGACTCCTTCCTTTCAGTTCCCCACACGAAACAGAGAGAGCAACTGGAGCCTGGCGCGTCCTCCCCTGACGTCTGGCAGGGGAAATAAGAGGAGGAGAAGAAAGGGGAAAAAAGGAAGACGAGGAGAGGGCTGTCTCTCAGGGAGAAGTCCTGCGAGGGAGAGCTGCCGCAGTCATTCTGTAGTCTACATGACGGACTCACAGAAACTGGGAAGGCTTCTCCGCCAATCGCTGTCCCTCCTCCTCCTTCTCCTCCCACCGTCACCACTCCTCCCTCCTCTCTTCCTCTCGCTCTCTCTCTCCCTCCTTCCCTCGCTCTGTCAGAGCCACACTACCAAACCAAAACAGTTCTCAGGGGCGTGAACTCTGGAAGGTAACCGCCACTAGGAGAGCAGTGATTACAGAAACCTGGCTAAGTGTGTGTGTGTGTGTCCCTCTCTCTCTCTCTCTTCCTCTGTCTGAGGTGCATTCCACAGCAGCACGTTGCTCTCTCTCGCTCCAACTGTCAAAACAGCCTCTCCACTAACCCTGCGCTGATCACTAGAAATAGAAACTGTCTGTCTCTCTCTCCCTCACTCTGTCTCTCTCTCTCCCTCACACCGTCTCTCTCCCCCTCACTCTGTCTCTCTCTCCCTCACTCTGTCTCTCTCTCCCTCACTCCGTCTCTCTCCCTCACACCGTCTCTTTCCCTCACTCTCTGTCTCTCTCTCTCTCCCTCACTCTGTCTCTCTCTCGCTTACTCTGTCTCTCCCTCACTCCGTCTCTCTCTTCCTCAGTCTGTCTCTCTCTCCCTCACTCCGTCTCTCTCTGCCTCACTCCGTCTCTCTTTCCCTCAGTCCGTCTCTCTCCCTCACTCTGTCTCTCTCCCTCACTCCGTCTCTCTCCCTCACTTCGTCTCTCTCTGCCTACATCTGGGACTGGGGCTACCCTCCTCTTTGATGAAAGAAATTGTAAAAATGGAAGGGAAAAAAGACAGTTTGGAGAGTAATAAAAAAAGTAAAAGAGGGTGGCGGTCATGTGCAACTGCCAAAACAAACAGCTGTTGGAATAGCTTTTTTCATGTTTCTATTGGGGACACAGTCCCTGCATGTCTGGGTCCTGGACTATTATTCATAGCTGGGAGAGTTCTGGAGTTGTGAAATCACGCCTCTTTGCTTGTCTTCCAGCGTGCCTCCACCACCCCCCTCTGGCTCTCACACACAGACACAAACACTCGCATACAAACTCTAACATATACACAAACAAACACAGTGCTTGTGCCTGTCTTTCCCCTGTCATTGTCTGTCTGCATTCGACTCCATATCAGTTTCTAGTCCTCTGTGTTTGAGGAGGACTGGGGATATCTAGTTCTCTGTAAGACTGTACAAGACTCTCTAAGACCCTCCCCCCTCTCCTCTTCAATATGAGCTCCCCATATGGATATACAGTGGAAGAGAAGCCAGACAGAAAGACGATTGCCTGGGAATGGTGTATTCTAACACCTGTGTTTAGGAGATCTGTGGTCTGGGGAGCATCTTCCTGCTTGATTACCACAAGGCTGGGGCAGAGCACAGGGGACAGTCAGGGGGAGGAGCATAGGGGACAGCCAGGGGGAGGAGGAAAGGGGACAGCCAAGAGGAAGAGCATAGGGGACAGTCAGGGGGAGGAGCATAGGGGACATCCAGGGAGAGGAACATAGGGGACAGCTAGGGGGAGGAGCATAGGGGACAGCTAGGGGGAGGAGCTTAGGGACCTCTAGGGGGAGCAGCATAGGGGACAGCCAAGGGGAGGAGCATAGGGGACAGCTTGGGGGAGGAGTTTAGGGACCTCTAGGGGGAGGAGCATAGGGGACAGCTAGGTGGAGGAGCATAGGGGACAGCTAGGTGGAGGAGCATAGGGACCTCCAGGGGGAGTATAAGGGACAGATAGGAATGGAACTCTGAGGCAAAACACTGGCTCCTCCCTGTGCCCCTGTGTCCATCTGTGCACTAAACTCTCAATTCGGTCTTCTTCCTGTCAAATAAAGCAACAAGGGGAGGCTGACCAAGCTTCCCCATGCAAACCTGAATCTGTTTGGAGTTTATTAAGCGGACAGAATCTGACATGTAGCCGTGGTTTTTAACGACTTCTAACGTGGTGTGAGACATAAAAGGGAGTGAAAGTTTTATATGGAAACGTTCCATCTGGTTAACATTAGAGGGCCCGGGAATAGATTACCACGTCACACCCGACCGGAACATTCTGACACGGCTGTCATCCAATAAAAGGATATCAGTGTGGCGGTAAGAAGGATTAAAACCTTCAAGGTGTCTTAATGTGTAAGGGAAATGATTTGACAAAGATTTGCTTTATTTGCTCATTGTCTTCAAGTGGACCAGAAGTCCACTCCAGTGGACCAGAAGTCCACTCCAGTCAGGTTCTGCTTCCATTATCCGTCATGTCAACAACAGAATGTGAACAGAACGGGAACTCAAAGTGAAATATCCCATCATTTGAAAAAAGACCAAAAAATCTCTGCCTAAAGCAGTCTGATGTCAAAACCTTGTTTCTGATGGACAACCGTCCATATAAGGACCCCCTGGTTTGCTGAAACGCCATTGGTTACCATAACATGTTTTCAATCAAGTACCGGGCTGTCATGACAAGCCTAAGAAAACAGGACCGCCAGGAGAATGAATGGCGTGACAGACTGCAGTACGGTCGCACCTTCCCCCCAGTCTCTCTGGGCCTCGGATGCTCCGGAGCTCACAGCTTGGAAGGAGTCCAACCTCACACGACGGCCTTGTACCATCCGGGAACCCAAAACATCGACACGGCCATCCCTCTCGTGGCCTTCCCTCAAAATACCTCCGGGCGTAATCTCCGAGGGTTTAACGTAAATGCCTAGATCTCCTGTTTCCTGCTGTTTGCAGAGCTAATGAGGGTGGTTGGGTGGAGGCCCAGTGGGAGGAGAACGGTTCCTGCTACCTGTGTTCGCTGGGCCCCGCTGTGGGAACACGGGCCTGGAAGTATCGCCTTTGACAGCAGAGCGCCGGTCCAAAGTCAACACTGTCAAAACCAACCCCTTCGGTTCACTTCCATCCACTTCTGAATTGAGCAGGTCGACGGTGTAATGCTTTGCTGCGAGGGTCGACCGCAGCTCCGAAAATAGCCTGCAGGCCTTCCGTGCGGCGGACGGCAAACTGGATGTGGGACGTGACAAAGAACAAAGGTGGCAAACGAGGGGATGAGACAACAGTTGGATGCTGAACAGTGCGAAAGTTGAGGAAGGCGATGTGGGTGAGGATGGTAAAGTACCTCACTCAAACCCGGCCACACTATAAAGGAAGCATACTCCACACAGGTTGCAAACTGAAACGCAGATCTGAAAATCATATTTCTTGACCTCTTATGAAAACAGGAGGGGGGGGGGGAGCACTACATCTTATTATGGAGCAGCCAAGCCAAAAAGACCCCAACATTATTTACAGCTCATATCACTATACTCGTATGTATTGCTTAGCAAAGGTCTATTCTAGGTTGCCACCAAAACCACAGTTGAAAGCGCAGAGAGAAGGACAACATTCCAGGGGGAGGGGGGAGGTTGGAAGGGAGGGTTGTGTGCACCTCAAGCCACAGCCCTGAGGAGAAGAATGGGAGCTGGGCCTTCTCTTTTCAGTCTCCCTCCACACACACACACACACACACACACACACACACTTACACACACACACACACACACACACACACAGATATATATACAAGAACACGAAACACACACACATATACTAGCACACCCCACCATACCACACACACACTCACATCCCCCAGTCCCACACACGCCCTGGCTGAGAACAGCAGAAGCGGCCAGACCTTGTTATTACCAGAAGCAGGCTAACCACTCTTTGCCTCAGGCAACTCTCAGCACGGCCAGCTGATCCAAATACACCTTGTTCTGCTGTCTCCTCCAGCAGACAGAACGATGACAGAAGCGTCTCCACCACTGTCTCCTCCAGCACAGCACCACGCTGCTCTGCTGTTCTCCCTTCGAAGAGAGCTTTCATTTCTGACAATGGCAACACTCATGGGTATCGATTGGGAAAAAAGACCTGTTTGTCACCTGAGGCTTTGCCTTCGTAATGGCGGCAGAGGCCACAAGACAACACCATAATCAAGGTTCTTAATCCTGACATTCCCTCACACGTCAGGACGATGAAGTCCCAACAGCAGGATTATTCAGTCAATAGCAGAAACATCACGTCCCATCTCTGCTGGTGTGTGTTTGTTTATCTTGCAGGGACGACCCCGCCTGGTGAGGGAGGAGCAGCAGGGTGCCTGGTTACATGAAACACATGCAGCAGTGTGACACCTGACGTCAAGATACGGCTCGCCCGTGCTGTGAAAACAAACAGACAGGGGTGGTGGAGATAACAGGGGTCAATGCCCCCTCTCTCCACCCCCCTCCCCCGCCCTCCCCTCCCTCCCTCCCCACGCACCCCCCTTCATCCAAACATCACCCTGGGGAGACTGATAGTCACGCACCTGCGTGTGTGTGAAAGCTATCGCTCAGCCACACATCGGATAACACGGAAAGGAAAACACACACTCAGGCTAATACAAACACATGAACATGGAGAAAGAGTAAACACACATACAGACACACACACAGGGATGTGTGTTGACTACAGAGACGGGACACAGGCTTGTAGTGTAGACATACATCAAACAATACTTTAAGTGTGTGCATAAACACACATTCTTACTCTCGCTCTCCCTGTCACACAGACACACACACACACACACACATCTGAATAGAGGCCTCCAAAGATGGATTCCTGCTCCCTAGTCAACCTTTGACTGTTCCGCAGCTGACTCACATGCTCACACACATGTTCGCACACGCACACACACACACACATACACACACACACATACACACACACACATACACACACACACACGTACACCATAAACAGGACAGTCATGGGAATAGCTTGGTTCTTCCCCTCTGGTCCATATTGGTGTCATAGCAGAACAGTGAGCTGTCGAGTCAGGTCCTCCTGACGTCTGGGAGCAGAAGCTTGCCTCAGTACTTGTCAAGATGATTGAAACAATCCTTCCTTGCTCCATCAAAGCAATGGAAGCTTATTTGAGTTGGAGTATTGTGTGTGTAGGGGCAGGGGATGAGGAATTAGAAGAATCCCTTTCTCCAGAGTCGCAGTTATAAACACCCATTATGAATAATGTTGTGGACTTCCATGCTTTCTCCCTTCCCTCCCAGACGGGGTGAGGAGGCACATGTGGGGGGTTCGAATGTAAACACAGCCGCGGTACTACAATGAATCAAAGAGCCATCCTGCTTGTCTGTAGCCAGGAAATCCCCAGCATTCTGGACGCACAATGCTGATACTTCCTGTTCCTCTGACTGTCGCCCCACAGACCCTCTGGCCTCCCCTGACAATCACTCACAGGACCACTGAGTCAGTCAGTCACTTAGTCACTCCATCACTTAGTCAGTCAGTCAGTCAGTCAGTCAGTCAGTCAGTCACTTAGTCATTCTATCACTAAGTCAGTCACTTAGTCAGTTACTTAGTCACTCCATCAGTAAGTCTGTCAGTTAGTCATTTAGTTAGTTCCATTCAAAAGTCTAAAATGTACTCAAATAAATCTCTGGTTGATGTTGATCAAAAAAGGATCTTACTGGCATTCAGTCATTGTGTCACGAAGAAGATATCATTCATTGCCTTTCAGCCATTCATCCACACATCTTATTCCTCAGACAGGGAAGGAACACATTTTCCACACCACCCATGTGATCAGAGTGGAACACTCACACCCCCCTATCCCCAGGCCCTCATGTCAGTGGGGCTGTGTTTGGCAAAAACAACCAGTTTGTCCCTTCCACAGACTCCAAGATGCCGACTTACAAATAAACAAGGAACCCTCAATCCTTGCAACAAAGTGGTATTAAATAAACCGGTAAAGAACAACCCAGATTCCTCCCTCTGTCTGACAGTCTTCCCTGTCAAGCCACATGTGTACTTTTCCTTCCACTGCTTCCCTTTGCTCAAAGGAAGATGGTTTCCTTGCAGTTCTTGGGTTTCACAGCTGGACCTGATGAAGCTCTAGCGGAGCTTGAGTCCAATCTTCCCCTCCTCGACCCACAGGCAGAGCCAAGGGTGTACACCGGGAGTGACTGACTATCCACTGTGGCCTACATGGAAGCGGAACATGAAAGACAGAGCGCAGTCATAAATTGCTGAAGGGAGGAAGCAAACCGTCACAACACAGGTATGAGTCTGAACCAACCACGAGGGAGTCCTGGGAAAAACGGATCGTTAAAAGCACACTCTGCTGTTACTACAGGCCTCTGGAGATGAGGGGGGGGGGGGGGGGGGGGGGGGGGGGTGTGAGAAACTGGGCGTCTTATAGAGAGCAGCATGACCTGGTCTGGGCAGACTGAATGCAAACGAGATCAGGAGGTTCTTCTGATGGTCACACATGCTATCGGTTTGGCCAGGGGTTAAGTGAGTGTCAGAAAGGAAATCCCCAATCAGGGATCTTCTTGGTGCAGGTTGTGAACCCTGTAGGCTGTGCAGGCCAGTCAGCTATCAAGGGGACACGGGGTCACGCACCAGGTGGACCGTTGTGCTCAGCGCTGGAGAGTTGGACTACAGATCAGAAGGTTGCGGGGTATTCAAATCCCTCCCTGCACGCTGCTTTGATTAAAAGCATCTTCTACATGACCGCATTATCGATGTTATATTATTATTATGACTTTATTGTCGGGACTGCGAGCGTTGTACTTGGTGCGTCTCGAACTGTCTGAAGAGAATGTCAAAACATAAACGCAGACGACAGGCTCGGCAGCCGAACGAAAACACAATAAACCACTCCAAACACACGCACAGGCAACCACACAGACACAGGGGCGTCCGAGGTTGCTTCACATGACAGACAACCGTTTGGCGAGGCAAAAATAATCTCTGCGTCTTTTTTATCTCCAAATATGACAAAGTGCACCCCCGAGGTGCGTCACTGGGACGCGGCGAGACCGTTAAGGGAAGTTCAGAGGCACGTTCCGCTAACAAGGCGCTGCGTCAAATCCCATTCCTTGGTGGCTTACCCTGGCACAGGCTGCCTCTCACAAACACCAGCCAGGGCCTTCCGTGACCCCGCCTTACACGGTAAAAGTATTCCTTGTTGCCAACATCCACTGCCAGGCGCGGTGCTGCAAAAAAGAACCTGTCCTCTTATAGTAAGAAGCCTGTGAGAAAACACTCCGCTAGGCTGCCTCTAAATAGACCAAACGTATTTTGTCCTCCGGACTAGCCATGCTAGCGTTAGCCACCATCCAAGGCAATATGGGTCGTATTAATATCAGTACAGTTCATCGCCGTAAACAAGCGAGGAGAAGCTACAGGACTCGTGTTGACTTGTTTGATAAATACCCAAGCTAGCCTACAGTACAGGCTGACCCATCTAATCTCATTAACCTAAATTTGACACAGCACTGCAGTAGACACAGCCCTCAGTCCATCTGCATGCTGGAAATGTGAAACACACAAACACACACAAACTATAAACACGAAACAACCATGGCACACACTTACTGTTTACAGACATTATATATACACACACACACACACAACACACACAGGCTGTTAACCCATCGTATAAACACACATCGGTGTCACCTGTGGCTTCGGCGGGCCTCGTTAGATTCCTCCTCATTAGAGAGAGGCTCGTAACGGGAGCTTTTCCACCTCACTGAGAGAGAGAGAGAGAGAGAGGGAGAGAGAGGGAGAGAGAGAGAGAGAGAGAGAGAGAGAGACAGAGAGAGCTGTCTGATTACAGAGCAGAGAGACGCGTCTGGCTGCCTCTAGCCGTACCCCCAACGCCGGCCCACATGGAACCAGCTTCTCAACAGGCCCATGTGTGGACGCAGAGGGCGGGATCATTACTGCGCATCAGTGCAGCACACACACACACACACGCACGCAAACACACACAAGAAAGAGGGACACACACACACACATATGCCTTCCAGTGCCTAGACTTATCGTATAACATCTCATTATAGTCGGCCTCACAGATGCCTCTTTAGGATGCCCAGTAAACGTACAGGAAAGCACATCCCTATGGTCTTATAAACTGCAGTTATATAAGCACCTCAAACAACAGGGCTGGTAGAAGCTCCCACTCTCTCTCTGTGTTATGGCACAGGACATGGTCCACACAGCCCTTGGCCCAGCCTTGGCTAAACCTACATCTTTACTCGTGTAAATACACGTAAACAACCGTCAGTTTAGTCACCGCATTAGATATGAGAAACCGACATCCGGAGTCCTGGGCTGAAGTACAACCTACTTCACGTCGTAAAGTCCAAGATAATGTTTTTCAGCCAGATGCTACCTCCTTCGTGACACGCAGCCCCGGTCACTGTTGATGTTCTCTCTCTCTCTCTCTCTCTCTCAAACCGCCGTCGCTCAGAGTGAGACGGCGCTAAAGAGTTCCAGAGCCCACTCCCAGACGCACAGGAGGTCAGCGAGTCAGCTCTCCAGCCTGTCGGAAGAGAAACGCTGAAAGCTTAATGGGCCCTCAACCACACGGCCCTCGCTGATCACAGAGCGCTTCTGTATAGAGGGCAGAGAGACGGGGCCCCTTTCATCTCCTGCGATGTGTTTACGGCCGGCCCCCTCCGATACACGCCATCGCAGCCACGGGCGCCCCTCGCCAGGTCGATCAAAGTCTTTCGCTCTCGCCAAGCGCCGTTAAAGTGTGTGTGTGTGTGTGTGTGTGTGCGAGAAACAGAAGCCCAGGGCTTAGCGAGGGCGTCTGAACCGCTCGCGTTCGATCAGTCGTGTCGTGCGTTTGGCTGTGCCGACAGACAGTGGGAGAGTGTTGTGTTTGTGTGCAACGCCGACTAGGCTAAAGCAGGCTATTTGATACAGCAGGGAGTGAGGTATTCAGCCTTGTGTAAATCCTGTAATGAATGATAATGAGACTGGCTCATCCGTCCTCCAGTCTAAGGGGGATGGAGACCGTTTGGAGAAGGCTTGACTGTTTGCAATGCTCCATGAAATGTAAAAAGCAGCGAGAGTTTTTGACTGCAAGCTGGGACCGGGTTGAAGGCAGAAGTTGTTGGGATTGTGTGTGTGTGTGTGGGGGGGGGGGGGGGAGTGAGGTGGATTGTGTGTGTGTGTGTGTGTGTGAGCGTATACAATAGATAGAGCATAGGTTTGCATGTGAAGGATGTGTTTGAATGTATGAATGTGCCTTTTTGTGTTGGTGTCATTGGCTGGGTGCTTAAAAGTGAATCTTCTCTATACTTCAGAAAGTCTCTCTGTGATTTAGAGCTAGTGGAATGGACTGGACCTTGGCTGGGATTAGCACCTCCTCTCAGCCAACAGGCTTTGATGGGCCAAGCAGTCCTGGAAAACAGTGGACCCATCTGATACCTAGTCATTACCTCCTCTTAGTCCATCAACACTGTCACACACAGGCCAAACAACACGAAATATCTCCTTCTCACGTCCAGTTCTCCATGATCACTGGAAGCATGATAAGATTAGCACTTTCCCCTGCCTTTAAATCATGCAAGGTACATCGAAGGACTTTATTTTTGCTCAATGCAAAGGAAGTACTGTAAATCTAATTGAGAAAAAAGTTCTGGATTAAGTCTAGAACTCTAGCAGCCAACAGTTTCCGATTCATACTCCTTTTGGCTGCCTTCCTGAGAATAATAGTTTAACCAGAGAGGCCCACATATGTTGGTTTAACTCTTAAAGAATTAAGACCTACATGTCGTGATTACACAAAGTGTTAGGTGGTTCTTCTTGAGCACAGACGTATTGTACTTGGCTGATGGTTTTGGGGGTGTGACTGCTTGACTAGTGGCCAAAGCTTTGTTTCGATTGGCAAGATAGCCATGTCACACCTCAGTCAACAGAACTGTATTGTCTTGAGCCCCCCCCCCCACACACACACACACACACACACTCAGGCACACTGGCACATGCACACGTTTAGTCGCAAGTATGAGCAAAGACACATACCCACAGACCCCCTCCCCCCAACACGCACACACTCTTCAGCATCCCTCCCCCCCCCCCCCCCCCCCCCCCCCTCCCCCAACGTTCTCCCCTCCGCCCCCCACGCTGTGATAGACCCTGTTTGTACATTGTGGCCACGCTGTTCTGGATTAGGAGAATGTAAACCGTAGAGACGTGCTCCATGGAGCTTGAGTTCACTCCAAGTTGTGACTAACCACTATGCTTCTTAGGTTTAACGTTCGTTCTCTGCCTGAAATGCCTTTTAGAAAATACTGTGTGGATGGAAGATGTCTCTTCACAGCAAAATCTATCATGTTAAGCTATTTTTTTGTAGAGGAGAGAAAAGTGCAGATGGATATAATCGAATCCCATAAGATTGGACTAGACAGTTTCAATCTTGAACTTTATTTAATCAAAAAATATATTGATTGTGAGCCAAGACACACACACACACACACAAAGCCCTGAGATCCTCAATGCTCCACACACACACACAAAAACACGCGCGCGCGCACAACCTCTAAACGTCTCTCAATATCTCTCCCTACAGCAAAATAAAGACTACTACTGCATTAGCATATAGCTTTACTTAACTCCATCAAAGAACCCATTACAGACCAGCCTCACAAACTCACTTAATTTCTCTTCATTATGCCCCCCTTGTTGAAAGCTAAAAGGTGGCTGGTGGAGACCTGTGCACCCCCCCCCCCCCCCCCAACACCCCTACCTCCCCTACCACCCACAATGTGCCCAATTAAGGTCCTCTCCTCCTCTCCTGTACACCCGGGCATGCTGCCACCGCCAGCCTAGCCCCCTTCCAGCGCTCATGGGCTTAATCTAACGCTCTGGGCACGGAGGTCCGTGTGCCCAGCGTCGACGTGCCCCCACCCCCGACACTTCATCATCCGCGGGTGGGCAGTGGCGCGTGGGCACAGGTCTATAAAAGGCCTGGACGGCTGTGTGAGCTGTGTACTCACCCCATGCACACACACACACACACACACACACACACACACACACACAGGGTTGTGTTATGACTGGTGCTTCCATTTGAATGTGCCAGTCCAGCAGGAGGGTGGGGGGGGGGAGGCAGTGATGGTGGCTGAGCAGACTTTACACATACTAGAGAGGGGAGGGTTTTTGGTGTACGCAAAGCAAACTGCAGCCCCACTGCCTCCACAGCGTACTGCAATACAAGTCTACTTGTTTGGGGCTTGTGTGTGTGTGTGTGTGTGTGCGCGTGTGCGGCGTGCATGGGTGTGTGCGCATGTGCGCACGTCTTTAATACCACAAAAAGCACATTCACATCTTACTTCTCGTTACTGCATTGCAGCAAGAGTTTGCAGAGTGCTCTAAGGGAGCAAGGTGATTGATGCCACGATAGTCTTGGCCCAGAGACTGAAATCACTCAGGTCCATTTCTGCAAACAACAGATGTATTGGCATTACCTCTGCATCACTTAACAAAACCCAGTCAAACCAGGCAATTTGTAAAGCACTTTGCAGCCATGTAGAGAACGGCCCTGTCTGCAGGCCTAGACAATGGTGATCAGTGAGGTAGAGAAGCAATGGCGGAGTCATTGGTCTGTTGTCCAGGTTTTTTTTCGGAGGACTTTTGGAGCCATAAGACAAACAAGCAGACTCTTACAACATTCCGTTGGCTCGATTGGAAGCCGTGGGCCCTCTCAGGGTTGTTCGTTTTGGAGTTTTCAGCACGCTGACTTATCAGGAAAGGAATGCCGTCAAACCAGATTGTCAAGCCTGGTTCTGCTGATATCCTGGCTCCGTGGTTGAACACACGGGAAAGTTGCACTCAAATGCTGTCTGAATGGTGCCTGGCCAAAACACTCATCGTTAGTTACATTTGGTAGGAAGGACTGTAGGAAGATTTGGAAGTGCTCACGGAACTACTCGCTATTCGCCGGTGATACAAACAATATTGCGCACCTTTACTAAATGAACCAGGAACTAGTCACTCGTTACCAAGCACAGGTCTGGTTACGTTTCAGCCCAGAGGGTTTTTTCCGGGTTCTGTCAGAAGGTCAGAGGAAAGCCTTGGTTCCTGACACTCTAACGGGAGCTTTCTAATGGCGTCATGCGGAACCGTGAGTCATCCCTCGGAGCGGTTTATTGGATTGAGGCAGGATCCATGGAGCCTCTGGCGGAGCGAGCGACGGCTCTGGAGCCTGATGCGATTTTCCACCAAAACAAATGGCGTCATGGCACCTGTCCTCGGCAGGCCTGCACACACTCAGACCACCTGGACGGCAGGAGGCTTCCACTGAGGAAGGGCATTTATCGGACGCTCTCGTATTGTTTTCGGCTTCTTTTCTCAATTCCGCTTCGTCTAGTTCTGCTCAGGATGCGTCTGGTTAATGCAGACTGCGCTGAGTAAGATGATGAAGCAGTTTTGAGGATTAAAAGCCTTCAGCAAACATGTATTTGTGTGTGCGTGCATGTTTGATGTGTACGTGTGGGCGTTTGCTGAAAGGCGGGAACCTTGAGTGGCCAGTTGATCCTGGGAAACAGAACACTAAGGTGCCGTATCAAACTTCTCAGGTCATTGAAAATGACATGTTTAGGTGCATGTGCCAGTGAATAGTTTCTACCCCCGGGTGATCTGATTGGCTTGGTTCCCCCTGGAACCAATGGGATTCTGCGATCAGGAGCAAGCACACTCCCTCCAACACCACCCCCCCCCACCTCCCCCTCCTAAGCAGAAACTGGCCCCCGTAGAAGCTCCCAGCTCACTGGACTGTGAAATTACCACAAACAAAAAAACACTGAAAAACGTTCTCCGCTGTCCTTGTATCTAAGCCCAGGAATGTTAATTTCAAACAAACCTTCTCGATCCTGCAACGGGAGATTAGAGTATTACCATTCTGTGGCCTCAGCACAGAGACCGGGGACTGATCCTTTGTAAATAAAAATAAAAAGGAGAGAGAGAGGAAAATTACAAAACACAACAAAGTTTCCAAAGAGAGTCTGGTTAGTGGATGAGTTGGACCTAGGAAAGAAACATTTTAAACAAGTTACTGGCTTAGTTTGACCCGTTGTGTGTTAGCCAATGCTTCGCAAGCAACCTTCCACATGTCAGGCACAAACAACAGCGAAAAAAAGAGAAGGAATTTGACAAATACATTTACGAAAGTAATAAATCAATAAGAAAAAATTATGCAATCCACTCAGGACAAACCCTCAAAAAAATAAGTGGGGAATGACTGAAGGGTTAAATTGAGACACTAGCTGTAATCAGATCTGAATAATCTCCACCCCCCCACTCTTGGTCATGTTGGTTTTATTTTTTCCGCTAAACCCAAGACATATTCTCTTGCATGCCCACTTTAACTTGAGGCCAGTGGAGAGGGAGCAGGTTTGGCTGGATGCACAGTCCAACTGGTGGGAAACTGTCTCTCCCTCTCACACTAATACCCACTGGAGCCACAACGCACACCCAATGAGAAAAAGGTCGAAAACATGAAGGAGAGAGGAAGGGAGAGTAAAAGAGAGAGCAGTGGAGGGATAGAGTGAGAAAAGAGGGAGAGAGAGCCCCACGTAGATAAGAGATGAGCGAGGCAGAGAGCGATAGAGAGGGTGAATCAGTCTAGTTGGCAAAAGCAGTAAGTGATGCTCCACTGAATGTTTGCACAAACGGGGTTGCAGCTAGTCATTATGATAATAGTGAGGTACTTAAAGGCTGACGTCCGGACAGACTGCTGCGGCCAGGGAGCCTTGGAACGCAGACCAGCCGAAGGTCAGTAGGATCCAAACGTCAAGTCGGTACACTTACTTCACTACCATGTCCTAGGATGACCTGTCTTCCACAACAGACCTGCGCTGGCAATTAGCTTCTAAGCTTATTAGGTAAGTACGTGATGTGATATAAACTCTATATGTGTCATATGAAGTATATAGAATACGAAGTATATCTGTCTATTCTGATGTAGTATAACTAAACATGTATATAGTATAATACGAAGGGTTACTATTTACTCAGAAGCATACAGTACAAGACGGCTTTATCTGTAAATAAATAACGTTAGTAAATCACCAGGTTTAAAGATGTTGACTTCCTCGTTGACACGTATTGGCACTTTTTCCAGAAATGCATCAATGGTACAAAGATCTTTAATTAACCTACGTTTTTGGGTAACCAGACGACATCACCTTTTAGCCTGGTTCACGTGTTTAGGACGTAACCACACCCCACTCAGCTAGACTGTCGTTGTGCTTCTTCCTGGTCAACCTGCTTATCTTATCTTCACACGTTTAAGCACACTGCAGCAGGTAGGGCAAGATTACCATCAGATCTTCAAAATAAACCAGCTCTGTGTCTCCCAGGGTTTAAAAAAAGGGTCACAAGTTCAGTGTGATATGCACCGTAGGCAAGGCTCAGTGTACAACACACAGGCACCACAGCATGCACCAGGGCCTTCTGGGACACGACTGTCTGTCTGTCTGTCTATACTATACACTATACAGCTGCAGGAGACGCAGCTTCCATCACAGGCTAAGCCTTTAGATCTTTTTCTCTCTGACTCTATCTCACTCTGCTCCTCTCTCTGTATGCCCTCCAAATCCCCTTGCATCTCTCCCTCAGTCTGTACCTCAGACCTCAGCTCAATTTCATTGTCTCTCTTATATTAAGAGAGATTGCACCGCAGGAAGGAGGGAATGACTAAGAGAGGGAGGCGGGGGAGGAAGAGAGGAGGAGAGCCGGTCCAACCTGAACGTCGTCCAGAGGGAGTGGTGTGAGTGTGCGCCCGCGTGTGAAGTGTAGGTGTGTGGGTGTGTGGGTGTGCGTACGTGTGTGCGTACGTGTGTGCGTACGTGCGCGATGGTCTTCAGGAGACATCAAGCCTGTCTTGATGGACTTCTTCCCCAGTGAGAGCTGTTTGGAACACTTTGCCTAGGGATGTGGCTGGCATATTAAACCCTTCTCTGCCCCCTCCCAGACTGCCCGCACAGAGACAGAAAGCAGAAACACACCGGCTAGTCTCATTACTCCGACGGTGGACCTAAATGACACAGACAGCAGAGAGAAAATAAGCAAGGGCTCTCTGTACACAAGCTCCGCCGACGCCTGGCATATTGTTTTCTGGGTTGAAAAGGAAATTGCTCTGATTTTGGATGAAAGGAAAACTAAAACCGGATTTTTCACCAAAGAATCTGAGCAGGTGTGGTAAAGCCACTGGGTCGTGTAAAATCAAATCCCACAACGTTGCTGCTCTTTGTTCATTCAGCCTGACACACAGGAGTTATGTGTTTTCAATTATCTTATTTGCTCATTAGATGAGGCATCCTAACCACTTGCATCTATGGCTTTAAAAGCCATTGATCTGCTAGTCATGTCGCAAGCAGAGAGGCAGAAATAAAGGGAGTAAGAGGACCTTGCTTCATCTTGGTTCATCCAGGGTACAACTTTAAGACCTTTAGACTTCAGTCTGGTGAAGTCATCCACACTCACGTTAACTCATCTAGACACAAATATGTCACATGTCTATCTAGACTGTCCGCCACACTGACGAAGATGCCAAAGACGACAGGCCGTGAATGACCAGGCGAGTAGTGTGGCCTTGCTTCTGAAGCAGTGCGGTTGACACAGGAATCGTCCCGCAGATCGCAGAATGCAACCCCTCCTAGTGGGAATGCTCTTCTGCAATTCGTCCTCTGAGTAGATTTTAACGAGCGCCTAGTGAACGTGTATATTATTCTGATCGCAGTCTGTGGATGCAGCTCTCCGCTCCTCTGTGATGTCTTGGTCCACCCTGCTCGGCTACGCCAGCTCAAATACTGGAGTGTTTACTCGGTTCGAAAACATACAGGCTGAGGAAATCCAGGGCAGTCTGCTCTCTGCCATGACTACAGTGCCCACTCTCTAGGGTTCTTTAAAACATACGTCCAGACACAACCTCACACAGAGCGGTAGGCACGCAAAGGCACATACAAACAGACATGGACGCACACACCCATCCACCCGCACACTCCCAAATAGGCTGGGAAATGTTCCACACAATGACCATCCAATTCCCTTGCTCAGTATTAACACAGAACCAAAGGGATATTTTATAACACGGCATTCCCAAAATAACACATTGCGTAACACTCTGTCTTGTTCTTTATTTCTCTCTGTCCTCTCTCTTTTATTGTCTCTCTCTCTCTCTGTCTCTTCGTCTCCCCCCCCCCTCGCTCTCTCTGGCGGGATGCAGTTTCCTGGCCTTTGAGGAAGTCCAAGGTTGGGGGTTCTTGCCGCTTGGCCACCTGGGAGGCCTTATCTCAAACCCAGTGTGCAGGCCGGCGTAGCCAGTGGAAAGGATGAAGGAAGGCACATTCACACCCCCAGACCAGGCCGCTGGGACAAGAGTCTGTTTATGAGACAGAGACTCTGGCTGACTATTTTTGCGATGTGGAAGGAGGGGCAGAGATACATAGACAGAGTGACACGGAGAGAGAGAAAGACTGGGGGAAAGAGAGGAAGAGAGAGAGCAGTAGAGACAACGTGTGTGTGTGTGTGGGGGGGGGGGGGTGGATGGGGTGACACTGAGCGACAGTAGAGAAGAACATGGGAGAGTTGGGCCTCTGTTGAGCTGTGCTGCTTGCGCATGACACTGAGAAGGTACTACTCACTGAGCATGCAGAACAAAAATCTCAGGATCTTAGAGCACAAACAGCAGAGGGCCTGCACACACACACAGGCACACAGACAACACACACACACACTCTTACACATATACACGGAACAAAAGTGTGCGCGCAGGCACACACACCGCTCTCATTCATTCAGCTTCTCGGCAGCATGGCCTTATATGACTGCGCTCCACCAGGTCTGAGGCCATCCCAGGAGCGTGCTGACGCAGGGGCCGGCTCCCACATCAAAGGGCCCGTCTGGAATCCGAGGGAGCAGCGACACGTGGAACCAACCAAGCGTGCATGCAGCCGGAGAGAACACACACTATCAACACTGATTAGCAGGGAGGAAGTCTCTCTGATTCACTCCAACAGATGTGAACGAGCTGCTGGCACAGACAGACTGATCACTGTCAGACAGACAGACCCACTCACCAGCTGCAGGAGGGGGGGGGGGGGGGAGAGAGAGATGATGAGAGAGAGGGATAGCGGGGGAAGAGAGAGGAATAGGTCATGAGGAGAGAGAGGGAGGGAGAAAGGGAGGAAGAGAGAGTGAAAAGAAGAAAGGAAGAGAGGGGAGAAATGTCTGATTAGGGACTCAGAAAGAGGACAAGCCAGCCAATATTTTCCTAACAAGGACGATATGGAAACAAAGATGATATGTAAACAGGCGTTGGGTGGCGTAACACCTGCTAGCAATCTATTAACACGCTGATACAGCAGAATGCCAAGTATGTAAGTCCTCTGAGTGTGTGTGTGTGTGTGTGTGTGTGTGTAGGTAGGGTAGGGTAGGGTAGGGAAGTTGGAGAGGTGAGGAGGGAGGAGAGGGAAAGAAATAAGAAGGAAACAACCATCTATTATCCCTGAAATGAATCTGCTTTGTTGGCATATCAGTCTTGAGGGGAGGGGAAGGGGGGGGGGTACTGTCAGTGTACTCCATTGAGAGAAGGAGGGGACGGGTGGGGAGAGGGAGAGAGAAGAGGAGAGAGAACGAGAGGAAGAGAGTGAGAGAACAAGAGAGAAAGAAAGAGGGAGAGAAAGAGAGAGAGGAGAGATAGATACAGACTGCAAGTTAAGTGGGGAAATTGAGAGAGAGAAAGCGAGGCATTATGCCTCAGGCCTTTACAAGACTGCTAACATTAGTTCTGGGTGATTTGGGTAATTACTTCAAGATCTGTAGGACGTGACATGCCACAGAAAATACCCCCGTCTGAAAATAATCCCAATTTTCTGGTCTTGCCATGATGTCAACCATGGATACAACTAGTTACCTTCACAACGACATCCAAAGGCCGAACATCACATATGTTTACATATGTTTTGTTGAAGGGCGTGGGACTGCAATACCACCTTAAATCTTTCAAGATTCGAGCTCAGGAGTTTTTGTGCGATCACTCTCAGCCTGAGTCATGTAGATAAAAACATATCTGCATCCCACTTCCTGCAAGTCCACACTTTCCCTTTCTAATACTCACTTATACATGAATAAATGGGGAGTTTTGTATTTTTGGAGACAAAATTGGATCCATCTTCTTCGCTGACAGTGATTGAGAACCAAGGCTGGTGCAGATAAAGTGCCCTGAAGCGTACAGAATCTCCTCAGATCTCGCCAGCCTTTTAACTGTCTTCCCCACGTATGTGGGCTCCATCAGATGGCAAAGGATAGACATTTGATTGACAGGTCAGGGGTGTCACAGACACAGGGCCAGTCAGAAACACCCAGCACTTTAGGGATGTGATTGCAGCAATACAGGGAAGGCCATTCAGCTTCTCCTCTGTAGAAACATCACGTCTCTCTGCGTATCTCTCTGCTTATCTCTCTTCACACCGATAAAGAAATCAAAGCCACCGGTCGAGGTTGCCCTTGTCACATCCCCTCTCTCTACTTTTCTTCTCTCTGCCTCTTGAAATCTGTCTCTCTATTCACTTCTGTTCTCTCTCTCCTATCCTCCCCCCCATCCCATCCCTCTCTCCAGTTCAGACTCTTTCTTCCCCACCTCTATCCCACCACTCTTGCGCCGATCCTCAGATCCACTCCATTTCCTGTTTGGTTTCTTTACTAGCTCTGCTTGATTCAAACATTGGCATCTGTAATCTCATTAGCCCTTCATTCAGGGTCAGACTAAGTGGATGATTTGGCCTCCTTCTCTCATTAATCATGACGTTGTGTTCGGGGGCATTCCTGCCCTACACATTCGATATGCCGCGGCCCCATTATCTGCTATTAAGGAGGCGGGCGGGGAACACACAGGTTTGACTCCGTTTCCCAGACTTCTTTCCACTCCCAGACTCACGCAAGGAGGAAGTAATCATGCAGCTAGCATCGTCTGAACATCGTCAGTGCGAGACAACATGACCAGTGGCAGCCCACCCAAAAGGGTTTTTTTCTCTCTTTGTGTTTTTTTTCCCAATGTAGCTTGAATACGACTTGTCCACGCCACAAACAAAAGCAACAAGCAGGGCCACACAGGGTCCTCAGGGCCCCAGAGCATGAACACAGTATCACCCACTGTCTCCTGGAGATAAGCAGGCCTGTCATGAACTGATAAGCGCTCCCACTACACATCCTGGGCAGGGCACCACAGCTCCAGAATAACCTCCGCACACCAAACCAGTATTTGGTTTCTTTCTTTTTTTGTTGTTTTTGAGGGGGTAGGGGTGTGGTTCCTCTTTAAATCTGTCTAGGTTCTGTGCTGTGGGGGTCTGTTCTGTGAAGGTTTGTGCTGTGAAGTGTGTGTGCTGGACAGAGTGTGTGCTGGGCTGGGGGTGTGCTGGGCTGGGGGTGTGCTGGGCAGGGCATCACAGGTGTGGATGGGACTCTTGGACCACCCCACCCCCCACCCACCCCCACCCCCCACTGGCACCACAGGCTGTCTCCTGTTACCCCCCAGGAGGAAGACCAGGGACAGGCGCTGAGGAGTTTAATTGCCTTCCCCCCTCCCGGCTCTTCGTGAATGGTCTGGCTCTCATCAATATTCATGACTAATAAACCTATGTGACTTTCCCCCCCCTCACACACACACACACAGACACACAGACACACACACACACACACACACACACACACAACTGTGCAACTAGGCCCCCCACTAGACAGACTCACCAGAATGCCCACACATGGGGTAATGGATATGTGCATGTGGGAATGCCGACAGACTTGGCTAAGACCTGGAAAGTGATATAGTACTATTAATCATCATCTATCCATTCAGACTCTTTCAATCAAAGCAATGTACAGTTCGACCGAGGAGCAGCACCCATCTCATGTTACAATGTACGGTCTACAAAACACGCACTGTAAGCTGTATGAGAAGCATTGTAGATGCACAGGGAATTATAGGACTGTAATGTTAACTTTAATATGCTTACGAAAGCACTAGCCCACATTGTGCAGGAAAGCACTCAAGAACACAAACACAGAAATGCTAGAATGCTGTGTTTGGCCTACGAGGTAACTGTGAGACTGGCACAGCAGGTGCAGGGGAGAGCTGTCCTCTGAATACTTTTGTCTTCCGTTTGAAAACGTTGAACAGTGCAGGTCTGCAGAGGGATCCTAAAGTAATTACACTTCAACAGCAATATCCCAGTTCCCACCACACGATATGACATCCTAACAAACCAAATTCAATATCAATTTAAGCCAATACTACACGCACAGCACACACGCAAACGCATTGACTCGCATGCACACACATGCTGTCATGCATACTATACACACACACACACACATACACACATGCACAAGCACACACACGACTTATGTAACATACAACTCCTGTGTCAATCCATGGATTAAGGTCTCTGAACAATCATGGATCAAAAAGATATAGGTTAGAACACTGGGGATGAACAAGTCATAACGCAGCTCCAAACTGCCAAACGCAAACATCGAAACAAATGATGTTTCCTGCTGGACGCAAGGCCATGAGACACCCAACTGTCTAAAAGACACTGTTCTCTCATGAAACACCAGTTCAAAACACACACAAACTCGTTGCATTGTGTTTGACGCATCCATCTTCACTTACCAACGCCGACTTCACTGCCGTATAATAATAGATATTTCTAGTTACATTTAGATCTCCGTAAGTGTGCTCCAGTGCATTCTCAGTCAGTCTCCGGAACGTTCCGGAACGTTCTCTACACTGTGACCCCCCCCCCCCCCCCCTTACCTGTTTAGCTGACAGGTCCACTTTGGAGGGGATGCTGGGACTGGCGGCAGGGGTCACGGGGGCACTGTGTGTGCCTCTGGTGATCCGAGCCCGTAGAGACGCCAGCCACTTCATGATGACGCCTGGCAGGGAGCGGGGTGGAGGTCAAGTCCCGGAAAAGGAGTCCGAAATGGGAGCGAGGAAGTGGAATAAGTGCCCTTGGTGGAAGCTGTGGCCTGGAAGTATGGAGCGCTCTGGTAGATGTGCAGCTCAGATGGAGATGAGGGCTGCTTTTTGTTGAGGCAGGGTAGGCAGTGATGCTTAAAGACTATCACACTACAGAACCCGGGGCGTGACTAGCTCTGCTCACCCACTCACTTTCAATGTTCACTGATCCCCCCTTGTACACACACACACACACACTCTCTCTCTTACAAACACACTTGCCCCCCCCTCCCTCTGCCACCAGTCACAGTCCCAGTGACACACAATCCGCTCTCGCTCTCTATCCCACTGACGCCATCTGTCACTTTCCCTTACCCCTCCATCCCTCCATCCCCCTCCCCTCCCCTCCTCTCCTCCAACACCAACCCCCCCAAGCCCCGAGGATATTAAGGAGAGCAGAGATAGATGGCAGGCATTAGTGGAGGTTGGCGTTTGCCATACACAGTCTGAGGTCCAGTCAGGATGAGAAGGAGGCTAAGCCAAGCAAGTGGGTGCAGGAGGGGGGTGGGGAGAGAGGGACAGGGGGGTTACGTCTGGGGCATATGGAGCAAGAACTAATGCCCCTGACTAAATGGCTGGACAACAACCCCCTCACCCAGAGGTCACCAGCAACCAGCAGCAACCATCACACAACCCAAATACAACCATCTGGTTAGCCATTGAGACAGACATGGCTTAAGCCTTAGTGTATATTTCTGCCAGTCAAAAAGGGCTTTGCAGTGATCAGTGCCACTACTGTATATACAGTACAGTGCTGTGGGCTGTACTGTCATGTGGGCTATTCAGTGCTGTGGGCTGGGCATGGTTGTAGGCTATGTAAGGCTGTGGACTGTGCAGTGTGGATTCTGAAAAGCAGCTATTTGTTCCGTGTAGATCTTGGTATTTATTATAAGTCACCTTGCAAGGTTCTCCTGGGTATAGGGTTACTCAGCTGCACACTTGCAGGGAGGGGAAGAGGCACGGCAATACACACACACACACACACACACACACACATCACTGGTCCCTGCAGTTGGAGGCTCAGTATCAATTAAATTCTGTCACAGAGCATCTCATCATGACCTCGTAGGCCCCACATGGCTGCATAGAGAGAGAGAGCGAGAGAGAGAGAGAGAGAGAGAGAGAGAGAGAAAGCAATAGAGGTGGAAACTGAAACTGTAGAGAGGCAGAGAAATAGAGGAAGAGAGGGGGGGGGGAGAGCGGCAGAGGGACACAGACAAAGAGAGAGAGATGGACAGAGAAAAGAAAAGAGACAGGGAGAGAGAGATGTGCCCTGCCCCCTGTGCAGTCTGTCGCAGCATGATGAGACAGACCACTAGGAGCAGGAAGTGGATTCTTTTTAACAAGGCATCTTAGCTCTGATGCCGCTGAAGATATGGCCAGCGTGTCAATGGCACGTAGCACATCAGTCGCTGAACCAGAAAGACAACGTCAAAAAGAACAACATCCTTCTTTGAACAGAGAAACCAATATCCTCTGAAGTGTACTGGGGTTATGGCCGTGTTACACCCAAGTCACTGAAGGACAAGCTTTTTCCCAAATGGCAAGACCCTGCTCTCCTTCAGCTACACCAACCGTGATCAGAATCCCATGTTGAAAACGGCTAGGTAGTGGGTAACATTTCGAAACACTGTCAACGAAATTGCTATCTCCATAACAACCCTGTTCAGGCAACGTGTTGTAGACAGAACCCTGGTTGCAGACAGCTTAGATCTGCCAGACTACACACACAGACACACACACACACACACACACACACAGACACACACACACAGACACACACACACACAGACACACACACACACACACAGACACACACACACACAGTTCTACTTGTTTAATACCCTATTGGAAAACAGTAGACCATCTGTGATGGAGTGGCTTCCATACTGATTGTCTGTGTGGTGCTAGTGAAGATATGGCCCCTGCCTTGCTCTTAATTCCTGTCTAAATCCCTGTCACAGTGTGCTGCCACATATGGCTCCGCATATTCCTGCTGAGTTGAGGAGCAGAGTGGCAACGGGTCCTGTCTGTCTGCTGCGACGGCGAAACATCGTCTACAGAGATGGGATTGATATGTTGTGGTGGATGTTAGAATGAAATGTGACATGGGCTGGTGGCTTGCTCGGCAAAGGAAAGACTGGTGAGTCAGTCACAGTATGCTAGTGTGCATGTGTGTGTAGGTAATGTGTTTCACCTGTTTAAGTTAGTGTGTTTTGCCCAATGGCTGTATTGTGTGTGTGTGTGTGTGTGTGTGCATATGTTTCACCTGCATTAGCATTGTTAGCGAGTTTCCCTCGGTGCGTGTGTCTGTGTGTTTAAGAGCTAGGAGCTTTGCCTTGGGGAGACATCACCCCAGAAGAGATTCGTATCTAATCTCCCACCGCGAGAAACATTTCGAGATCCAAACCAATCTTGCAAAACATGTCAAAAAGCGAGAGTGCTTGTCTTCCGTAATAGGTTCAGCTTTATGCTGTGACTTTTAATGAAAGCATTCTGTGGGTGCAACTGGTTTAATATCACACTCATGAGGATGCAATTAAACTTAATAAGAAGCTAAAACCAGCTATGGCGTGGCTTAAACAGCCAAGGGGCATGAAAAAATTACAATGAATGGCAAAATGAAAGATTATAGTCTGTGTTTGTTTTTTTCATCGAATTGAACGTAATGAACTTGGTAGAAAAAGAGCAGATGCAGACAGCTGAACAGATCACTTAGCCCTGCATGGAATCTCACACAAGATCAATATGGTGCTTTGGTTGTTTTCAAAATGATATCAAGCATATTGAAACGCAAAACAAATAAACATGAGTCACGTCAATGTACGACAGATAGCAGATCTCTGAAACCTTCGGAGCACACCTGTTCAAGAATACAAGCAGCGTCTCCATCAACACGAAGATTTGAATTGCAGTGCCAAGGTTTAGTTTGACAAGGAAACTACCATGAGATTTACAGTTAGAGAGAGAAAGGAGAAGGGAGGGGGGACAGAGAGTGAGAGGGAGGGAGGGACGGAGAAAGAAAGAATCGGGAGAAATAAGAGAGGGAAATGGAGGGAGAGAGGGAGAGAGTGGTAGATGAAGGAGAGAGAGTGGTGTATGAAGGAGAGAGAGAGAGTGGTGGATGAAGGAGAGAGAGAGGGAGAGAGTGGTAGATGAAGGAGAGAGAGTGGTATATGAAGGAGAGAGAGAGAGTGGTGGATGATGGAGAGGGAGAGTGAGAGAGAGAGAGGTAGATGAAGGAGAGGGAGAGAAAGAGAGTTGAGGATGAAGAAGAGAGAGAAAGAGAAAGAGTGGTGGATGAAGGATAGAGAGAGAAAGAGTGGTGGATGAAGGATAGAGAAAGAGAAAGAGTGGTAGATGAAGGATAGAGAGAGAGTGGTGGATGAAGGAGAGAAACCTCAGGGAGGAGGGCCTACAGCATGCACGGTTCTGCTTTGTACCAATCTCACAAAGTACCAGGCTCAAGATGTTCTCCTCAGAATGCCAGCCCCCCCCTCCGAGGCCAGAAAGCCCAGGGGGGTCCGGACTGGTTCTGCTTGCAGGCTTTTCAACACTCACTCTAAGTCGAACGCCCTGCGGAGACAGGCGCTTTCATCCCGCTCCAAGCGGCCGGGGAGAAAATGAAGAGACCATAAACGTCTTCTCATGAGAGAGGCTTTAAAATAAAATCACTCTCCGCAGAGGTTTGTAATCCAGGCGGGGAAACAGACCACCACATGGATAAACCCAACATTTCTCCACAAGTGAATAGATTCTTCACCTTTCCAAAACACATAGTAGGTTGGACAAGATGTTAGCTGGTTAGTTAACCCTGACCACCAAAATGTACATCACTTTACAAATAAAAACAACTCAATGAATAAACTGTTGTTTGATTGAGGAATTTTATGGTATTTTCCTATAGTATTCATTCTGCGGTAATACCTAAGTGCACCTACAGTCCCCTACTAAAAGTTTGAAATATAAATGTGTTTTATGGGACGCAGGATGAGACAGGTTTAGAAACATTAGCGATCAAACACCAGCTTCCCTGTTCATTACAAGTGAGGGCTGCTTTTTAAAGCTTACTACCAAGGGAGACAGACACAACTTTTCTCCCCTGAGACAAGGCACAAACAGTCAACGTGTGCAACTTGGGCAGCTGTAAAATGGTCAGTTGTCGTAACAGTTGGCCTTCTGGAAGTTTCTGAAGATGTAAGAGGAGGGTGTCATCATAGGGTGTCATCTTCCTGTTTGAAGGTGGGGGACATTTATCACTGCTGCACCTCAACCCCCCTCTATAGCCCTCCGCCTCCTTCAACACAAGACATTTTGCAGAGCCCATTATCGCTAGCACAGTGGGTAGAGGCTATCATAAATCAAGCTAAGAAAGACGCCTTGAGTAAAATGTCACCAGGCGCGTCCTCACACGCGCCCGGACATGTAACATTAAGCACGCCTATCGTTTAATTCCTGCTCCAACTTTGTGATGTATGATCCTGTACTTGCAGAGTAGCAGGATGCTAGTACACAGCCTCAGCCAACACATGACTGGGTGACTGAACAGTAAAAGTACAGCAGGCGAGGGGAGACCTTTGATACTGTACACAGTGAAAACACTAATGCTGCAAATGAACGAACAGAATGGGACAATAAAGAGTGACCTAGATAAGGCTATTTCTTTGAGGGGGTTAAAGGAGAGCTTTGGTGTTGCTTCAGTAGAAAACAGTTTGGCTGGAGTCCCGACATTTTTTATCCTCTGCCAACAGATCTGGGAGGTCAATCGGAGACGCCTGAGTGTTCTGATGACGGCTTTTGGACCGGGCGCACATGTAAACAATTATCCAGCAAAACACACATGACAGAGAGAAATCAGAGAAGATTAACAGGAACTGAAGATCCAGTGTTCGCATTAATTGACCCTCCCTGGCACCCTCCTCCTTCCCTCTAAGCACACACACACACAACACACATACATTCACAAGTCTTTTAAGTAGGCCGAGACCCCCTTCAACTTTCCAGCCCAGAGGTTCTGGAAGGATCCGCCAAGCACCATGGCTCAGAGACCTCCAACAAAAACAATGAGGAGCAAAACAACGGCCGTTCCTTCGCAGAGGGATTGAATCAATCAAATAGCCTGGCTCAATCTACCAGTTGAAAATGTCACGGACTAAACATTGGCCCCGTCAGAACTCGACTTAGAGGATGTAACATGGCAGTCCGGACGGAAAGTCCCCAATGAATCGCGAAGATGAATCCCGCCGCCGACCTTTCACCCCGGCCTTGATGAGAGGAATCGTTAAGGAGGAGTTGACAGGCGCGGCTTCGAGACAAACCTGAACCTTAGATTGTGTGTACTAAACCCTTGATGGGTCTGAAAGCAGATGTTCCCCCCCCAAAAAAATCATCTCTACAGCATGTTGTAGGACCCGCTCTGTTCATATCAAGCCCATTTGGTCAGGGAGTTGGAAAGTTTCTGACCGAAATAAAAAGCGTAATGAACAAGGCCTTTTCACATGTGTAGAAAGCGTCGGTCGTAGATATAAATAGTTGTGGCTTGGCAGCTGGGGGGCCAGCCTGTGATGCTCTGCCCAGCGATGGAAGGGGGGGGGTGTCATGGCAAGCCGCACATACGCTCGCTTCTACACTCAACCACACACACACACACACACATGTTCAGACACACGTACAAAAGCAAAGCACACTGGCGCAAAACACACGTACGTTTCCAGGCAACTTTCCCTGTGGAAACAAAACTTGAAAGGCTGCCAACGTAAGAGTCGTACAAATACACATTGTAGCATTGTACTTGTGCCAATGACCCTGCCGCTGCCAAACGCTCCTCAAATATTCAATCAAAGTTTTAACAGTAAATCTGAGTGAACGCGTCGGCCCCAGCTTGTCAAACACAGGTTATCATCCATCATCTTTTCATATGTATTGTGACAACTGGTGTGGCACTAAGGCACATGCTTGATTTCAGCCCATCGTAAAACACAACCTCAACTGGAACTAGACAGATCAGGAGTCAACGGAAAACGTCCTGATATTCATGGGCAGGGAGGAGGACTGTAGGGACGAAAGGAGAGCGTTAGAGAGACAGTGAGAGAGTCAGAGAGAGAGAAAAAGGTTTCTCTCCACAGCAGTCGTCTGACCCATGCAGGCCCCTCTCTTTCCACACTCGACTGCTCTCTGAGCCAGGGAACAACACCGGGAAGATAAGCCACATGGTTGTGACACACATTACGATGAGATTAATCATTGCTCTCTGACAATTCAATTAAATCAGCGGGCCATCTCGCCCACCTCTCCTCCAGCCTCCTCTTTGTTCTCCTTGGCAGGTGCTCTGGACAGAGAGGTGACTGACAGCTACATGTTTTTCAAGGTTTGTTCAAAGGCTTTTTCCACAATACACACACATGCGCGTGCACACACACACATAAAAACACAAGCACACAGACATAAACAGATACACATAAAAAATATACGCACACATACACAAAGCCCACACACACGCGCGCCTGGTTTGCGCTCCCTCCCTCTGGTGTGGGTTCTGGTGTGTTCCCATGGGTAGCGCAGACGCCCACAAAGAGAACGAGTTTTAAAGTGGAGCTGGTGAGAGGTGACACAAACAAGAACAGGGTCACGTCCCTGTGCCCGAAACCACATCATCCTCTTTTAGCCCTCTGCTTGATCTGCTGGCCCAGAGTAGAAACAGGACTTCCCGGAGCGAGGACAACAGAACACAGAGGCCCACAAACGTCCCCACACAGAGAAGACCCAAGAAGGAGCAGCAGGGAGCCAATTCCTTTCAACCTCTCCTGACCTGGCACACACACACACATCCTCACGATTGACCGGCAGTTGACTTGAAATAAGATAAAATAAGAACACAAATCGTATCAGTCCGCATCAGGTCAAGTCAAGGCGAAAATTTAATCAAGTCAATGTCTGGATTCGATTTGTGTATTGCATTACTGACGAGCAGGATGGTGTGTGTGCGTGTGTGTGTGCGTGTACGTGTGTACGTGTATGTGTGTGTGTGTAGGGGGGTTCTTGGTGCTCCAACTCCAAGAAGAGTCCCCCCCCCAGTAAAGAACAAAAGCTTCACCGTTGTCCTAATGACAAGGGAGAGCTAGATTTCTCCAACGTTTCTGCAACGTTTTCGCAGACAGGCAGCTGCCAGCGAGTAAGCAGGAACACAAGTGGAGGGCGAGTTGAGCATCTGTTGTGGTTTGGACATGAGCGGCAAGGCAACCTCAAAGAAAACGACAACCTTTTATAGAAACAATAAAATCGACCGCACTAAGCATCGGGTTAAAAAGCACACACTTGAACACTGGGGTAAACAACATGTGCTCGCTGGCGGGAACGGATCGAACCAACGCCGCAGATCTGTTTTAAATGACAGGACATGGCAGTGACTGATCCTGACAGAATATTCCTCCTAGATACTTCCGGAAGATAATCAGATGAGCTATACCAGGGTTCCTACATCGTACGAGGACAGGGAATGGGAGTTTGTCTCGACTCCCGAGGGTTCGGAGACAATGTGTCGTCCAGATGTTAATGCCGAGATTCAACTCCTCAACACGCACTCGACCGAACGGGAGCGACTGTGCCCCGCCGTCTGTGGGTTCTGCATCATCTGAACGGGATCGTTTGTTGCTGATGACAGAGATACCATTAAAGCACCATTTGCTCCAACCCCAGGGTCACGCAGGGAAGACGACAGGGCTATCCATTACCTACACATAAAGCCAGCCACCGGAGGATGCATTATTAATTCTAAGCATCCGTTATTATGTTCCCTTGTCCCCTCTCTATCAGTCTCAACAGTGCTTTACTATGTTATTGGCTACTGATTGGTGTTCCAAAGAGTTACAACACATTGTAAAAACAAAACTACTTGCAGTGAATCAGAGAAAAAAAAGCACACACACACAGAGCATTCTCAGAGAAATGATAGCAGTGGATCTTCTTGGGAAAATGAAATGAACACATACTCACAAATACACATAGCATCCCTCAAAATGAAATTGCCACCAGAACATGTGTAAGAGTTTTTGGCCTGGCAGCGTAACAGGATAAGTCAGCAGATGGATGAAAGCTCAGCTGACACCCACAGCTCCCAGCCTCCACGGCACGCTGCATTAGGGAACAACAGGCCAGCAGCAATCCCATTCCTGGCTCAGACTTCCAACCTCACATCCCTCTTCCCTCCTTTAAGGGGATAACACAGTCCAATCCCCTCCCGCAACGCACCATAGCGCTCAGCTACGCCATCCTAGGATATGCTACACTGGGCTACGCTATATTCACATTGGCTGTGGTTATGAACAGTACTGACCAGGCTATGACATGTTTGGGTACGCTAAGCTAAGCTAAGCTAGGCTGTTCTATGCTGAACGTCTTAGCATTAGAGGAGAAGAAAGGTGTATTGGTGTTACAGCAGTACGCACCAGGAAACACACACATGCAGGAAGTGTCTGCTAAGGAAAGTCTTGCTCTGCATTTATCCCATCCTGCTGGCCTTAATCCAGCGACTGCCAAAAGTAATAGTCAGCCATATCAACATTGACTGGGGGCCAAGTACTCACCGGTGAACAGTGACCTGTTCTGCAGGAGTTTCATTTGCGGAGGAAGCCCATGTGAGCCCAGGGTAAACATGCACACTGCCCACAGATAGACCCAGGAGACCAAACAGCGCCCCATGCAGGAATCACAACCCAGAACCCACTTCTTTCTGTGAGACCACGTGTGTCCGTACTGTCCAGGTGTTGCAGGGTTGCAGGTGCTGGGCTCTGCAAGCTGTGTGGCCGTCCTGAAGGGCCAGGCCACTGAGACAGATGACAGACTGTCTGCTGCGTCGGCTACAATGGGGAGCATTCACTCCGATTCTTCACAGATGTTTCGAGCCTGTCTTGAACACAGCATCCTTCCGTCTGTGTGCCAAGTCTGTCTGTCTATAGCTCTCTGTTACTCTCTTCCTCCCTCCACAGTTCCGGTGTATTGAATGAAAAATCCTTTCGTCTGTCTATGTCTCGGTTTGTGAGCGTGTGTGTGGGTGGATGAACTGTAAGCGGGCGCGTGTTCGTCGCCCGTGCGGATGCACGCGCCCGCGTGCACCTTCGCGTTCATCTTTTCACAGCCCTGTGAATGGGATTCACATGACATGGAGACGGTGGGGTGAGGTAATAAACAGGCTGAAATGGAAACAGAGAGAGAGGAACAGAGAAGCGGACATCTTTATGGATGCCCAGGGTTCACCGCTTCCTGAGGTCTCCCTCGGCAACATGTGGGAGACAGAACCCTCTTCTCCATCTCCCTCTCAGAGTCACAAGAGCTGGCTGTTGAACAACACGTCCTGGGAGAGGAGACCGCTGTCTGGCCGTGTGGCTTGTCACAGACCAAGTGGCGATGGAGGATTGAGTCACCTTGGTTGCTGGTGTCATCTCGTCTAAACGATACAAAGTCCGTGTTTTATCCAGGGAACAGAGTTTGTCATGACACTTCAGTCTGTCAAAGAGCCCTGACCCAGATACACCGTATCCTGCAGCTATGAGTGTGTGTTTTTGCATGCGTATGTGTGAGTGTCTGCGGGTCGCACACGTATTTTGTATGTGTGTGGTGTGTTTGGATTTCTGTATGTGTGTGGTGTGTTTGAATTTCTGTATGTGTGTGTGTGCGTGCGTACGCACATGTAAATCAGTGCACAGCACTCTGGGTGATTATCATCACCCGAGCAGGGATGCAATCATTTCTTCCCCATGGTGATGGCAATAATAACAGCTCTATCATCTACTAATTCTCCTTCATCTAGATGACAAAGTTGATGCGTCCCCATTTTTCCTAGATGGCCTGAGTGTGTCAGCGATTGGGAACAGCGGGGGTCTCCAACTCCACCCATTAGCTGAAGCCTTTTCACACAGCAGCTGTTGACAGGCATCCATTCAGACGACGACGAGGAGCGATCCGTGCATACTCTGTCATGCTACGGACAGCTAAAACCAGAGACCGGTTTCAGAACCTTTACTCCCATGCAAACGGCTGAACGGTGCTCTGTTGAAATTGGCGTTGGAAATATGGACCGTACGACAACACACGGCAGAAACAAAAGCAGCAGAGAGGTGAAATCTCCCAGCTCCTCTCCAGCCTCGTCTCATAATCGAGGCATTGAGCTGCAGACTGTGCCTGCTTTGTTTCCCCCCTCCCTCCCATCACTAATGACCCCAAGCCTCTGCACCACCGGACGATGAATAATTCAATCATTTAATAACTGCCACAGTACCTGCTGGGCCCTGGGCTAATAGGAATTCTTCTGCTCGGTCATTATTTCCTAGAAGTTAAGAAAAGTTCACACAAGAACTTCTCTCCTGTTCCTTTATTTATGGAGACCACCTGAGTTGGGAGAGCGGAGGGCGTACGAGGGGCCAAGACCACCGTCTGGAAGGGTTGGGGTGACGTTTCCTCTACCCAACCACAGACATGTGTGTATCCCAACTGAAATGGGAGGAATATGCGCCTGCCTCCTGACTGAGCTGGGCTCATTCATCACTCCCCAGTGGGGTGGAACCCTGTTTGCCCTCTCTCTCCTTCGCTTTCATTCTCTCTCTTCTTTGCTCCTTTTCTCTCTCCTTCTCTTATTCTCTCTCTACCTCTACCTCTACCTCTCTCTCTCTCTCTCTCTCTCATGTGTTCTGTTAGCGTGCTTCTATGTCTTCCTGAGGTTGTCAGAGTGGGTGTTCCTGCATCGAGGCAGATGAGCCAACGTGGACGCTCGCTTCCTTCAAAGTTCATGTTTACTGGAGGGGGCTACGGGCTCTCTGACTGGGTTGAGCAACTCCAGGGTTTTTGTTTTTTTCCAAAAGGGCCATCTGGATCCATCCAGCATCAAAACAAACACAAGCACGGACACACACACACACCCAAACACACACACACATACACCCAAAACAAACAGGCACAAAAACACACGTACACAACAACCAAAAAAGACCATCCGGAAGCGTGACTGAGTGGAGTCTCACTTGGCTGCTGGTCTCTCTCCTCCACACCTGCGGGAACCCCTGGTTGCCAAGCACGGCTCTGCTCGTGTGGTCAGCTTCCTGCTCTTTCTGCACCCTGCATGCTGGGCCCTGAGGGCCGGAGAGAGGGGCTTGTTGTTCCTGCTCTCCCTGTCACTGCCTGCTCTGAGTTCATGCTCTGTTTGGACTTGGTTTGTTCCGGTCTTAATAAAGAACTTCCATGAAAACATCAACAACGGTCTCCAGAATAGCCCTATTAGACCAACTATTTTTTAACTGCTGATGCAACCGCGATGGTGGAGCAGGTCACACAGGAAACACGTGCAGTGTTCTTTTCCATCAAAAGACCACAATATGTGAAAAGCAGTGCGTTGGTTTAACTGCAGCGTGTAGTTTGGTTTTAGATGACGAACAAGATGTCTTCCTTACAAACTGTGTGCCGGGTGTGTCAAAACATAGTTTGCAGTCAGAACACAGGTAAGATAACTCCTTCGTCAAGGTAATCAGTCCTGTGTGTTTGTCTGAGCGAGGTATAAGCTGCAGCATGCTTTACCATGACAGCCATCACTTAGCCCTCAGCTGCAAACACATCCCCACAGCGCAATTAAGCATTTAAAGAATTGAAGGCAGTTAAGAGATCAGCCACCAAAGTGAATCAGAGATTAGTCAAACAGTCATAGGAGGGCTGTGTGTACTTGCGTGCGTGCGTGTGTGTGTGCGTGCGTGTGTGTTGTGTGTAGGGGGGCGGGGGGGGGGGGGGGGGGGGTGCGACACCATACCATTCAACCATCAATCCATTATTTTTATCTCTTAAAGTCAAAACAGACTCAGTAATCTGAGTCAGAAAGCCCAAAGCCACTGGAATCCAGCGGAAGTGGATGGAGTGGTTTTTAAGCCATATCCTCATGACTCCTTCTCGACTGTACAATTTGGAGTGTGTTCACTTTGCAATACCCTGCATCTCACATGCTTGTGGACGATGAGCTGAGAGCGCATCCGTGTCAAAGGAGGACGCCGAGACTCCTGCTGATGTCATTTCCCCTGTTGATACCGTATGCGAGTCCCGTTTCACCTCGCTCCGGTAATTATGGGGTGATGTCACTTGCATCGATCGGTAAGGAGACAGTCGTGACGATTCCTCTCTACCGTGTTTTCAGATGATCGATCTGAGGTCATGGGATCAGGCGCTGGACTCATCCTAAAGATAATCACAATTAAACTCAAGTTTCATCTTGAAACGTGCAGACTAAACAAATAAAAGCATGCATGAATCTACACGCACTGTGGCGGTCGGGTGGCATGCGATGAGTAAGCTGCAAACGGTATTTGTTTACACTGTCAACACAAGCCGCCATGTTGGAACACCTGCTCAGGGCACTCAATCAGACAAAGCCCAGAGAATCAATTTGCCCGTTTCCACTGGCGACTTAGTCTTTGACCTTGTTTTCCAGGACACAGAGTGTTAAATTTCACCCTGCCAGTGCCACCAAAAACATACTTAACCTCAGCCTGCAGTAAGATGGTTCAATGGCTATGCGCTGTGTGTGTGTGTGTGTCAGTATCTGCGAGTGTGTGTGTGTGTGTCTGGAGAGGTCTGGGAGTCACACAATGTAACTGACTCCTGGCCTCCAGGCCCCCGTGTCAGACAGAGGAGATGAGACAAGAGCTGATAGGATGCCCTCCCAGGCTCAGCCTTTCATCCAGCACACAGCTCAGACACAATAAACACCAGAACAGAGACACAAGGAAAGATCCAGCAGTGGAACAGGCAAATCTAAGGGAAATTAGAAATATCACATTCCAATACAGATATAGTCTTATAGACACACACATTCCCGCTCTGCTGTTTAAAGTTCACAAGCTAGTTGTTGCTTCAGTACAAGCCTGGGGTGAGCAACAGATGCTGCATGGTACCTGAGTATTAATGGCTGCTCTGGCTAACACAACCTCATTAATATCCACACACACATACTGTAACCACTCACATTTACTGTATACAGACGTGCGCACACACACACACACACACACACACATACACGAATAGCCAGACATACGCAAACATAACCACACAACAGACATACACTCACAAACAGACACACACTACACACACTCAAACCGACAAAGACCACATACACACACACACACACATCCAGACACTCCACACACTATCTACACACACGGCAGGGTGATGTCAGGGGACCACATGCCTGTTCATTCATACTAAGAGCTTTGAGTATTACCAGCACCTCAGCAGTGAGAGAGAGAGCAATCATAGGCCGAGTCACGCTACAAAGCAGAGTGATGAGTGATGCTCAGCCCTTACAAATGTGGTTTGAATCAGAGTTGAGGGCACCCTGGCTGTGTTATCACACAGCTATGAAGCACCCCTGACTTTTATATCCCTGCTCTTCTGGAGAAACGTGTCCAGTAAAACAAGCCTTAGCATCAGCCCAGCCTGGTTGAACTGGCTGGTCTCATTCACAAAAATGGGACCTCTGAAGTTCTCTGTCGAAATGAAGACATCTAAGCGCGGAGCCAAAACCACATCAGCAATCACACAGGCCAATCTTCTCGGAATACATCTCTGGAGGAGCCGTCCGCGGGACTCACTGGCAGATATGTGTGTTTCAGGAGGAACCCCAACAGAGCCGGACAAGCCGACGCTGGGAACAACACGGACCCACTTCCTGTTCGTAGAAAACCTCCATTGTGACTCTGGGAGCTGCTTGCCCTCTGCTGCAATCAAGAACAGGCCTGAAAGCTTCACATCACCGTGCCAGACAGCTAAATTACAAGCTGGCCAGGGTTTGGGGTTTGCAAGGACAGCGAGCAGGAGAAGCTGGCCTCTAAATCCTACACACAACAGAGCAGTATCCTGCCTGGCCATGCAGTCAGAGAAAGTTGGTCTCAATTCTGTATTACTCAGAAAAGTTACCAGTAAAGTACAGTCATTCAACCCACTCAAGACCCTTTCTGTGTCACGACATACAATTGTGTTTCCATGCCTGACTCATGTTTCCTGTGTGAGCATCTGTCTGCGTCGACAGAGCTTCTCTCGCATCATCTGAGCTGGAATCCACAGCTCTCACTTGCAGATGACTGCTACTCACTGGTAGAACACTTGACTGCAGATAAAGAGATGTCAAGTCCCTCCTGTACAAGATATTGGATGAAAGAGTCTGCTAAGTGAATACATTATAACATTCTTTTTTTACAACCTCCATACATCAGGTTTGTTGCCCCAGTGAATGACCATGCAGCCCTGTATTCCACAGCCCAGCCCGGTGGAATCAGGAGGGAGACTGGACACTGGCAGTAGTCAGTGTAACCCTGTAACCCCTGTGGTATGGCCTGACCTCCAGCCAAACCACAGTCCACTATCTACACCCCCCTCTTGTGGCCACAAGACGCAGGTCGAGCAGCAGAAGTGGGGCAGGACAGTCACACAGGAGGGCAAACAGGGCGCCGTGAACACCCACCAGGTTACATGGCAACATGAGTGGATTGCCTGGCTCGGGGGCTGGGTCAGGTTGGGTGAGGGTGCTACATGGGGGAAATCAAAGTCCTGGAATGCTGCCAGCGATTGCTCAGCCAGGGGAGGGGAGAAGGAAGCAAGAGGAGGAAAGGAGGGGAGAGGAATGGCAGTGAAGGGACGTGTCCGAGCAAGGCTGAGGAAGAAAGGAGCGGAGAGAGGGAGGGCCGGGGTCTGAAAGGCTGCTCTTCCTCACTCAACATCAGGCATTTTCTGAAGCACTACCCAAGAGGCTGCTCCCCAGCACTGCAACCCAGCAGCAACATTTCATTCACCACCACTACGGAAGCATTTCAGGGCATTAGTCAACATCAGAATAGGAATAATCCAGGATAATCCAGATTAAAATACAGCGACACCACCTGATAGTATAAAACACTGTAAAAGTTAGAATACCACCCTCACCATTTATCTGGATTGGAAGGACCATGGATATCTTGGCACCAATATAAAAGAGATTACACTCTCTGAAGGGATTTGTGACTTTTCACTGAGGATCAGTGCTTCTTAAACAGTTTACGTTCAGTGAAGCATGAAAGTGTAATGGCAGACATATTGACCTGCATCCAAAATGAATAGGTGTGTTAATGCTGGTGTAAACACCATTGATCTGGTTTATCTTTGACTCCTTCATTATGGCACGCCTCACTAAAATCATGTCAATTCAATCCCATCAGAGCTAATGTACAAGGTCTATTAATCCCACTCTGGCTTTTTCTCCCTCTCTCTCTTCCTCTCTCTCTCTTCCTCTCTCTCTTTCTCTCTCTCCCCTCTCTCTTTCTCATTAATGATAATCCAATTAACCATGGCATGAACTAAAGATGCAAAACCAAAGACTAATTAAATCTGATCAAAACAAACATGCGTTTGATAGTGGCCGTGTCATTTTCATGGCAGTCACTTCCAGTTTACACTGAGCTGGTGAATCCCACAGGGTCCACTGCTGCTGAGATCACACGGGGTGATCTCATCTGCACACATCACCGTTAACAAAGCAGTCTAATACAGAGCGGTGTCACTGGACTCCCACCCTGAGACGGACGAGGATTAGGAGGCGCACTGCTGTTAGGCTCACACACGTACACACGCTGAAACACACAAGAGTTTTCGACAAACCGCAGAAGTGCGATGGCTACTGACCGCCCGACACCTTAGTTCAAACCCCGTCTGACTCAGCACCAGCTGAAGTGAAAACACACACAAACCCATCCCGGCCATCGTCTTTGTGAGTCACCGGTATGCTATCGAACGTGCTTTCATGCTACTGTGGCTGGCACAACAGCGTGGCGACCACAGTTAATGCTACGCTGCACCTCAGCTAATTCTATGTGTTTAACCTAACAATGACAGGAAAACCTTCCCCCTGGCTCTGAAAGTTTATAATTAGCATTAGCTCGAACAGGAGAGAATTAGAAAACGAGTGCCGAGGACCTCAAATCCAAGGCCCAGAGATTGATAGTGTCCCAGTCTGGCATGTTTTAGAGCTGATGAGATTTACAACAACATAATTTAAGGGTGAACTCAATGGCTCGGCACAGGCAAGAAGACTGTATTTCCTCAGACCGCAGGCATGAGGCTTCGGCACATAAAAAGTTGCCGGATAAGGTTTTGCCACAGCCAGGAAGATTTGTGTGAGGTGAACTGCAGGTCCCTTCTTTTTAAACTGTGAGAAACCCGGAGCTGGAGTCAAGGAAGAGTGAAGTGTGTGTGTGTGTGTGTGTATGTGTGTGTACTTATCTGTAGAGGAGAGACATCATCTTCGCTGTGAACAAAGACTCTTTCACCAGCTTGCGTGAGCATAGAAGTGAGGTCATAGATGAACAGGTAGTATGAGCGCAGGAAGGAGGCATGCAAACACTCAACAGGGGGAAGGAGAGAACGAGAGAAAAGATGGGTCCTGTTTGCCTTTGGGCCCACGGCTGTCGTCTTCTAACAACAGACGTGGGGCCTGCACAAACAGGACGTACTCCCCCAGGGTCCGACATGTGGTCCTGTTGAGCACAGCACTTAGGGTAATAACAACAACACATGAGCAAGCGGAGAGCTATGAGGATGGTACCCTCTTCATACAGGTATGACTGGAGCTGCAAGTTCACAAATAACAAGCTTTGTCTACCCAGAACCAGACACCTGAATCCACAACAGACAGTGAATCAGACTCTCTCTATCTTTTACTTTTCCCAGGACTACCCTTCGGTATTCCTGGAAGAACGTCTGCTTCCCACATTGCGGCGGGTGTCGGAGGGATTTTTTTCCGACAGATTGTTTTCTGCCAGGACGTCTCTCAGAAGTCCGGTAGCCGTGACAACAGGGTATGGTCAGTCTGCTTATAGTTGATCCTCTTCCAGACCTCCGTGTGACCTGGACCTGACTACAGTAAACACTGAGGAGGGCCAGAGACAGCTCCTGGAAGGTTCTGTGTTCCTTCCTGGACTCACCACACTCTTAGAGCGGGCCCCTTCGGTTCACTTCACCGTACAGCAGAGTCTCTAAAGGCTCGGCTAAATGAGACTTATCACTCTGAACCGTAAGATAAGGGCACGCTATCGAAACAAGACAGATGTCAGCCAACAGATGAGTCTGAATCTGGGGGAGGGGGTGAGTTCATATCACAAAGCAAATGTGCGTGACAAATGCATGGGAACATCACTGGTAATTGGTTTGAGGACTGCATGCTCAAGTAGCATATAATCTTAGCAAAGTTCAAACAGAGATTATTAAAGCCCTTCCAACCCTCTTTGAACCACAGAGGCATCCCGCTGGGGTCAGTTCTAACTACCAACGAGCTAGACATTGAGGAGTAAAATTGAAAAAGAAAGAAAAAGACAGAGAGAGAGTGTTCACGGAGGACTATAACAGCATAAGAAAGCAGGGACATTGATTTTAAACGAGGGGGGAGAGAAGAAGATATGATTAAGAGAGGCGGGAATGGACAGATTGAGAGGGTGAAAGGGGGAGTTAGAACAGATCTGTTGAAAAGATGAAAAAGAGAGAGAAGACAGTTCTACAGCCCCATACAACGTGAGACAGCAGGGCTGCACATGTGGTACAGTCTGGTTTGAGGCAGGACTGGAGTCTTTCTGGGCCCCCAGGTGGCCCCTGCTAGGGCTTTGGAAGGGCTCCTGCAGCTGTACCCTGGGGGACTCAGGGCTGACACTCACCAGACAGACGCTGTTTCTGGGGAGGGAGAGAGGGAACCGTAGAGGAGGAGAAGACAGGGAAAGAGGGAGAGAATATAAACTACTGGCCTTTGAGATAGATGATTGTACCTCAAGATCTCCTTGTTTGCAGCAAAGACACGCACACACACAATCACACACACACACACACACAATCACATACTCGTTCTACTGAATTATACGGCAGGAGTGTAACAACGTAACAAAGTGAAAACGGAAGCTCTTATGAAACCAGTTGAACCTCTGAACTGCTTCTTGCCATGAAGGCGACCCAGGATGCCGTGTTGCATTGCGGGCGGGACGGCGTTCCAACGGTCGGAAAGTGAAACCGGATCCTGCTCTGGACTCTCACGACTCATAACGAGGTGTGAGAGTGATCAGCTGTCCACCAATGACAGCCACTCACCACCAGGCCTCATCTGATCATGACCCAAGGCAAACCACAGAGGCCGAGAGACCGATCTCTGTTCAGGACCACACCGCCGTGGAACGATGACATTTCTCTTATGTCACAGGATGCAGTAACTGAGAGCCTGGCAGAGTTTCCCAGTCACTGCTCTCATGTCCCTTCAACAACTCTGTTTAAGAGTTAGCAGGAGTGGCCTGGAATAGGAACACCACTATCCAATTCACATACTATACATCACAAAAGCACATTTTCTTTTGTTTTTACTTTTCAACTCATGGTTTTTTTCCTGGGGTGTAAGAAGACAAAGAAGTAAAAACAGGCTGTATCTTGGCATGCAGCTCTTTTTCATTGATGCACATAAACTATTGTTGAATGAGCCGTTGAAGGACTTTAACGGTTGCACATATTCTGAATACTGTATGCCTTATCAGTATTCAAACCAGACGAACGGTTTAACAAGCAGACAGCGAAGAAATAAAGGTTCCACCATCTCCCTGATGCCTGGCAGCAGGAGCCAACTGAAATCAATGACTGTTTATTTGGAAACTCACTGTCAAAATAATTAGCTTCCCCACATCGATTTAGGTACTCGTGTGCATAACGCAACTCCACAAAAATAAGGTTGTCCCTTTCCATTGCTTTCACAATTTCTCATTACGCAAAACGCTCTTCTAAGCCATTCTCCTTCCTGAATTAGACCTCATGATTCCTGCTTTTCTCTCTGAAGTCTGCCCATCTCTCCGCTTCCATACCTCACCTGTGTTTTGACGAAGTGCTAGTGCGTGCCCTGGCCGGCTGGAAACCCCAGCCTCCGCTTCCTACAGAGCACGCCCAACTGACCCAGGGATAATAAGGGGAAGTGAGCCGCGAGCCAAAAGTAAGGCTCGACTGCACTTGTTAAACAAACTCACTCGAGTCTTGACTATTAGTGCCTTTCATTAGCCACAATAGTCAAGAATTTGACGGAAATCTGGCAATCCACATGAAAATAAAGGAAAATATGTTGACAGGCAGAAACGCACTTTTTTTCTGTCGTTTGTGTGTGCTGCACTGTTGGGGTTGACTTGCAGGACTTTGTGTGTAGCACCCTAACCCACCAAGAGATGGCACTGTTCTTTCTGGGAAGGGGAGATGAGGAAGGGGAGGCAGGCAGACTGACAGCAGGATGGCAGCCCTGCTTGTACACTGCAGGGAGCTGTACTGGAGCCAGTCTTGGAGGACGATCACAGGCTCTAAATACCAGCAGCTAATGTAGTACAGTAATGTTTGGGCGGAGCAGCTCACTTCCCGAGAGAGAGAGAGAGAGAGAGAGAGAGGAGGGAGAGAGAGAGAGAGGAGGGAGAGAGAGAGAAGCCATACAGATATATTATAATTAGCATGCTTTCTCTCTTTTTCTCCATGTGTCGATTTCTCTATCTTCCTCTTCCCTCAAATTCTCTCTCTCTCTCTTTCTATCCATTGTTCTCTTTCTCTATTTATATATCTGCCTCTCATCTTTTTCATTAAATTACACTTTATTCATTTAGAAAATGCTTTTATCCAAAGTGACATGCAATTAGTACAAGTAGAAAGTCCAGCAGAAATTCAGCTTCAGAAGGCAGAAATATTTGTGTCGTTTTGTGTTGAGTGTGTCTGCCCGTGCCCCCAGAATGGTTGACCTGTGGTTGTCTGTGGTTTGCTTCAGGGTGAGTGTCCACTGTCTAACAAATGTGACTTAGGTGACCCATGATAAGACAGGCAGAGAGGCAGGGAGGCAGGGAGGGAGAGTTCCAGTCAGCTGGCGTGCCCTCCAAGTTTTTTTGACGTTATTTACCCTCCTGATTGACTGACCCATTTTGTTTGCAGAGCTGAATCAATCTTGTCTACCCTCCGAGCTCACCACAGTCATGCAGATAGATGCTGTAGCCAGCACCCTTTAGAGACAGGCCCGTTTGTCAAGGTTGCCAGGAGACGGAGGGATGCAGAAGAGGAGTAGAGGAGATGAAGGGGAGGGGAGTCAGAGATGTGGAACGGAGTGAAAAGAAGAAAAAAAAGAGACAGGGCAAGAATGAGACGAAAGTAAATAGGTGACCAGGCAGATAGGTGGGAGGAGGAGGAGGAGGAGGAGGACAAGGAGGAGGAGGAGGAGGAGGAGGAGGGAGAGGCAGATGTGGAGAGCCTGTGAAAAGGTCATGTGCTTGTTCAGCACTTCTGGTAAATAGAGAGATGAGGTGGCCTGGATCCCCTTCCTGTTTTCCCCTCCTTCCTCACCCCCCTCTTTTCTCTCTTTACTCCTCCATCCATCCATTTTTCTCTCTCGCACGCTTTCTCGCTCTCCCACTCTTTCTCTCTCCCCTCGCTCGCTCGCTCGCTCCCCCATCCACTCCTCTCCTCCCTCCTCTTGTCTGCCTTCTCTCCTCTTCCCTCTTCGCTCTTCCCTCTTCCTCACACTGCTCTCTCTTCAATCCTCCCCTCCTCCCTCCCTCCCTCCCTCCCTCCCTCCTCTCCTCCTCTCCTCCTCTCCTCTCCTCTCCCCCTGTCCTGTCCTGTCCTGTCCTATCAAAGAGGCTGTGCAGCCAGGTCAGCTGTTGCGTTGTAGAACAAGACACAGCACCGTAATGTTGACTTATCATTCATTTATTGATTCTGCCATTAGTCTAATGTGAATGTGGATTACACCAACCTCTACGGAGCTGCCTCAGACCTCGGCAAGTCTGAAGCAGCTCTGAAATCAGAGAGACCTCTGGGTTAAGGCAGCCATGCTTATTTGCCCATTAGATTCGCTTAGAACATTCTTTAACTCCCACGCAGCACAGCTAATGGCTGGTCTGAGACATGTGATTGGGCATAACCCCCCCCCCCCCCCCCCCCCACCCCCCAAACACACGCCTCTCCCTGGTCGAGCCCAGCGCGGATGTCACCCCTAACTACCCCCTAGGGAACAGATCATACATCACTCAACGGTGCTTAAACAAATCCTGGCTACGCACAGGCACATGAGTCTGCGTCCACATGCACACACACATACACACGCATTACACCACATATACACATGCATACACTCTGAGGCAAACACGCGCGCGCACACACGCGGCTACAGGACAGACTACCTGTTACTTTGGCAGGTAAGAGGAAGGGGTTAAAATGGTGCGTAGCCTGTTAACCCTGCGTGCTCAGTCTGTGTAATTGAACTGTCTGGCTGTGACTCATGTTGCTAATAAGGGTTTATATCTCCAGATGCAGGGCAGTCTGGGTAAAGGGGGTATGTGTCAGATGACCTTTGAAATGTAGCATTTACTACAAACTGTCACTCACACCCACACAGTATACCCTTACACTGTCAGACAGTAACATTGTGCCACACACAGATGGCACACAGCCATCCAGACCTTTTGTTTCTATGCCAGTTCAACGATCATTCTACCTCTGCCAAGTCAAAGGTCATTCAACCTCATCCAACTCAAAGGTCATTCGACCTCATCCAACTCAAAGGTCAGTCTACCACATTACCGGGTCAGAGCAGCATGGGATTTTTTCTCTGTTTCCTAACTGACCCTGGATACTCTAGGGCTCACTGTTTTCATTGCGTCTCACCATGGGCTGTCTGTTCCTTCCAGACAACACCCAGACGAGCCTGTCTGTGCCAGACTAAACTCACAATATCCGAGTTCCTTTCACATTTTTTTCTTTAATCTCTATTGTTGCTCCAAAATTGTACGCAGCCTGTGGTCTGTACCTCTCTGGGTCATTTGTTTCTCCCTGAGGATCAATCCCTCGGGATCCCTTACTGAATTGCTCCTCCCGAACTCTCTTCATTTGCGTTTAACATGAGGGTTTTCAGTTGGTTTAGGAGCTGTTGTGGGATATATAAATAAACATTTGGATTTGATGTATGTTTCTGTGAACGCGGGTGGCTTTGTCTGTGTTGTTGCGTGTTTGTGCGCGAGCAAAATACGATCGCTAATAAGGAAGTGTTTTTCCACGGGCAAGGAGCCATCAAATGGTGAGCTTGTTGTCTATGCGAGCACTCTTGCTCTGCTCTGCTCTGCTCTGCTCTGCCACCATTAAGAACACATTAGAAAGACGGATACTGCAGAGAGCCTAATAAAGGGTTCGGCAGAAAGAAACAGGCAGCCATATTTCACTAGGTCTCATTAACAAGTCTGCTGTTCTGGGAGGGTGAATTACACAAAGTAAATTCTCTGTAAGGTTTTTTGAACAGACACCCCCACCACCACCACCCCCCCCAATCCCCCGTTTTCACCCCTGCCGGTCCTCAACAAGCAGGCCATTGTATTAACTCCATCATTGACATGCTCTGTCCTCCCCCCCCCCGTCCCCTCCCCTCCTCCCCTCCTCCCCTAAACGCCTGGCCTTGCTCATGGGTGTTTCTGTTATTCCACTCACACAATTACACAAGTAAGACATAACAAACTCACACTTAACTTGTCAAGCTTACCAGGCCATCACTGCCTCTGAAACGAGGAAATCGAAAATTGCTAAAACTGTAATTTGATGACAAGGCGACAGTAAGCTTCGGGTCCGTAAGAGAGAGGAGAAATCCAGTATGTGTAATTTATAGCATCTGCCCTGCAATGGAAAACCTCAAACAGCACTCCAATTAAGCTATTTTCCCTGGTTTTTGCAGGGCTGGTGATTATTGGGGGCCAGGAGGTGCAGAGAGGTTTGGCTGGGAGGCCCAGACTGTCTAGAGAAGGCCCAGATCGCTTCCTCTCTCCTCTCAACCTTGTGCTGGTCGAGGTATCACGTTACTCACATAGCGCTACCTCCCTTCCTGTATCCTGTAGCGGGAGCTTCTGTTTTCATATGTTTGTTTGTGTTATGAGGCGTGGTGAGTTTGTGTGTGTGTCAGGGGCTGTTTGTGTGTACGTGCGTGTGTGTGTGTAGTGTGTGTAGTCCTTAACCGTGGTCTATCAGACACTCTTGCTTGTCTCTTCCTCCAGTCCTGTCATGCTGATGGTGTTCCCACTGCCTGCCCTGCCCCCTGCTACCCTTGCAACGTCCCATGTGACACCTGGGGTATCAGCTGGTGTCTCCTCATCACCTGGTAACAGCAAAACCCTGAGACAGGATACCCCAGGGCTATCAGGACTGTCTGTCTGTCTGTCTGTTTAGATCAGGACCAATCCATCCATCTATTAATATAGATAGTTAATATTATTACTGTCCAGGTATGTGTTCTAGCATGTACAAGTGCAAACCAAAGCAGGATAGCATTCTTCAGTGCTGTTGTGTTTCGTGTGATGCAGAACTCCGAGTCATCCTGGTCTAACTACCATCACTACCACTCCACCAACGCTGCTATTATTAGCAGCCGAAGATCATCAGGCGCAGCATCACAGAGATCTGCCAAGACACGGCCAGGACTCCCCTCAGAATAGCTGACAAAAGACGGAAGAGGAGCGGAGGTGGAGGAGGAGGATGGGGCGGAGGGGTGGGGAGGGGGAGAAGGAGGAAGGGATGGAGGAGGAAAAGGAGGAGCAGGGGGAGGAGGAGGAGGTGATGGAGGAGGAAAAGGAGGAGGAGCAGGGGAAGGAGGAGGAGGAGGAGAAAGAGGAGGAGGAAGAGAGCAGCTTGGCGAAACAACAGAATGAAACTAGGCCAGGGAGATAGGACCATGAGCAAGGGAGAAGAAGGGCTGAATTTAACTGTTTGGTTTTTCAGTATTTCGCAAGGGACTTACTGAACTGAGCACCAGAGATTTACATTGGCTCAGACATACAAGCACACACACGCACGCACACACAAACTACCTCTGCTCCAATAACCGCCTACTAATGGCTATATCATGCTGTAGACCTACTCTTAATAAAGCTGTGTATGGAAACACAGAGTTAGCAACTGCTCTCTGTTTTCCTGGGATTTTGTCTTATTTCCTTTGAGGGTTTGAGGGTCCTGGGGTTGGCTTAGGTGTTGTTTTATAGGCCTCGAGTGAAGCCTTCTGTAATATCACTTGAAGAGACGGCTGAAGAAAATACACTTTGATTTGATTCTAATGCCAGGATTGGTCATCAATAGTTACGCAATCAATTATTCTTCTGACTTGCATGTTAATGGCAGGGAGACCCAGGGTCTGGCAGTGCATTCAGGACTCAGATAGTCCTGGGGTTTCTGTGAGAGTGGATATGGATTTAGGAGAGAGCACCTGATGGTGGGGTGGAGGCTACTGGCAGGACACCTCAAATCACAACCAGACAGATCAACCCACTGGAGGACTTTTAAAGAGTTCATGAAATTCAATCCAGCAATGATTTAGATCCACGGGGAGAAATCTTTGAATCCTGAGTCCTGCTGTATGATGGCTTTCCTCTCAGATCCTACAGACATTAACCATAATAATATATCTAACCTTGAGACGCTGGTCTTCAAAGGCCTTGTGTGTCTGAGATCCCGAACTGAGAACCGAGGCGATGTCACCGGCTGACAGGTGATCTGAGCCCGACCGAGGGAACTCAAACGCGCCCACTGGGGACGCGACTTAAATTTTACCTGCGGAGGAAGTGGGGGAGTTCAGCAGGTCGACCCGAAGAGAGAGCCTCCATTATCTGCAGGGTTTTTTTTTCCCTCCTCCGGCGAGTCGGAAAAGAAGTTGAGACTGACTGATGGTTTTACACGGCGGTTCCTGGTAGGAGCGGTGGAGGATGGGTTAGAAAGCCCGAGACTGGAAACAGACCCCCTGGTCCTTCTCTCCGGGATTGATCCCCTCTGCTTTCTGCTCAGCTATTAGGGGGAAGATCATATTTTCATATTGTTTTATTAAACACCATGTGGGCTTATTTATAGCAGTATCCCCAGACAGTCCAAGCTAAACCTACAGCCGTATGCACGGTCTGAGTGAAAAGACCTATTGACGCTCCATTAGGAGAATGAGGGATGAAATAGGGAGCTGTCACACACACACAGACAGACGCATTAACGCACGCAAACACTCACGAGTACTCGCCAAAATGATTTCAGACAGTGCGAATGTTGTAGTGCTGTGTGCGTTTAACTCCCTGAATGTCTAGAAATACTCGGTGTGTGCATGCGTGCGCCTGTGCATGTATGTGTGTGTGTGTTTGTGTGTGTGTGTAAAGCTGTGCTCACAGAACTCAGACAGAAATATTGCCACTGGACTGTGCGGTGGTTTGCTTGTGTAAACGCTACCTCTACAGGCCTGTTTTCATTAGCGGGTGCCAATGGGACTATACGCTTTCTTAAGCCTAAACCGTGCGTCTCACCATAAATCACACACTTACATCCAACCCTAACCCTAAATCCACACACACACACATACACACAGACACAGACCAGAAGATGGATTGTGTACCGGGTCACACTATGGTTACTGGCTGACAGCCAGACACAAACACCCGCGTCATCCAAGACCTGAGCATTTTACATCAACTGATTTATCCATTTCAACAGACTTTGATGGTGTAAAACAGCATATGTGTCTGTTGCTTCTCTACTTTTACCAGATGCTAACACATGCCACAATCCTTTGAATGCGTGCGTCATACAGTAAATAGTTTGGTGTTTTAATAAGGCGAGGACACAACCACTTGTTTCCCTACATCCAATCGTAGCGAGCATCTCGCTCATGCACTCTCTAGCAGTGTGGGAGTTGCTCCGTGTTTTCTAGATCAAAGCTGCGAATGGGCCTGGTCATCCTAGGTTTGTTGGTATTCACCCTGTAACTCATTACACACATCAAGCAGAATAGAGAAAAGAAGAAGAGAGAAAGGGGAAGATGAAGAAAGTGAGAGCGAGAGAGGGGAGAACGAAAGGGGGGGAGGAGAGAAAGAAAGAGGGGAGGGAGAAGAAAGGGGTGAAAAATCTGATGGGTAAACGGAGAATAAAAGCAAGGAATGAGAAGGAGGGAAGTTGACAGAAAATGATAGACTGTCTACCATCCTGTCTTCCTGTCTGAGAGAGATAGTTCCCTTTTTCTTCCGCTCTATTCCTCTGGCCGCGTATGGATCTCTGCCAGGGTGAATCGGTTTTAATCATTCATAAGAAAATTAGCGTGGCAGCAATTAGCCCTCTCTGAATCATTCATGGGATGCACTGCAGGACAAGCTTCCTGCCATTGCAGTCAGTTTAAACAGATTAAATGTGTGTACAAAATGTGTGCTTTGTGTGTGTGTGTGTGTGTGTGTGTGAGTGAGAGAGAGAGAGAGAGAGAGAGTGAGAGAGAGAGAGAGAGAGAGAGAGGGTTAGGGACATTAAGAGAGAGCAGGGGGAGATAAAGAGGGGGGGAGGGGGTGGAGAGAGATGGAGAGAGACAGAGAAAGAGAGAGGGCAGGGTAGTGTGCTCTAAATTATGAACTGAATGTCTACCGCAGTAATAAAATCTGCTAGAGAATCATAGATGGAGGACGGGACAGCTGCAGGGGGGCAGAGGCTCGTCTGTGAGACAAGCACAGAGCACGGAGGGATGGAGGGAAGACGGGAAGATCACAATCTCACACATGCACACGCACACACTGTGATAGCTGACCCACGCACCTTTGACACATTGACTCCCTGTAGGCTCGCTATCACGGCGCCTGAACCGGATCTCCGTACTACCCAGCTTCTACAAGGGGGGAGTGAGGGCTGTACAGGGGTGTGAGGAGGGGAGTAGGGTGGAGAGGGGGGCGTGGGGTGGAGAGGGAGTGTGAGGAGAGGCATAGGGTCTAGAGGGGGGTGGGGTGAAGGCTGTAGAGGGGCGTAACTAGAGGAATAGGGTGGACAGGGGGGCAAGTTGTGGAGAGGAGGTGTGAGGAGGGGCATAGGGTGGACAGGGGGGGTGAGTAGTGGAGAGGAGGTGTGAGGAGGGGCATAGTGTGGATAAGGGGGGTGAGTAAAGGAGAGGAGGTGTGAGGAGAGCCATAGGGTGGGTAAGGGGGGTGAGTAGTGGAGAGGAGGTGTGAGGAGGGCCATAGGGTGGACAGAGGGTTGAGGGGAAGAGGAGGTGTGAGGAGGGGTATAGTGTGGATAAGGGGGGTGAGTAAAGGAGAGGAGGTGTGAGGAGGGGCATAGGGTGGACAGAGGGATGAGTAGAGGAGAGGAGGTGTGAAGAGGGCCATAGGGTGTACAGGGGGGTGAGGGGGAGCGGAGGTGTGAAGATGGACATAGGGTGGACAGGGGGGTGAGTAGTGGAGAGGAGGTGTGAGGAGGGGCATAGGGTGGACAGGGGGGTGGGTAGTGGAGAGGAGGTGCGAGGAGGGGCATAGGGTGGACAGAAGGGTGAGGGGGAGAGGAGGTGTGAGGAGGCCATAGGGTGGACAGCGGGGGTGAGGGGGTGCAAGAAGAGGCAACGGGTGTCGGAGGAAAGATTTGAGACCTGGCAAAGCGGAGTTTGTCTCTCTTTGGCCCTGTCTCTCCACATCAAGTGTCTCAGACAGCAGGAGGACTGCCAGGGCAATATTCCTGTCAGAAGCACTTGCTATCTCGCTGAGAGAAAGAGAAAGAGAGAGGAGAGAAGACTTGTTTGTACGAGCAGGATGGAGCATAAAGTCAAGGCGCAGTCCCGTCATGACAGAACATGGTCTTTTTGTGGCCCCGGGTCTAGAGGGGGGCTGGCCGGTCCTGTCAACAAACAGGAGGCAGGACAGGTGGGAGAACATTTCCCATGATGCAACACTTCAGTTTGCTCTCCTGCTCAGGGGGAATCCTCTGGATGCATGTGACATAACCACACGACCACACACACAAAACACCGGCGCACGCATCAAACTGACAGCCCCAAAACAGCTGTCACAGACACTCACTTTGACGGAGACTTGAATGCGCGGGCCTCCTTATCTACGTGCTGCGCTGAGACCAATCGGCATTTTCCACAAAGCCCCCGTCAGTCTGGTATAAACCTCCATCGTTTCACTCCGTTCCCAAAGTGTTGCTTGTCAACTTGAATGTTGTGTCCAGTCATGCCGGGATATCTAGACGACGTTTCGCATTCCTCGTGGCGTCACGGTTTAGCTGCACTAGCAGACTCTCTAAGGAGACAAGCTTTTACAGGTCTTATTAGATTAGTGATGTTTCAGAGCAAATCACTTTCTGTTAGAAGAGGAGATCCTCTGGGCATCTTTGCAAGAGTGGCTTATAGAATCACCTTCAATCAATGCCCACGCCACCCTGGAGGTTGTGAGCCTGGTCCCTAGGCTGCGGGCCTACATGACTTTGACTCATCGCGCACACAGAGGAGACCTCCATACGCACACACGCATACAGGTGCACACATACACATTCATACAGTATGCAAACACAGTCATGACCCCCCCCCACCCACACACACACACACACACACGCTCACACTTTGACGCAAAGCAGAGCAGCGCAGACAACCTAGCTGATGGAGTGGCCCGGTAATCCTATGGCTCGAGGAGGAACGAACGCTTATGGATTTTCTTATGAAAGTGACAAGGTAATTAACGACCGGCGCAGGACTTCATTCACCGAGCCTTGCTTAACCTTGATCGCATCTCCGCCGCTAATGAACTGCACGCGGAGAGAGGGAAGTTTTCTCCGGCAAATTGGGAACCCGGCCAAACCCTCCCTGCTTAGCCAGGCTCCTCCTCCTTCCCACTGAGCGTTGAGCCGATGGAGCGCAGAATCAAATGAGGTTTTGTCAGGGGGGAGAAATACTCCTGAGATAATGAATGAGAGGGAGAGAGACAGGCAAACAGACGGAGAGAGAGAGGGAGGGAGAAAGGCAGACAAACAGACAGAGAGAGAGGGAGAGAGAGAGAGAGACAGACAAACAGAGAAAGAGAGACAGAGAAGCACGAGAGGTGTTCATTGATTTTTTGGGGGAAGGAGGACGAGGGAGTTCACATTGGGGTCAGTCTGATTCTCCCAGCACTACGTGAGACTTAGCTACGGTAGGCAGGAGGCCAACAGCATCAGCCCCCAGGGGCACCAATCCACTTACGACTGGCACATCTATGAAACCTGCCTGGCCCTGCAGCTACATCACCTCAGATTTCACTTCAATTTTAAAAGGCAGATAAAACCTGATGAGAGACAGGCGGGAGAAGGAGGCTGGATGTCTTGACTTGGTGTGTGCAGTGTGTTGTGAGGGACACTGACAGATAGTCTCATCACTGGTGTGTTGGAGTGGAGTTCATTCAGAGATTTACACAGACTCACCGCTGTGAAACGAAATTAACTGTGATCTGCACAGTTAAAGAAGCATTTCTCAGACTTTTTTCGTGCAGGGTTAGGATCACGATCAGGGTTAGCTAACGCTGTCCCTTACCCTGCCCTGACCCGTGGGGAAAAGTGATGTTGTGCTTTTCAAGTCCCTGGCCCCCTCAGGTGATGGAGCGTTGAGGGGAACGATGGGAGGGGGAAGGTCAGCCCACATGTTTGAAATGACGTGACCTTTGCAGTCCTGCATCAAACTACATGCCTGCCAGAGAGTCCCCTGGTGCTGCCTGAACATAACACCCTCACACAAAACACAGCTCCAACTACAGTGTTCTGGTTTTAAACATTTTCAACAGACCCTTTCATCCACAGTGACATGCAGTGCTGGATTTGAACCTTTGACCTCTCGATCCGCAGTCAAACTCTTTAACCGCTAAGCCTTGCCCGGCTGTTAGGATAGGGATTTCAGGAAGCTATTTGTCAGCACCAGCCTGGTTCTGTTCCGGAAGGTTCCAGCCTCAACCATCCCAATGCAGACCTCCAACTGAACTGTTGCTCAAGAGGAAACCCATTAGTGGCTTACGGAGTAATGAACAACCAATATGGGTGCTGTACAATTGCACAGAGGTGTCGGGCTATTAATCGCGTCCGTGGGAGAGGGGTGAAAGGTCGGCCTCTGTCTCAGGTAGCTACCAGAATGTGGAGGAACTCGGGGAGAAAATCTCATACAGTGTTAATGAGGAACTGAAGAGAAGCAGAACATCTGGATGGATGTGGATAACGTGCTGTGCGGAGGAGCTGCTCATATGGGGAGGACAGAACACACGGTGCTAATGTCAGTCCCCACCCACCTGCTTGCCTCTCCCGTTTTGTACAGTTTGTTCCCAGCATGTTCAGAAAACTACCTTTTCCCCCCAACTCTGCATGCTGTCTGAATAGCTGGCTCTTCAGAGAAACAAGCCCTTCGGTTAGCAAATGATTACAGCAATTATTACTTGTTTTTACAAGTAAACAATATGCGTGGCAGACTTTGTGGTCTGGTTACCAAGACGGCTAGGACAATAAAAAAGACAGCTAATCAATCAACCACAGTTTGTTACCGTGCACATGGAGCTAGGGTCTTTAACGAGACACACAAACACAATGCTGTTTGTCAGCCCTTTGGGCCAGAAGATCAAGTTCAGTCAGGCTCTCTCATGTGATCCAACACATGAAGAAGAGGACGGGTCCAGAAATATCTTGAAACGTTACCTCATCTATCTCTCTCATTGGGATCTGTCACAGACGCACTCATACTCAGCTAAAACGGATTCTCCCTGACCTTGTACATACGACTTCATAAATTCTTCGTACCTTTGATCAGACGCATCAGATCCACACACCGATGCCTGCACAGGTAATGGCCTCTATATATCACCTGCTATCGTATTACTGCAGCCTCACAGGACACACACGTGCCTGCACACACACGCGCGTGCACACACACTACCCTTTCTGCAAGGTCACCTACCTGCAGCACTCCCCTGTGAATGTGCGCCAGCCTTACAGTACATATCACTTAGAATATGCATTGCATCACCATGAATAATGGAGCAGAGGTTGTTGGCCGAGTTTCCATATCCTGTCCTCTAGTCATCTGACTGAACTCATTTCCTCCTGTGATCCATGCGCCGATGAGGGAGGGGAGACAGACAACTGGGGAGACCTACAGTCTGTGGGGCTGAGCTGAGAGGTGTAGAGGAGGTCTCGTCGATCACCGGTGAGACGTCATCCACTAGAATACAGGACATAATGTCATGTCGTGTGTTCAATGAGCAGATGCTTTTATCTAAAGCAACATCCGGTACGGGGGGGGGATTTGAACCTGCGACTTTCTAATCTGAAGTCAGGTGCTATCCACCAAGCTTTAACCTCCAGGTGACATCACCGGACGCCCACACGCACAAGTCCGGACCAGCTGAATGAGTCACGTGACCATCACCGCTCTACCTTGAGCTGCTTTGTGGTCATCCCTCCAGACTCCCTGGAAGGTGTGGAAGGATTCCAGCAGAAGCACTTGGCTTCAAACGGACCCAAGGAGGAGGGTGAGATAGGAGGTTTGGGCAGCAGGTGAGTGATGTTCACGGATGCGAAGCATCTTGTTCCCTAATCCTGAGGCAGTTGGAATACGCCAGCGCAGGAGGATGTGTTCTTGTGTTCCTGTTCTCCTCCTTTCAGAGGGAGGGCCTCTTCCTGCAGCCTAGTGCCCTGGAGACAGGACAAGACAAACACACACACATCCCCCCATCTGCTGTCACACACTGTCATCTTCTTTCTCCCTGTCTGTCCCTCTCTCTTCTTTCACATTCCCTCTACAAAGCAAACAACTTGTTTGTCAGGCAGGACAGGAGTCTGGTGATGCGGAGGAACAGAATGGCACCTAAAGGTCAGCGGTAGTGCAGGCAGGAGGAAGCCTTGGGTAGACCGGAGACCCAACCACCAGATGCCCTTTCCTGAACCAAATGACATCTATCACAGACAGCTGGATGCACAGGGTGATGTTGATAGACTCATACGCTCACTGTCTGTGGAAAACCTCGCTACAAATCCCAACAGAGTAAGCCGTTCTCAGTGTAGCATAACTGACACCTTAGTGAAATGCATTTAACATGTAATCCCTCGTATAAACCATAGGATGTATTAGTCAGAGTGTTTAAAGCTGATGTGAGAAAGTGCCTACATGCGTTTCCATGTGCTACCTGTTGAAATATTCAGTAGCTGTGCCGCTGTTGGATATCTACTCGGATGGCGGTTTGTGGGTTAGAATAGCTCGCTTCTCTCCTTGTCCAGAAAATCGCATTCCTCGTTAGTATTCAGCACGGCCTTTCTGATGTAGCGTGGCGAGGTGTTGATTGCTTTCGCGAAGGTTTGTATTTCAAAATCTCCCCCATTTTCACCTGTCTCATTCGATCCCGTCTGACATTGGTTTCCTCCGAACGCCGCTTAACACGCGCGTATTGCTCATCAGTAAGGAACGTGCGAGATCACCAACAAACGTCGATTATCATGGCCGCGAATAACAAACGCAAACAATTTAAACAACGTCATGATCCGCAGAGAAACTACCGGAGGTCTCTCAAGGAGAACGCTCATCAACATAAGAGCCGCAACCAGTATTGAGGTGATAATGCTTTTACAAGGGTCGTACCAGAACAAGAATAAGATACGCCGGTAGAAGATTCTTAGTCAGAATAGCACCCCTTGACTTCATGTGTTTCTGCAACCACATTTGCTCACCATTACCCGTATTTTCAGCAAAACGTCATACTAACGGCCGCGTGGCTTACCCCTCCTAGGTCCCAGTGCTACCCAAGCTCCGCCCCTCGGAGCTAGGGGAAAAACTACGCTCGAGTTCAGTGAGGAGGGCCCATTTCGCTCCAGTCTACCTGGCTTTGGGCCACCTGGATTAATGAAATCCAAGGCAGTTTGGCAGGTGTGGGTATAATGAGGTTCCCCAGTCGACTTCTACATCAGTTCTGAGACAATAGCATGTGTGGGGACCTGCATGTATTTTCATTGAAAAACGTCATATTAACCTGTTATGTATTTTCATCAAAAAGCGTCATACTAACGAGTACATCTGCGTCGCGCGGAGATCGAGTGAGTACTTGTGTGTGTCTGGGAGGTACATACGTGTGTGGGGAGATTCGATTGCGATGACCTCTGTGGGAGACGAGTGATCCATTACTGTTTTGTGCTGGGAGTGCCAAAGAAATTAATCACTTAGGGACGAGAGTGTTTGGCCTGGGGGAGTATCTGTGTGGGAGATACCTGTGGTGGGAGAGCGTGTTGCCTGCCGGGGAGTATCTAGTTTATCTGGTATATGATTGCCTGGGAGTTCAACATAAGCTCGGAGAGTTTGGTCTATTGCGTGGGAGCATATGACAGTGAGTACCGCACTTATATGCTGGTATGGTGTTACGAGATCATGAAAAGGCAAGGTGAGACTAATCTTATGTGTGGGAGAGTATGTGCGAGGGAAGTATATGTGTGGGAGAGTATGTGCGAGGGAAGTATATGTGTGGGAGAGTATGTGCGTGTGGGAGAGTGTTGGCGTGGTGGCGAGTATGCTGGTGTGGACGAGTCGCTTCTATGTGTACGAGTATGACGCGAGTCTGCGAGGAAAGTCACATAAAACATCGTGTCGAGAAGTATTCGCGAGGATAAGCTTATTAACACCCTTGGATGTAGGATGAGAGTATTTGATGGCGAATAACGCAAAGTAAATTCGTGTCTGGATGAAGTAAGCGTCCGTGTGGTAGAGTGATTGCCTGAGTTATGGCGGGGAACCCATTACGCTTCTTTTGCAAGATGAGAGGGCAGCAGGACAGATCTACACTCAGCATAAGGTTAATATGTCTATAGCACCGCACCTGCCACTGCACACAGTCCACACCAGTCCGTGCTAAGAAACGCGGGTAATGGGACCTCGGAGCTTCAGTGGTAGATGTGGGGCACAAGCGACACAAAAAATCCCGAATCTGAACATTATCACGAATATACGAGGCCTGAGGGCGGTGAGGGTGAAGCTCCCCCGGTTTCGCATTGTGGTGTGACTGTCGTCAGATTCCTTTCCTCTCATCTAATAACACTTCTATGGGAGCATAATCACCCGCTGTCAAGTCTGCTTCGGACGGTGATGTATTGTTTTGGTGGCCCTACCTTAATATCTGGGCAAGCACAGTACAGTTATCACGAGCTCCAGTCAATTCTTATGTTGGAAGCTATCTTTCCTATCTCTGATAATCTAATGCTCAGATTTTCTTTTATCCTGTTTAGCCCTAACTTTACACTATAATTAGATATTCATTCCAATATAGAGAACCTCGACCGTCTACCAGACTGTCAAACGTTCATGCAGGAAACCTGGTCAGACTTGTCATTGTTTAAAAACTCAAAATTCACCATGGCTGCTATTGTTACAACGAATGCGCAAAAACACATTTGATTATCATTACTCATTTACAGATAACTCAGATCATTGGAAGCTGAAAGTTTGTTCTCATCAAGAGGGGCTCTGATGCAGACAGCAATTAATTGGCAGTCGTTGGCTGCCAACTCATAGGGACAGAAATTATACAGACATTATATATTTCTCCAATTAATTCCTTGGTGCATCGTAATCACATGCTTGTTAGGAAATCCTTAATGACACCAGTGCCTTCTGGTACCAAAACACACAGGCTTTAAGGGTGTGTTCCCAAAACAGCAAAAATGAAAATTCATATTGATGTGCCATCTTTCCCAGTGTTACAGATTAAGCACAAAAAAAAGTCTTATTAATTATTCACCTCATTTATCGTGATCTGAACCGACACATTTCCCCACTCTGGGCATTGTTTTTTCACACCTCAAGCAGCCCTGGACGAGTCTGGCCGCTGAGGTTCAAGGAAGAAGATTAACAGGATCTTCAAAGCATGATAGGCAAGTCTGCAGTATGTCGCAGCTGGGCCACTCCCAGCCACCCCCCAGCCTCTCACCACCACCCCCTCCCGCCAGCTTTGGTAAACTGCTGCATGGCTGGATATTGATTCGCTGCGAGCCCACCGAGTGCTTACCATCGTGTGGGAAAATGCAGGCAATAATGTATGTTGGGAAGTCGATGAGCCCATGTATGACTCAACAGATTGTGCGCGTGATGGGTGTGTGTGTGTGTACTTGTGTGTTTTGTGCGTGTGAGCAACTCATGTGTGTGTAATCCATATGTGCATTTTAGAATGGCATGTATTCCCTCCCTCACTGCCCCTCTCTCTCTACCCCCCTAAGTGTGTGTGTGTGTGTGTGTGTGTATGTGTGCATGTTTGTGCATGTGTGTGTGTGTGTGTGTGTGCATGTGCATGCATGTGTGTGTGCATGTGTGGATGTGTGTGCATGTGTGTGTGTGCATGTGTGTGTGCATGTGTGTGTGTGCATGTGTGTGTGTGCTGGGCGTTCATGTCTTGGCTTCTCTGCTCCGCTGGACACCTCACTGCCTGTGAGTCTGCACGTCTGAGGAGCCAGCTGGCAGCTGGTGTATCAGGGCATGGGAATATTCCCAGTCCTTATCTGCAGTACTTTCATCCTCCTCCCACCCCTCCCGTGCAGACTCCCATACTGTGGCAGTGGGTGGCACAGTCAGACAGCACCCAAGATTAACAGCCGGAAACTTTTATTTCTCTCCCTCCCCATAGCAAGATAAATAGGAGATACATACACATTTAATCCACTGTTAGTCATGCTGCAAATTGATTGGAAAGGGAGAGAATGAAATTAGGAATGTGAACTGACATTGTCACGCTGCCTTCAAAAGTCATTTTGCGTCTGTTAAGTTTGAGTGGATATTTATTGGTAAGGCTAATGTCTCCTAACCAGACAGATAAAGATTCAAAACAACTAAAGGACAATATGGGAATTTACTGAAAAGTTTGGGGAAACGAAATGAATGGGTTACAAAATGACACAGATGCATTTACTGCAAATAGAAGAAGACGTCATTGATGGTTTCGTGATTCAAAAGCTATTTGAATCCAAAACAAGTCCTACACACAGTTCAATATTAATCATAGGAGATAACTAGTCAAAGGCATCCATTTATGTCATTTTGTATACCGGCCTTGTTCCTTTCAAAAATGATTGTTTCCCTTGCTGTACAGCATCAACTAACAAAGCCAACCCATGCAGTTTTCAATGGGGCACTTAAACTACAAACCCCCCTTTCAAAGTGATGACAAGTGGCATTTCAGATCAATCCTCAGGATGGGAGACAAACTTGCTTGAGCCAAAAAAACAGTGGGGGTGCCCAACTCAGCCAGCTGAGCCACAGCCAGTGAGAGAGCCGGAGGAACAAGGAATACGACCCAAATCCCATCTTGTTATGCAGATTGGATGAAAGCTACATGGGCAATAATTGGCTCGTCATCGTGACTGCAAACCACTGGGACACACGGGTCAAGGCCGGGGCAAGGTGCCCCTACAAACATGAGACGGGTTCACAGACGTCATTGTGACAGTCAAACATTTAGACTGACACACTGTCAGCTTGGAGTGCGTACACACATGCACACGCGTGCACACGCACACACACACACACACACACACACACACACACTCCTACTGATCAGGATTGGATAGGATGAAACAAGTACACCCAGCAGGCGATGAGAAAGACATCTTACATAACGTGCTTCTCAGCAGCGATTCAGAGGAGGAAGCCGGAAGGGGGGCAAGGGAGGGCAGGGAGTCTGTACGAAGGCAAGTTCAGGAAGTTAAGCCGGGTGAAGTTGAGAGCGCTGGCAGAGTGGGAGGGGCAGGATGAGGATGGATGAGTACTCAGGTAAACAATCACGACCCCCACCGCCAAGGTGACACCTCATCCCTCAGAGGGCTCCTTGCATGCTGATCTCTACATTTAGTTTTTTTTCTCCACACAACTCTCATCCCTTTCCTCTCTCTCTTCCTTGCGGACATCCTTCTCTCCTTGTATTTCTCTCTCTCTTTTTTCCTTCCCTCTGTTATCTTTTCCTTCCTTGCTTCCTCTGTCTTTTCCTCCATCCCTCTCCTCCTCTGTCTTCAGTGTGCGGAGTGATTGCTGACTGCGGTTCGATAACAGAGGCAGAAAGAAAAAGAGAGAGAGAGAGGAGGAAAGACAGGTGTGGACAACAACTACGCCCTAGCAACCAGCCTAAAAACACACACAAAAATTTTTTTCATTGATCTGGTAAATGATTCAACTATTGGACAGAAATCACACCCATTTCTGTTTCCTCAGTGAACAAGATACGTCATGAAGGCAGGATGGCGTCAAAACATCAGCTAACCCTAACATTGACTCATTCATTGCGAATGTGATTCATGTAAATGGTTGTTTTTATCTGGAATTAAACAAGCTCATACTGCTATGTTTTCTTCCCCGAAGTCTCACATAAATGATAGAATAATGACAGGTGTAAAATAAGCTACCCTCATAGCATTCCATCAGGGTGTTCATCCATGTTACTTCCGATAGATTTGCACTGCAATGGGACTTTACTTGTGCAGACAGACAAATAGAGCAGAGGTTACCACAGCAACGTTTGCAAGTACAAACGTGCAAAGGGTAATGATGGGAAAGCTGAAAATAAAAACCTACCAAAATAGACCTTGCTTGCGTAGATGCACATCTAAGCGGTGTGGAGAAAAGAGCAGGTGTGTAAGAGTGAGCAGTAACAAGTACAAAAGGTCTGACTCACCTTGAGGAAAGTTTTCCCTTCTCTGAAAATGTCCAAAAAAAAAGTTTGAAAACCGCATTCAATCTCTCCCATCTCTTTGCACTAGCCAATTTAAATCGGAACTTTGAGCGACATGGAACGTGGTTGTGTTTATATGACAAGCACCGGTCTTGGATTCTCATTATGCTGTGCATCCAAGTTTTTAATTAAGATAACAATGTAAGCGTGTACATCTGTGAGGCAAATTACACAATTGTTTGGACTGACGGAGCTCTGTGCATACCAGGACACAGATAATGAGATGTTCTCTCCATATTTCACACCACGTTGAAAATAGTGCAGGTCCATTATCTGTTATGGATACAGAGGACTTAGTGAGATAAGCGCCAGGACTTCCATTTTTACACAGTACACTGCCAGAGGTCTTATCAGTATGGATACATAAAACATAACTTCATTGGAGTTGAAATGCCAGCAGTTGCTGACATGAGAGTCGTATGAAGCCTAGTGGGAAAGGGAGTGTGATAGCTCGATTATTAGACAGAAAATGTGTGGAAATGGAAGCTGTACGGCAACAGGACACTGATATCTAGACAAGGTTTGAATTATTCATTGGTGATTTAAGTAGACAATGCTGTTGTGTTAGTTACAGTGTAGTTGGAAATTGTGGAACTAAGTGCCTGACTGACTGACTGACTGACTGACTGACTGACTGACTGACTGACTGACTGACTGACGCCAAAGCATAAGTTACAGATGGGATACAAATTATTTCAAGCAGTTTTTTCACCTGATATGAATCTTTCCTAGCAAAAGTTACAGAGGGGATACAAAATATATCAGGCAGTTTCTTCAGCCAGTATAATGTTTAACTCCTCCCCAAACGTTGAAAGAAAAAGTCAGGAGAGGTTTACATGTAAGATGAAGCTGAAGGATTACCATTCCTCCAGATATTTGTCCGATGCATGGTATCCGAGTCTTTCCAAAACGATTCATTCTCTACTTTTCTCATCTCTCACACACTCCCATGTATCTCTGTCTCTCTTTCTCTTGCTACTGAAGGGCCGCTATGCTGTGTTAATATGAGCATGTCGTCCTATGCAGGCTTAGACACACTCTCATTTGAGAACCTGTCTGCCAGCACTGCGGTGACACAGTTCACACCTGCAGGCGAGGGCTAATTAGAGAAATGGTCAGTCAGGATGCAGACTGGTATGCTTGGTCACAGGGTAGAAGAGGTTATGTAAAGCAGAAATGCTACGTTTTCTGTTCAGCACACACACACACACACAATATCATTTATAAATTGCACATTTGCCATAGAACCACACAATAACCGAGTGGTAATGGGAAATGAAAATGTGTGTTTAACTATCATTCAATACAGGGAGGATGATATAAGAGCAGATCGAAGCTAAGCCAACAATCAGGGGAACTTCCCAAGATGAAAAGAGTAACAGATCAATGTGTTGTCTGCTTGGGAGCTGAGCTCCAACAAGCAGAGCAACACAGAAAATTGACTTCCATCAGTCTGAATTCAACACCAACAACTGCATCCTTAGAGCTAGCGCACTGAAACACACAAGCAAAATCTTCAAATGATCCGCAAGGTCAAACCTGGATTATCAGACATACATCATTAAGCACTGGTAGGGGGCTGTGACCCCACAATGCCCTTTCGGTAACCACAGGTTCTGGATTATAATAGTGCTTCCTGGATTAGTGGTGTGGTCATGGATAATTGCGTCAATCAATGATGCGCTGGCTTGTTGTTAGGCTCACGAAGCTGCAAGTTCTACACGGGAGATAAAATCATTTGACACTTTTAATGATGCAGAAAATGAAATGTTTCTGAAAAACACCGCTCATCATTCCCCCAGCCTTATTCTCCCAGGGGACAGCCAGTTACCTGAACAGTATTACCCACAAAAGAGCAGGTCCACCGCTGCTATGTCTAGCACTGAGACTGTGTTCTGTTAATCTAATCGATGATGACAGTCACGATTCTGTTAAAGGCATAACCTGCTGTACTTTCTTTAATATGACATACTTTCACAGATCCACCTTGGCCATTTAAGAATGGACATCCGCCCACTTCCATCAAAGAAACTATCAAAGACATCCAACTATTTCCTGAATGTCTCTCGTTGCTTAGTTCCACCTATGGAAATATCTCAGCGATGCCTTTCTTTCTGCGATACCACTCAAGAGCTCTTTCTCTTTCTGGTATCTACATAGAGCTTTCCCGTTATTGGCTTGGGTTGAATTCAAAGAAAAATGACACAGGACCACAGCTGTTTTCCATTGAGCTACAGCTCTATTAGCTGTCATTTCCATTTAAAAGATGGCTTCCCCATTCCGTAGCACAGGTTTATAATGGAAACCAGCCTATGTCCTGTCACTGCACGCTTACTCGACTATTCCTCACTTGTTAGCCAGAATCACTATGTGGACATCAGGTGTTGTGAGCAAATCGAGAGCCTGAATAAAGTGATTCTGAGACAGGGGAGGAGAGAGAGAGGCAGAGAGAGGCAGAGAGAGAGCGAAGGAGAGCGCGAGACAAGAGGAAGAACTGCTCCTCACATAATAAATCATCATTACAGTGCGTTTGTTTTGGTTTCTTAAACAGTCCTCAAAAGTGACGCTTCGCCCCCTGCAATTCCCTTTGCACCTCCATAATGAAGAGACGCTACCCCAGTGACCCCTCCAACGCACTCAGTCACACTCTCATTATTAAACTCTTCCTGCCTGTGTTGACAGTCTAACGCCGGCTTGGTTTTCTTCAAAAGCTTTGCCTCCATTTTTTTTTTTTTTACTTCCATGAAGCAGCAAGCAATTACTAAAACACAGCCAGATGTTGGGGAAAACTGTCCGAGGTCCCATTCGCGCCTGATTGGAGCAAAATGGCGTTCTTAGCCAACTGGCAGTAAGCTTCAAAAAAGAGGAATGGGGATGTTATATTTTCTGTGAGAAATTCAACTGTGTCTTTACAGTAGTGATGCACAGCTGTGAAACCCATACCGACATATATGTGCAGACTAGGCAATCAAAGTGCAACCAACTGCTGTATGACAAAGCTGATAGATATATGTCTGGTTCATTCATTGTTTGCTTGATTATGCTGGTCGTGCCCCCATCTTCTCTCAAGATCTGTTGAACCTAGAGGATATAGGGATGAATTGCATACATTAGAGAGCAACAAGAATCTGACAATGTGCTGAATTAAAAAAATCTCACACTCCATTAACACATCCATTTGAACGCTCTATTGTCCCTGGGGAGAAATGCAATGAGATTCAAGATGGCACCTTTTTGTCAGGCATGTAGACAAGGTCTTCTTCAATGTGATAAATCACACAACACCCCTACACAGGGGTAATGCTGTCACCATTCCCTTGCACCCGATTGGTGCCCCTCCATGGGTCATTACAGCTGTCACTCTTTCCGCGCGCCTCTGATTGGCCTTCGACTGACTACCTCTCGGTTTCTTTCTGACTCTCTCCCCCTCGATTTACCACTCTCCATTACCCCATATGTGTCACACCCTAACCACCATGGGGAGAGATGAGAAGGCGTCTGGGATCGCTGCTGACAGCGACATAAAGCTCCCTGATATACGTCAGCGCACAGAAGTCATCAAGGCGAGACTTCGGCTTTGGATCGGGCAACCAGAGCCCTGATTGCGCAGACTCGCTTAGAGTCTCAAAAAGACGTTTAACCTGTAGGTTAACCCACGTTAACCTGCAGTCGCTAGTCCAATTTAGATGCCGTTTTTTGGTCCTAGAGAGTTGCAGAGTGAGAAACTGAAATATGCCACCTCGTAAAATCCAGTGTGATGCGTGATTAGGAAGAACACAGATCAGGCAGCAGATATCCTGCCTCTACCAAGGCCAGAAAAGAGACCACTATCCTGTTCCATTCAGTACACACATTTCCACACTGCACATCGCTTGGCTCTCTAAAGAAGAAACTACTGCCACCTCAGCCCAAAACCCTGGCCTCTGTCATCTGCTATTCATGTTGTGGAAGAAATGGTTATTATGTGGCTGTGCCCAGTCGTTGTTTGTCATGACCTTGAGGGCTCTTCCCATGGCTTTTTATAATGAGAGACTGACCACAGGAACCGCCTGGCAAGGAAAACCACTTTTTCGGCATTTTTCCCCACTGTTGTCGTGCCCTTTGAACAGCATTTCTTGCTGTGAAAAAACAAACAGTACTCTTTACAAAACGATTGAGCTTTCTCCATTTCCTACCCACCCTCCCTCTTCAATGCACTTCTTGCTATCCCACTCATTCGCATTTCAACCTGCCCTCTTCGTCTTCCTCCACTTATGTTTCAAGTGTGGCATACATCTGGGCCATAGCTTACGCAAGTGATACCAACGAAAACTGCTCACGCCCACTAACACACACACACACACAGGAAACATACCCCCGCACACACAAGATACCCAGGCACGCAGACACCCCCCCCCCACACACACACACACACACACACACATACACACAGGACACAGATGTTGCTACAGCTGTGTGTTACAGCAGGTCATCAGCGGAGGTGCTGAAAACTCCATCAGAAGCCAGGATTAGCTCCTCTCTCAGCTCTTGGTGTTAGAATGGAGTGGAAGCAGTCTCAGCTGGCCTGCTCATTATAGACAGTTCCTCTCCTCCCTTCCTCCTCCTCTCTTATTCTCCTCCACCTCTCCTACCCTCCTCTTCTCGTCTGAGCTAAGATGCTAGCTTGACGTCCATGTGTAAATCTGAACATTCTACAGATTGGTGTAGAAATCAATATCTGATGTTTCTGCGTCTTTCATGTACTATATGTACTTTGCTTTAGTAAAAGGAATTACATGTCAAATTGTGTGCTGTACAAGCCTGAGAGAAACCCCTTGGAAACATTGCTTTTACGAGGTTCAAACTTTTTCTTCAAGGTTTTTCTTCAAACGATCAAGACATGATTGCGGTTTGGTGGATGCAAAAGAGTCCATTGCGATTCCCAGCAAAAGGCTGAGCTGAGGCTAAGTTGGGCCTGAACTTCTGCCTTCACATGTGGTTGTCTAGCTTCCCAGTGTCATCCCTTCCAGCTGCTCTCACCTGTCAGCCTGTCAAACCCTGCACGCTCCCACACACGGCTCAGTTCCCCTGTCAACCAACCAACGTTTTTTTTCCAACACGCACATGCATGTTTCAGACCACGGAAGCGGGGAGGAAACACCGCGTGCGTCTGCTTTGACAACTCAATCCCAGAGCCACCAGACGTGAGAGCGAGGGACGGTGGACAAGGGGGAGGAGAGGAGCGTTACACCTGCTCTGTGATCGCTTTGCTATTGTGGAGAGTCGACACACACGCACACGCCTCTTGAAGATGAGATATTCATAAGGGTGGGGACGTAGCACACAGGACAAAAGAGGATACTTTCTTTAAAACCGTTTAAGGTTAAACCACAGGACATCATCACATTTATAAGCAAAAAGAGGAAACATTCCAAAAAACTGTTTGGGTTAAACTACAGAACATCATCACAATTACACACAAAATGGGGACTTTGGATGAGTGTAGATTTGTAGACTAAGTATAAGACATTTAGACTACCGTAGGTCTTTGTCACAGTGTAGAACAAGTATAGGGTCCTGCCACAGTTAAGGACAATTATCCCCAGTAATATAAAGGAACATTAACAACAGCTGACATTTCACCTGCTACAGCACTGAACTCTCCAAACAGCTTGAAGCATCCTCTTTTACTTTACGCACTGCCACCTCTGCCTTCTAGAAACACGAACTTCTTTTTAGGAGGCGGGAGACCTGGAGAACCAATCACAGACCTGCTTGTTGAGACATGATGACACCTTCACGCGACTGGGCTGTGAAGAACTCACCACTACACAGCTAGTGTCTTGGTTTTATTTCCCTGGCGTTCCAAATTTCCCTCAGAAACACATGGGCAAGCAGTGATGAATATCAACAAAACAGGTTGGGGTAAAAGGCAAGGAACATTTCAATATTTTGTTTGAAAAAAAATAAAATAAAAACCTCTGAACAGAGATAATTTACCTGCCAGTGGGACACTTTTCCATGAGTTGCAAGTTAAGTATCCAGCAAACAGATTGCCTCTTAGAACACTCCAAGTTAGCCTGTGCTACACTGAAGCCACCAAAGGTCTCAAATCATACAAGTCATGACAAGGAGGGTGGTTCAGTGGTACTGTCTGCTGGGTACCAGATGACAGGCAGGGTGACTCAGAGAACAGAGGCAACCCTTTCACCGGTGACCTTGTCACTTCCGCTCTATCAAAAGGCCATAAATGGCATCTATGTCTTTTCATCCCCCTGGGGCGTAACATTAAAAAGCCTCAACACTATCTGCAGGTAAAAGATCTTCTGTTAAAATATGTCTGAGGTTAACGCGGAGGACAGCGTGTTTCAAATCGCAGAACGGCTTTAAGGGCACGAACCCATCAGAACAACTTGGACCAAAGAAGGAGTTCAATTCTATCATCGGTGTCCGTGTGGCGATGGTTCCACCTGTTGAGACTTCAAAGGAACGCATCAGCTTCTAGCAGTCTCAGGTGTGGGAATGACATGCACCGTTTTCCAAGGAATGCACACAAGATAAGATCTGATTAGATAAAGGCACTTGGGCTTTGCTTGTGTTTTCCTAACGTGACAGGACAAGACAATCACCACAGCGTGCTACCTCATCAACTAAAGCTGGCCATGCGTCCTCCCGAGTCATATCAATTCCACAAGGTTGGTTGGTTTACGATACATCTGCGTTTGAGCGGCAAGCGCGAGCCTGTGCCACAGACAGTCAACTCAGCGCTCTGTAAGCAGTTTGGTATGACGCAGCGCCCACATGCGAGTCAACCAGCCTTATACTTTCCCTCGGCCTAGAGCCCAGCTGCTCCGATCATCTTGTTATGTACTGTAAGAAGGGCAGGGGGCAGTCATGCTTACCGCATGTTCTCGCAGGTGAAAGCAGGCAGGTTAAGCTCCTAGCAGACCCAGACTTAGTGAGTCAGGTGGGTGTTGAGACAGAGTTTCTATCTGAGATCATGCGTTTGAATCCAGGCTAGATTGAGAGGGGTTTGGATGTTGACTTCCAACAGGTCATGTCACACACAGTATCATGCGTTAGCAGTTTTTTTACCACACACGTGCACGCACGCACGCGCACGCACGCACATACACACACAGATATACTTCTACTTCCTTCCGCACAGGTCTAAACTAAAGACGCTGTCATTTACATGCAAATGTGAACCTGCAAAGTCAAACATGCACGCTCACACACTTTTACAGGAACATGATTCACTAATACACACATCATAAACAGCTTGCTGGTGCATCGGTGAAGAGTTTAGTGGAGTTTCTAAATATCTCTCCTGGGACGCACACTCACGTGCCAACATACGCACAGACTCCATTTGATATGCACACGGCCCATATGTTACATGCAAGTGTGTAATAATACATAGGAACATCCTCCTTGTAAAATTACTATCTGCAGCACCATATGTAAACATGAATTTTATATGAATCCTGAGAATCTTGCAGTAATTCACTACCTGACAATTGTTAAACATGTTTTGAAAATCTTCAATTACACTTCTACTAAAAACAAATTGTGCAATGAGATAAAGTGGGGCTTCACTTGGCTGTTATGATCACTCCACAACTCCATTACCCATCATGCAGCAGTAGAACCAGGGCTGTACGCTCCCTCTGCACCTTCATTACTGGGATAGCCTGGTCTCTAGGTCTCCAGCATGATTACCATTTATATTGCTTGCTATACTGCAGTCCAAAATAGCTTCTTTTTTTTTACAACATGCGAACTTGCCTTGTACCCATGCTAGTCAAATAATGGGCTTCTACTTTAACACCGAACACACCCCTGTCCTTTTACAATCGAACCATATTTCAAATGTCTGCCTCAATACACACACACACACACACTGACATACACAACCCATTCTTAAAACAGGGTCCCAATGAAGGTTTATGGTACACACCCAGACGTTCCATTCAGACAGGGTCATCCATTAGCATCTCCCCTCCTATTGTAACCACACTCATGGCTCTGTGATTTAAGAGCCAGTCCTGATGGGTAGAGGGTGGCTTTATCTCGGCTGCCTGCCCGATCAATGGGGATATCCAGTTAACAGGAGCAGGCAATCTGCTGTTCTGCCACACGTGGGACAGGAAGGAGAGGACGCCATTAACTACAGGGAGACGACATTTTCAGTGGTACCATAATGCCCTGGGGTGACCAGGTACTAGCAGTATGTGGAGAGGAAATACATGTGTGTGTGGGGGGGGGGGAGAGAGAGAGAAACACACAGAGAGAGACTGGCAGAGACAGAGATAGAGTGACAAGACGAGAGACAGAGAGAGAGAGAGAGAGAGAGAGAGAGAGAGGGAAAGAAAGGAAGGAAGGAAGAAAGAAAGAAAGAAAGAAAGAAAGAAAGTAAAGGTCTCTATATGGTCCTTATATTTCCATGTCAGGAAGAAGAGTGCGGTTCCAGCTCTGATATAGTTACGAGATCAACTCCACTATTGCTTAGTCGAGCAACAACTCCAACCTTATACACACCACAGCCCGTTAAGTTGGACTGTGACTTTGGGTGGTAAATTTAGCTCTGAAGAAAGAACTCTCTTTGCATCCCAAGTGACTGTATTGTGAGCACATCAAACGCTAAGGAGCACCTGTCGGAGTGTCTGCAACTTCAAACAGACTCTTCAGCCCGATAACAGATGTGCGGACACCCTCAAAGAGAAGCGGCCATGACTGATCCCCTTCCCAGCAGCTCTGTCTCCTCCACATCTCTGGAAGCTTGAACCTGATGGAGGCCCACGCACGGGCAGTCTCGCTCCGACCAGCTCACTTCGTCTAGCTGGGTAAAGACGAAGTTAAGACCCAAAGCAAGGACTGTTGTTGACTGGTGACTGGGTTTGTTTTCTCTGCGGTTTTCTCCCTGTTCTCCTCTATCCTCCCATCGTTTCTCTTCTCTCTCAATCTCATTCTCATTCTCGCTCATTCCTTAGCAAATAATCTCTTTGTCTCACTTGCCCAATCCCCCTTTCTCCATCTCACTCTCTCCTCTCGCTCTGTATCGCCCTAAACACAGGTCTCCAGTGCAAGTCTGTGTCACAACGTATCTGGCTTCAGCAGGAAGTGGATTGCCTGAGAGGAAGTGACGTCCCTTCCGATGGGTTAAGCAGCGCTCAGGATTGCCCCGGGGCTGGGTGACCCCCCATAATGGAGGCTGTCTGTGTGCGTGACAGGGATGGGAGACGAGCACCATGCGTCCCCCTGCGTCCCTCGCCCCCCTCTTCCACCTGTCCTCCCTGCTATGCATGCACAGGGGCGATGGGCACCACAGTGTCTCTGACAGGCCCCAGTCCATCACTATCTCTTGCTTGTCTGGCACGAGAATCACTAGCATGTTAGTTCCGTGTCAGCCCCCACAGGGGTAGAGGTAATTGAGAGCAGGTGTGTGCACCGTGACGGGGAGGGGGGGGGGTCTGGTGTCAGCTTCAGTTCTCCCCCCACGTTCCAGCACCACCCGACCCGTGTCAATTTGTAAACCCTAATGGGGTTTGAAGAGGGAGGGGGGCACCATGTTGAATTGAGCGGGGCTCTGTTTTACATTTTCACTTTCATTCATTCAGCTGCAGAGACCCGGAATATTCCCTGTGATTCCACACAGTCTCTTTCTTGATCCAGAACCCAGGTGACTGCATGGAGCCAGCCTGTCACTCATTTTCAAATCACATCACTGGCTGTGGATTTGTATGCCCAGGAAACACTGTGGCCATTTCATTCTGCATGAAGCCCTTTCAATTTATGACAAACTGCCGTTTGCTATTCTCTTAGGCAGAGTCTGTTGGGAACATGGGCCACAGTACACAATGCTGCCTGTATTAGAAACCTCTAAATTGTCCCACATCTAAATTGTAAATTGAAAACTGGTATTCATTCTATACTATAGAAGAAGGAAAATAGCACATTTAATCAACTTTTTTTCCGTGTGTGTGGGGGGGGGGGATTAAGTACATCAAGGAGACGAGTGAGAACATTGTCCAGGCGATGTTTGGAGGATGAAATATCCATTTTTATACAGACGATATTGTTGCACTGTGCCTTTTAAAATCTTGCTCCTTGGCACTAACCATCAAAATATGTTTGGAGTTCTTCACTTCATGAATGTGAAGACCTTCCTGTTGACCAACTGATCCTTGGATAATGGGAATGTTATCAATTACAATCTAGGCAGAGGCTGAGCTTCTTGTAGAAAATTAACAAGTAAAACAATGACCTCATTGTCCATAATATTTCATATGTGTGTGTATTAGAATATTCAGACCAATGATAGAATCCATTGTTTTGTATGACATCTTTTTTCAATTTAACTGATCATAGAACAGTATAGTACTGTAGTACGGTCAGAACTGGTCCTGGTAAAGGTGAAATCTAATTTAATTTCCGATACCTTAGATGGTATAGTACCCGCTCAGCCACCAACAGAAGCAGAATGCCAAATATCTGCATTCCAATGTGTGCAGTGTAAATTATAAATACAACATGTGTTACGTTTTCTCACCAACCAACTGCCACTGCCTCCACACTCCTGTCATTAGTATGCAGATCGGATTTTGACAGATTCCTAGACTACAGAATAACATCATCTAAATGATTCACCCCTCATTTACCAGCCCCAGGCACTCTCGAGCTCAATAACCACAAGCACATTGTCCACAAGAGGGTGGCTTGTGAGGTTGTGGCAGGGTAGTGAGATTATGATGGGTCTCCTCTCTGGTAAATCATTTCCAAACAATGCCCCACGTGTTACTTGGGGTGAGAGAGTGACATCTTCATGTTCAACTGAAAGCCAGAGTGTGTGTGTGTGTGTGTGTGGGGGGGGGGGGGGGGGGGGGGGCAGCTAAGCAGGGCAGGAGTCAGGGAGCATGACAGCAGCACAGACACAGGTCCCTGGTGATTGGTGTGTTGAAATCCTGTTTTAGACTCGCAGTATCAGCCAATCAGCTGGTGTCATCTCCCCACGGGTGATGAAGGTGAGCAGAGCAGAATCTGAATCTGACATGACTGAGAGGCGAATGATAATCAGCAGCTTCCCAGGAAGAAAAAAGGAGAGGTGTGTCTGAGTGTGTCTGTTTGTGTGTGTGTGTGTACATATGTGTGTGAGTAACAGAAAGCGAGAGAGACAGAGGGGAGGAGAGGGAGGAGGGCATAAGATGAACAGTAAGTTAAAAAGAATGAGTGCGGATAGCATCTTTCTTCACTCAATTGCTTACTTTGATGGATCTGATGTGGGCAAAGGCAATCTTCCCTCTGACCCTGATAGGGCTGTGCCAAGCCTTCACTTGGCACAGTGCCCCTTTGAACTCAGCAAAGCGAGTACAGAGGAACCCTGTCAACTTCCAGTACAGCTCCAACATGGACAAGACACAGTTTCCAGCACCACTTAAAGGTCTAACCTTAGATCAGGGATGGCTCTGAACTGTTTAGCTTGGCTTGGCAAAGGAGTTAAAGACTTAAGAATGCTAACGCATTCAAGTCTTGGTCAACACCGATTTAGTCTCTGCATTCAGCCACATGCTTTCCTTCCATCAGGCAGCCAGTTATGGAGCCTTATGTGGAACTACTGATATGGTGCTCCGGGTGTCCATAAATCATCCAATCGTGACAGGGCTTTTTAAACCCGAAATGTTCACATCCCAATACATCTGGAGGCATGGAAAAGGGAAAAGAGGGTGGGGGTGAGAGAGGGAGAGTGAGGTGGGAGGTGGAGAGAAAGAGAGGCCGGGAGGGAGTGGAGGGAGAAAGAGAGAGAGGGCAGAGAGTGCAACACAGGAACGGCACTTAGTCAATGGAGCATCCAAACAAAATGTCGTCTAGAACATGCCGGTCTAGAACTTTCAATTTGAAAATCTACGTTTTCCTGGCTAAAGGCAAAATAACTGTATATATTCTGGCGTGTTCCATCAAACCACAAACCAAAACCGATTCTTTTTTTCCCCCACTCATAAATATTTAACATCAGCCTTCTCCCATTGGCTTTCATCAGACTTTCAGGCTTGAGAAGGATTCAGTCACCAGAACCCCTCCGTGTTGTTGGTAGCAGGGAAAAAGCTGTAAAGCTCTACAGACCCACCTGATCAATACTGGCAGGAGTGCAGCAACCTTAAAGTGCTTTCTCTCAGCATATATTTTTATTTGCCAGACAGCGTGTTGTTTACGTCAGTGGCCTTCAGTGCAAAAAAGGTTGCGTAGCCTCGTGCAAGAAAGATCAAAGCTGACATGGACAATGGGGCTTTTAAATCCAGGAAAACTGCTGAAGGAAAGTGTCGAGTTTTTCCTCCGTTCTGACGAACGGTCTGGTGAAAGCCTCGATGTTTATGAAGGCCATCGGAGTCTGTGCTAATATCACCTATATCGAATGTAAAATGCTCGCAGGGTAAAATCAAGACGCAAAGCACAGAGAAGCAGCCGTACAACCTTCTTGCGTCCACTTCCAGCCCATTTAGAGTGCACACATGATCGCTCCGCTCAGACCACAGGGGCCTGAAAGGAGCAGGAAAATAATAAAGAGCCATCTTCCTTTATGAGATCTTGATAGCGCTGCAAATGTCACATCTGATGGATTACTGCCCGTCTGGCCGCGGGCCTCAGGCAGTCGCAGATTTTGGCTGGGAGGATCGTCATGCTTATCTGCTGCGCTTCGTTAGTGGGAACTGGGTCTCGACGGGGAGATGGTGGATAAGGGGAGGGGGATGTGGATTATGGAGAGAAGAAGGGGGGGGAGGGGGGAGTCCAATTTAGGCCGTGGATACAGACCTGTGGTCCTGAAGCATGAGGAAACCGCCACAGTGGGACTCCACTGACCGAACACACTAACGAACACTCCCATACTCGGCCAGGGCAACTCGTATGCCTGGAGTCCACCTCATCTGACACAGAGACAAAGTTCGTCCTGATTAGGCTGAAGGCAAGCACAGCCCAGCACTGTGAAGCTACAGGAGCCATACAGCTGAAGAAAAACCCAGTGCACAGAGCCACACTGGAGAGATAAACCATTAGTACACATGATGCTGAACCGAGGAAATATTTGTCTCTTCTTTTGAAAATGTTCCTGCAATTCCCAGAGTATTTAACATAAAAGGCTGGAGCGTAAACAGGGAGTAAATATGTAATCCCAGAGGGCCTTAGAAGCCTCTGTTCGGCCAGATATCAGACAGGAGGAGATAAAAGACTGCAGGGGCTGAGGGGAGTACAGACACCCTACCTGGTTCTCTGGCTTCAGAAACAGCTATTAAGAGATTTACAGCACAAATCACCCTCTGGGGCTGAACCATGAACAACAACACGGCCTACTGTACTGTACAATAGGGCATTTGCAAATACAGCCAAGTCAAGTCTACTACTGTATCAAAGAACCGATGAAAACACATTCAACCTGGGATTCTCTTCGAGCCTCGTCTTCGAATGGCCCGACTGGACAGAAGCGGGCTCTCTATGAGCTGTGTAGAAAACGCTGTTCTTACCTTTTTTTGGTCCTCCAGCTTTTGACTAGTCGTCTTCTTGCCATGCTTGCTCGCCTCCGATGGTACATCCATCCCTGGTCCCAAACAGGAAGTAACTCCAGAAAAAAAACGGCAAAATAAGCCAAAGAAGAAGTCAAAGAGGGTTGAGAGAGACGAAGGGGAGTGGGGGGGGGGGGGGGGGGGCTACAGCTGGCCGGTGAAGATCCGTGTCCGGCTCTCACCTTCACCCGGACACAGGAGATCCATGGAGTTGCAAGCTGGTGGTTGGTGGGATTTAAAAAAAGCTCTCGGGGGGATGGGGGAAGATGGGAGAGGAGGGTGTTGGTGCGCCACCCTTGGAGAAGAAGGGGTAGGGGGGAGGCTACCCAGAAGAGCTCATCACTGTGGCCACAGCAGCAAGACTGACATCCTCAAAAACTCAAAAACGAAGGATTCCAGGACCCAGGTCAGCGCTTTCCTCCCAGACAGATAATCCTCTTGCTGTGTCTCTACCTTTAGTGACCCTCCACACATGCAGCTCCGAACCAGATCTTTACATCTGTAAAAACAACAAGACATTGCGTGAGCCAAAAACAAACAAAGAAAATGCTCATTTTGCATCACAATTAGAAGTCAGTGGATCAACACAGCTCTCCGTCTCTAGAAAGCCATAATTCCCTACGGTGTAGTGCGCATGGATAAGTTATCTGCATATCAAAGACATTGTGTTGTTGAGCCATACGAATGAATGGAGATGCGTGCCGTAGACATGCCGTTTGTTCTTTTGTCTGCAATTGTCTCGTTTCTTGTTTTCCACCAAACGAGCATGTTAGGAGGAATTGTGTTACCCTGAGGTTGGGGAGTTAGTGTGTTGGTGGGAACGCAAGAGAAGACTGAGAACCACAGACAACATGGCTGGCCCCTGTGTGGACGCCTTGGAAGGTTTCAAAGTCTGTTTGGTTCACTCTCTCATTCTAAACACAGGGCCAATGGGTTTGTGACCAGTTCAAATAGCTTCTATAGAACATCCCAACTACTGTGGCCTTGACTTACGGTCATGTTTGTCACTCTCAAATCCCGGAGCTCCGAAAATAAGCAGGTTCGGTTGCGAAAGCCTGCTCACAGAATCGTAACCATGGAACAACTCAACATCGGAATCGTTTTGGGGTTGAGCTTTCCGGGCTTGCAGAAACATTCCATCACCAGCCGCCACCACAACTGTGACATGCAGTCCTGATCATCCAGGGAGGGTTGGCGGGGATCACACACGTCAGCTCGCATTGAACCGTCCATAAAATCATTACTGTACCGCTATCATCGTATGCGATCAACCAACTGCCTCCGGTCTATGATGGGCCCCAATCAAATGCCCATTGGCAGAGTGGTCTGCTCTTCTGAGCCATGGCCTCCTAGATAACTAGCTGGGGGCTACGGAGGAAATCAGATGACCAAATATTAGGCACTTGTTTCACGCTCCTCTCTTAGCCTCATGTCAGACCTCAACAGTCTTATTTTCCCTCCTAATCGCTCGGGCGTCCTCGGCACTGAAGGCCTGTCAGTCACTTAAAGGCAGTCTTGTCAAGTGTTTGAAACTTCAAACTCAATCGAAGGGCTTTTCCCCAGCGTCTCAAATCGCCTGACTAGCAATGAGCTGTGCTAAAGTGCTCCCATTAAGTACCAAGGGGCCACAATGCTGAAGCCTTGTGAAAGAACAACGTACTAAGCTGCGACTTTGTTGTCATTCGTTGGAAACGTTCCACAATGGATGGTGGAAATAGAGCCCTATCTCTCCTAAGACTGAGGAGACGACTCGGCAAAACAAATATCGCAAAATCAACAACAGACAACAACATTACCCCCAAATAGCGAGCATGCTGAGGGGAAAGTGCTCTGTGAAATATCATAGCTCCAACAACTTACAAGTGACAGCGTGCGGCTATCTTCGGCCTCACGCATATTTTATGAGCGCTAATTTCCCCTTTTCTCTTGAACATTACAGAAGAAACAATCTGAACGAGTGGGAAGAATGTGGCACACTTTCCATTACCCTGCCAAGGGGCTGGGCTCTCTGTTCTGTCAGGAGGTGACAGTTTGGCTTGCGATCCCCAGCCAGTGAGGTCTAAGGTTATTAATCACCTGTGCATCACACCAGCAATGGCAGCTCAGCACTCACCTTGATCAACGAGGCAAAAAATAATAATTTGAAAAAAAAAAAGAAAGATCTGAAATTATTCTTCCTCCCAACGGAATGCAAATGTGCGCAAAGTGTCAAAATAATTGGATGAAGAAGGGTAACACAACAGCGGAGCTAGTTCGCAACGACGGAGGCACGTTTGACTGCACCTGACAGCTCAGGCGAAGGGGGCTTCGGAAGTGGGAGGACACAACAGCCGTCATTATCTTTTCAAAGTGTTCCGGATAGCGGAGAAGCATCATAACATTCATACGCAGGATGATACCCAGAGCCTGGGGGGGGGGGGGAACGTGACGAACATCTGCAGGATGGGCAGAGGGTTTGCGGTCATACATCCCCTCTCCGCTCTGACAGCGGCACTTAAATGTGCAATTATCGTGAGCTTCCCAGGTTTGACAATGGAAGCACATAGCGAGCCATGTCATTAGCCTGATTGTAACCGAGCTATTAACAAATCACTGGCTCTTTAACACCATTTGTACAGGCATCTACTGTTCTGGAATGTCAGAAGCTGCTGCAGTGGGAGCCTTTCGTGGAGGCATAAAAACAGACCCATTGCTAAAATTGAATGTGTGACATGGGTGGTTCAAGTGGGGGGTGGCTAGGGGTGGTGAAAGCACTGAACGTGGTTTAGAAAAACAGGTTTGTAATTGAACTGGAATATTTCAACACAAACCAACACTTAAAGAGCTCTCTAAAAGCTGTTGTTGCACAGAATACAAATCTGTCTACTATGCTTTGTAGTCTAATGATGTTAAGGCATATTTACATATTCATGAGGGGAGGATGAATGCTGTTTAATCACAGTCCAGTCCTCCGCCATCCTTCACACTTTAAATTTTGACAACAAGTTGATATCTTACTCTGCTGGTGCCCTTTCATGACACTTGGTATTCAATGTGTGAGCGTAAGTCTCCAAATGGTCAATAAAGTTTGATTCATGTGGCCCTGGCTGTGACTACACATGGCTGGTTTAATCTGAGGCGATGTAAATGACCACTGTAGATCAGGCCTGATTTCCTCTGGGACACACATCTCTAGGAGAGAGCGCAGGAACGCAACCTTACTTATGCACACAAAGGTCAAAGGTTGCCAATAAAAAAAAAAAATCTGCTGTCACGTGAATGCACTTTAATACTCCTGACAGTACTCGCTAACTAAGTCTATCCATAGTAAATGTTATATATTCCCAAAACTCGAAAATAATATATACTGTTTGTGGAATAAAAAAGCCTGTGTTGTAAAAATTGTTTTATGTGCATGTGTGAATATGTGTGTGTGCGTGTGTGTGCGCTGGCTGGGGAGAGGAGTGTGTGTGTGTGCGCTGGCTGGGGAGAGGAGTGTGTGTGTGTGTGTGTGTGTGTGTGTGTGCGCGCACGCTGGCTGAGGAGAGGAGTGTGTGTGTGTGTATGTGTGTGTGCACGCTGGCTGGGGAGAGGAGTGTGTGTAGGCTGAGGAGTGGTGAAGTGTGAATGATTGTAAATTAAATTCAGCCTGGGACCGCGAGGCTGCTGGGTCTTATTTGCGCTTGGCGGAGCCAGGCAGGTGTCCGTCAGAGGATTATACGACGGAGCTGCAACATCAAGCTAACGTATAATCAACATATAATCACTGGCTAAGACTGGTCTTCCATACTCCTGTCCTCACTGCTCTCTCAGAGACAAAAGGCAAGTTTAATTTCATGAACAATAAAATGGATTTTTACGGCTGACAGGAAAGCAATCTATTCCTGCCACCTGTATAACGGGTGGAAATAAGAAGCCGATGGTGAGAAAGAACCAGAGAAGAACACCTTATAAAAAAGAATGACATCATAAAGAACATGGGAGGAGCCTAGAGTCATCGTCTGGATGACCGTAACCAGAATCCCATAATTATTTGCTTTCAGAATTAGATTAGAAAAGCATTGAAACCCAACTCGAGTGAATATATGAGGATTATAAAAAGTAAGGGTTAGGGTTAGGGTTGGTAACCAAAGTCCTTGGTGACACCTCGCAGGTATTGTTATAAGGATTTTCAGGCAATAAAGAATTTACTCAAGTAAATTCAGGTACCCTATGGCATTGGAGGAATGCATCCATTCAACGCTATGAAAATAATAATATAACCTAAGCCTATCACCTATTAAACTGCCGTTGCCTGCTCTACCGCTGTGATCTACCCACACAAGTCTCAGTCCGAGGAAGTTGAGATTTGTAAAAGAAGCAGAATGAGAGAACAGCAGGCGTGGCACCGCTGCAGCAGTAAACACAGGAGAACCAGTAACAAGGAAGGTGCTAGATATGCTGGACCATGGTTAACATCTAACTGTGGTTCTGGAAAGATCACTTCCTCACCGCACTTGAACCATTGTGAACTCGACTGGACTGAACCCACTCAGGTCCCTGCAGTAGCAATTTGAGACCCAGGATCCAAAAGACGCCTAAAGCGTTGCTCGAAGCATGTGACGTGATCACAACTGGGCTCTCTCAGGTGAACAGATGCACACCGTTTGAGTTTCAACCTGAAAGCCTTCTCTGCTTTTATACCTGGCGGGCTGTCCTTGACTCCCACTGCAGGTCTTTACAAAAGAGAAAATACAGACTGAGGACAAGAAATGACAGAGAGAGAGAGAGAGAGAGAGAAATACAGAAACAGAAAGAGAGACAGGGAGGAAAGGACAGAAATTTAGGAGAGAACAAATTTGAGCAAAGGGAGGGATATAGAGCTGGTGCCAAGCACTGAGACATTTTGAGAAGAAAACCGACTTCCAGGGGTGTAAAGAGACAGAGCTGCAGAACATAAAAGAAATGGATGGCAATTAATCATGATGGGATGGCCTTTGCAGCTCTGCGCTGCATGCACTTTGCAGTATGAACACACACAAAAAAAAAAACTGAAAACTGGGCAAACAACAACCACACACATCCTTGGCAGTTTTCCTTGACAGTCTGCCTGGCTTGAAGATAACCCATTGTGGGGGACCAGTGAGAGAACGGTGTCGGCTGGGCGAGCCGTCGTTTAGCGCTGGGCTCGGGCAGAGCATGCAATAAGCTCTGGCGTGAAAATGACCCTGGCTTCTCTGTTGTCACGGTAACTGGAGGGAGCCGAATAATGGCTGTGCACGTTTGCGTGCGTGTGTGCGTGCGCGCGTGCGTGTGTGTTTGCTGAAGGTTGCAGGTACCTAATGTAATTATCATGTTGAAAAATATTGTCGAAGAGGAACCAGGACCGACGCACACACCTGTACACACACACACACACACACACACACACACACACACACAGTGAGCTCACAACCTCACTGGCTAGGAGAGCACTGGCATTGGGTGTGATATCACCAGGCTTCAACGCACAACTTCCACTACCTTGCAATTTAATAAGACACTACACATTGTAACTCTGACTAGTGAATAACAAGACACATTCAGCCAATTCCCCGGTTCGGCTGTCTTTGTTTTAAATCTCTTCCTACACTCCTCCCCACCTCTCCCTCTCTTTCCATCCTGAGGATGGAGAAGACAGCTGTTTACCAACAGTTCAGCCGGCACCACCATCAATTCCCTTGAATGACAAATGCTCTGTCCTCACACCAGTTGTCACCCTTCCCATCTTGCTTTTTTCTCTCTCGCCCCCCTCTCTCCTTCCACCGTTCTCCACCCCCTCTTTCTCTCTCTCTTCATACACCGCCCCCCCCCCCCCCCCTCTATTCATACACCACCACCCCCCTCTCTCTTCATACACCGTCCCGCCCCTCTCTCTTTCTCTTCAGACGGCGCTCTACCACACCCTCTCGTTCAGCGTCTACACTGAGGCACCTCCAGTGGTTCTCTCTGGTGCTTCCTCCAGACTCCCCTGGCAGAGGCGAGGCAACATGTTGGGGCAGAATCTTTCACCATCCTCCCTTCCTTCATCCTTCCTCCATTCCCCCTCCATTCATCTCGATAGACGCCCAATTACTGGCAAATTACAACCCAGATTACATTAATGCTCTTTCTGCTAGCCAACCCTTTTCTCCGACACTGGCACTGGTGTATGAGGAGAGAGCGTAATCTTGTGATATTGTGCTGGGATTACCATCAAATCTCATTATGGGTGGGTTGGCTTGGGGGGAATACAGTATTAGCTATCTAAAGCACAGCAGAGCAGGGAACAAGATACTGGATCGTGGCCGTGAAATCTCAATTTTCCGAGTGTGAGCGGGTAACACGCTGAGTGGGGGATGGCTGTCCATTGGTGCCTGGCGTGCTAATTCATTCTTCAGGCTCTACGATGTTCGTCTGGAGCCGCGAGGGCCAGGCTGGGCTGCCAGCGGGGGTGAGAGGTCAAGGGAGGAGCAGAACAACACAGCTGTGCTTTGCGAGACGGCCCAGAACCCATGTCCACTCCTGCCGCAACCCTCTCCTCTCCTCTCCCTTCTCCCCCTACTCTCCCTCCTGCGTACCCCCCCCGGCCCCCCACACACACTCCCACCCTCTCCGTCTTCTGCCCATCCTCCCCTCCCCCGGCTAGTTTACCACACCCCAGGCCGCTACCTCGATTCTGTTGCCATTTCTGCTCGGCACGTTCACGCAACATAAACCATCCTTTTATTACAAAGATATACACGCACGTAATTGCCACGGTGATATACAGCGTTCTCTGAACGCAGCTCAATTTCTGTCCATTAAAGATGCCGCCACTCTGCAGTGGCTGTCTATGAAGCACCTCGCCTTGTTAAATACAACAGATTCTCCAGCTCAAAAACGGGGGCCCAAATCTCATTTCAACACGTACTCCTCCCCCCTCCCAGGTCCCTGGAGAGCCTCTGTCAACGCAGGGTTTAAGGAGTGCAACAGCTTGTGACCATCGAACTAGCCACATGGCAAACATGCATTCGGTATGCACATTTGGTTCACACACACTTTCACGCACACTTACTGGACACACGCATAGCACATACATATTCACAGAACACACATTGTACAAACACTGACAGAACACACTGCAGGTATACACACATGCAGTCCACACACACAGAAATGCAGTCCACACACAGAGATACAGTATACGCACACAGTGCACACACACCCAGAGTCTACACACATGTGTGGTACACACACACACAGGGCACGCAAGTAGTGCACATGCACATACTCCAGATTACTAATCACATCAGATCCCATACATACCCTCAAGCATGCATTCACACACCATGTCTCACATCCACCCCCACATACACACACATACACACACGCACACACGCACACACATCCCTCATCCTAAGCCAATCCCCCTACTCTAACCCTCCCACACACCCAGCCCCCCATCCTGGTGTTGTGTGGTTATTGAGCCCAGGGAGTCTCACTGAATCACCCAGAGAGCCGGAGGAATGAGAGATAACAGCACTGCCATGTTACACACATTGATTGCAGAATCCATCATCTTCCTTATTCAACACAGGGAGAGAGTGAGGCCAGCCGTGCACAGCCAAACAGGGAGGAAACTATACGACCACCTGAGAGAGGCAATGGCAGGGAAAATGACTACACACAGAGCAATCAAACCTTGATAAGAGCACCGGGGCGGTTTTCACAGTACAGTGGTGATGATTACGGAATTAAACGTAAGAGGCTAATGGAGATATTCTGGCACCTGTCTGGTGGAGAGTCAGGTTTAACCGCTTCCAGACCAGCTATTCAACCAATCTCATGGATGTTTGAGCATGATTATATATGAATACCAGAGCAAAGATTCTATATGCAGACACTTTATATAACATACAAATTCTAGTAGGTTTTTTTTTCCTCGATTGTTCTTCTTTTCAAAGTTAACTTGTTCCTGTGGGTCTGTGGAGTTGTTCGCTGCCACTGCGTCTCAGTGGAGAGCGTCAGTATGCATCTGGGAGGGCTGAGAGCTGGACGCAGCAGAGTCCAACACCTTGAGGTGATGACGAGGAGACTCCCATGAAGAGTCCTAGATGAGTCTGATTACAAGTGATTATGAAGACGGCATTAGTAATTAGGGCCAAATGAAGTGACAAAGTCACTTGAGCAACCCAAACACATTTAGTATTCATCTGGCCTATTCAGCGCGGGCTCTGTTGCTCATTAGAATAGTTACACTGAGAAACGACCGATCTGACACCCGACTATCTGGCCGTTAATATGTGTGTGTGTACGGCATGCCAGATCAGAGCATCCAGCTCACTGGTCTACAAGACCAATCAATCCCAGATCCTTTGATCCCATGACCCCTCTTGTGGAGACCTGGCAGGAATCTGTGATCCACTGCTCTGGTCTAGGGCAAAGGAGCGCTTATCTAGGGATGGGGGATGGAGGACGGGTGGAGAGGAGCCTTCAACTCTCCTATATTCCATTACCCAGCCTGTGATGTACTGCCTCACACACTACCACATGCACACACACACATACACTTGCACACATGCACGCAGAAGGGTAAGCTTGAACACCCTCACTCCTCCCCTCTTTCTTAGCCTCTTCCTCTCCTCCCCTCTCACATGTACACCCCCCCCCCAAACTCCCTCCATCACTCACTCACCAGCCATCCCAGCAGCCTCTACAGCTGGGCCTGTCAAGCAGCACATCTGCTGTCAGCTGCACAGCAGCTCCAGGTTGGAGAGAGAAGACAACCGTATTCAAGAGACCAAAAACCAGTTCTGATTAGAGCAGAGCTTTACCTATGAAAGGTAGCTGCTGGCTGGGAAGGAGAGAAAGAGACACGTGTCTGGGGTAGGGAAACAAAGGAGCGTACCTGAAGGAGGAGAGGACGACAGGCAGAGAGGACGACAGGCAGAGAGAGGACGACAGGCAGAGAGGACGACAGGAAGAGAGGACAACAGGAAGAGAGGACGACAGGAAGAGAGGACGACAGGCAGAGAGAGGACGACAGGCAGAGAGGACGACAGGAAGAGAGGACGACAGGAAGAGAGGGAGGGACGACTGGTAAGAGGGAGGATGAACGGGAAGGAGCGGAACGACAGAGAAGAAGAGGACGACAGGAAGAGAGGGACGACAGGAAGAGAGGACGACAAGGAAGAGAGGACGACAGGAAGAGAGGAACGCACAGGAAGAGAGAGGACAGACAGGAAAGAGAGGACGACAGGAAAGAGAGGACGACAGGAAGGAGAGTGTACGACAGGAAGAAGAGAGGACGACAGGGCAAAGAGAGACGACAGGGAAGAAGGGACGACAGGGGAAGAGAGGACGACAAGGACAAGGAAAGAGGCGACAGGAAGGGGGGACGACAGGAAGAGAGGACGACAGGAAGAGAGGACGACAGGAAGAGAGGACGACAGGAAGAGAGGACGACAGGAAGAGAGGACGACAGGAAGAGAGAGGACGACAGGAAGAGAGGACGACAGGAAGAGAGGACGACAGGAAGAGAGAGGACGACAGAGAGAAGGACGACAGGACAAGAGAAGGACACAACCTAGGAAGCGAGAGGTACGACAGGAAGCAGAGGACGACAGGAAGAGAGGACAACAGGAGGGGGAGAGGGACGACTAGGTAAGAGAGGGTACGAGCAGGGAAGAGAGGACGGACAGGCAGAGAGGAGACAGGTCAGAGAGAGACGACCAGGAAAGAGATGACTGACAGGGAGGAGAGGACGACAGGAGGAGAGGACGACAGGAAGAGAGGACGACAGGAAGAGAGAGGACGACAGAGAGAGACAGACCGGAGAGAGGACGACAGGCAGAGAGGACGACAGGCAGAGAGGACGACAGGAAGAGAGGACGACAGGAGGAGAGGACGACAAGAGGAGAAGATGAGAACCAGTTGTTTATTGGCATTCATTACAGTACCGCTGATATTAGACCTGCATTTGAAATAAATTAAAAGTAATAGAATGGTATTTAATTTGTTCTATTCATAAACCATTGTAATGAATTATATAGGACACAGACTGTTAAACCCAATTATCTCTGTCAAGTGGCCTAAACATTATCCATCAACCAGTCATGATTACTGACTCCAACAAGGGCACAAAAAGTGCTCTCTAAAAGCAACACTTACCTCCTAAACTCCCACAATCCAAATAAGCCAAATGAATGCACTTTCAAACGACATGCGGCCAGCCATAACCTAACTCAATCCACTTAAGAAAAACATCCAGCCCTGACAAAAGTGGCAAATCTTCCTCCCCTATCTCCACCACCAGCTCTGCTTGCAGCAGGTGTCCACAAACAGCCAACCGTGAGCAAGGAGTGGTTCTCCCGGAAAATCCAATTTTGCCTTGTTAATCCAAGTGGCCTCTCTTCCTGCTGTCACCCTGGGCAGCAGATCCACCTGGTGCTAGGGTGGATGGCCGGAGGGTACGGAGGGATGGGCGGGGGAGTGGGGAGGGAGCTGACTTACATCACAGGAGAAGAGCCTGTAGTGTGTGTACCCTCATGCTCTCTCAGTGAGAAAATCCACCCAGAGCACAGGCAGAGGGGAGGGGAGAAGGGAGGAGAGAGGGGAGGGGAGAGGGAGGCGAGAGGGGAGGGGAGAGGGAGGCGAGGAGAGCAGACTGTGGTGAACGGGGGTGTGGATCCTTCAATGCTACACACACACGCGCGCACTCCCACCCCCCGCCCTGGAACAGAGATTGCATTGCACTGATGAAATTTTAATGGTTCTTTTAGGAAGAATAATGAACAGGCTGGTCTCTAGAGGGAGGAGGATCGCTAGGCTCCACACACACACACACATACACACACTTAGGTGCACACACACACACACACACTGCTACAGTACATGTACATGCCAACACAGACGCACTCCCAACACCCACCCAACTCTGTGCGCGAGCACGCGCGCACGCACACACGTGCAGGCGTACGCGCCGCAACATCAAACACTCCAGCTGACAGCTCCCCCTCTACACCAGTCAGTAGCAGTGGGAGGATAGAACAGACTGGGATGTTCCCCATCCTCACACACTCTCTTGGCACACACTCTCTCTCTCTCTCTCTCTCTCTGTCTCTGTCTTCTCCATACACACACCCTCACACACTCTCTCTCTCTGTCTTCTCTATACACACACCCTCACACACTCTCTCCCTCTGTCTTCTCCATACACACACCCTCACACACTCTCTCCCTCTGTCCTCTCCACACACACACCCTCACACACTCTCTCCTTCCCGCTCTCACACCCGCACGCTCACTCTCGCTCCCTGTCTATCCCCGACACACATGTTTCAATCCCAAATCCACGCACACACAGACGCGCTGTGGAACAAAGAGAGGAAGCAGCGTGTGGATTCACCAGCAGCACCATGATGGGGTGGAGTAGCACAGCCTCAGCCGGAGTCTGCTTCTCCTCCAAGAGGACATCCTCTGCCTCCGCACGCACACAAAGAAAGAGAGGAGAGGAGGGGCGATACCTCATCAACCACCACCACACACTTGCTCTCAGCCACGTTGATTGGCCAATAATTCTTTATGAACGGGGGGGGGCGAGGTGATTTACTATGTACATACATCAGACCAGGATCTCTCTGGCTGAGACATCAACACACTGGAATCCTGGTCTTCACCTTCATTACAGTTGGCAGGGTTGCGATAACAGGTCCTGGAAAGCAGGAGATCCGAACGTTTTACTCAGAGAGCAGCACGCTAACAGCAGGTTATTCAAGGTTCTGAATGGAGAAGCCCAGGAGGACAGAGTTGCATTTTAAAAAGCGAAACATCTGTAAGAGCTAAAGACTACGCACAAAAAATGTCCTTAAAATGATTCCTGTACGCTGTGGATGAAACCAAGGGTTTGAAAACAGCCAAGGCAAAGGCATGGCTGTTCATAAAAGAAACCTTTATTCAACTAAAAACGCCATTCCTCTCCACTGTTTTACTGAGAAGGAAAGGTGTTCTACCACTAATGACAGACTAGTCCCCCACCAAAATCAATTACCAGGGAGGCTGTGTCTGTTCCGAGCTGAGCACTAATGGAAAAGGAACATCTTAATTTGAATCTCTGTTCTTAAGCAAACAATCCCTCTGCCTCCCTTCCACCAGTTCGCTTCCCTCCACCAATCAGACTTCTCTCAGAGGGACCCGTTTGTTTCAAAGGTCTTACATTTGTACTCGCAAATACACTCAGACGAAAACCAAACAGTTGAGCCCAGACTAGGAAAACGCCACACAAGCCATCAGTTATGTCTGGCCCTGCTTAATGTCTGTTGATCATGTGACCGAGGCAGACAAAGAGAAATCTTGAAAATCACTTGAGGACAGAGCAGGAGCTTGGTGGGAACGTCTAGGACACGCCCGATGAGAAGGCAGCTTTCATCGTGCGAGACAAAAACAAAAACACAGTGTGTCAGTTGAAAGTCTGGGGAAGGTAAATATATCATTATATTACACCTGGACCACAGGCATCACTGCACATTTTGAGTCATTTCTTCCCAGACAGACTTTGGCTGAGCGTCTTTGATTGACAGGTGGAAGGCCCGATCCAATTAGCGGGCAACACTGGAAAAGACCTTTCCTTCTATCGCCATTGGGGCATTCAGTCCTTTCTGGTTCAAGTCAACGACTTGTGGAGCCATTTGCGGTGGCCGCATAGCGGGATCGTTGGAGGGATGTTGTGTGTGTTTAAAGATAAGGAGTTCAATAAGCAGAGAGGGAAACATGTGAGGACTATTTTGGAAGGGTATTAATAGCATTAGCAGCGGCCATCCTGGGCCGTGGTGTAGTGGGGTTTATACGAGTACATTTACGGGCGATCGTTTGGACTAGGTGCAGCGCTTAACAAATGTGAGGCACATTTATATGTGTAAGGTCTTGGGCAGGCCTCCAGTATGAGGTTGCATGCTGGCCCCAGTAGAGGCTGCATGCTGGCCCCAGTAGAGGCTGCATGCTGGCCCCAGTAGAGGCTGCATGCTGGCCCCAGTAGAGGCTGCATGCTGGTCGCAGTAGAGGCTGCATGCTGGCCCCAGTAGAGGCTGCATGCTGGCCCCAATAGAGGCTGCATGCTGGCCCCAGTAGAGGCTACATGCTGGCCCCAGTAGAGGCTGCATGCTGGCCCCAATAGAGCTGCAGTGGGGGATACTGCACTGGGAAAGGAAAGAGCAGTTTGGTGATGGCAAGTGGCCTGGAATCATCCATGAAGTCCTTCTCTTTTGGCAGGGAAACAGCAGGAGGGTGGGACGGTACTTTGAGGTGATTTACAACAGCTTCCTAGATAAACAAACCTAGAGTACACTGGCTGGAAAACGACAGGTTGTAGCCTGTTCCCAATGCCTGCCATTAGGAGGGATTCAAATGGGCGCTCTGGGATTGATTCCACCCACCTTGTATTACTTGGTTGATGGTGATATAAACATTTCCGCAATTAATCATATATATAGGGGTTTTGCGTGTGCATGTAAGTGTGTGCGTGTATGTGTAACAATGCAAAGGTCACAATCTCAATCTCCTGTCACAACATCCTAATTCCACCAAATTTATGCTAGGTGACAAACACACTCAAGCCTACCTTGTGTGGCGCTGCAACCAGCGTTCTGTGTGTTCATCTGTCAATGGAAGCATGAGAGGGAAGAGTGGGCCGTCTGGTGGCATTCACTCTCCATCTCAGGCAGCATCCTCCAGGGGCCTAGCTGGCCTCACTCATGCCTGGGCCCTCAGGGGACGCCGGAGAGGAGACTGGCACACTCATTGACTGGATCAGCTCCGTTGTGGATCAACGAATTTGTAACTGATCAAACGGGCCTATAGTACAACTCTCCTCTTACACACGCACACACTATACATATTGAAGCTTCAATGTAAAACTTCAATGCGTGTTAACCGAGTAATTTAGAGGGTTCAGGATGTTAGTCCTTTGTTATGGGGGACTGCATGAAAGGGAGACAGGAGAAGAAAGCAGGGGAGAAGGGAGCGAGTCATTCACAACTGAGCACAATTATCCCCACATGCCTCTATTGTCCTTCCTCGTCTCCCTGTCTGCAGACCTGTCATTGGCACACAACCCTTTTGACATTGGCAGGCACACACCCCCAGACTGGGTCAGGGGTGCGAGATCGAATTAGCGTCATGAACACGATGGATCGCATGTCTGCGCCGACGACAAGGCCTGCCGGGGGCACGGCAGGGGTTAACGCGTTGGCTCGGCGCATGTTTACGCCTCTGCGTGGCCAGCTAAGTGAATATTCCACTGATGGAGAGGGGGAGGTAGGGAGGTTCCTCACTGCTTGAGCCCAATGGAACACTAGCCATCGAGTAATTAAAGCTGCAATGGCATAAAAGGGAAAATAACATTCATGACACTCAACCATGAATGGAAAACCATCGACCCTGTTCTGCTGCTGCGACGACGGGTTTAGAAACCTGGGGTCTGTCTCCTCCTGTTTGTCTTCATATTGTCCTTTTGCAGTCAGTAAATATGCTAATACTGTCTGCATAAATACATATCTAAATCAGTTGCCTCCACGAGCAATTGTTCAACAGGATGCAGGCTCTGGTGGGGCAGTGCTGCATTGTTAGTCATTATTGCTGGTGTAAAACATTCGAAAAGATGCTAAATTATGAGCCAGATTATGTTCTCCTGTTAGTTAATGGGAAGGAAAATAGGAAATTGGCAAAGCGGTAAACGTTTTTACGCTCAACTGGTAATGAAAACTAGGAGGGCTTGCATGTGCAAGCATCTGAGCTGAACACATCACGGTGAGAAAACAGGCAATTTCCTGTAAACTCCAATCATCAATGCTACCGAGAACCTACAGACGAGTGTAACGGGATGAGAGGTGAATAGCTCGGTAATTATCGTTCAAACGTGCCGGAATTCACGGCACCTAAATATTGACAAACGATTACAAAAGCCCAAATGGAAGTGACAAAAGGAAGTCGTCGTACACTGTTCTTGTCCCAAGCTCTTCCCCGGAGTCACAAAGAACGAAACAACAAACAAGGAATGCTAATAAACGCAACATCAAAAGGACTATCTTAAAATATTAATAATTCAAGATGCTACTTAAGTACCTTCCCATAGACAAAGGGGTCGATAGGCGTCTTTCTGAGCAAATCAACTTTATTTAGTGGTTCTGTTGAACAAACAGCACTATTAGGCTTTTAACTGCTAATTGCTATGTGATGAATGTAACAATATCAGAGATAATAGACCAAACGTCCACCACGCACATGCAGACACTTTGCAAACACGTCTGCCTAAAATGGCCAAGAACCTTGAAGAAGGCTTAAAGGAACAAAAAAAGAAGCTTTTCACAACATCAGGGGTGTCAAATCCAATTTACTCTCCGGACTGAGGGGTTGAATTTGATCAAAAACCTTTTTTTTTTCCCCTAAACCCACGGGATATTACTTGATGGCGTCTACCACGGCTATTGGAATCAGGTTGCACCACATCGCAACTGGTCTCTCGCCGCCAAGCACGCGGCCAGTCAATTACAACTAACATGCTTTTGACTTCAAGCCCCACACTGATCCAATTCACTTTAGATCTGAGGACTCTTTCGATATCTTCATCTTCACCGCGGGGGAGCCTGATGTCAGGATGGGTTAGCGGCGTCTTCAGCTGCCACTCAAAACCCCTTCCGTCGATCAATAATGAAAAAGGCCTGGGTGTGTATGACGTTAAGCAACAAGGCTCCGTCCTCTAAGGGTGGAGAGGTTTGACTCCAGCCGCTGGGGAGAGGGTCTCCTGGGGCATCTTAACGAGGGGGGCCCTGGGACGCTGGGAATAATTAGCTGGTGAGAACTCGAATACAGCCTGCCTGGATGTCAACAGATAGGACATATTTTGATGGGTTTCATGGAGCCCTTCCCCCATAGTGAGGGGAGGTGGGCCAGAGAGGGAGGGATAGGGAGTGGGTGTATGGATCTCTACCTAGAGAGAGAGAGGAGATCAATATTCCACTGTTGAATGTAGCCTTCCTTCCAGGGACTCCACAAGCAGCCCAAAATACCTGGATAGGGACCATTACAATCCATTGTTCTGCCTTCTAGATCTACCTCACTGGCCTAGTTAACGTTTAGGTTGCAAACAATAACTTCTGACTGCATTAAAAGCAGCTAGGAGGTACTTGAATAGATCAACAATGGGGGGAAAAAACGTACACAAAATCATTAAAGACACCAAAAGATTATATCGGTAATATGTGGAAGTTTCCCAAGGTTCAGAATACAGTACAATAAGGATGTCACTGAGACCAGCAAGGCGAGGAAAACGTCTCACACACAGACTAACACTTATATATACTGTCTGCCAGCAGCACAAATGAGCAGCCCTGGGCAGTTTTGGCACAAATTAAATTCCAATAAGGGCTGAATTCACTTTAAAAAAGCGGGCTAATTAAATTGTCATGCATGGTCACATATCTTCAATTACATGCCAGAGCCACGGAAATGAAGAAAACCAACATTCACACCATTTGTATGTTGCTGGGAGGGTATTTTAAAATGGAGGAAAAATGGATGATTGACATGCCTATGAATTGATTGAAGTATGGACAGATAAACAAACCTAAAAAGTATAATTTCATTTTCCCTGTGATGCTTCTGGCACCAATCTCTACTGTGGCTGTTGATGTTTTCCACTGTTGTGGCAAGTAGCCTTCAAGCTAACCCCAACCAATGACGCGCCACTAAATCAAATTCTGTGGAAATTTCCACAGCCTGTTTCGCTTTCATACAAAAGCAAGAGATCAAATTCACTTTAACCCTTGGAAGTACAAGAAGGCTTGGAGTGCAGATGGGAAAAAAAAAACGTTTGAAGAAAAAAAAAAAACATTTTGAAGAAAAGAAAAGAAAAAAACGTTTGAAGATTTGAACCAATGACATTCAAAGGTGACGCATGTACACTTGTTGGCGGTCAGGACTGAAATTGAATTATGGTAGCAAGGCCACGGGCGTGCACAGGAGCTCTGATGGGAGTAGGGGGTTGAGGAGAGGGGGAGAGGGAGGAGTAGGGGGAGAAGTCATTATCTGAGGGGCTAGGAGGGCAGGCAGGCGGCACATGCACATCACAGGCAGCAGCTCAGAATCAGATCAGACTCACGCACGATGGACATACAGACATGTGGAGGCGTTTAGAAAAAAAAGACGAGAGACGGCGAGAAAAGCAGATGGAGAGCAGAGAAGCTTGAGAAGGGAGACGGAAAACATCAGAGTGATGGAGATCAGGCCCCCGAAGACAAGAGAGGAAAACCCCTTGAAGAGACTGAGGGGGAAAGACACAACAGAGATTCAAGTCAAGCTCCAAATGCAGAGATCAACGCAGTGTATGCATTACCCCCAAATAAACCTTACAACCATCCAGCGCACCTCACATGATGCAAAAGAGCTGCAACCTTCCCAAGGTCGTCGTCATTAAGAAAACTAAGTGCTTGCGGATCGTGAAGGATGCTAGGACACGGAGCAGTGCGAAGAATGCCCAGAGCAGCCTCGATTCTGATAGAACACAACAGGTGTACGCAGCACTCACAGCAGCCACATGATCAGAGAGGTGGCATCAATCATGAGGCCTGAGATAGGTGCCTGAGCCTCTGCAACACACACCTGCCACACTGTTCCCTCCCACCAGCCTCGAATGATGCGGTTGCCATTTTGGCTGGTAGAAACACTAATTGCCTAATCTGTTTTACACACACACACAGCATTTCTGGACAGATTATAATGAGTAAAGCTTAGAAGTCTGTCATGTCTAATCTACCATACTGTAGTTCTTTCTCTATTTCACGGCACCGTGTCAGGAATCTCTTTCTTGGTGTGACTTAATTCCCAGATAGTCAGGGTATATGATGAATCAATCTGTTGTTGGGTTGTATGGGTGGTGTTAGAGTAATATCGGTGGAGTATAATTTGGATGGATAGCGTATGCAGATCGTGTGTGGGGTTTTTTTTGTCTGATGCGTGGGGTTATTTGGGTGGCTTGTTGAGGTATTTGGGTGGTGTGCGAGGCCTGAATAATGATCTTGTGTCCTGGTGGTAGTCAGTAGGCTGTGGGGGAAGAGTGGAGCGCAGGTGTGAGTTAATGAGGCTCAGTCAGGGAGAGAGAGAGGCGAGGTCTGCCAAAGAGGGCCAACACTGCCAGGGCACAGAGCCTGTCTGCCTGCCTGCCCACCACCCAGGGCAGAACCACTGCAGCAATAGGCCTGTGATGAGCCATTACCACAGCGTGTGCGGGTGTGCGTGTGCGTGTGTGTCTTTGGGTCGGAGCTGCAAGGTGTGGAAATGAGTTTCTAGGTCATGTTATGTGCATAGGGAATTGGTAGATCCCCTCGCAGCATCTGCATATGTGAATCTCAGATCACGTGGATTTTCCAGAAAGGATGACCATACAGAAACAGACCTTTCTTCAGTTTGAACATCACTTCCAAATCAAGCTGAGGTGTTTGTCCTGGGGCTGAGTGCTCCAATCAAGATGACAAAACAACGGCAAAAACCCCAAATCAATAGCTGATGATGATGATGAAACTGCAAGGCGAAACAGACATCTAAAGCGTATTCCTTTATTAAAGTCCAAAACAGAATTCTAGCATGATCCAAACCATCCTTAGAGCGGCAATAAAACGGCGAAGGTATGCACTAAAGAAAACAATAAAACACGATACACTACATCTAACTTTTCTTGCGTCCTGGGGATTCTGTCCAGCCGGCGTAAGTCGGAGCATGTGAATAACAGGTTCGGTCATGTCTCCAGTCAGCCAAAACATGGAGTCAGACAGCTAGGATGATCTCACAGTCCCAACATGACTGCAGTGTTCCATGCACGCGAGAGAGGGGCTAAACAGCACAAGAGCCTCGGCTTCAAGCTCATCCTACTTGAAGCCGATTGAACCTGTTACAGTTGCACTGTACTGAAGCTATCGAGATGCAGTCGTTGCACTGCAGCATTCTGTTCCGTTAACTGCGCCTGGTAGCTGAGCGTTTGTTACTTGGCTGCGATGTGGCTGGAAAATACAGGTTGTTCCTTGACGCTGGCCACCGATACACTGGAGAACTAAGTACTTGCATGTACCCTGTAGCTGTTCCTCTTTATGGATACATTCTTTATTTATTGCTTTTGATGAAGAGACCAAAACTCTAAAACAACACATGGCAAAAGAATAACTACGATCCATGAATAGTATCTCACCTGCCATCAGTCAATGTTTTCTGTAGAGTCTTCGGAGCTGTATTCCTGGCCTCGCCACACAGAGAGAAAGGAGCAACTCCGCTCCATCTCCAGAAAGCCACAGGTGAAAAATGGAGCACGAGAGGAGGAAGGCGAGACTTGAAAACGGGCGACAGTAGGAAGCCATGAGTAAAGCTTGCACGTGGGGCAGTGTTTCCATGTGAACCTGGTAACATTGGGTCATGTCTAGACGGGAGCAGCCAGGGCAGGTCTGGGAATAGGCGAATTATGAGGGCACCCAGGGAGAGAGACGGGTGCTATCATGCTGACTGATTGCTGTGATTTCATATGCATTAGGAAGCAGGCAAGAGGCCTCATTCACAAGACAATCACCCTTTCTTTCTTTCTTTCTTTCTTTCTTTCTCTCTCTCTCTCTCTCTCTCTCTCTCTCTTTCTCTCTCTCTCTCTCTCTCTCTCTCTCACTCTCGCTCACTCTTTACCCCTCCCAACCTATTTCTCGACATCTCACACATGCACAGAAACACACACACAGACTGCTTCAGCAGGCTCCCTTCTTGTAGCTGAATAAGCCCAAAAACACTACCTAATTTTCCTCCCACTTTACGTGTTCACAGTGTTTGCCGTCCCCCTCGCAAAACAACAGAAGCCTAACAGGTGCATAATGTTCCACTATGGAAACTAGCGGTGGAACGTACATGTCACCATGTATTATTTGGATATTTTTCACCCGGCTCTCAAAGCCTTCTTTAAAGACAAAACAAAGACATTGCATGTCGAGCACCTTGTGAATATTTATGACAAGTGCATAGCTGGTTCCCCTTGCTTGAGTATTCAGACTATCATGCCCCCCCTACCCCCCCCTGAGTTGAGTGCCGAGGATGGAAGAATTGCTCAGCACGCTGATTGCGCACTGGTGCTTGAATCATGACAGATCATGCCGTCTAAAAAATAGTGGCATGCCGTCATGCTGTGGAAGTCGTCGGGGGGGGGGGGGTGTATCTTTGCTCCCTCCTGGATGAAGGCTCTTCTGATCCTAGTCACGAGAACTACCTCCCAGATAACAGCACGATAGGAGGGGAGGAAAGGATGTTGTGAAGTAGAGGAGAGGAGGCAGAGAGAGAGAGAGAGAGGGAGCGGATGGAGAGAGAGATATAGAGAGAGGGAAGGAGAAAGGGGCGGGGAGAGCGGGGTGTAGAGAGAGAGAGAGAGAGACAGAGAGAGAGAGAGAGAAAGAGAGAGGGAGGGAGGAGGAGACAGGATCGACGAGGGGGGAAGAGGGATGGGAGAGAGAAGGAGGAAGACACGGAGTATTAGTGAGGAGAGGAGGGGGAGCACGAGGTGGGGGGGGATAGAACAGGGGCAAGCGGCGGGGGGGAACGTGGCGCACGGTGGGCCAGACGGTCTTGACTTGCCTTCGCCAGCTTCACCAGCAAAAGGGCAAATGAGGACACAAGGCAATGTGGTTATTTGTCATTGAAATGAAAAAAAAGAAGAATAATAATATAGATAAAAAATAAAGAGAATACAGACATAACCAAATAACAAATAATCCCTAATTACATCAATCCATAAATCCTTTCTTGTATGGTGACCACTTGGACACCACTCCACGCTGGAACACTGGGTATTAGAACTACTGTTCAAGAACTGTTACCTCCCCGGAGATCACAACACCGAGCGTTGACGTGACAACGAAAATGCCTGGCTGTGACTACAGGAATGGCCGCAACGTCAAATTAAAATTCATTTGGGCTGAACTTACGGGATAGCCAGAGGTTCAGGGGACTACACTCTGTCAACGGGGGTTCATATTCTAGAACCGTCTGATGATATGCTTGAGGTCCTGCTAACTCTGCATGTGGTAATTGTCTTGCTTTGCCGTGCCTGTTTTGATTAGCTTAGCAGATTTGACAGTGGAGGGTCTAGCATCGGAGTGCGTCTGAGGCCTCAACTGTGGCATAGGGCCCCCGTCTTCTCATTATCTCTCCCACTAATGTTCCAATTACATTCCTCTGCTCCTATTAACAGGAGTCAAATTATGGCGTTGACCTTTGGTTGAAGAATTAAACTCTGCCATTAAGGGGTCTGTTCCATAATTCAAAACCACACCACTGAACCCCATCGCACACTCTTTCTTTCTCTCTTTCTCGCTTTCCTCCCCGTCTTTTCCCTTCTTTCCTTACCACTCTGTTGTTACTGCGACTCTGTTGTGCTGGTATTCCTAATGGTCCCTCTCCCTCCTCTCTTTCTGTTGCCCAGCCACCCCCTCCCCACCCCTCTCACTCCTCCCACTCCCCATATTCCCTGCCTCCCTTGCCGTTTACATGCATGAGGCTCAGAGCCGCTCGTCGTGATGAAAGGAGGAGCGATGGATCACAAAGGGACCAGGGCCTTGAGGTCTCCTTGAGTAGAGACTAGCGACATCACTCAGGAGCCTCACCTCCGCTCCTCACTCCGCCACAGCGCTTCACCCGTAATGCAGCGCTGGTATCGGGCTACATGGTGGGTTTCACACGGCATTTCTGAGGTCCGACGGTAATGAGAATGAACATTAACATTTCTGCTGACGCGCACTCTCCCCCAGCGCTGGTGTGCGCGGGTAAGGAGAGGAGGGGTAGCAGCACAGGCCCAGCATAATGTGGTGTAAGAGTCTCCATTACACACACAATGTCCCCTGACAGCCTAATGGCTAGGGGGCTCTGTGGTAGTACTCTGTGCCAAGCGCTTCAGTAATGGGCGTGCTGTTAAGGGTGGCAGCCACATCTGAAATGGACACTTGGAGATGGGTGTGGGTGTGAGGGGGGTGAGGGTGTGTGAGGTGGGGGGGGGTCAGCATGTGTGAGGAGGGGGTGAGACATCCAGGCCATTCTGCACCCTCTCCCATAAAAAATGGATGAACCCATCTGAGAAGTGTTACGCTAATTGGATCCCCTGTGATCGCATTTGAAAAATTCCAACGGGCTCAGGAGTTTGCCGAAATGCATCGTGGGTAACATCAACCAGGCAGGCGTCCTGGAGAGTCGTCAGATAGATGGAGGGAAAGGAAAAAGAATAAAAAGCGGAGGGAAAAAACGTGATTGCATGTGTGGGTGAGTGTCTTAATGCTCCATCACTCTGTCTGACCTCAGCCTGTTTTGGGGGCCTGTCAGACAAGCTTCATCTCAGGAGCTAGGACTGTAATGATTGGCCTAAACAAAAGAATATTCCTTTTGAATTCTGAATGCTGAAAGGTCAGTCTGTGTGTGTGTGTCTGTGTGTGTGTGTGTGTGAGAGTACATGTGTGTTATTGATGTCACTCTGCATTCCATTGGAATGGTTTTCCACACAAAAGAGGAGAAAAAAATCGACCTGCTCCACCTAGCGACATCGTTTAATTACTGGGACAGACAAGGGCGTAAATCATTACGGACCTGGGAGAGTGGGCCGGGCTGGTCTCGGACCGTAATTGGCTCCAAATGAACTCATAAATGGACATTAACATTCTAGGGTGCGGCAGAGGGATGTATCAAATGCTTGTCTCGTGGAAGGATCTGGAAGGGACTGTCTGAGCTCCTGTGATCGTTCATGCCGTGTGATGTTGACAATTACTGAGCAAAGTCAATCAAAAACGACCCGACAAAACTGCCTGTCTGTGTTCTCCATGGCAACCCGATGAAGATCCATGATACATTAAGCCATTATGAGGGGGCTGAAACCAGGCTTCCTGTAAATGACTTTGAAGTCAAAACACAATAATGTTTTATTAAATAATGATCTGTGAATTGAATAGCCTTCCAGGGTACAGCGAATAAACATCCATCATTTAAAATGGCAAAACCGCTCGTTTGAGCTCTGGATTTTCCTGCAAATGTTCAAATCTCATTTCTTAAATGCGCTCTCTCCTCATTAGGCACAAGCGAGTCTCGGAACCGAGACAGCCACTGCAGAGCAGCAGAACTACAAAGAGGGGAACACCTCTACTTCAAATGCAGAGACCAGTTCCTCAGGGTCCCCGGCTCCTTTGCCCCAAATGACGTCCCTGAGAGAGGGGAACAGGAAGTGGGAGGAGGGGTGTAGGGGGAGAGAGAGAGAGATAGGTCTCCCTTGCATTTCTGCTGATGGGGCAAAACTGATTCCAGGGGTGAATCCCATGGATTTTCCATTGCACGCTGGGCTGTCCAGCAGAGCTGAGGGGAGAGTGGAGGTCATCTGCTATGCTGCTGCTCAGGTCACTCGTCCTTGAGGAGAGAGACTCAGACAGGACGACAGCTTGCAGCATGTCAGCCCCCCTCTTCCCTGCCCCGCCTCTATTCTGCTGTGTAACATCCCTCTGACAACCTATCCCATCACCCCAGCCCCTTCAGTACCACCCCACTGGCCTACCCAGCACACCCACCCCTACTGCACAGAGCCTTAACCTCCTCCACCCTCATCACCCCCACCCACCCCAACTGCAGTGTTGGGATCCTGCCTGAAGAGCTGGTCTTGTGCATGGATCAGTGTCCTGGTTTAATGTGCAGACAGACCGATGGATTATTAAACAGATGTCTGCCAGACAAGGGCGCATATATTGACAGGAAAGGATGGCGAAAGTCATCGGTATTGAACACCATGCGCTGGTGACGACTGCGTAAGTGCACACTCCTCAGAAGGTGAGCGCAGAGGCAAATGGCTAGGTCGGCTCAGCAGCGCATGACTACATACCTTACGCCATGTATAATGCATGCTCCCATATGTTCGCATATTCACTGCTACAGACGTACCATTCAAAAAGCAGATTAATACCATTCAAGCCCACTAGAAGTTCAATGTCCCTACATCCCTAACATGAATAAATGATTCCAGGAGTTCGATTCCGATCCTATAATTGTATGCTACAGCGGAACATCACTGGACTATTAACCCGCAACATGTATCAAATCAGAAAGAATTCAGTGCTAGAATAGAAGAGGAAGACGATATGTAAAACGTTTCGCCCTCAACGACTCGAATAATTGTTCTCCTAGTTTCCCCCCCCCCATCACTGTCTTTGTCCACTCATCCATCCAGCCAGGGTAAACATTTAAGTGAATGTTTAGACTCCCTTCCACATCTTCTTCTGTCTGTCACCATTAGGATTTGATAACTGGCGATGACGGAGGAAGATCGATTGCCAGTAGAGCCCAGTCGGGGGTAGAAAACTGGTCCGAGGATCCCTCCACCATCACATGAGACATCACAGATGCTCAATTGACAGATGATTACCCGAGAGCCACATCATCAATGACAGAAACGGTGGACAGAAACCAATGATCACAGATCTAAATGGTCGCGGTTACAGAGTTTCAAAGCCGAGACCATTTGAGGACTCTCATACCATAAGAAACTGTTTACTGTCAGATACCCCAGTCAGATAGTCAACTGGTTAGGGTTTGGATTAATAATTATTTCACAATAAAATCGATTGACCCCCTGAATAGGGTCACATAACTAACTGGGAGGGAGTCGTGATAATGGCATCATCTAAAGAGAGATCCTTTTATCGTAAACTTGTAAACTCTTCACACCCCGCCATCATCTTCCTCACTCACACTCAATAATGTGATTCAGCATCCCACAGAGACATATCTAGATATTGCCTCATTCCATCTCTATGACACCGGTGTCTATAAAACAGGATGGGCACTAGGACCAAGGGGACAGGCATGCTCCACTTTATAGGGTGTGAATCCCAGCCTCCAGCTGTTTGACCCAGGTTATGACTGCACACAGGTACTAGCGCAGCACCATAACACCTGCTAGGGAAAACAGGCCAACACCTTTCAAGATGTTTTGGTCCAAGAAAGGGGATGTTAAATTTAACACTGCAAAGGTGAGGCACAGTCGTTAAGAACATGGAAAAGGTGAGTACAGTATGGTACTTGATTAGTGCCTGTGATTTCTTTCCTAAAGACCAGCAGGCAACCGAAGTCACTGCTTTTCATGTCAGTATGACTGTCATTTACTGCCAGTGTTCAGTAAAGGAAGTGTGGAGTCTGTTCCGAACCTCCCTTAGTCTGACTCAGTCCTGAATCAAAGCAGACACGGTCCATTGAACAGAGACAAGAGATGGTATAACTCAGCGCACAGTCGAGGTCTGTGAAATAGCCTGATTTATCTGTGCTTCCTCTAAAGACTTCAGCTGTTCTACACAGGGGACACAAACACCTCAGCTTGGAAGTAAATAGAATATGAGACAACAGTACATGCAGTATATATTTAGTACAACATTTGTATTTTTCCGATATGCATCTGTTTGTGAGCTGCAAGGGAGTAACACTGGCACACAACTCACATCCCACACACTCACATACACTCATACACACACACACACACACTTGCAGATGACATCGCTAACCTCACATATTCAAGCATATGGATAGACAGTAAGTTTTTTTTCTGTTCTCTACAATAACACGCTCTGTGTCTTATTACTATCTCAGGCAAACTCAGGAACACACGCAGAGAAATGTATTTCTATGAATCAGGGTGTCGCGCTGCGCAGGGGGGAGTCAGCAGGGTAGCAGAGCTCCGCCCTGCTGACACACACACACACACAAACACACACATACACACATACACACACATACACACATACACACACATGCACACATACACCCATACACACACACAGGTGTTTCAGGACAAGAGGAACCCGGCACAGGGCTGTTTCCTACAGTTCCACCCTGCTCTGCACGGGATCGTCATTTAGAACCGATTAGCTGCCTTGTGCAATCATGTAGCCAAGGTCAGAACTGCTGTGAAGGGAAGGAGAATGACTCCATGGGAGGAAGAGAGAGGAGGAGAGAGGAAGGGAGAGAGACCGGGAACATGTGTGAGAGGAGTGCTGCAGAGAGCGAGTGTGATCGAGACAGTGGGAGAGGGTGATGCACTGTTGCAAGACAGGGTGAGATGAAGTAAGTTGAGTGTGAGAGCAGGTTACATGAGTGTGTGACCAGACAGGATGAGAGAGATAGAGAGACCAAGAGATAAAGAGGGAGAGATTGAAGAGGGACAAAGAGACAACGTGGGAGACATAAAGGAGACAGAAATAGAGAAACAGACAAAGAGGGAGAGAAAGAGACAGACAGAGAGGGAGAGAATGAGGTAGAGGTAATCTGCTAGGAGTGAACTTGCAGGCTATAACACTCCAGCCCCCCTCCCCCTTCACTCTGACTAACACACTCCCACTGCAATCTGTTGACTTTCAGCATGATCTCTCACAACTCACCACTGCGAAGGTGGAAGACAGTCATTTCCTGCACACCCTGGGCTCTGGTTGGCTGGCTTCATGCTCTCAGTATTAATATCTGGCCAATGGGATTTCTGTATCTGACCAGATCAGGTCGGAATATTAAAGATATGATCAAATGTAAACCTTTATCTAGACAGTAAACATAAGCTCTGGCAAACATATAGTATTTCATATAGTATTTCCCATCGTTGTCTGCTTTCGACAAACCTGGTTCTCCATCATCACTGTGGTAGGATTCTCCTACATTATCCAGAATGTACGGCGTCATTACAGACTATGATATCTGTACACATATCACGTTTGTTGTTGTTTTATCTCCTCTTAATGGGTGATTACGGCAAAGAGAGACAATCAGGTGAACAAATACCTTCAAGCATCCACGATCAACCTTTGAACTTGGCACAGCGGAGCAATCCCATAGGAAATCAATAGCAGCTTAGAAGTTCATCTGATGAGCATGCAAATGTCATCGTCATCAGTCGTGAGCTAATCCTGAGGTCCAGACAGGGGAGAGAAAGTATCCGTTCTGCTCTACTGACCCAGTAGGCTGGATACTGTACCAGGAGGAACACCTTCACAGAGGGCCCCTGAAGGAAGAGGTGCGTCACATTTTACAGTGAGACCAGTGAGTCAAGCTGAGGGGTGGACATCAGAACTGGGTATAAACTATGTCATCTTGTCTGGTAGAGGGAACAGTGTCATGGCATTGGTTTAGCTCAGTGTCTGGAGCATTTGACAGCAGATCAAGGGGTTACAGGTTCAAATCCCTCCGTGCGCCACCTTGGACAAGAAAAACATCGCAACACATCCATCAGTATCGTTGCTCAAGTGAACCCTGTCGTGTCTGAGTACCACCAAACCCTTCCATCTCCCAGCAAGGCCACACCGCTCCAGTGGCGTGCCAACCCCATCGGAAGGCATCCACCACTCCCACTGACCTCTGTTGTCGTAAGGGCCCTCTGGGGTCTGGTGAGAGTCAACACTGTGGTGCCAGCAGCACAACAGATGGTACACTGCACCATGCCAGCAAGACGAGGAGATCCCATCCAAGATGGAGTCATGAGGCATGTCATGACAAGGATGTTGTCAGGAGAACAACGATAACGCCGAAATGCTCCTGCAACGATCGTCCGTGTTTAATCACTCCTCTGCCTTGGGATTTGTAGAGGAGATAAAGGGCGATAAGGGAAGGGAAGAGAGAGAGAGAGTCAATTAAGGGGCAGGTGGAGGGTTGGTGTGTGTGTGTGTGTGTCTCTGTGTGCCGTTCGTGTTCAAGGTGCCAGTTCTGTATTCTTTCCTCTCCACTACTGGCACCAACAAGTGAACAGTGTCCTTGTGCAGGCGTGTGACCTCACACATCTCTCCCAACTCCTCTTCTTAGACAGCAAATCACAATGGACCATCTCCTGTCCCCCTCCTTCGCCCTCCCAGAACAATCCCTGGGCAGGGTCTCTCGGCCTTCCACGAGCACACGAGTGCGGCGTGTCCTTATCCACAGACGAGGAAGAGATGAGTGCTTTGTTCCTCTCTGTGCATCTCTACAGCCCTGAGGGAATGTCTGGAAGACGGAACAAGAGGAGAGAGACGTGCAGCCATGTATCTTTAGGCTAAGCTCCGGATACGGATTACCACTGAGGTGCAAAGTGAAAACGCCGTTCGCTACTGTAATCAGAGCCCTGGCTAAACAGATGGCTAAACTGGTGGAGCTGGCTGGGCTAACTGGAAGGAATAAATCATTTTTTTGGAGCGAAGTCTGGCCAGAAGAAAGATTTCATGTAGCGCTTGTAAAAAATGCTGATCTTTGTACAGACGTGCAAGCTAAAAGAGAATCACTTCGCTCTTTCATCTGTTAGAGGACTTCCATCCAAACTCTAATTCAGGAAGGAGATTTTTCTACACGTCCACTTAGCAGAGTGAGTGTTCAAAGTGACAGCAATCTCATTTGGCTGAATGTTAAGGGACGCTTTCACAGTGGGCAAGCTGTAAAATGGGAGCCGGCGCCACGGAGATGTCGAGGTTTAAAGTGAAACAGCTTCATGTGCAAATCGGTACAACGGGTTCCTGAGGTGGAGCCTATCTGGGGCAGAGCTATGGGTTCTGCTTTGCGTGATGATGGGTTCGTGTTTGGGATGACAGGAGGACACGTGTCCCTGGCCGTGTCTGGGTGGCTCTCCAGCCCGGGGAGAAGCGGTGACAGCTAAGGGGGTGAAGCTGAAGCTCTGGGAGACAAGAGGACAAGGAAGGAGAGAGGGACAGAGAGAGATAGAGAAGGAGAACGGCAGGAATGAGGGAGCTACCGATGAATATCGTGAGAGGAAACGCAGATGGGGGGAAATAGATAAAGACTGGGAGAGAGAGAGTGAGGATGAGAGAGAGAGACAGACAAAGTGAAAGACAAAGAGAGAAAGAGGTTGGCAAGAGAAAGAGAGAGACAAGAGAGATAAGAGAGGATGAGAGAGGAGAGGTGACAGCTGAAGCTCTCCAGCTTGTGTCCGGAGGAACCAGACTGGTCCAGTTTGGAAGCCAGCCAAAAGGAAGCGGGTGATAATGAGACAGTTCCATCTCTGCCGTCCAAAACCCTGACTCTCTGACCAACTGCCACAGCTCTCTGACCAACTGCCAGACACACACTGACTGGCCAGGGGAGCGAGGGATGATGAGAAAGACACAGAGGGCAGGCGCTGTTGGGAGAGAGAGGTGAGGAATGGTCTGACAGAGAGAGAGAGAGAGAGAGAGAGAGAGAGAGAAGGGGGGGAAGGAGAAGGATGGGGAATGAGGACGGAGAGAGAAAGAGCGACGGATGACGCAAAGAAGAGACGGAAGGAGAGTTGACGCATGGGAAAGGAGGAATGCGAAGCAAGGCAATGAGAGATAAGGGGGGAGATCGAGGGACAGGTTGGTCCAGACATGTGCAGGAAGCCAGCTTGTTTGTGGCTCAGAGCCTGGAGCATGAAACACCACCACATCACCAGCTCTCAGCATGGGGGGGGAGCCATTACCCAGGTGTTCCTGGACCAGTCAAAGTAACTGAATCTCCATTCAAACTGCACACTGCTTTCATCAAACACAGTCCTCATTGCATTGGGGTAAGCACGATGGCATGAGGCATGTGGACGGAAACGATGTTGACGCTGTAGATGATAATAATGACAATGATGATGAAGATGGATAGACTAAGTGATTACACAAGTCATGACAGGGCTATTTAGACAGCAAGATAAACTGGAAGAGGAGGACAAAGAGAGCGGGCTGAAAAGGAAAAAGATGGCTGACTTCCTTCGTCTCTTGTCAGGGTGATTAGGGCTTCTTGTCCAAGGCAGAGCGAGAGAGGAGGGGGGCTAGTCTACTAGCTAGCCGATGTGGTCACACTTCATGAGGGACTTCAACCTTCTCCATGCCCGCTAACACACATACACACACGTTCCACAGTTGCCGGGTGATCTCACTCTCATCACACGTAGTCACACACGCTGTTTGGGGATGACTTCACTATCTCCTCTGGATCTCTCGCTCTCCTTCTCTCTCTCTCACACACGCACACGCACATGGAAGATGACCTCACTAATCTCACACAGTCCAACATTCAAAGAGACAAGGACTTCTTTTCAGCTTCTCTTCCTGCCTCTTGTACACCCTCAGACACACACAAACACACACTCCAAACATCTGGATGTAGACACATATATTGCTGCGGTGGTTACAGCGAGAGTACCAATCGAGCATGGAGGGTAGGCTGGGCACAGCACAGGGAATGGACACCTCTGTTGCCCATGGTAACAACCGGTAGAAGCCACTGGGCACTTACTAAGCATGCTGAATGGTAACACTAGTGGCACATTAAAACGACGGTAAATAGAGTTGGAGAGAAGAAAATGGGCTAGCAATTACATTCCTAATAGTGTGATGGAAGAATTGTCCCAAAATGTGGGTATTGTAGTTCACTCACACAGCTGTCGAGTCCAGATGCAGCTTCACAGCAGTACCCACCAGTGCAATACCAAAGGTCATAGAACACCTACAAAAGGATTCTTCCAGACCAAATTAAATACAGGAGATGAAGCTAAAAATAAATGGACAGAAAGAACATAGTGCCCTACATACTTTTCTTTTCTTTTTTTTTTTGACTTTACACTTCATCCAGCAGACCGTCGGACAGAAATTAGAAAGGTCATTCATTGCTGCTATTATACTCAGGAGGCAGACAGCCTAACCTGATATCAATCATAACTAAACATTACAGCATTATTGATGAATTGTAAATGTCATTCCATGCTAGCCTCAACAGTGTGTTTATTGGCATCAATACCATAAAAAATGAGTCTAGAGTGAAATTGACAGATAGGAGGGAAACGTGAGCTGTGAAATTAAACTATTTTGCATAAATGTCAAACCAATGTGACCAGCCACAATAACAGTTAGCTCCAATGGTAATGTACTGCATGCCTTTTTACGTAAAACGCAGTATTAAAGTAAAGTCCTGGCTTCATTTAGCACCAAATAACTGCATTATTTTCACAAGCTTTAAAAGAGGGGGGAGTCTGGGAAGGGGGGGGGTTTAGGACCAAATAGATTGTGTCCTTCAGGACACAATAGAACCCATGGAAGAATGAAAGGCTAGAGAACAGAGGCGGGAGGAAAGGGAAAAGAGAACGAGAGGGGAGCAAGGACTCAGTCCCCAGAGACTGAGGTCCCAGTCTGACCTGGGTTCAGACACGTCAGCCTGCAGCGTACAGAGAAGCGCTCCCTCTCCCTGTTCCCTTGTCTCTCTGCCCCCTCCCAAACAGGGACCCTTCTATCAACTGGTGTGTTCCGGGTCATGGCTCACTGTCTGGGCGCTTCTCAACTCGTTGTCAACCTCTCTCCCCTACGTCCAATTAGATCAACACAAAAGGACTGGAGAGATACAGGGGAGAGTGTAGGAAGACAGCCAGAGAAACACACGCAGACACACACACTGTAATTCCCAAATACAAATACTGTGCCACACAGGCACACAGACGCACACGAACACACATTGTACCTCAAAGTACACAGCAACACACACACACAATGCATACCTCTGAAAGCCAACTTGGAAACACCGACTCCGACACACTCCACCCTATTCACGCACACACAACCACAATAGGGCTTCATGTCCACAAGCATGAACACACACTGAGAGCGCATGCTCTGTATGCTACCCCTGTACCTGTGTGTTCTGTACCAAAGCCTGTAGACTTCCACAGATGATGAGCGGTGTGTTCGCATCAACAGCTGGGTCAGAGACATCATCAGCACTGTTTCATGAGGGAACTTCCTCCTCGCAGGCAGAGGCAATTAAAGGCAACCTATGAACCCAGCCGCCGCTAATACACCTCACTGCCGTCACTCAAGCTGTCAGAGTCTCTGCGCCAGGCCTGGTGCTACTTCTGGAGCATGCATCGCTAATAAAGCATCGCTAACACCTGCACCTTCAAAAGCCTTCTTCGATAGACATGCTGCTAGCATTATTTAGCTCCTCAGCTCCGTTGTGAGGGAGAGATAGCCCCAGGCATTAGCATCTAGCCTTGTGGAGAGTCTACTTCGCTTCATCTGTGCTAACTGTTCCATCTCAGAGCGCTTCATTCACAATTTATATTCAGAATACCCCTCTGAACGTCTACCTCTGCTGTTCGCTTTATCCTTCCCATTGTCCGAGAGGTTCATGAATATAACATGCACTAGATGCCCTCCATTCAAATGTAGCAAGGCCCAGCTTCAGTCAACAACAAAAGACCTTCATAATACCCTCCGCAGAGTAACATCCGACTACATCAAATCTGGGTGTGTAAATGTTTTCCCTCTCTTGACGTTCCCCAAACATGTTTATTCATTAGCATTCATGCTTGGTCAGATGACAGGAAAGACAGAATTGAAATCTCTTTCCACAGCAGGACTTAAGCAGGCAACAAAAGAGGCTGGGCTATGTGCTTGAGACAATCGACTAAGGATGTGTGTATGAGTGTGTGTGTGTGTGTGTGTGTGTGTGTGCGTGTATGTGCGTGTGTGCGTGTGCGTGTGTGCGTGTGTGTGTGCGTGTGTGCGGTGTATTCTGTGGGTTTTCATCAACAAAGAAAGTACCAATGGATATCTATCAAAATGTTTCAGATCAGCAGAATATAGAGTACTCTGACACTAACTCGACAAACCAGTATACTGTTCTGAGAGTCAATACAATGAAACAACAAACGCATGACAAATACACATGCACAGTGCACACGCACACACACACACAGCCGGGATTGATTTATGAGTTTGCATTGAATTACATACAAATGGCAACCAAAGGTGTTGGCATTTGTCAATAAATCAAGCTTTGCTATGCGGGATTCTCATTTCAGTCTTCCCAGGAATCTCAATTTTATCTTTACAACATGTGTGTAATGATAAGCAACAGATGGTCAGCATAAAAACATGCTGGTGTATTTAAACAAAGCCACTAGACACACGTTATAAATTCAAGTCGACGTTCCCACTTCTAATAAACATGATCTTTTATCAAAAACAACAGCCTTGCCTATCAAACCAATGGACTCGAGGCTGGATTAGAGCCATCCACGTCCAACCTAAACAGTGTGTATAAATCGCAGGAACTATTAAATCTCAGCCTCCTCCCTTGGTCTTTTGTTCCCCAAGCAACTGAGGTGGGAACACAGAGGAACTCTGGGAACTTTCCTCACAAAGCACCGCAAGGAAAAATAGGAAGGGCGACAATCTGTTTGAGACGTGCAAGAGTTAGCGCGCGTGCGCGTGCGCACGGAAACGAATAGCTTCGCTGTTTGTACGCCATGTTCTGCTGTATCGGATAATGACGGCATGACGCTGGAGAAGGAAATCCAAAACAGGGCCGTACGTGGAGCGTCTCGCTGTCTCTCTCTGCACTGTTTGTCTTGAACAGACAGGGTTTTGTGCTGCAACAGCTTCTCACTGACAGGTCATGTCTGCTGTCTCTCCCACATGTTTGGCTTCGGCTTCGGAATTACTTCTCCTGCACCTACTTTGATGCAAATGGCAAAAAAGTGCGTGTGTGGGGTGGGGGGCGGGGGGCGCGTGGGGGGGGTGAGGAGTCACCAAGAATTGGGGCGGGAACGTGCGACATCTACTTTTGTTTCTATAGTTTTTCAGTCACCCACACGCCAGACATCTATAGCGGACGACTGAGCAGGGAAGTGTGCAGGGGATGGATGTCAAGTGAGGGTTGCCCAGGATGTTCGTGTTGACCAACCAATTGAGGAGTCCAAGGCCATCATCATATTCCCCGCTTTCAAAGGT
>BROE01000027.1:3472956-3490792 GCA_036571765.1 Plecoglossus altivelis
GGGGGGGGGTGGGGGCGGAACGTGCCGACTCTAACTTTGTTTAGTTTTTCAGTCACCCACACCGACATCTTAGCGGACGAAGGAAGTGTGCCAGGGATGATGTCAGTGATTCCAGGATGTTCGTTTGGAAACAACCAATTAGGAGTCCAAAGCCCATCATCACTTTCCCCTTCAAAGGTCCTGCAGACAGACACCACAGAGGAGGGAGTTGGCAGGTGAAGAGGGATTGGTCATCATCAGACCTAAGCAACGTCTTTCCGAAAAGAAAGGTGGCACGATCTGTGATTCCCCTGTACAATGAGTCAAAAAACGAAAGGAAAAAAAAAACTGGCCTTGTAAAAATACAAATTGCAATTTTGATGAACACATTGCTGGATGAGACCTTCTTTTTGACATCCGCCGGAGTGCTGTTGATGATGTGCTTAGGCGAGAGGAGCTGGTTCTAAATGATAGCCCAGACTGACCTACTTCATACAGCACGAGGCACACGAGCTGCCCTGCTGCCGTTTACTGCACTCACCTCCCAGGAAAACAATGCAGCACAACAGCTACGCCAGCCCAGATCCTTGCATTCAGGTTTATAAAAAGCACTGAAGGATGGAGGCTCAAAGCAGGTACATGATAAATGACTCCTCACTTAGAGAGAGCACCACAGCTAGTCTCAACAGGAAGCGAAAAGGCACGGAAAACAAACACAAGGACGACAGTGCGACAGAGATGATGAATGGACACTGTTGAGACTCCTCTCTGCTGTCCAGGTGAACTGAAAGATTTCCTAGGAAATGTGTTGGCAATCACAAGGGGATGGAAAAAAGTACACAGTTTTGACCTGTGAGGCACAGTTCACTAGGACTTGATGCACATCCAGGTGGAACACAACAGTGGCCCAGATACTTGTCAGCCATTGATTTCTACCTTCGAGCGCTTCCATTAGCTTGTCTTTGTTGGCCCACTTACATTACTTACATTTCCATCCAACCCTCCCAGTCGAAGCCCCAAAGGTCCATGGCTGTCAATGGGAATTCCTGCCCGCTAATTAGCTCCGGGCCTCACAGTTACAAGTTATCATTCCTTTTGTCCGCTTGGATCAGCATTCCTGAGGAGAAAACCCCATCTGGATTCGTGGGATTTTATTCACAGGGCGACCCACGATCCCTCTGGCCTGTGGTCAGACAATGGACCAATCAGTGGTGGTGTTCGATAGAAACCAAAGCTAATTAGCTGCCTCCTAGAGGATAGAAGAGAGTGCTTTACAATCCCAGACACTTTGATCCCACAACGCAGCCTGCTTCCAGATGTCTCTTGCACTTCATCACATCCGGTTTCAGGCGAAACTCTCCCGTTTTAATGCACGTTTACCTGATCAAAGTGCCAATACCGACTTGTTTACTAAAGACACTTACATGTTATCTCTCTATTAGGACACATTCCTAATGACACCTCCAGTGTGGCTCTAGTAATGGGCTGGCTACCAAGCTAACCCTACCGAGCAAAGGGCCACTGTAACTACTGCCTGTGACAGAGAGTGGAGGTGGGTTCCTGCCCTCAGGCATGCTGTGACTCACTAATGACCCACGGCCGCACCCTCGTCCACCTGACGGGGCACCGAAGACCCCCCGTGTAATCAGCGAGGCTAAAAGGAACTGGCTGTTGCCGTGGAAACGCCATTTCGGAATCTCAGGGCGGGGACGTGTGCCCGTGTGACAGTTCCAGCCAGCCCGCCAACCACCCTGTCTGTCTGTGGCACGATACCCCAGACCTCAGAAGAAAAGGATGCACAGCATACCAACCTCTGAGAAGATAACCTGCCGTGTCCCCACTGTAAAATAGCGAGACAAATCAATACAATTAGAGACAGCCAGCCATCTTTCTTCAAAAAATGTTATTTCCCAGCGATTCGTTGTGTGCAAATTGATTTTTGACTGCGGAGAGCAATGAACTTCCCATCGTCATATCATGAGTGGGATCAAACGTACGCTCTTTCACCACTAGTTTTCAAAGTAGCGAGAGACATGGATCTAATTAGGGCTAGCCAGCAATCCTTGTTCAAATAATGTTATTTCCCAGTGGTTCATCGTGTGTAAATTGATTTTTGACTGTGGAGAGCAATGAACTTCTCATCGTCCTATGAAGAGTGGTCTCACAAGCGCACTGTTTGGAATGGGGGGGGGGGGTCACAATATCTCTACCTACTGAGACACAGACACAAATATACAGGGCACAAATATACAGCAATAGCAGGGTCCATTGATCTACACACATAATGAGATCAGCCAACATGAATATTACTTAAAGTCAATCTAACTTGCAGAATGGGTTTGTTTCTATACTCCAGGAAACGCACGGTGGAACATCTCATGCTGGAATCATTAGCTCTACTTTCATCAATCCACAAGTGGCTGTGCCACCCTCTCCAAACCTCAGCACTCTGTCAGCTTTCCTTGGAGGTGGCCCCGGGACCCGCTTTCCCTTCTACACAAGACAAAGCAACACATGCAAACCAAAACAGAACCCCCAACCATGACCCTGACTCTTTCATACATGTCCTGCAGCATGTGAGCAATTATCTTTGCGAACAATTATCCCAGCGCTGGCGGTGAGAGGAAAATAAGGATTATTCAAATGAGAGAAAATGTGTCGGCCCATAAGTCTGACTAATGAACAAGCGTCGTTAATTGGGTTAGACACACCAGCCAGTGTTATGTGGGTTGCACAATGTAAAATAATTAGCGTTGTGGTTAAACTGTTTGGTAGCATCATTGCCTGTTAGACGTTCCTCTGAACGGAAGCACATGAAACATACAGCATCGATCCTCTGCTGAGTCACACGACCGAATGAGTTCTCAGAGGTGCCGTTGACGCCGATGGAGGCTTCGAAACCAGCTGTGACACGAGTGTCGAAACAGCACAGGTCCTGTCTCAGGACATGAAACCTCCACGATGTGTCCTCGCCCGCGGCTCGGCAGACGGGAAACGGCGGGAAAAGCACGCCCGGCGAACGCGAGCACGACGCGTCCGCTAAGCGTCTGACCGGACGAGAAATTGTGTTTCGCTCGGAACGCCGTCATCCAATGGGATCGACATATAGGAAGGGAGGAGGAGGAGGAGGAGGAGGAGGAGGTGGGGGGAGCAGACAAAGATGGATGCACGTACCGACAAACAGATCCATTTACAGAGCGCCTCATGCAATATGGAACAGGTCATCATCTCCGTGGCTGTTTCCCAATGTGCTTCCCTGGCTGGTGGTTGGAAGAGAGCATTATATGTACATTAGCCTCTGGGCAGAGAGAGAGAGAGCGTTGAGAGCACAAGGTCATTGAATGGGCCTGCATGCTATGTGCCTTGGTCTCTGTGGTCTGAGGACATGGAGCCACTACAGTGTTCCCCAGCCTGCTAATGGGATGACTGTTGTTCAGCCAAACACCAAGTCACTCAAAGCCCAACATAATCCATCTTGGTATCATATAATACTTTGTTGGTATATTGTTAAAGACTTCCAAGTAATTGTGGATCATCCTGCTCTACGTCCATTTAAAAATCAAGCATGCTGACATTTTCAAAAATACTGACAGAAAATCTGTAATTCCTTTTCAAATCCCTGTACAAAAAGCCCACGTTGTAAATCTTTCAGAACCAAAACTGAATCCCAGCAAAGTCTGAACCATTACTACGGAAAATCCCTCATCTGCTATGTGTGGAAGCTGCACCCAGTGTCTCATATTCTACATAGGGGAGATCACCCTGACATATTCAGCCTCTTAGAGGAGGAAGATGACATCGCTCCAGCCGTTCCTCGGAGCAGCAGTCCTTCTCACCTCCCTGCTCTAATCCCCCTACTCCCCCCTTCCCAGTGGACAATCCCCCATGTCCTCTGCCGTGGAAGGATTATTGCCTCTTCTCCTTTAAGATAAACCGTCCCCATCGCAAGGCCGACTCCACGGCAACACACACCAAGCGATATCCCAACAGGCAGCTGGGAGTGAGTGGTGAGCTCATTGCACCTGCTTCCTCTCCTCTTTCATCTTATCTCCCCTCACAACCCACAGTACATGGATGAACCAGCCCCCCCCCCCTCCCCACCGCCATGTCGCCAACCCACCCACTCCCCACCTCGCCAGACCCCATAATAGTCCACCCTTCAGCCCTTCATCCAGGCCACGTAGCCTCAGAGGGGGGCTGTCATGCCCTGTCTTTGTCTGACTCAACTATGCTGACGGGGGATTTCACCCTGATACTCCACCCCCACCTCCCACTGTGAGTGTGTGTCAACCTACTCTGCTCGGTGGCCAGTGTTGTACTGGTGGGCGGTAATCCTCTTTAAGGTGAGAGGTATAGTACAGAGGACCCTCCATTAGAGGACTCCAGTTGGAGCGGATATGGGGAGCGTTAAGTGTGAGCTCCCCCACTGACCCACATCCACCCACACAAGCTGACTGGGACCATTTCTTCGTTTTAAGCTGTGGGGATTTTGTAACAAAACCATCTTCACCCAATCAGATGGCCTGGTCTCCTCTTTAACACAGCACTTACAAGCATGTCGGCAACATGCATGTGTCACGTCTCAGGGGACAATCCTTCTCTTTATCTCCTTCTATCTCCCTCTCCCCCTCCCGTTCCTCTCTTCCTCTGTTTCCCTCTCTCCCTCACCTCTGTTTCTCTCTCCCTGTATCTTGACTGCCCTGACCTTCCACTGTCTGGTGGAGGGGGGAGGTGAGTGGGGTGTTATACGAGTCTCAGAGTGCTCATAAAAAGGCAGACTTATGGTATCCAGGTCTTGAAGATGCAGTGACTCCTCCCTGACAGAGGGGGTGGAGGAGGAGGATGGAAGGGTGTATTGATCCAGGGAGGTGGGGAAACCAAACGGAGGGGGTGAGCTATTTTCTTTTCATGCTCCAAAGAGAAGATGAAGGTTTAAGCTCCATCCAGTCAGATAGAAAACATAACTGGACACGAGGCAGGAGAGAGGGATTTAGCGCCCTTTAGTAGCACACTTCCTGGAAAGGAAACGCGATGATCCAATCAGGATGCTGATCTGGTCTACGATCCCTGAATCCTCCAAAGTCAAGAGCAACCATTTGGATTCTCAGCTGGTGCATAGGCCCATATCTGACCAGGAAAACTACAGAAGAATATATGGGTGATATATCATCATTAGGTCACAAGCAGATGGCCTATATCTGTGGTGCCACCCCCCCCCCCCCCCAAAAAAAAAGAGACAAATGTATGCCAGAAGGATCAGATGCTGCGGGGTCCAAATGCGTTTCTGGCCTTCCCATCCACCTCGGTCAATTGTGTTTAACTGTCACACGGGGGTGGGGGGAAGTGTTTGGGTGTGAAAATCTGCATCGTTCGTCGATTAGTTTGTCGATAAGGCAGGGATTGCCGCTTGACTCGGACGGGTGGGGGGGGGAGGGGGGGGGGGGTGACAAATAAGAACCAAAGTCGTCATCCCGTACGCCCACAAACAACGCAAAATCGTCATCGGTCACTTCCGAGTATTTGTAAAAATCCAAAGACAATTCTTTTTTTGGAGCATAATGACACAGACCCCATGGTGGCGGGCAGGTAGGGGGGCAAGGGACGCAGGATGGAGAGGTTAAACTACAGTAATGGGAGAGAGGTCATTTTGCCTGAAATCTCTCCTCCTCAGTATCCGCCTGCATGCTGCACCTATGTTGTCTCCAGCTTTCTCTCTCTTCACCACAGGGTTCTCACATAATCTCCCCATAACAGATGGCCCACACAGGAAGGATAGTAGTTAACAGTCTATTTAGCAGACTTTATATCCCCCTCTGTTGTTTTTCATTACTTCTCCTCATTTCTATGGCAAGAGCGTGCAGATAGCTACCACCAGAAAAAGCTGCTGGGAAATGAACCACAATGGTTATGGTCTCAGTGCGGGTGAACCTGGGAGCCATGGTTGCCTCCTGCGACTTCGCTGGCGGGGACGTCGATGTTTTATCTGTAAGATATGAACAACTTGATGGGCTAAAGGCCCGCGCTGGCACCATGCCAGTCTCCCCCACAGTTAACAGGGAGACAGCAGGCAACAATGGGTCAGGGATGCAATCACCATGGCTCACACAGACTACAGCTCCATGAATTGATTTCCTGGGTCCCATTGAATGGCTATGCTGAATCATGAAAATGTGTGGTAAGTGTGACAGTATTCTCCGTCACAAAGAGGCTTCTCTCTGTTTGGTGTGTCCTCTCGAAGCCTTTCAGATCTGCACATTTCTAGTTCATTTCCTTGTTTGTGCTAATAGCCAAAACAGGTTGGAACCATTTATTTCAATGATGACTTCATTTGATTTCTCAATGGATCCCCCCAGTTCATCAAGTCTCTACTTGAAGTGTGCAATTTTCCACAAGGCTCACTGGTTGTTATCACAGAATCTTTAATCCAGGATTACGCTCCAGTGTGCAGCAATGTAATATGGGATGTTTGTTATCTTGAAGAGAGCCATTACAGGACCTTATCTTGGAATGTCTGTTTAGAGTACTCCCATTTCCATCTGTTTCCTACTGCACAGTAGCTGCTCCAGCACTCAGAACAGTTGATGTAGGCAAAATCCTGGAAAGAATTTATAAATTCACCCTTCATGCATTAAACTATGACATTCAAATAAGCCCATCCCTCTCTGAGTCCTCGATTTCTCTCTGGAAAAAAACCTTACTGGACACGTACAGTGAGCCTGAGGTCTCGTTTTCTCTGTATCTAATATGTACACTTATATCATTTGTACATTCTGTAGGAGGCAAACAGCATCTCATCTCCTTTCACACGCTTCCTATGACTGGTGGATTCCCGCTGGTTTGGTAATGAGCATCCCACTGCATGAAGGGAGCCATGTGTGGAGGTTAGAGTTCACGGGATCAAGCCGCTAACACAAACAGCACACTATCCAGACAGGCTCATTTGTAATCCAGCCTCTGGGAGGATCCAACTGTAAATCTCAAACTCGATCGCAAAAAAACGTTGAAGGTATTAAGACGAAGCTCAAACCCAAATGATGTCCGTGTTCGTTCCCCCCTGTTCCGTGCCTTTCCCCCACGCCAGACAGATGCTGGACTAACTGACACTGACACTGACACAGCAGTGTAAACAATCTCTCTGTTTGTATTCTTTTCGGTGCCATCCGCTCAGACGCGGGAATCAGACTCCAGTTCAAAGGGCCACTGATTAAAGAGTCCCCAACAGGCCTCGTTCCTGCGATTGTAGCACGTGAAGACGTGAACCATCGCAAAAGCAAGACAGATGAATGGCTTTCGGTCTCAACGTATGGACGAGTGCACCCAATCATATCAGCGCGTACCCTTTGAGGGTCATGTGTGTGACACATATACAACAGGACAAGGAGAGACGTGGCCACCGTCTTAGCTGGTTATTCCAGCAGGCTATAAGGCCTGTCCCATCACCAGAATAGCATATCCTGCTGTGTGGGCTCTCCCCCACTGTGATGAGATCCAAACAGAGATGGGAGAGGCTGGCGTGCATGTCGAAAGAGGGAAAGAGGAAGGAGGATGGAGAGCATCCATAAATGCTCGCTTCTTCAGCTTTTGATGAGGTTCATTTGCGCCATCCTAAATTCTCTTTTCTTTGGATTTTTGGACACCCCCACTTGAGAGCCAGCTGATACACACACACACACTTGCTCCACCCTGTCCGTTCCTGACGGCCTCTGTGGTCATCCGTCTCTTGCGACGCCTCTGGCAGTAATGCGACCATCCGTCAGTGCAACCGTGTCACAACATAAATCACCGCGGCAACGCTCGGTGAGGCGGAGATGCTGCACGCCTGCCGTGCATGGAGAGAGAAAGAGCCCGCTGGATAGACCGCAAGTCGACCGGTAACCATGGTGATAGTAATATCCCCCCCCCAGGACCCTCCTTTCCGTCTCCAAAACAGCCATCCTGAGAGGCGAACACTAACCCAGGGAGCAGAGCTGGGATCTCAAGGTTCCAGTTCAACATGGCCATCCTGAAGATGGCAGTTCAATTGAAATAGATTGTCCCGATAATGTATTTATCACTTCAGATCATATCTGTGAACTGGGGGAAGTCCTAGTCCCTGTCTTTGCTGATTCCTCGAGGCCTTCCCTGTGACTCATTATTCTAACTGTCACATCTGGCAGGCCCTTCAATTCTACAGTTATGACTGTGAAGCTCCCCAAGGAAGTAATTACCCTACCCAAATTCTGTTATTATTACCCTCCCCTGTCCTTTCAGCCCCGACCTTTAACTAATTCCCATCAGGCAGTGTCCAAATCCTGCAGTAAGTTGAAAAGGTCTCACCCAATTTCTTGCCTGACATTTATTTACGCAAGACATTGCCGTAGCAATTGGCTTGGCCAGAGCTGGTAATAAAGAGCGAAACCCATTTCAAAGCGGCTTGTTATTAGCTTCCGTATCGGTGGATCTACTCAGAGATGGCAGACAGTCGTCACACATCAATGTATGGAAAGAGCAGGAGGATCAGAGGGGATTTTCAGCCATCTTTGATAAACACAGGCTGCCCTGGGAGGACGCTGCTCTTCTCAAATGAAGGACAAACCCCTGCTTTTAGGTAGGAAATTGGGACTCAAAGCGCTCTGTCACTTTGCTGCGTCCCCTGCTCAGGGCTTATGCTTGACTGGCTTGTTTTAACGACACGCGGAAAAAAGAAATCCGTTCCTCAATCCCTGAGACCACCTGATCTGCTGCATCCACCCCGTCTGGGGGGGGGAAAAACCTAGCCTCCGATCTTAGACTTTTATCTTTGTCTTCTCTGTGACTGGATATGCCCAGTCCCAGAGAACAGAGCAGAACAGTGGATGTGTGTCATTCTAAGGACAGATCTCCAGTCTGTGCCATGGGCTCTGGGACACGATATGTTAGCTCCGCAAATAGGAAATCACAGAGACTGGAGGCATGGCTTAGTCTTTTGTGCCAGCCATCTGCCTTCCTCTGCCTCTCTGTATGTGTATCTGTCTGCAATAACCCATTGTCTGCCTATCCACATCGCGTCTTTCCATGTGTTTGCCATTCTGCCTTTTCCAACAGGCCTGCCAGTCTACATGCCTGTCTCTCCATCTGTCTGTCTGCTGCAGCGTGGAATCTGCCACAATAAATGATCCTCCCTCCTCACTCCTGTCCCCCCTACACACACACACACACCCACACACAACCTACCCCCAGCCTTAGGCCAGTTGTCACACTCCAAGGCCCTAACCAAATCTCTGGCTGTTCACCAGCCTCCTCTCCCCCCCCTCCCATGCCACCCCTCAACCCAGACACACTCATGACCACCCCAAGCCTTCTCATTGGCCTGGCAGTCTGGTTGGTCGCTGGGCTCGCGGGGCTGGCTGCTGGATGGATACCAGGCAGAGACCACATGGACCTCACGTGTCTGTCTGGTGGCTCCAATCACCCGGAGACATGCAGTCTGTTTCTGTGGAGGAACAAGCACGGTGGCTGATGGATCGATTCGAGCCACCTTATCTAGAAAACCGATACAAATGGGAGGACCGAGGCTGCCAGAGATTTTTTAGGGCTGTTATTTTTAACATCAGGAGCGAAGCTATCCGATCCGAAAGAGCTTTGCTTCTTTACCGGCCCGAGAGAAGGAGAATGGATGATGTGTGAAGATAAGAGGATAAGTCTGCAATCATGTGACCAAGTGTAACCAAAGATATGGGGAGCTGGCTGAATGTCATCAGAGACAACCAACAAGGCCAACGGTGGAGTCCTCCTATCCTTCCCGGTGTTGTCCTCTAACAAGCATGGGGCAAATGAATCCACTTTAATCAGCGGATCTCATGTCAGTGTGTCTGGAAGCCATGCTGTATTACTAGCCACACAGAGGCTCGGTCTCGGCAAAGAGCCTTCCTGGGTTTCGGCATCCATTAAGGCTCTCCGTGGGGTTCGGCGTCGCTAATATATGTAGTCAAATGCCCACAAAGGACTTTTAACGTCCTTGGATAAACCATGTATAAATGGGTTTAAATGCTAAGGCGGTGAACATGCTAGAGACGGTTTGGCTTTGGCATGCTTGAAGCCCCCACAGCATACTGGATTGGCTAGTTGAGAGAAGGGCTTTGGTACAGGTCTTGCCCAGCAGGACGCCAAGGGGAAAACGCCTCCACTGACATGGCTGACATTTTTTGGCTTCAAAGCCACAGCGTGCCGTGGTAAATTGGAGCTGAATAGCCCTGACGAGTAGAATTCAGCCATGAGCCGGAGAGAGAGAGAGAGCTTGAAAACAGGACAGTCTCTTTACGGAGCAGAGAAACACAACAATGGCAATTAGGTGGAGCCTCTCACAAGGAGATGCTCTTGAGCGTCCACTCAGAGCAGGCGGATTACTCCCATTGGAGACATTGGGGGCTGTGTGATGGTGGAGGTGAGATGCTGGACATCCTCTACTACAGCTCTCTCTCTCCCATTCTCTCTCTCTCCCATTCTCTCTCTCTCTCACTCTCTCTCTCATTCTCATTCTCTACCTCTCTTTCATTCTCTCTATGAAAAAGAATACTGAACAAATGAATGCATTAAATTTATTTAATTCGATTTGTACATTTCTAAAGATGAACTCCATCTCATGAGGCAAAAACGTAAATATAATAAAACATGTCATTTAATTATTTTTATTTGGCATTTTTTTGGAGGTCCAATTTAACACGTTTCTCTATTGCAAAAATGAAATTTAATCATTCGTAATAGTCAATGAGCTGCACTGAAATTAATCCAATCAGAAACTTCCTTTGTAGTCGGAAATCTGGTTTAATGCAATTATAGGGCATTAACTCTCACTGAAGGAGCCAGGAACACAATAGCATTACAGAGCAAGCTACATTCACCCCTAATTCCCTGACACATCTGAGGCACAACTTACACGACGGCAGCCACTGCTGCTTAAAGCTTTGATGTCATTCTTTATGTTACGCTCCAGTCTTGGGATGGCACCTTAGTATCGAGCTGCACTCTCTAACAAAAACATTACAGGGTGCCTCTATTCTGCCGTCAGACTGGCAGACTGCAGTGAGATAACCAGTCCCTTCTGGTGTTCTCTACCATAGCCTCCACCTAGCAGGAAGAGTGTACATAAAGGCTTGTGCCTGACCCCAACACATAACACCATCTCATCTCCCGAGCTACCTGGAGGCCAAGCCTGACTACAGACTCGCTCAAAGATGAGGTCATCCTGTGTGAGATTACTCACTGCAAGTAGTTACATCACTCGGTCTCACAGCAAACCAACAGAGTGAACGTCTAAGCTTCCCTTCAGGGTACCGAGCCCTGTTTTTACACACACACACACACACACACACTCTCATTACACTTTAATGAGAATGAAAGTAGGGGCTAAATCCTGATTCTATGCCAGATCTAGAGAGAAATATGTTACAAACCAAACGCACGTCTCGGTCACTGTTCCCCAGCCAGTGATGTCGAGGGCAATCATGGACATGTGTTTTATTGGGGGAGGGGGAGGGGGGGTTGAAGTGTGAGGTATAACTACTCATGGGTGGGTATAGGAGGAAGGTAGAGAGGTGGATGATAAGCGCCCGCCTGGTGGCCACGGCTCTGCTGACGTCTCTTTTTCCTTGTGTCAACAGCCTTCTATTAATGAGCTGCAAAGAAGGGCCTCGTGGCAAGATTTATCATCAAAGCCGCTATAGTTCTTCGGGGGAACAAGGAAAGTTGTAACCAAAAGAAGACGCACTCGGTCTTTTTCCACTGGAACTGTGTCATTTGATTGCCGTTAAACAATATTCCGGGATGTGGAAAGAAATTACGCTCAGCTCTGCTTTTATCTGCATACGTGATACTGTTTCTCACACACCGACACCACATAACTGGAGGAATCTTGGTTTTCAAAATGTGTGAGATGTTTTGCACACTTTGTAACACAGTATGACAATAAGAGTCCAAATGATTTACAATGAATGGCAACCTTGGAGTCAGCGGCAGGCTTCACCCCTTCTAACGAACCACACCAGAAGTCTGTTCTGTTTAAAACTGCAAACTTGAATATCTTTGCCACAGTCTGATCGTGAGTGACAGGTGATAATGCCAACATGTGTAGAATTACATTGGAAAATCAGTGTGCATTGCTCAGGACACTTTACGACATTTCCGAACAGCTTTCAAACCCGAAACATATTGAATTAGTCAACTTCAATGCTCTGGAAGGTGCGGGTTCTGAACACTAAAACATATGCAGCTAATCCACTGAGCTCTCAGGAGGTAGGCTATATTAGCATAAAAGTCTTCTTTTTTTTACCCTCCTACCACAGCTGTGTTACAATGTCTGGCTGTAACCCTTGAGGGAGTCACTCAAACCCAGCGAGCTTGAGATGTGCTCAGGCTCAAAGTGACCTGAATGTGCTCAGACCCAAAACTGACACTCTGATCCTGGAGCTGCAGGCGAAGCCATGTGGCAAGGCTAGCCTGGCCACGCTCCACCCTTTCCAGCTCGCAACGAGCGGGAGGAGAGGAGATGACGGGACGGAAACGGGAACAAATCGCGCTGGTCTCTTCCCGTTTCTATGCCCAGTGTCTCCCTGAGCTTGTCCAAACAACACGTCTGCCTTGTAAATACTGCAGGAAGATGGCTGACGGGCGCCTTGTGGCCACCATTACAAACAGCCTATCGCAGATGGGGACTTGCATTCTGCCAACAATCACTGTGGCCCGGGCAAATATGGTCGTTGAATCGGAGGTCGGGACAAATTGGCTTGGCCGCCGTTCGCTGCCAGATGATAAAAGAAAGTGTGAGAGAAAGAAAATGAGAGCGAGTGTGGGAGGGAAGAGAGAATAGCCAGGACCAAACGAGAAGGTTTATTAGCCATCTCTGCCATTCGTCAATGAATAAACTGGGCACTGGAAAACAGGAAGTGTCGTTTCAGGGAGCTTGCTAATTAAGGATGTGTCTCAGGATCTGTGACACTGGAGACTGGGCTTGTTCTGGCAGTTGTTGTTCTGAGTTTTTTTTTTACAAATGCTGTTAAGAGAATGTTAATCTTCAAAATAAACTGTCTGCTGAAACACTTGCTCCTTTCCCATAAATCAGCACCACTACGTTCCATCAAAGCAAAGCACAGGTGAAAAACCTGTTTTTAGGAGGCATGCTGTTGTTCCAAATACACATGAACACAGACACACACCCACACACACCTGATCCTGACAGATGCGGTCCCCCTCTGTCGAGGGCCAATGGGAGATGACAGCCATGTTTGGCGGATGATGAACAACGTATGGGACAAACCTGGTGAGCGAATGCACACTCCCCTAGGGCAGCGCCTAGTGAACATTGCCAAGCAGCAGTCAGTGGATGTGTGTGTGTGTGGTGTGGGTGGGTGTCTGTGCCTACGCGTGAACAGCGAAGCCTGCCTCAGGTGGGCCTACTCTACAAAGGAGCAGCCGTCAATAAATGATGCATCCCACAACGCCAACTGCTGAGCGCCCCAACTACAACTGAAAACAGAGAGCCCCGGCTCAAGACAGCTTAGAGGGTCAAAGGTCACAACCTCCATCCACAGGAAGCTTGTTACAGGGGCTAGGAAGACTCCGACAACCTACTGCCAGCGCTGTTTGATTAGCCGTTCCTTCCCTACCACAGAAACCCTCCCTCTTCAGAACCCCCCCCCCCCCCTATTTTCCACAATAATCTGAGCACCCGGGGTGTGCGCATAAATCAACACCTTCTCATAAATATCGTATCCATCCTGGTGAGAGCATGCAAATGACTTTCATTACCTTCTGCAGAGCCGGGAGAGGCGAGAGGGGAAGGAAGTGGGTAGGAGAAGAGGATTCAAGAGTGTCCTCGCTGATGCTTATTATTCGGTGGGCACACCAGAGGGGCCGAACCGGAGCTTTGTTTGCTGTGAAGACCATTTTCCTTGTTTAGGGGAGTCCGGGGGATGATGGGGGAAGGATGGCACGGTGGCTATCCCGCTAGAACCACACTAGCCTCCGAGCCAGAGTCCACGGCAGCCACAGCTACACATCTAGTACATTCTAGCCACAGAACATAGTAATTACACTGACCTAAATGGCGTTAATAGCGGAATTCCTATAATTCTGTCCATTACCCAATCCATCCAATAAATGAGAGGAGCCTCAAGGTCCAGTTTCTCATTCTTAAATCACAGACCGCCTTTCATCTGGAAGACTGTGCTGAGAAACCGTGGTGCATCCGGCCCACATGGTTGTCTCGTGTGTGTTGCTGTTTGTTTTGGTCCTGAGGGTGGATGGTCGGCTCACACAGAAGGGAAAAATCGGACCAGAATCTAAATTGCTGCTGCATGTGGTGACAAACATACTGTAATGGAAAGGATCACACTAAACTATCCATTCCTGCTTTTTTTTACGAGGGAAAGAGGGAGGGGGCAGCCTACAAACAGAAGAAAACACCGTAAAGAACCACAGGCAAGTGGGAAACAGATGAAGTGAGGTGAGCAATGAACAAGTGATGTGTCGCGTGAGCCTGAGAGACACAGAGAGAGAGACACAGAGAGAGAGACACAGAGAGAGAGAGAGAGAGAGAGAGACAGAAGAGAGAGACATGACGAGGAGAGCAGAGAGAGAGAGAGACGAGAGAGACAGAGACAGAGAGAGGAAGAGAGGACACACACAGAGAAGAGAGACGACACAGAGAGAGAGACAGAGGGAGGAGGAGGGAGGGTGGAGGTGGCCAGAGAGAGAGAGAGACAGAGAGAGAGAGACACCAAGCGAGACGGAGAGCCCACCACATACACGAGAGAGAGAGAGACACAGAGAGAGAGGAGAAAGGATCACCGCAGAGCGACAGACCACAGCGAGAGATGACACTCCCTGACCAACAGAGAGGAGAACGCACGGACGGCGCAACGCAGAGCCAATGGGTGCAAGGAGAGAGCAAAATGCCAAGAGCTAGACGAGAGGGAGTCAGGAGAAGAGAGTAGCAGGACAGAGAGAGGAGAGTGGAGGAGACTACACCTACTGTTCGCCCTCGATCAAGGCTAGTAGAACTCAGCGAAAGGGCGCCACGTAGGAGTTCTATATGTCAACTAGTTTATTCCCTCAACTGCGCCTTACGTACCCCACCCAACGACTTTCGTCGGTGCGCCTCTAAGAGGCAGAATGTTGAACGCGTTCCTCGCTTCATATACCTGGCATGTGCCGCACTTGGGCTCGCTGCTGCCATCTTCCCCCTCAGCCTCCCCCTCTCTCTCGCTCTCTGTGTGGAGTCTTCTGTCATGGCAGTCTCTAATGTGGTCATTTACAGGCATGATCTGGGCATGATGATATAGGAGAACTTCCAAGCTCCTACCACACCTGATCCCCCTCAGCGAGCGAGGGACCCCTCTTAACTGGAGCGAAGAACACGGATGTTCTGTCCAAGCGCACCTCAGTGGTCTCATTTCTTTTCCTATTCAGACCGCGTCCCGCACGTCCCGCAGCCTCGACTTTGGACAGACTCCCACACGCGACCGCTAGTTGCTCCGCGAGCGCGCCCTCCGCTACTAGCCTCTGGGCGGCATCTGCACGCGCCCGTCTCGATCGTCTGCCAAGACGGCTCACACAGGCGACCTCGGTGGATATGCCAGGCTCCAGACTGGGGTAGCTCCCTTGTTAGAGGTCATTATAAAATTAATCAATCCAACCACTTTCCGGGAGGAAACCAAGGGTGGCGCGTAGTCTTCATGTTGGGAATTTGAAAATTCCCATCAGAGCGTGTGGAAGCGTGTCTCTCAGCATCAATTGAGATGTCTAACATGCAATCACAGAAGACGAGTCATTGAAATTACATCTACATTTTTCTTTCCATCGAGCAGACGTTTTTATCCAAAGTGACCTACAAACAGTGCCTTGCCTATTGCCTATAGAAGGTACAACAGTGGATCCAGGGCCAAAGTGGGTAGTGCTACAGTATCTCAGAGGTCAGAATCGAGGAACAGTCTCTTTACTGCCAATGAAGCAGCAGCTTCCCAGCTGTGGGGTGCAGTGAAGAAAAACTGCAGCACAAAACCTCAAGTACGGCACACCGATAACATCTCAATGACGGTGCCTCTCTGATTAATGTACGGTGAACAACAAACTTGATAATACTACAGGTTAATGGTAACGTCTCAATTCCTCAACCACAGTCTCACAATAGTGTCTCATAATAATCCAGGTGGTTAAGTTAAGTATGTGTATGATGTAGGCAGAGGTCTAGGTCTTGCAGAGGTCTGGGTCCTGCAGAGGTCTTGCAGAGGTCTGGGTCTTGCAGAGGTCTGGGTCTTGCAGAGGTCTGGGTCCTGCAGAGGTCTGGTCCTGCAGAGGTCTGGGTCCTGCATAGGTCTGGGTCTGAATCTGGTATTGGCCCTCTCTCTCGCTCGCTGCCTTTCCTAACACACCTCATTTCAAATGACAGTCCAATAAAGAGTCCAATAAAGAAAAAAAGAAAAAGAAACTACAGCAAAAAACATCAAGTATTGATTGCAGGAGTGCCTGGTAAAGTTCATTGCAGCCAAAACAGATCTTGTAACAGCAGCCATTTACACCAGATGTGTTAAAATAATGGCACAGAGAGAGAAGGTCTACTTGCCAAAAGAAAAAATAACCAACAAAAAGCAACTAGCACTGAGATTAAACGAAAACTCAAACGTTCCGTGTGTCATGTTAAGAATGATCTCCCCATATTTGATGTTCTTTGAATGTGCCTCAGTGATTGTGACAGGTTGATAAGACAATTTCGCCGAGGCGATAATCAGAAGATACAGTACGACAACTCTCAGCTCTGCAGCCGTAAACACACAGTCTGCTGTTTTCAGAGTGATGGGGCGCATAGCTGTCAGTTCCGATCCCTAATGCGAAGGCTAATTGCACTCTGAGTGCATCCTGATTGGACTTGTGTTTGGAGAAATAAAATGCTATTTCATCAGGAAAAGGGGTTAGGAAAGAGGAACGGTTATCTTTGTGTGTGCATGTGTGTGTGTGTGTGTGTGTGTGTGTGTGTGTGTGTGTGTGTGTGTGTGTGTGTGTGTGTGTAGTTATCCATGACGTGGGTCGCTAAAAGAAAACATGCATATGTATCGAAAGACTTTCGAACTGCCATTGGATATTTGAACAATAAAAGTATCGGGGCACTAATGAATTTGTAGTTTGCTGCCTATGTTGAATGTGGTTTAACCTTCAAAAGGTACCTTGTACCCTATAAAGATCTATATCAAGCTTTAAGTGTTACCAAAGACAATACCCAGGGCACTGTTGGACCATATAACTACTTTCAGAGGCAGCCTCACTAAAAATAGGACTATTTCCCATAACTCTGTTTCCCTTGGGTAACAGTCTACATTTCACTCTTGGTTGTGTTTTTCTTTTTGATATTATTACCCCTGTAATGCCATTATTTGAAAATATGGTATGTCATACTATGTCCATCTAACAAGTAGAGGTCTGAAACTCCATATGCCTAGATACATAGGAAGAGCAGATCAATAATATTCCATTGAGTGGATCAAGCCTGCCACTCAATATACACAAACCCTAGCTTAGCTGGAGTGGAAAAACAAATCTTTCAACGTGGCACAGGTAACACTCTACAGGGAAAATGCTTTCAAATGCTAAACGTAGATGGGAAACATGATCACATACCTGAGGGAAGGCAACCCTGCAACCTAGCTAGCCCATCCTCCTGCCTCCTCCCTCCTCCCTGCTCCCTCCTCCCTTCTCCCCCTCCCTGCTCCCTCCTCCCACCTTCCTTCTCCTCGCTCCCTCCTCCCTCCTCCCACCTCCCTGCTCCCTCCTCCCTGCTCCCTCCTCCCTTCTCCCCCTCCCTGCTCCCTCCTCCCACCTTCCTCCCTCCTCTCTACTTCCCTCCCTCCTC
>BROE01000027.1:3490988-3605285 GCA_036571765.1 Plecoglossus altivelis
AAGATTTTTTTCCCTCCCCCCTTTCAACCTTTTTTCCCCCCCCCCCCCCCTTGGGGGGGGGGCCCCCCCTTTTTCCCTTTCCCTCCCCTGCCTTTCCCCTCCCCCTCCTTTTTTCTCCCCCCTCCTGGCTTTTCCCTCCTCCCCCCACCTTACCCTTCTTTCCTTCGCTCCCATCCTCCCTCCCCTTCCCACCTCCCCTATCTCACCCGCTCCTCCCTCCCTTTCTCCTCACTTCCCCTTCTTTTCCCCCCACTCCACTCTCCCCCTCTTACCCTCCCTCCCCCCCTCCCGCTCTCCCTTCTCCCCGCTCCTCCTCCTCTTCCCTCCTCCCCCCTCCCTGCTCCCACCTCCCTCCTCTACACAAAGGGTCTAACCCACACTCCTCCATCTCCACTCTGTGATGAACTCACTGATCCTATGCTGATTGTTGTAAGAGAAGAAAAGTGGTTGTTTTCTCTTTGTGTCAGCAACATTCTCTGGCCAGACCCATGGCCAATTCCCTCAAGACACACACAAAAGCAAAACGCGTACACACACAATACTACTTCAACAAGCACAACTGACCACAATCAACTGGAGTTCTCAAAACTGCCTCACCAAAGCAAAAGGAGGACTTAATTCAATTTTAATGGCTTACCATGTTGTGCTGTAGACAAAACACACACACACACAATAGTCTGAAAGGGAGTAGATTATGGTTTCATAAGGTCTCAACACTTGAAGAGAAGGGAAAAGGAGCACGAAAAGGCCACTTGGTTAATGAAATAGATTCACAAGCCTGTTTAACACCACCGACCCTGAGTTCAAGGTCTAAATGAAGATTTGGCTCCAATTGTAATGAGATTGCGGAATCTCCTGGAGGATGAGTGAAGAGAATTGGATCCAACATTAAGGGGTGCCTGATAGTGGGGTGAGGGGATGGAGGGTTCCCAAGCACGGGGGTGGCATGTCCTGGTTCATTTGTTTAATTTCATAACCCACGATCCATAGTAGGTGTGTGTGTGCGCGTGTGGGGTTTTGCACAGGGTTTCACTCGCTGTAAACTCTCATAAATGAAAAGCTGACGTGTGGGCGTGGGTTTTCCCTTGAGGCCCCTCCCACTGGCTTTGTTATACTCTCCCACCACCTAAGACCATCCTTTTCATTTGTGTGGCAGATTCTACACAGCACTCAGCTGGTTTCTCCATGAGTCCTTTGACATATTGTGCCTACTTCAGCACTTGTTTGTACACACAAGTTCATCCAGCGCCACTGGCATTCGGTATCCAAGAGCTCAGGCCCACAGACGACCCCCACAGCAGAAAAGAGATGACAGAGCTAGATTGTGACCAAGCTTGCTATTCTTTCTGTTTATCACCAGTCCACTCATTTTCAACCTCAACTTTGCATTGACAGAGACAAACAGTCCTGGAGTAAATAAGTGCAAATAGCAGCTAAGATTTAAACCTCTCCGCACCCTTTCCCTTCCCTCTCCTCCCCAACGACATAAATATGCAGATTGCCCCGTCATACGGAATTGCGATTTACGGGAGTCGTGCGTAAGCCCGGCGTTCCATATTATTACATTAGTGCCAGTCAGGTCTTTATACCTTGTTCAAAAAGCCCATTTGGTGCTTTGGGCCATCATTCATCTTCTCGTCGATCTATTCCTCGGAAGCCCTCAGTGGTCGGAGGCATCCGAGCCAAGGTAGTTCGCATTCCATTAGCCGGCAGTTCTCTATAAAGGCACTTTTATGTAAATGAGTTGAAAAACAAGCCTTGGCTTCCACTGTGGATTAGGGACCAGTGGAGAGAAAACAGGACGATAAGTCACACATCAACAAGACACATGACTGAGGTGGGTGTCGACACTAACCGACTGCGACAAACAAGCTCCTGTGTCTGCTTCACCGATCAGTCATTAGTCCTTCGTACCAATTGTCCCAATCCTACTGACTGTGTGTCGCCAAAGCTTGGATGCCGTTCATTCAAGATGACACTTATGTGGGGGTTTGACAGCGTGTTCATGTGTGGCCATTTAGCAGGCGCTTTGATCCAAAACATTGTGCAGGGGAGATTCGAACCTGAGGCCTTTTAGTCGAATCCTCTACCGTCGAGCCGAGCCATGCTCGCCTCTCTCCTCTGCCCAATCTGTTGTCGGCCACAGCCACAGACGTCTGTGAGACACTATCTATCATGACAACGTATTTCACCGGCTTGTGAGGGCGTCGCGTCAAACTTTCAGTGGCAGGGCGCTCCCTGGCTTCCTCGCTCGCTGGTGACAAATCTGCTCTCCTTGTTCGCTCGCTAACCGTCTCTCACCTCTCATTCTCTGTTCTGAGCTCTCTCTCTCTCTCTCTGCTTCTCTCCCTCTGTTGCTCTCTTACACGCTCCCTCTCTCTTTCTCACTAGGTCTATCTTGCCGTTTGTCTCTCCGTTTCTCCCCCTCTCTCTTTCTCCCTCTCCGCGCTCTTCTTTTTCACACGCTTTCATTCTCTTGACTCCACTTCCTCTCAGCGGTGGATGTCGTCAGTATAACGAAGAAGACCAGTACGAGCCTACACTTCCAGTCTCTGTAGGCTGCAGATAGAAACATTCCCGGAGCTGGACGTGGCTAATGCACTGGAACTGAGGATGGATTCCTTCCAGGTGATACTCAAAGATGGGCAATCAATCCAAGCATTCCCCCCCCCCCCCCCCCCCCGTAATGACAATGGAGCTAATTGATGTTGAAAAGAGTGAGTGCCCCTCTCTTCCTGTCAGGGTCGTAAACCCTGTCAGTGTGGGGGACCAACAGGACTCAACGTGACATGTGTGATGATGTAGCTTCACTACTTTTCACGGAAACACAGCCTTATGACGCAATGCCACAGCACACAAGGACAGAGCACACAGAATATACTCCTGCTTCAGAGAGAAGAAAAGCAGACAATGTGAGGAGAGAGAGAGAGACTACAGGGGCAGGCAAAGGTAAAGGGAGAGAGAGTAAATAGAAAGAGCAAGGGAGAGAGAAAGAGAGCGAAATAAGGAGACCGATAAAGGCAGGAAGAGAGAGAGATGAACGGTTTTCCGGTGTTACGTCGATGTGTCCAAGCTTATCAGATTTCCCTAGCACCAAGCTACGGTACGAACCCTCACCCTCACCTTGCCGTGCGCACGGGCAGTAACCCCTGCTCGGACAATCCGAGAGTAGGGTCAAATGTTTGGACAGCGTTCGGACAAACATCCAGGGCTGGATGAAATGAGGTTTGAGCCCCTCAGGGTTCAGAGCTCTTCCAGTCTGATTAGTCCACTCTACCAAGTCCAATCAGCAGCTCCTCCCCTGCAACACACCGACAGTGCCAAGAAATCTCCTTCACTTTCCCTTCTTCTACACAAGACTTGGGGACGGACTCCGTTTTTTTTACCATACTTTGAACGCCACACAAACATCTTGATGTCTGTAAAATAAGATGAAATCAAATCCTCTCGTTGCATGGGAAACGATAAATTTGCCATTTTGGTATTGAAGAGTTTTGTAATGGGTTAGGACTGATGAGCAGGTCCCGAGGGAGAAAGGGAACGCACGCTCGAGGCGAACCCTTCACTTGTTACACATGACTGTAATTCGTAAATCTGCCTTTTGTTTATGCGTGTAATTGAATTAGATAATTAAGTAGGCCTATTCCTGTATGTTCTGGGGACTAATGTTAGCTTCAGCTCGAACAAATAAGATCATAAAAAGCGCATTTTCTTAAAGCCCGTGAAATCATGAGGGCTTAAGGACTGTGCATAGGAAATTAGAATCGGAGTGTGTAATTCGGGAAAATTTGCATTTGGGCGGATGTTATCTATTTCTAACTGAGCCTCTTTGACAGCGTATGGGCTCGCCCCCGGCGGAGAGAAAATCAATGCAAACACCGGTGATCATGCATTATTTAATACGTCCGAACCGTAGCGATAACGTGCTAGACTCCAACTAACACCAACGTCACTCAAGAGCGATGTATTTATCTCCAGGTGCGACGTCTAATTCCTCTAGCCTATCAGACGTGTTCCAAGAATTCATACACATGGATTGCTTGGTTGTTCGTAGACGAACGGACAAAACTGTAGCGTTCTTCTGCAATTATTCGAATTAAAATCAACCTTATTTTACTTCTCCTTAGTTTTTGTCCTTAAGTTGACGCATAAAGCATACATTTTATTCCTCACCTGCCTCTCATGGTTAACGTAAGATGATGCTCACACTGGAGAAGACGACACAATATTTGTTTGGGCAAACAAAACGAAACCAGCCCAGTTTAAAACAACGTAGGATGTCGTAAATAAACGCCAAGCAACATGACTTGCATGTGATTTTCGTAATCACTCTACTCCTGCACAATTGGATTAGAAAGAATGCATGTGCTCACCAACCGCGACACTTGCTGCAGGCTGTGGTTTGTGCAGGTGCAGTTGACAACCCCCGTGTTCGTTTTGCACTCTGCTTTTCCCGAAAGAAAATCACCAACAACGCCTTAGTGTGGGCAACTGAGAAGCGATAAAAGATCTTACCTGCTATCAGCTCTGGTAGGAAGGTGGAGAGTCTCTTCTACACCCTATAAAACATATAAACGGTTTGTGAATAGACCCGGCGAATCGCAAGACGGGAGTTTTTTCCAGACGGTTAGAAGCTTCTGAATAACGGAATGATGGTGGGTTGTCACTCCTGATACCTAAAAGGATAAGCGCTCCTCACAAGCTGGTTTAGACCCGCGCATCTCAGTGTGCCAACCAAGCCCGAGCGTCAGAGCGCCAAGTGAATCGTTGAAACTTGCAGCTGTCAAACTAAACACAGGGTGGCGCTGTAGTCTTCCACCAAATACTTTGGCTTGGACCTAAAACCGACAGACGCACTATACATAAATTCAATGAAGCGCCTACAATAGAGTAGAATCGCATAGCTTGCGAAAAGATAAATGCGTAGGCATATTTGCATAGATTAAATTACTTTACATTACATGTTTGGGTCGCAGAAACAATTTGAAGACAACGTTTTGGTAGTGTCGACCGAATTTTGGCAATAATTTTGCATGAGGAAAAATATGCAACCCAGGTTAGGAGCTATGTGGCGTCCCACAGTGGATCCACACAGCTCGGATGGGACACTTACAATGTCAGAAATAATGCATTTGTTGACAAGTTTAATGGAATTGTCTTCATGACATTTAATCAAACTCTTGCTTAGACTACCAAGTGAGAACTGCCACACGTTTCTTTATAGCTCATCTACGTTTCTTTAGGGCGTGATTTTCAATATCCTTTCCAGAACTCAAGAACTTATTCATGCTTGTGTGTTGCTAAGTATCCATGGAAATGACCCTGACAAATGTGAGAGTTCGTTTGGTTTCCAAAGAGGTTCGACAGACTTCACTTAGGTGAAGACCAATCACATCCAACACACCAGCCAAAACGTCCATCTCCCCATTTTCATTCCTGTAAGCAGGGCTGTTTTCTCTCTGCTTCTCTCTCTCCCTTTCTACTCTCATATAGACAGCGCTTACGTGATGTGTTAAGTATGTGCATTGATATTGCCAATAACATGGTGGATTTCCAGGCTTCTCCAACAGTGCAATGTGGGCTACATACAAGAGGTAAAAATGTAGCCGCAAGCAACAATGGTGGAGGAATCTTAATAAAACTATTGATAAAGCCATGGAAAGAAAATATTCACCTGCTTTATTGATCCTTGACACTGGTGTGGGCATTACATCATGGTATCTCTGTGCTACAGCATCCCTCCTACTCCGTATTGAGATCACACATGATAAACACAATTATGTTTTATGTATACTCCATCACCAGCCCTTAATTAGAATTGATCAGTGCAAACACACACTCCCTTACTCCAGTGCCTTTGTGCCATCGCCATGGCAGTATACAGAGACGAGCGGCGAGCTAAAAAAAAAAAAAAAAGAAGCTGCTAATTATTTTTTTGCCTCGAACATCAATGATGGGGCTAATTCAGGGTGATAATAGGTGTGCACATTCTGCTGCAGTAATTAGTATGTTCCCATCTAGGGCATGTGTTATTTCAATGCGTGGAAACGCAATTGATGCCTGGCAACTGTCCCTGTCATCTCTACCAGATGACGACTGTGGCATCCAATCATGAAAGGCTATGTTTTTTAATCAGCCAATGGATGGATTTTGCTGAGCTATTAGTATTCCTATATTGCTTTTTTTAACAAGTTTCCATTGCAATTGGACTTTTTGCTCATTGGGAACAGAAAGAGGAACTTTCTCTCCAAGAAAACTATGAGCTTGACTAAGCCATCCAGGATTACAAGCAGGGTGTCAACAGTTTTTAGGTTTTAACAATACGCTACCATCCCAGCTGCAAGTATCGATCGGTGTTGATGGTATTCCAGTCAGCAACTGTCTCTTTGGAGCTATTTTCCCAACCTGTTGCAGGAGAGCCTATCTGTAGGTTTTCACTTAAACCCACGTTCTAACTCACCAGATTCAATGTACCGGCTAATTATTTGAATCAAGTGTCTTTAAAAGGCTTGAAGTGGGAACATACAGTACAGTATTCAAGCTCTCTGTGAAGAGAGCTAGAGATCTCTGTTCCAATGCAGTCCCCTAAATGGTCTTTTTCACTCCACCATCTCGGTTGCAGAAGTCATTTCCCAAGGTTACCATGTCTTCTTCTGCTATGGTTGACCAAACTCCGTTCATTCAACATTATAATGGAAACTCTATCAGACAAGAGGGGTGTGATTCAGATCACTTTTCAATATGTCTACATTACCAATCAGCCCATTGACTCCAATTACACCCCAGAGGCACTAATTGTCAAACTCATTATGCTTGGTCTCCACCATCCTTGCTCCTCTGTGACATTCACTCAAGGTAATGCAGTCAGCCTGCTGTTCGCTTGTCCCGATGCATTCTGGGATTGGGCTAGACCTCCAGTTGTATTGTATGTAGAGTTGGTTTAAAAAAAACTGTCTGTGGAAGTTGAAGAGAAAACCAGAGGAGCAAGTGAAGGCCAAATTAGATCCATATATTACTGTTGAACTGGAGCAAGAGGATCTTTAAGAACTTCTGAATTTGAGTTAAACACTAGAAACACCTTTAACTATATCCGAAACGGTTGTAATGTTGATCTGTATTTTCTTTGTCCTTCGAGTGGACACGTCTGAGTTGAGACGAAATACTCAAAACAGGAAAAAGCTGCGTGCGATCTGAGCACAGTTTAGTTAAAGCATCTGCAGCGTAATCCTGCTTAAATCTCCTCAAGAGGGTTCCCCAGAATGGCTGTAGAAATGAGAGCTCGCTCGCTGAGCTATGCTCTGGTGAGACGTGGATTGGGGTATGGCACATTAGTTTGTTACTCCAGCTGTGAGCCATTCACAGCTTCTGCATCATTAAAGGGACAGTTACACCACATGGCAGCTGAACAACCCACACTGAAGGTCACATTCGTACACTGCAACACAAACCCCTTTTAATGAGGGGCGGACAAACAACCCGAAATTTGATTGGATTTCCTGTGAGATCGAAACCTTATTCCACAGCCCAGTTCAAGACTTTACTTTATTTTCACAATAACCTGTGGGACTATCATCTCCTGTCAGCCGGTTGATCCATGTTATTGTTAACTTCACCGTGCCGTCTGTCTGTAGCAGCAAAAGCAAGTAACACAAAACGTTATTACTGTTGATGGAGAATCTGACTTTCAGAATCCGCTTTTTCTGCCAGAGCACCCACGGCGTGTAATGTAGGTCTCCACGATGCCACCATAGTGCTGTAGACTGAGACAGCCCGTCTAGACACGGTCACCTGTGGAACCGCCCCTACAGCCCCTTGACTTCCCAGCTTTCCTGAGATGATTCGATCGGTCTTCTGGTATACCGGACTCACAAGCTTGGCTGTGGTGTTCTAAAGATCATCCTTCTGGGGCACCAGACACTATGTCGGATCTCCTCTGCGGTAGTGCATTGATTTAGTTCCACTCGATATCTCCAGTTGGTTTCTCCATCAGACTATCCACCTTCCTAACTGGTTTCAGGCTGCTAGAAGGTTCTGAGGTAATCACTACCATCTTTCGGACCTGGACTGGAAAACCTGGGTCCAATTCTTGACTCACGAGTTCTGTGAAACGATTCGGAGGTCTCCTTCCTTCTTGAAAAGGCTCTTCTGGGCGGAGGAGGCGATGATGAGGGCGAGAGATAGATCATCCAGGTGTGCCTTTCATATTCAACAAGGACACACGTTGACCATTACAAAGACCGACGGTTTATTTCTAGAAAAAGACCATTCTGCTGGACTTGAAAATCAATCACTTTAACATAGACGACATGCATTTGAATTTTCACTAATAAATGCCTGGTTTCATTGCGAAGAGTCTGTTTCACATTGCTCATGGTTCATAAACAACACTAAGACAGACATCAGCAGAGCTTTCATGGCCCCACAGGTCCAGAGTATCTCGTTCTTGAAGCATGGGTCATCTGACATCATCATACTGAAGTCAACCAGGTGACTCCCATTGATATCTACCTCAATAGAACTCTGACCCAGAAGCTGACAAAGCATTCAAGATGGCCTGTTACATTGCACCGCAGTTCGATTATTTAGATCGAGTCATTGTTGGTATTATTTTTGTTCACTCCGTCTAATGTTTGAAGGCTCAGCTTCAACGATCCTTTTCGGTACTCTCTAATTGCACTAGTGGTACATCTCTCTGGATGAAAGGGTCAGCTAAATGAAGGAAATGTCAATGTTCACATAAAAGTATATATGTGACAGCTCAGCAGCTTTTGTGGTACCAACAGTTGTTTTAACAAATTTAAATTATTTTAGTTAGTTAGTTAGTTATTTAGTGTTTTAATTATTTACTTATCAGGATAACTTCATGGTTCAGACACCCAACAAGGTTCGGTTAGAGAGAAGCTTCCAGTTTGCTTTGTCCAAATTAGCGAAGCATCTGTATCTACAGAGTAAAAAGTCGTTTGCAGACTTTGCGTGGTGTTGAAACGACTGTGGGAATCTGCTTCCTGAATCCTACATTCTGCCTCTTCTTCCTTCTCTATGGCTTCTCTTCAGTGGAAGAAAGTCGATTCCTTCTGACATTTAAATGTCATCATAATTCAGTATTATATCACATCAGCCTTACACATGAAACTTGGAGTGTGTGTGAGCAAGTTTAAGTGTGCAGACGTCTGTGTGTGTGTGTGCGTGTGTGAGAAGGAGGGTGGCACCTAGTTGGTTGTATTGCTATTGAATATTGTGCGTGGGCTGTGCTCGCTAGAGACAGCATGCAGAAGTCCACCGCCCCCTCGTTAGGCAGCCTAACACTGGGGCATCAAGAAGACATCAGTCTACCAGAGCTTCACACACACCAATGCACACACACACACACACACACACACTAATGCACACACACACACACACACCAATGCACACACACACACTAATGCACACACACACACCAATGCACACACACACACAACACACCAATGCACGCACACACACACACACCATTGCATACACACACACACCAATGCACACACACACACACACACACTTACATGTATTCAAACACACACACAGTTTGCCATATTAACAGTTTGTGCTGTGAGAACAACTAGGGCACGGGTATCCATTAGTCACCAAGCCTTAATAGCAAATTCATTGCAGACCCTTTTATAGCACTGTACATTAGTCAGGAGGTTCAGCAGACACCGTGTGAATCACCTGCTTCTCATATATCTTCTAGGCTAAATTGCCCTGTGCTGATATGTAGAGACTCACACTGTGAACTGTGCGTATGCACAGAAAGAGGTAGATGTGTAAATTAGAAGACCACCCAAGGGAGTGGCGATGGGCGGAAGCTCGACTGCTATCACAGAGAGACCTAGAGCTCAGCTTCTGCATGTGATTCATAGCCCTCCCCACCCAAGAGCATGGAGTCTTCCGTCAAGGCCTACACCAAGGGTCCCTGAGGCTCCTCTGGAGCTGTGGAACAAGCTCCAGGTGGTGGGCTCTCCGCTCAGTTTCCCTGCCCCAGGAGAGGGGCCCGCTCTGGGACCTGACTGGCTGGGAATAGCTGGTGACCTTGGTCCTTCTTTCTCTACCCTTGGCCATCAGAGGAGGTTACAGTATGTCCATCAGAGGGCCCATAAGAACAACATATAGTACACCAGCCTACAGCTTACTATGTAGAATACTGTGCATAGGCTATTTACCGAGGACTAGATGAAGATACCGACTCTGACTGTGTCTACTTGCGTACGCATGACAGGTTAATCTTATATGATCAATTAATCAAATGATTAATCTATTAATGAATTTAAATGTTTAATTCATAAAATGCTTTTGTGAAATGAAATAAAAACACGAGAATAGAGCAAATAGAAAGCCATTAAAAGTGTGAGTTTTCTTTCGCACCAACAATGAGGTTGCACAAAGTTTGACATTTGCGGAGGCCAGAACTGAGCAGAGTATCAATGTGTTCTCTGCCCGTGTCAGTCAGTGAAGGTACTATTGTGTTTAACCAGCTGGGGAGGAAGGAGGACTAATCTTTGTGATAGCTCCTAATCACAGTACCCAGCCCTCCTCTCCTCCCAGCATTATCTTTTAATGGTCTCTATCCCCCTTGCTCCCCATCCTCTCTCTCTCTCTCTCTTTATCTGCCCTCTCCTCGCTGGAGATTAATCATGGTGTTGCAGAGTGTCATGCCTGTCCGGCACAGGTACAGAATGCAGAGTACCCAGAGAAGGGTGATCTGAATGCACTGTTCCCATGTAAATGAGGAGAGGGTGTTCATTTTTGGGGGGGCGTGTGTTTGCTCTCACCAGGCCTGTTTCTCCTTCCCTCAAGGAGACCATGTGGGAATGGAACGAGAGGAGGTTATCAAATTGTAGCGGACATCGTCTACGCTCTTTGCGTGCGGTGAATGCCAAAGAGGCCTGTGTTTTATGCGAGAGAGTCAGAAAGAGAAAGATGGAACTTAGAGAAATAGAAATGGACAACTAGTTCGTTCAGTTGAAGGTTTCCCTACTCCGATCGTGGTTTATCACTGCTGGATTTCATCGCAACCCAAACCCGTCCAATCAACCCATCTATTTCCCCTCTCTTTAGGAGAGTGCTGCTGTTTCCATTCCCCTTCTCATCTTCCCTCAGCTCCAGATCAGCGCAGCCATTTGGGACATTGATACAGGCTTCCCGTCCCCTGGCAACACCTTCAGCTCACATCTCCCCTCGCGAACCTCATCTCTCTCACCTCAGGATTCCAGCTTCGACAGGAGAAGAGAGGACCCGAGCTACAAGGCTCACCGCCAGCCTCCTCGCTAGCTGCGTTTGCCGTTGTTTCCTCGGCGGCTGTCAAGTTTGCACTGTGTTGCTAATGGTGATGGAGGATGGTGATGGAGGATAGTGCTGACTCATGTTTGGGGAAGGTGGGGAGAGGGGGGGGGGGGGGGGGGGGTCTACCCGTCATGGAGGATACAGCTGACTCATGTTTGGGGAGGGGAGGTCTGGTGGTACCAGCAGCCGTGGAGGAGAGCTGATGAGACAGAAGGCTGACATGCAGCGTTGGCATTGTCTCAGCTCTGCTGGAAATGCCTAAAAAAAGACACAGGGAAAGTTTATCTGTGGGGGTTTAGTTGACGACCTTTAAAATATTTCCCGGGGCGATATTCGGACTGCTGTGTTTCCTAAAAAAAAGGAGAGCGAATTTGGGGAGGAAAATAATTGGAGAAGGCTGAAAATGATGAGGTCATGTTCTCTCTGCAAAACACTGAGAAACTTTAAGGATAGATAACTAGCACACCACCCGAGGGCATTTCAACATGTAAATGTGCAACGACTAAGATCAATGTCAACAGGACAAGACCAACTCATCCAACATCGAGTCAGAACGGGTTCAGGCGATGTCAAATATCTTTCCCAGAGTTCAGTGTTCAGAACCAGGGCTCGAGAGCCATGTCTTCCCTCTCATGTCACCACTCTGACCACGAAGCACTGCGCCACAAGCCATCCCTTCAGTTTCCTGCACATGGTGTTCATGCAGATGGAGGAAGAGAGAGCCACCTAGTGGTCAACGTAAACAACACGTTTAACTGCAGTGCTGTCATGTCATCTTTCAACCCCCCCCCCCCCCCCCCCTGTGCCAAGAATCATTCTGAAAACCGTGCTGCTGTACACAGTATAAACAGTACTGGAGCTTGGAGATTAAAGTAATCTTAATATAAAATCTTAATCATAACATCTTAATTTCAACAGAGAAGACTAAGGGACCTCCTGTCCACCATCGACCAACAAGCTGACGAGAACCAGTAGGCTAAATCTGAACAGTGCATGATTTATGATTTATGATTAAATAATAGTATTTGAGTAAAACCAAGTGGCCAAGAGGCTGCTAGTGAAACTATGTGCCTGATCCACTATTATCATTTCATTTTCTTTCTACTTTTTTCTGTCTGTATTCAACTCCCCATGTCTCAAAACAAGTTTAGTTTGAGCCTAGACTGCAAACGCATGCACACGCACGCGCGCACACAAACACACACATGCACATTACACACTACATGCGCATCCACAAACCCATGCCAGCCTGCACATGCACACACCCTAACACACGTGAGACACGAGAGGGAAACCTCCAGCTCTCCAGCTGTTCACTCGCTGGGTCTGATGCATTCATCGGACACAACCGATTTCCAATTCAACGCATCAGAAGTGAGGTCACAGTTTTTTAATTAACCTTCTCATCATATAGACCTGTGCTTGAACAGCAGGACACCCATTTGCATGCAAACACACACACACACACATTTACACACACACACATATACACACACACACACACATATACACACACGCACACACATATACACACACACACACACACACACACATATACATACGTCTATTGGATGACGTGAGGTAGGGCTATAGTCATTTGCCATGGGTGAAGGATCAGGAATTTTGCCTGCATATTGACATGTGAGGCAGAGTACTTGTCTGACGCTGAGTCAGCTGTAACAAACACAGCTCTCAAACGAAAGGAAAGGACGTCGCAGAACAAGAGACAGCAGAGACAGAGCGAGAGATGGAGACAAGCAGACTCACCAAGAGCGGGACCGAAAGAGAGACCAGCAGAGACAGAGAATGAGAGAGACTGAGTGACAGGGAGAGAAAGACAGAGGGGAGGAGGGGGGCGTACGAGGACACATAAGCCCCAGCCAATCCATGAGGTAACAACAGATGTGGAGGGGGCTTGGAGTATTTGAAATTCAGTACAGAAACTCTGCTGCTGGGTAAATCAGTCGTGAAATTGAGGCCTGGTCTTCTGAACCATTTTTTCGGAGAAATCCCTGCAGCTTTAGCTGAGAGGCAAGCCGTCCAACCTCAGATAACTATTACTCCAGCTCTGATACATCACAAACACGAACCCTTAAACAACAAAAGGCACCGCGTGAACCCAGTTGCAAATGAAACGGGATGTTGCCGTCTTGTTTCCGATCTAGCGTGTGCTTGATAAAACCCCAGAATGTATCCAATCCTTGGTGTACCTGTGTAAACGTAACGCATTGATGAAAACAACTACTGAAAGAGAAGACAGCGTTGACAGAGAGCATTATGGTAAACACACAAAATGCTCAACATTGTCTCGGGCCGAGATGGTTTCCAGGGCATTATCTGCTTGTGGTTACAGCCAAGTCAGTGTTGTGGTGGTAATAACCGTTCGTGTTGGCTGTGAAAGAGATGAAATTACACCAGTTTCTAAAAACACCGAACAGCCAGCCTGTTTCACGGAGGTTCCAACTAGAATGGCTGAATGGCAGTCCTGAAACACTCAACATCGAAGGCATCTTTCTTTTCTCTGTCAACTCCTGAACGTTCCTTCTGTTCCTGCCTTCCTGTTGACGTTCCACTTTCTCAACACATCTCCTTCCTGCTGCATTACAGTTTCGATTTTCTCCATGTAACCCAATGAAAGAATGCTCCATTAGCAAATTCGTGTAAACAACACTGATCTATACTCAAAGATGAAAACGATCCCTTTTTTCAGCCAGAAATGTTCGGCTGTCTGGCTTCTATTCCACACATCTTTCCATTCATCTTAGTCATCACAGACCAACATGAAATACAAGCTCTGCTGGATGAGACCATCCACACAGAGTCAAACCACCTCAATTCTCTACCCCGGAGTGAACTCCCTTCATCACACAAACCCAGGGTATTTACATCATAGAATAACTGCCTGACCTCACAAGTCTCCATATCTGCAAATAGTCCTCTCCCCATTAAGGACCCAACATAAGTCAATATTTGTTCAAACTGAGAACTCCCATTCACAAGTATGTTGATGGCTTGTTCAAAGGGTGAAGGCTTGTGGATAGAACTCATTTGGGAGATTTCATCAACTTAGCTGGTAGAAGACGACCATGCTGCAAGGGCCCAATCAATACTATTTTATCATAAATGAATTTGGGGGGTGTACTGCTAGAACCAGACACTCACTTAATCCATCTTTTAAATCCCGAGCCAAATTAGATAGAGCTGCCTATTACATATCCATAATTCATTGGCTGTTTGTTTTGAAGGAAACAGAAGGAGGGGTAGAGCAAGACAGAGAGAGAGAGAGAGAGAGAGAGAGAGAGAGAGAGAGAGATAAAGTGAGTGATAGAAAGAGAGAGGTGTGGAACTAGATGTTCCTGGTGATGTAATCCAGACGAGGGGATATCAAAACCCCCATCAAAATCCTTAGCAGTTATTGATCATCTGATCAAACAGCGTGAGGGATGGTAAGAGAGAGGGAGAGAGAGAGCTGGTGGGAATGAGAGAAAGACTGAGGGGCTGGGATCAATGGTGGATCAGAGCAGTTGGTGGACGTCTTCTAAAACACTGATCAAAGGCACTGTAAACGCCCCCGAGGACTCTCCTTCACCTGAAGACTCCACGTCCCAAAACAGCTGCCCTCAAACACCCTCCCTTAACTCTGAGAGGCAAGCACGGTCAAACGCAGCTCAGATCTTCTCTCTCTCTCTTCGACGAAGAAATCATCTGGATTTCTTTGTGGCGGAAGCCTATAGGCAGTAAGAATCAGGCTCCAATAGGACGCATGGGAGGATGAGGGAGCCAGGTGCCTTATGTAAGCATGCTAATATAAACTGGGAAACGATCCCAGCGTCAGGGCCTGTGATCCAAGACTCCCCCCTCTTCTACCCAACCCTCCTCTCCCTCCCCTCCCTCCCCTCCCACCTCCTTTACACGGTGACAGCGGTCTGCGCACCATCTGTCTGTCTAGGGAACGGCCACATCTACACCTGAGGGTTGCCTTTAGTGTCCAAACAACACTGAGAGAGCTGCCAAGGAGGATGTCTACGTACACAGGTTTCTATTAAAGATTTAGTTCACAGATGGTTATTCCTGTTGGGTTTGAAATGGAACAAATTGAAATTTGCTCATGTACACTGGATCTGGATAGCTCATCCAGATTAATTCCCAGATTTAGCTGTGACGGGAAAAATGGTTCTTTCACATTCTCCCATCCGGAGTCCATCCGATGCACGCTCGCTAATCGCCATTTAACCTCCCAGCGACTCTGTATTCAACGCGCTGTACATGCACAGTCAGTCGTTGCTGTTCACTTCAGAGAACACCAAACCACCTGCCTTACATCTGATGACAGGAAGTGACTTCTTGGAGGTCTGTGTGGAATTCCACACTTGGGAAGGTTTGGTGGGTATCTTTCCGCTCACTGCTCCAGAACTGTATTGACCTATGACCTACATAACCTAGCCTCTACGTGCATCCACACCCTGTTGCCTCTCTCTACGGCCCGACCCGCGAACGTTGTGCGAAACCAATCAGCTGTTCAGGTCAGACTCAAACAGAAACCCCAGCTGAGTCCTTGTCAACCTGTGTAGTGTCAGTGAGAGGGCCACATGGGCAAGTCTCAACTTGTCCCTGGGAACAAAAAGGTCCTGTCAAGCTGGGGTGTGTTTAAGCTGGCTCTCCCTCCACTCTCCAGACAATAGACAGCCTGCCAGTTCACTCTGAGGGATTCAGAGGCCATGCTCAAGGCAAAGACTAAGCTGGCTAACTCCCACTTGATAAACCTATGGCCCGCCTCATAGACACAGATGATGTTGTTTGTTTCCAAGACAAGCTTTTACACTTCTTGTCCAGCTTACAATCTGCAGATGATTTATGATACTTACAATGTGTAGGCAAAAATAAAGATGATTAAGATGTCATTATTTCTCAGCAGACCTATTTTGAATTCATATCAGGATGCTAAACAGAGTGTAGAGAGACTCAACTTCTAGCACTAATGCTGAGACTTCTGAAATGTTTTCTCTTTAAACCAGGACTGATGTGGTCCTTATTAAGGTCACTCGGCTTTTTAGCAGAGTTGGCTGGCTACGTTAATGTGGAGAGAGAAATTCAATATGCATTGTTTATTGTGAATTACTCTAATGGGATTCGAGTGAGTCTTTCCTCCCCGTGCCAGGACGCTCTTTGAATTGCTCTAATGAATGTAAACATTTATGAATGACAGTCGAAAAGCTTTTTTGAGAAAAAAAAAAAAGACCTGCTGCAACCAAGTTTACGATCAGCCAAATCACCCAACATTTGTTTGCAGTATGTGAATGTGACACAGTGCCTAGTCACATTTCTGTCTTGGTCTCAAAACCGAAGTACACGAGGCGATACAAGATGTACAGCGTCTTGCTTACTATTCGTAGGTTAAAGATAGAAGGTGGAAGTGGTTAGAAGAGGCTAGAAGATAGGAAGTGGTTCAGTCAACCAATAACAGAAGGCTAACGTGGCTGCGATCCGCCCCTGGAGGGGAAGTGTCTCAAACATCCTGTTTTAGACAGCAGCTACGGCTCTGTTGAGGGCCTCATGGATGGTGGCACCATCTGGGTTGCTAAGGAAACCCCCCAAAACACACGGTGTCACCTGAAGTTCACTAAAGGGGACACTGGTGGCCTGCAGTCATCTTAACTACATCTATGTTATTCGTGTTTGAGTTATCAGGACAGGACACCCACCTGCAATAAGTTGTCTTGATGTTGGGAGTAAACACAGACACGTATACACACACAAACGACTGACTAGATTACACAAACAAACGTCTGGTGCTGTTCTTAGAAACAATACCACAAACACATTATTCATGTATCCAGCATTGTAGACTCTAATTAATAGTGGCATGGAGAGGGTATCTGGGAGAGCAGAGATGTCGGGTCTGGCTGCCCCTATTGGATAAGAGCCTCATCAGTATGCAAACTGATGTTCGCATCTCATTATTGTTACACAATGCATTTAGTGCAGTGGTTAAGAAATCTTTTTCTCACAGCCCATTAACTGTCACATACACACCATTTATGTAATATAATATAATAGTATGAGAAGTCATACTATTATATTATACTTTATGAAATGGAGTGTAGATTACTTACTTTGGGAATGTTGGGGTAACCTCAGGTTACAGGTTACTAACCTGTTAAATATAATAATTTGAAAATACTCAGTATACAGCCTCTGTTCCCATTGCCATATGTTTTCCACGTTGTCTGTAAAAGGTTATTCGAAATAGTTTAAATCTTAATCTTTTAAACATTTGGCGGCATATATATTCGGTCCTATTATGTAACAGCTGTAGGCCAGCCCACCTCTCCAAAACCAGGGTAAAACCATAGGGCGGGATTCGCCTGGCATTTCAAGTTTTCGCGGGGTGTAACAGGTAATATAAGCGCCACTGCTCTTGCTCCATCTGTTACTAAAGCCACACAAGCTAATTAGATGGAACCACAGAGGGATCTTGACTCCTGCTCAAAACGCCAACAAAGCCTATGTGATTAGCGACATTGATGCGGTGGCTTTCTAAGGTGCTCATTACGGCGTTCTACCATTTCCCGGCCAGTTGACAGCTTTTCCCCAGCTCTTAAACAGGCAGGCAGGGAGAGCGACCGCGCCGAGAGCCCCGCCAACAAGACTCTGTGGGCGTGTCGGTTGCCCTACGGCCATTGGATGAGAAAATAACGCAGCGAAATGCGTAGATGCTGATTGGCTTGAGTCAGGGTGATCCCCGAGAGCGCCAGAAAACAAGCTTTAGCGGGTGATCTTGCGTGCAGTCCCAGTGTTCCTGATCAGTATGCAATTCCAACACTAGCGGCAGGGCTAAAGTGTCTGTTACAGAGGGATATTTGAGGACTGCCCGCTTAATTTAGAGAGGGAAATTAGCTAGTTGGCTAGCTATGTTGATTTAACGACATAACTGCACGAAACGACAATAGAGGCTCTTAGTTTGGAAGGACATTTGGGGATTTTAACATCGAACTGTATCAGTGAGGGTGAGTAATCACATAATAAAATGTTCTTCGTTTTTTGAGCTGTAGTTTTGCAATAGTTATTACTGAGTAACAAATTAGCTGGTCAAATAATCATTTCAAGACAGCAGATCAAGTCAGATGCTGCTGGCCATGTACAGTTTTGAAAGGCACTGAATTTGACCAGTCATGAACATAGGTAGAAATTGCATCCTCATCCAGCGCAATTTATCTGACAAGTTAAGATGTTTCAAGTGAAGGTACTTCTAGCTTTCGTGGCTAATCACACATTTCTTTCAGTAGTGTAGACTATTGTTAATTTATAATATCACCCAAGCAATACTGCCAGATTAGCTGGTTTATATGTAAAGTAGCTAGCACGCTAACCAACTTGCTAGGTGGGCAAAAGTTATTTGCGCCAAAATCGTCAGTCCACTGACTGATCTGATGACTTTGTAATTTATCTGGCTTGCTTTTAAACACAATGTAATTACATCAGATCATGCTTGTAGGATACTATAGAGTACAATAGTCATGCGATAGTTATAGCTTATGTGACGTTTTTTATTTTGTGCAGATGGAAGTTGAATGTCTAAGTTTGAAAGATCTCATCAGTCCAAAGCATATTAAAGTCGACCAGGATGGAACAGGAGGGGAACATGAGCACAAGGTACATACATTATATATACAGTATATACGCACATAAACTAGTGGCAGAATTCACTGCCATAGTCTGATAAGTGTAAACTGTTCATAAAGTGAATGAATGCTTTCTGTGGTTAATACCACGTTTGCATGACCTCCCTCTATGCATATTTACCCGTAAATCATATTGAAATGCATGATTCATATCTCTTCTTAGGAGAACATATGTGTGGAGAGGAGACGAAACACCCCGCTGAAGAGTGAGCCTGCGGCAGCCATGGTGCTCTACGGCCGAAGGGCTCCCATCCCAGACCTGGTCCACATCACGCCCATAAAGCACCCGGACCGGGCCCACCCCGCCCCGGAGCCCTGGACACCCACGGCTAACCTCAAGATGCTAATCAGCGCTGCTAGCCCGGACATCCGGGACCGGGAGATGAAGAAGACGCTCTTCAGGCCCATAGAGAACGAGAGGGACCAGATGGTCGAGCCGCAGGTGGAGGAGATGGAGGGGGAAGTGGAGGACCCATGTCAGGTAGCTACACACTCCTCACTGGACCCTCAGACTGACCGAGTCCAGCCCTTGAGGTAGAGCTTAGTATGGTTGGAGATAGCTGGTCTTGATGCATAGCTACAAACCAGAGGTTATCAATCCTTGCATACCGTATGTTATTACTATGGTTACCTATGGTTATATGACATGTATTATATTACCGGTTAGACAAGCTTGTGTCCCTACTTTTGAAATTGAATACTATCTCAAATCCCTGACGTGAAGTGGTGTGAGCAGTGGGAGTTCCTCTCCCCTTCAGTAGCGTTGTGTAGTTGACTCTCGCCGCTCATCTGGGCTCCCGCATGTGTGTTCAGTGTGACGTGGTGGAGGATGAGGCGGAGGAGGACGGGGAGAGGAAGCCCAGCCGGAAGCAGAAGAGCCTGGGGCTGCTGTGCCAGAAGTTCCTGGCCCTCTACCCTGACTACCCGGCGTCCTCCGAGGAAATCAATATCTCCCTGGACGAGGTGGCCTCCAGCCTGGGTAAGAAGGCAGGACTCGGGGGGCAGCTGGTGGCTCCAGGACTCTCACTTGCCCGTGTCACTTTAACGGGAGCGACTGCAGAGGGGGGAACCAAAAATATAGATGACGCACAGCCCCTAGCGTAGGGGCTGTTATAGGTAATGAGCTGTGTTGGGCTTCATTGGTATGTGAATTTGTAGAAATGCTTCTTATGGGTACTGTCTGGGGGTGGATGTAGCTCAGTAGCAGAGGCTGTATATGAAGAGGTTGCAGGTTCCTATCCCCCCTGGACCTGCAGCAGCCGAAGGTGAACGGGGGCCTCATCCTGCGTCACCCTCTTCTGTCCCTTGCGTCCACAGGCGTGGAGCGCAGACGCATCTACGACATCGTGAACGTGTTGGAGTCGCTGCTGATCGTGGGCCGCATGGCTAAGAACTGGTACGTGTGGAACGGGCGCCAGCGCCTGGCCTCCACACTGGCTGAGCTGCAGACGCTGGGCAGGAAGCAGAGATACCATCTCCACATGGGGCAGACCAGGGAGGGCAAGGATACCAACGCCACCACACCAGCATCTGAGGATGGGAGCAGCGCAGACTATGGTGAGAGGGGGGGGAAGGAGGAGGGGTGGGATACTAGCACCACCACACCAGCCTCTGTGGATGGGAGCAGTGCAGACTATGGTGAGAGGGGGGGAAGGAGGAGAGGAGGGGTGGGATTACAGCATCACCACACCAGCATCTGAGGATGGGAGCAGAGCAGACTATGGTGAGAGGGGGAGAAGGAGGAGAGGAGGGGTGGCAGGAGGAAAATGATGCCACTGGATTGTTCCGGGCTATGAGAACGTATGCGTACATCGTCCTTCGATGTCTTTCGGGCTGAAACTCGTGTTGATGTCGCTCTAGTTGACGTGTGTGTCAGTAAAAGCCAAAAGCACTTTAGGTGAGCCTCTGTATTCCCGGCTAATACATCACCCAGCTTCTGTGTCGTTATTAACAGTTGAACATTAGTGTTTGCAGATAGTTAGTTCATGTGTGTTAGTCTCCAAGCCCACCCCTCTCTCCCTTTCACCAAGAGACTTGTTATTGATTTGTACGTTGACCAGGGGCCCGATGTCGATAGCCACACCTCAGCGCAAATAATCTCAGTGATGGAAAACACAACCGGGAGGGAGGGAGTGAGGGCCGTCTGGCATTGCTATGGCGACAAGGAATGCTCTCGTTTACTTGAGCTTAAAGGCTGATGCAAAGCGTTTCCAGGCTACAAGTCGTTGAATGAATACGGGGTTCTAATGGTCATTAGCGTTCGCTCCAGCCGTCCTCGCTGCGTGAAGTCGCTCAAACGATGACGGTCTAAAACCAGCGCCGCGTCTGGCCTCGCGTCGACGAACGGCGTGGTTAAGTGGAATTGACGAGCGTTTTAGTTTCTGTCGGGTGGAGAGCGGGTCAGGCTCGCGCCAGAGACAGCCAAGAGGCTTGTGTGGGGCGGTGATCACATTATGAAGCCTTTAGAGACTGGGACTGGGCCTGTCGTAGCAGTTAGCCTGCAGTTAGCTGGAGTCCAGAGCTACTCTGATCTTTAATAGCTGCTGTAATAGGAACGTATTCATGTAGCAGACCCTTTCATCCGAGGCGACGTACAGCAAGGGGGGATTTGAAGGTTCCGCGACCTGTATCCGCAGTGTAAAAGTGTCCCCTCTGAGCTGTGCCCATCGCTATGATGCAGGGTCTTACTGGGTTAGCCCCAGCTAACAGCTAGCTAGGTCAGCCCCCCTCCCCCTCTGTCAGAACCAGACTGGTTTCCTCACTCTGGGAGAGACTTCATCACCATGATGGGATCTGGCCTCTGTAGGAGAGCCTGTTTAACGAAACCACACCTGAATGTCCTGATCTAAGCAGGAACACAAGGACAGGGGGGGGGGAACGGCTTGAAGTTTCAGTTACACCCTGTATATTCGACTGAGGCTAAAAAGCCTTGTAACGGTGTGTGTCTGTGTGTGTGTAGCCACTGCCAGCAAGAGGAAGGACAAATCCCTACGCATCATGAGTCAGAAGTTCGTCATGCTGTTCCTAGTATCCAGCACGCAGACCGTCACCCTGGATGTGGCAGCCAAGATCTTGATAGAGGAGAGCCAGGACACAGCCAGCCACAGCAAGTACAAGAGTAAGACCACCCTGACACGCTGAGGACCCCTTGGGGAAATCACGCTTCCATGGGACTGATTCAGTCCCACCTTACATTTTCAATTCGACCCCCTAAGAAAATCCAGTATATCACCGCCAGTATCTAGCATTCAAATGGGTGTAATCGTGCGATGTGTGACTGTGGAACTGTGCGCCCCTCAGCTAAGGTGCGGCGCTTGTACGACATTGCCAACGTGTTGACCAGCCTGGACCTGATAAAGAAGGTGCACGTCAGGGAGGAGAGAGGGAGGAAACCAGCCTTCAAGTGGATCGGACCCACTGACTTCCAGACCAGAGATGGTGAGATGATCGCTGGTCCCCCCAGCTCAGACCCCCTCAGCTGGGTGCATGGGAGGGAGGGAGGGGTACAGCTCAATAGTCAGAGGCAAGAAGGTCCCTGCCAGGGACCAGGGTGACGTCCAGGAATCTATTGATGTTCATCAAATGCTCTGACAACTGAGCTGTAGCTACCTATAATACTACAGGCATCAGCTCTACTGAGTCAATCCATTAAGCTCTGTGTACATAACAGCATGAGCACATCTCCCTCCTGTGTTGACCTGCTCCTGTTGACCTGCTCAGACCTCTTGACTCCCCGCTCCCTCCCAGGTGACTCTGAGGTCATGGCGAGCGTTCCTCCGGCGGCGGCGGCTCACGCAGACACGTGGCCGGCGCCACCGCAGGCTGTCAGGCAGCCCAAGATGACACGCCACGCCTCCTTCAACATCGCGTCCACCTCCTCGTCCAGCCGGCGCCGCGTCAACTCTGCCCCCAGCAGCCCGCGTAGGGAGGGCACAGGTAACTGCGGCCTGGCCACTCCCGCTACAGCATGGAGCAATGTGTGGTGCCGTCTGTCCTCACACGCCTGTCCCCATCTGACCCTGCCAGGCCTTCTGTCTCAGCCTGTGGATTATTCCAGAAAGAGCGCCAGCAGCAACGCCGTGTGTCGGCTGCAGTTTGGTGACACCTCTGAGTGAGTGGAGCTCTCGTACACACACTGACAGTCAGGACCGAACACAGTGGAAGAGAGGATGGGGGATTATGTGTTGAGCATATTTTTGGTGCCTGGGAGGAAATGGAGGCAGCGCTATCAACGGAGGCAGCGTTATCAACAGAGGCAGAGTTATCAACGGAGGCAGCGTTATCAACAGAGGCAGGGTTATCAACAGAGGCAGGATTATCAACGGAGGCAGCGTTATCAACAGAGGCAGCGTTATCAACAGAGGCAGCGTTATCAACAGAGGCAGCGTTATCAACAGAGGCAGGGTTATCAACGGAGGCAGAGTTATCAACAGAGGCAGCGTTATCAACAGAGGCAGCGTTATCAACAGAGACAGCGTTATCAACAGAGGCAGGGTTATCAACGGAGGCAGAGTTATCAACAGAGGCAGCGTTATCAACAGAGGCGGAGTTATCAAAAATGTATACAAAATAGATAGTCTTATGCATTTCCCGGAACTTAGGTTACAAAACTGGTAGTCAGAGATGTTTTGACACATTTATGAAACACACCAGTCAGTTTACTGTAGCTTGAGATGTTGTACCTGTAAAAGTAGAAGCCACAGTCAACATGTTCCTTCAAATAGGGCTTGTCTTGGACTGAGAGACTAAACCATGTCCATCCTGATGAGTCAGGATAGCTGAACATAACAACCAGGAAGTGATGCGTACACAGGTCCAGCCCCCAGGCTCCAAACAAGGCTTCTAATAGGCTCCCTGAGACTCTGAAACCCACCCAAACTGAACATCGCTTGACCAACTCCTACAGTCATAGAATCCAGAGAGTCTCATTTCTTAACATCTAACTTGGCTTTAGGCTGGGGTTCGGTGGTAGTTGACGAGAGGATTTTCCAAGGCTGATGGGTTATGGTGTTGCTACTATAGAGGGTTCTGCCATGTCTGCAGTCGTGGGCCACTGTGGTGGCCAAGCCACAGAAGTCTGAAGGCCAAATGTGCTGAGGGTGTTGAGAAGAGTGGAGGGGTGGAACGAGAGAGAGAGAGAAGGGGGAGAGGAGGGAGGGAAGGAGAGAGAGAGGGTAGAGGGGGAGGGAAGGAGAGAGAGAGTAGGGGGAGAGCAGGGAGGGAAGGAGGGGAGAGGGGAAGGGGAGAGGGGAAGGGATGGAGAGAGTGTATAGGGAGAGGAGAGAGAGAGGGTAAGGGGAGAGGAGGTAGGCCACTTACAAAATGCAGAGAGGGAACATTTAACTACAGAAATCTGGTCTTGATGAACATACACTGTAGATAGAAACTTGGCTGTGAGTATCCTCCTCTTAAGAGAGAGAGAGAGGGTAAGATCTCTAATGTCTCTCTGTCTCCTCTCTCTCAGTCCTCAGACCACCACAGGATTAAGGCCCCCCAGCCCCCTGCTCCGCTCGCCCCCGCTGCCCCCCCTAGCTGTACCCCTCCACCCAGACGGCCCCTTCAGCCCGCTGCCCCACGCCGCCTCCCTCCCCCCACACCACCGCCTTGCCTACCTGGCCAGCCTCTCCCAGCCCTCTGTGGTCATGTTGTACGGGGGCCCCGCCCCACAGGACGCCCGCCCCAGGATCCCTGAGGGTCAGGGGTCACCGCAGAGCCTCCTGGGGAAGAGGCAGAGGGAGGAGGAGAAGGAAGATGAGGAGGGGTTGGCAAAGAAAGACAAGGTTAAGTCCAGCCAGGCGGAGGATTGTGAGGAGGTGAGTTAGCATCAGGGGCCAGGCCCATCACGCCTCTTCACACGCCTGTGTGTGTGTACGTGTGTGAGCTAGGCCCTGTCAGGTGTGTGTGTGTGTGTGTGTGTGTGTGTGTGTGAGAGCAAGGCCCTGTCAGTTGTGTGTGTGTCAGTGTGTGAGCAAGGCCCTGTCAGTTGTGTGTGAGTGTGTGAGCCAGGCCCTGTCAGTTGTGTGTGTGTCTGTGAGCCAGGCCCTGTCAGTTGTGTGTGTGTTTGTGAGCCAGGCCCTGTCAGTTGTGTGAGCGAGCCAGGCCCTGTCAGTTGTGTGTGTGTGTCAGTGTATGAGCCAGGCCCTGTTAGTTGTGTGTGTGTGTCAGTGTATGAGCCAGGCCCTGTCAGTTGTGTGTGTGTGTCAGTGTGTGAGCCAGGCCCTGTCAGTTGTGTAGAACAGCCATGGTGACCAGACAACAGCACAGCTGTCAAGGAGACATGCTTGAGAGAAGCTGCCGCTGTTTGTCGCTGCTCCCAGCGCTGTGGCCTGGTTTCCACGGTGACCGGGGCATCGTGCGCCTGGCCAGTCACAAGCCCCTTCAGAGTGCGGCATCTCAGCTTTGCTGTTACTGCACCAGTGACTCATGCAGGAGCCAGTCTGACACAGCCAGTCTGTGTCCTCTGCCAGGAACACAGCTGACCAACATCCACTCTCAATTACTTTGAGGAGAAACGGACCTATGTTACGTTTTGTCCTTTGATGCTGTGAAGGAACTTCCTGCACGGGATACAACTTTTGAGTTGTGTGTGTGTGTGTGTGTGTGTGTGTGTGCGCGTGCGCGTTCAATTTTCATCCATGATTTTTTGCAGTTTATTACATGTGAAGGTGAAAGTCGTAACTGGGGCGACGGATCCATTTATGCGTCGTGATGAATATGTTCTGTTTCGGTTCCGCCAGACTGGAGTGACGTTATGAATCGGATTATAAAACGGAGATTTATTGATTTATAGGAAATGTTGTTTTTGTACCAAAGGGCAGTGTTTTGATAGAATTTACCAGCCATCCTTCAATTTAATTTAGTCTCGACGTTGGGGTAAATCCTGTTAATGGTTACCGAAAGCAGCCCATTAAATTCAATGATGAAGTGCTGCATGCTTAAGTAGAAGAAATTCCACTTGTAATTAAACTAGATGGCGATATCAATTTTGATGATGTATAGGATATGTTTAATTCCAAAAGCCAAAATCAACCCTCTCTAACATTTATTAAAACAAGACGGAGTACTACTGAAGGTCAAGTTGGTTATAAAAGTTCTGAATAGTTTCAAATAAATAGTCAAGGTTGAAACCAAGCTGGGCGTACGAGCCCTTGAATTAAGAAGGCGTGTGTTTAGAAAGGATCTTGTGTTAGATGACTGTAAGGTAATCTCACCCCAGGGCCTCAGTACTGGCCTGGAAGTGGGTACTTGGAAGAGAGCTAACAGTTTGATTCTCCCTCCATCCTCACCTCCATCCTCACCTCCTGACATGGGTCTACCCTGTGTTTTGAACCCTGTTTCACAGAGGAGAGAGGGGAGCCAGGAGGGTGACGGCTCACCTCTGACCTGCTCCAGACCCCCATCCAGACAGGCTGCTGAGCCCAGAGACGCACCCTCCGCCTGGGCACCTAGAGACGGGGAGGGGGGCCCGCACGGCTCCAGCGACCTGGGCCAGCCCTCACACTACCTCTATGTACCCCACTCTGCCGGTACGCCGACACCTCCAGGATCAATCCCATAATAGTATTGTCTACTAGTCTGGTCATGAGTCGTAGGGGTAACAGCAGTGATGAATCCTTCTGCTCTGTTCTCCTCCAGGTCTCAACTTCCTGTTGTCGTCTGGCCAGCCCCCCAGCAGCCTGGCTCTGCCCGCTGGCAGTGTCCCCACCATGGCCTACCTCCTGGTGCCCTCCACCCTCCCCCACTACCCCGTCATGGCCAGCACCCTCCAGGCCACCCCCGCTGACTCCCACGCCGGCCCCAGCTTCAACGTGCCGGCCATGGTCTCCCCGGCCCACTTCATGGTTGGCGCTGGGCACTACGCTGTAGCGGGAGAGTCTGGAGGGGCAGCACCCTCTCCTGCTAGCCCAGAGCAGAGGAGGGGGCTCGGGCCAGCACATCCTCACTCTCCCCTGGAGAGCAGGAAGGCTGTTAGCATACCTCTGACTGAACCGCTGGTAAGATCACCACACAGGCATATTCACATAAACACACTGCTCGTTCGGTAGATTCAGTGGGTAAATGGGTGGTACTGATTAAAGCCAGCATTGTGATGTAGAACTTTTTTGGGGGTTTTGGACAGTCTCAAAATGCCACAACCACAACTGTTGACAGGCGAAAGCATTCATCATCCCCGCAGAATATCCTCCTGCCGGCTCAGCGCTAGTTTTCTCACGCCTCCCCCCTCTGTCCCATTAGCGAAGCCCCAAATGAAACCGTAGCTGTTTCCCTGCTCCGTAGGGTTCATTTATCTTCAGATCATTAAAAGGCAATTACCAGGCCTGGTGTGTCACCCCAACATAGCTCGCGTGACGTCGCCACGCCTCGGGGGAATACTAGTGACTCTCCCTCGCCCCGGGGCGGGGAGAGGGAGGGCTTATTAATGGCAGGGAGAGCCAGCGTGAACATCCCAATGAGGCTCACATCAGAGTTGGGCCACGAGCCCCTCCTCCTTCCATCTCCTCCCTGCTTTTCAAACATCAGTCCACTTGGTCTATAAGTCTCTAACCCTACATCTATACAGTCTGCGTCTTCTAAGAAGGGCTTTCTGGTTTTGCGTCCCAAGTTTAGTTCCTTGTGTGAAACTGATCCTGCGTGGGAAAACGGGTGGTATTTTGTAAGCCTGGTATTTGGGGATTGTGGGACGGAGGAGGGGGGGTGTTAAATACGGTCTAACTGATACCTGGCTGTCAGTGGTGATTATTGTTGTAGGGGGAGAATACGGAACACATGTGGTACAGATACAGCTCTGTGGTTAAACCTCCCCCCCCTCCTCTCTCTCTCCCCTCTCTCTCCCCCCTCTCTCCCCTCTCTTCCCCCTCCAGACCCCTCAGACTCCCAAGGAGGCTGTCGCCAGAGGATCCTTCTTCCAGACGCCGGGAACCCTGGGAAATGTAGTCATGGCCCCCGGCAGCCGCCGAAGAGCCTCTGCTCAGAGGAGGCTGGACATCGGCCACCAACCGGCCAATTAGAGCCCAGGGAGGTGTCTGCAAAGGGAGGGTCTGCCTGCCTCTGTGCTGCGGGGTCACATTGAACCACGTCCACATGGTGAGGTCATCGCTGAACATGACTCCTGACAGTGTTGCTAAAGGGAAGCAGGCAAGCTGGAGGACACACTAACCAGGAAGAGACACTTCTAATGCTTCTGTTTGGGTTCGAAAAAAACCACTGGTGCTTTGTTAGTTCTGATGTGTGAATGCTGGTCTGTAAAGATGGCTGTTTCAAGTGCCGAACTATTAGACCATATGAATGCTGTCTGAGGACTCAGGCTGTGTGATGGCGCCCTCCTGTGGTGGGAGGCTTCCCTGAGTTGAACTTGATATCGTTTTTTTTCTGCCTTACCTCTCTCACCCCCCCCATACACATAATTGAGCTACCTAATCCCACGACACGTATGATATTCCAACGTTATTTATAAATTAGTTAATATATATGCACCACAGCTGTAATGCAACTCATTACAACCTGACCTTTTTTTTTTAGCATTAAGTATTAAAAGAATAGACGTCTGATTGGAGACTGTCTCTTTATCTGACCCCTTTGGGAATCCAAAATCTGTCACTAATTGTAACAAGTGATTATAGGTCATTAGGAGTTGACTGTTCGTCTCATTTCATAGATGGTTCTGATCCAGTCATTACTACAACTTTATGAAAGGACCAAACGCCTGTTTTCTCCTTCAGTAGCGCTGACCAGCGGTTGGCTGCCAAGGCTGAGAAGCAGGTTCACTTTAAGAACAAAACAAAAACGCAGGTATGAAAATCGTTGAATGTGACCGAGACCAAATGTTGACGTGCCTTTCTCTGACCGCTGTGCACGAGCTTTTGAAAACCAGGAGAGAAATGTGAAAATGACTTGAGGAAGTTCCTCCATACTTGAAGAACTTGCGTGTCCCACTGGCGGTCACTGGCCAAGGGAACCATCAGTACTGTAACTGCATGAAACTAGACATGCACGTCGCACAGAGTTGTGCCACATCAACTGGTGCAGATCATCCGCCTTAAAAAGGGGATGTGTAGTTAATGCACAAGCTTTTTTACCATTACTTTTGTATATTCTATTCACGTATTTGTCATAATCATTACTTCCATTGAAATGCAGGATGTTAATTTAATGCTGCTTTCTGTCTTTTAAAATAATAATTACAATGCTAGTTACAATAGTTACATGTATTCTTCTCAACAAAAAAAAGATCTTTTCTGATATTACAATACTTGAACTGTGATGAACTTGGGCTACCTAGCTACAGTACTGTGTATGGTACGGGGCCAAAAAACCCGGTTCTGCATGCATCTGAAACTTTTGTAATAAAAAGAAATCAAAATGCATTTCATCGTGTTTGAATGTGTTTGCAAATATATTGATCATGATGAACACCACCTGCACTGACATCGTTTAAACCACTAGAGGGCAGCACGTTATTCTGGAATTGGATACCAGAATGCTTGCTGACAATCCCAGCAGAGCAAATGTCAGAAGAGGAGGCAGGCTACAAAGGCACATCCTGTCAGGGCCTCTCTACCAGGTCTTTTATATCCTGTCATAAACCTGCCATGAGTTGCTGCCAATACAATGTTGTTAGGTCATTTGTATTTATGACATCGTAAACTGCAGATGGACAAATTGACATGGTTGGACCTTCAATATGTGGCTCATTACAGCCAAAGACAGCCTGTTAATTAAAATATAGCCCCCCACCCCCACCCAACAGTAAAGGCCCAATTAAAAAGATGCATGACAAACAGTTTTCTGAAATTCAAACATTGCAATTCCGTTCTCCGGGAATCTAATGTACGGCTTCCAGGGCCCGGTGTATGACAAACAGCACTCAGTGGACCAAGACGTACTCTTATGAATGCCAATATTATGTCTATTCACTGTTAGGACACACTTCAAATACAGACATTAGTCATCTACGTGCGCTGTAAACCTTTGCAGTGAACATTGCCAATGGCTCGATGCCATTAGTGAAGTGTTCAATTTTGTGAGAAATGACCACAAGAATAAATGTGTATAGGTCAGGATAAATCTGGGTCATATTTTGACACAGTGTTAGATTACTTCACACAGCCCTGACGGTAAACGTCTAAAATGGAAAAGCAATCCCTTATATTCTGACGGGGGTTCGTACACGGTTAGAAAATGTGCCCAGTTGTTATTTTATGAAAACAAATTTCAATACTAGGACAATGAGAAAAGCTTTATCATGCGGAGTTCCCAGAGTGATTACACAGGATCATGACAGCTTTGTTTTCCTAGAAGGCTGCATTTCTTGACAACAAATCATCCGTGGACCTCAGGGGATTTGATCCAGGTGTTTCAACTGCAACTTGTTACATCAAAAAACGACTTTGGTGCGGAAATATGGACTGACGTCGGTATCTATTTCCTAAAGGAAACGTGCAACCATCAAGACCGAAGCTTAGTAAGTCTAGGAAAGCACAGCCAAAGCTTCTTCTTTTTTTAAATGATCGCAAGGACGGGTTCAACAACTGTTCCAACTGCGATGTTGTTTTGTTGGAGGGCGTGATTTTTTTATGATTTGTGGCGAGGAAACATTTTTTGAAGAGCCGCACGAACAACAACATAGCTGTGATGAATATACAGCTTGTTCGCTGAACGATTCGCTGGTGCAGATTTGTGTGGTTTTGGGGTCTCAATCTCCGGTTTACAGTTTGAGAGCTTTTTGACCATACAAGGATGAGAGAGGAGACCGTGTTACCTGGCCCCATCTGGTTTTCATCCGTTGTACTTACGTTTCTCCTCCTCCACAAATTCTTTCTGAATGGCATTTCTTACTATGAGGATTATATCTTCAGCCTGCTGACTGTGGGCCACAGGGACAATGCCTACCCTAAACAGTGGAGTCTTGGTTTGTGCTAGTGTAACGTCATCTCTCTGGTCATCCTACCATGTGCAGATATTATCTTAGAAAAATGCTTTATGTTTGTGTTCTGTGTCATAGCCCAGGGCCTGCTCAGATACTGTCTAAATACAGACCCAGATAAGTAGGTCAGCTGTAAGATCCTGAGCTACAAGACAGATTTGCCGGTACAGATTCCAAGATCGAAGTGAGACCAGTGAAGAGTACAGAAGAACTGGATATTTTACTATCAATCAATGACTATGATACTTGAACTTCACACCGATACATCCAGTGAGACACTGGTTAAAGTCTTGCACAATGCTGAGAAAAACGCATGTGAGCTGCGTGACCTAAGCCTCAAGTTTACGCCAGATGCTAGCGTTCGGAAACAGAAGACAAATCAGCAGTTCCTGCGAGGTGTCGACATCATTCCAAGTTCATAAGTTATCTACGGAATAAAAATGCGTCGAAAGTAAACACAAGTTATGAATGAGCTGTTAGCATGCAGCGCACTAAATGGAACATAATCAGAGCTTTCTGTTTAGACTGAAGTCTTTAATCTGCCATCGATCAAGCCTCCACCCCCTCAAAGCTATTTGTCTGGGTTCCACCCTCCATTAAAGAGTCCAGCTCAACCACGTCGCTACACTCCCTGTGTTGCCATGCCTTGTGCTGTGGGTCACCACCAGCCAACCGTCTTGTGTGCGGATATGTCCCTGTGTGGGGATCTATCTGTAACTGTATCATGGTGGAAATGCTGCGAGAGGGAGAGAGAGAGAGAGAGAGAGAGAGAGAGAGAGAGAGAGAGGGAAGTCCTTTAGTAAACCATGTTTTTATCTAATGATATTTTACCTTTCAAATACAGTATTTAAAATGTGTAATCCATTTATCAAACACCCGCACGGTTGCAATTTGACTAAGCAAACCTGACAGGCAGCTCTTCAAATCTAATCTCCATAACAGTATTCAGACAGCACGCTAAAACCTGTTAACACACATCCTTGCTGTCCAGCAGTTTCCCCCCCTCTCAGCCTTTTGCCTTCCAGCTGAGAAAACTCACTTGTCCGACAGTACATCCTCACACGTAGGAGCAGACAAACAGCCCCGTGGTGTCATTCTGCTGACGTGGCACCCCTCAGCTCTCACACAATCCTCCCTGCCTCCTCTAACACTGTGATGTGACACAGGGAGCCAGACTAAGAGGTCAGTATTTAAACAGTGTATGACTAAACACCCAAACAGTCTCCTTAACTTCCTCCCGTTCCAGGTGTGAGCTCTCAGAACATGACCACCGATGTCCTTCCTGCGACCAGGCGTTGCCTCTCACCCCTGAAGCTAGACTTCTGCGTCATCCAGAGCAGAGGGCAGGTACATGACAGGACAGTCTGCTGTGGGTGTGTGTGTGTGGGGGGGCAAGAGACAGGGAAGCTTACCCGCTAACAGAACACAGGTCGTTCGTTCAGCAGACGTCTTTATCCGAAGTGCCTCACAAACAGTCCAAACGTATGACGCCGTACACATCCTGCTCCCATGCCAAACACGTGGAGCTCAGAGCGGGATCAGACGAGCTGGCTGCATGTGGGAAAGACATTCATCATCCCTCAGCAACATTGCATCATGAGCGGCCTCGTCCCTGATTGAGGTTAAAGATGCCGCATTTGATGTTGAAAGAAATGAAAATGAGAAAGAAAATGTGAAAATTAAGTGAAGACTTGAAGCGCAGGGACAGATATGCTGTGCTTTTTGGGTAACTGAGTTGAATGAGTATTGAAGGGTTCAAGGTACATCAGTCACTACCGTTGAGCTTGCAAGTCCAAAATACTAGAATGAAAGGTAATTGTGGCCTTATTACACGGACGGTCGAAATGGTCTGCTTAGAGCAATGGGGGAGTGCATGTGCAAAAGTATAGTTTACGTTTCGCAGTGGTGCAAAGGAATGTGTAACGTTAAGTCTACTATCTGAGACATCTGCTGTTACATCCTTATCTAGAGCCTTCGTCTGGCCACTCCATGTGTCAGCCTGGCTTCTGTCAGGGGTGGAGAAGGATCAGCTCACATGTCAACGAATGGGAAGATCAGAAAGACTACACAGGTCCGAAGTTGGACTAAGAGTGTGTTCTGGAATCTCAATGTGGATTAAGCGTGGGATTTAGGATCATCTATTGAAATATGTTATCAGCCAACTGCTCTGATAACCCAGTTTAAATATTAGTAACTTTAATTTCATCAAGTGTTGAACTTTAGGAAAGTTTAGACATGAAAGAGTTGCGGAAGGTAGATTATGGACACCTGTACGGTCCATGTGAACCACGTTTATGTTAATAGTAGGATAGGGTGTTGTAGAATGGTTGACATTTCAAAAGACACTGATGACAAACAACACAGTAACGTAAAAAGGAAGGTCCTTGTAATTACAGAACTCCACCTCCGGCAAAAAACCACTCCCTCCTACCGAAGCAGCTAAAATATGACTTGCTGCACGCAGTCCGGCTATTGCTGAGTGAGTAAGTAGACGGAGTACTCAAGTGAACAAACGGATTTCACCATTTGATTAAAGAGTGGTGCGTAGAAGGAATTAATTGCGCCGGTATTCAAACGGATTTGTAAAGGTATACATTCAGATGTGTTTTCTTGTGAAAAATATTGTTGCTCGAAACTGTCGAAACTTTCCTGTCCAAGGGACATGGATAGTCTAGAATAAGGGTTACCGTTGTCTCTATTTCTCTAAATATATCGTTGTAATTTCATGTATTTTCACATACTCTAAGGAAATGCAGCGGAAAGATAATTTTGCTATATGACATTCAAATTTAACGTTGTGCAACTCAAAAGACAATTTGGACTTACCAGCATGGTGAATATAAAGCCGATTTGAGGTAAAACGACACACCTGCGCAACTTGAGTTAAACTGGTGACGTAGTCACACTTTTCACAGCCCTTAATATAATCATATCTATCCATTCTGCTGATCAAAATGCTTTTATTTTAACAGGTGCAATACTTGTTACATAACCTATTCAACAACGCTGAAGACAATATTTCAGCTCAGCATTTACTAGAGCTTACAAATCCCATATAATATTTAACATGATCTAAACTATAACTAGAATAATCAAACGTTCATTGACCTTGTAGTAAAACATTGTTGGATGTCGGTCATGTACATAGGCTGTACTTAGGGAACTGGGCACAGTTCTCAGAATTCAGACATATGAGGTCTCTGAATGCTGGCAACTGATACTCTCTCTTGTAAGAGCTTGTAATTGCCACACAGTCTCATATCTTTTGGAGATCGCAATTGGGTGCCATCGTCTTACGTGATTTATAACTTGTTCTAAATTTGTGGTTTAGGTACGCTAATGGAAATGAAACAACACTGCCGTTTGCTTCCATGGTGACATCATGTCTTGTCTGCGCTTTTCTAGGAATATAGATGCAACATGCTTTTTCATTAAAAGTTTTATGTGTCTCCTTGAACACGTTTGATGTAGACTTGTCTACAGCAGACAAATGACAGACTCCACAACCAGTGATGGTAACAATGTGATCGGCCTTCAAATTCAGTCTTCGACATCAGTATTTATGCTCACGCATTGTTTGAAGACCAATGGAATTCAGATCCCCCTAAGCTTTAAAACAACATGGTTCTAAGACATTGTAAAACCATTGTGAAATGCATCATACATTCCTGTCGTGTTGTGGTGGTCCAATTGAAACCCCGTGGCTTGTTTAGGTCTGTATGTGCTTCCTGCAGCACCACTGTGCATTGTTTGTTTTTTGACTGTATCTTATAGGTCCAGGAAGGTGCGTCACCACATTGACTCAGACCAACAGGAAGAACTCACCCCTCCATTTCCACCCCCCAATGGAGACTCGTGTGTTGTCCTAACTGACTAAACACAGGTTCTATTTGTGTTCAATGTGTTTTGCAGCAACAGAACTATAATGCCTAACTGGGGAGGTGGAAATAAGTGTGGAGCCTGCCAGGGGACAGTGTACCATGCTGAGGAGGTGCAGTGTGATGGGAAGAGCTTCCACAAATGTTGCTTCCTCTGCAGTGAGTACTACCTTGGGTTTGTGTGGCTTGTTCGATCGACATCTTCATTCCTCCAGACGTTCTCCGATGTCTTCTGCGTCGGGCTATCCCAAACCTTTTACCGCGGGTTCTAGAACGTTCTAGCGTCTTCGAAAGAGATAGTCGAGTCCAAATAGACGTCATCCCCAGTTGTAAACCTACGGTGGAGATCAAACCCGGTTCACTGTCCGATCATAAAACTTATGATAGGCGTCATGCCAACCATAGCACATGAATACTTGCACCGATGCCTTGCTTGTCTCATTCCACCGGTCACAGTTCTCCCTGCCATGAGGAAGGTGTGTGCGCGCTTTGATCTTAAACTTCATTAAAATGTCAGTACAGAAGGCATGATCCAAAGATCTTGACCGGAGCGCACACTGTGCACATGCTTTCAATTAGTTACAGTTGCTTTCCAATGAGGCTGGGGACAAAAACAGGTTTCCTTTCCTGGGGTCCCTACAAATACCGCTTTGTTCCGAGACGACAGAGAAGAGCTAACTAGCGGAGAAAGTATCTGTTCGTATCCCTGCGTTCCCTTTGTTCTCTTTTGCATTTCCTGCGTGAGAACCGCATCGTTTCGAGGTGTGTTTAACCCCGTTTGCCAGGTTATGATCATGGCTCTCGGCGCAGACAGATGAGTCTGGGAGTCTCTGGGAGTCGGTAGCTTCGGAGTCGGCCCAACAGTTGAACATTGGATCCGGTGTCTGATTGGATTCAACGACATGAATCTGAAAGAAGTCCCAGAACTCTAGACAAACAGGAACTGTTTCCTTGCGTGGTATCAAATGATTGTCAACTTCTCCCGGAATGAGGAGCAACTTATCCTATTCAGAGTTCACAATTGAGGAATTGGAGACCAGGCCAGGGAACCCGCGGTGTCCACACACCCACAATGCAGCATCTGTTCCTAGCGAAGACAAGGCCATTGTGGTTCACTGATCGTTGTCCTCTTGGTTTTCGCAGTGGTGTGCAGAAAGGGACTGGACAGCACCACGCTGGCCATTCACGACACAGAGATCTACTGCAAGTCCTGCTATGGCAAGAAGTACGGGCCTAAAGGCTACGGCTACGGCCAGGGTGCCGGGACACTCAACATGGACCGAGGAGAGAGGCTGGGGATCAAACCAGAGGAGTATGTCTGCTCACCTCTCTGTCTGTCAGACACACGTCTGTATATCTGCTCACCTCTCTGTGTCTGTCAGAGACACGTCTGTATGTCTGCTCACCTCTCTGTGTCTGTGTCAGACACACGTCTGTATGTCTGCTCACCTCTCTGTCTGTCAGACACACGTCTGTATGTCTGCTCACCTCTCTGTGTCTGTCAGACACATGTCTGTATGTCTAGTCACTTCTCTGTGTCTGAGTCTGAGACACACGTCTGTACTGTGTGCTCTGGCTGAGTGGTGTCCTATGGGGTTTCTGGGATGACAGCGGGGGTACATTGGAGGATGTAGTCACGAGCAAGTCCACTTCAGATCGTTGTTTGAAAATCAGGCCTCATGATTCACTTTGCGTCTCCTAAATGGATGTCTGATGGATTAATGGACTAGACTTTGTAGACTGAAGGATCAAACCCATCATATTCTATTACACCCTTAACTAAGGGCGGAGAGGCCTTGGAACAGACCCTGATAAGGGACTCATACAGTGCATCAGTGACAAGCTTCCTGTTGTTTCAAAGTGACCAGTAACTTCATCCCCATGATGACTAGCCCGTACACACACACACACACACACACACACACACACATATTCAGTACTCCCAGACTATACACACACAAGGCTGTTCACATTTGCAGAGTGCATAGCCTTGTGTCAGGTGATTGAAAGGCTCCATTATGTAGCCCATAGCTCCTGGGCAGCCCTGCTGACCCTCATCTATCCCCTGCTGTCCCTCAGGACACAAAGACATCCATTGAGGGGCCATTCCCCTTGGTTAGGCTTCGCTCCAGGGCTCCGGCCCCAGCGTTTGTAGCTCCCCCACCTCTGTGTTAGCTAAGTGGGGAGAGAGGTGAGGCCTGGGGCCTCTGTCCAGTATGGAGCTTCAAAACGGTCTTATTACATCTGTGCCATTTCTTTGCTATTGTTGTTGTTCGTTCATCCAGGACCCAGACTCACAGACCCACCACCAACCCCAACCCCTCGAAATTCGCCCAGAAGTTTGGCGGCTCAGAGAAGTGCGCGCGATGTGGGGATTCTGTCTATGCAGCGGAGAAGGTCGTAGGGGCAGGCAAGGTGAGTCGGCGTCCCAGCGTCTGAGAGCTGGAGCAGGGGAGTGGAGCAGGGACTGGGGGTTCAAGTTCAGAAGGATCCAGAACCCCCAGGTCCCCCCCAACAGAACCCCCCCCCCACCCACCCAAACGATCGAAAGCGGATGGCTGCATCATACAGCACTGAGGAGAGTTGGACGGATTCCCTGTCTCATATTAATGAGAGAAATTCCATTTTTCTCGCCAAAGGGTTTTCATAAAGTCTGGATTTGAGTGATGCTTTTTAAGCAGCTGGCTATAAAATGTACTTTTGCGACTGTAAGCAGACGCAGTGAAAACACACACACTAACACAGGCAGAGGTTCTTTGGCTCTAAAGCAGCCTATAGTCTGACCTCAAGCAGATGTACATATGTGGTATATTCATTATGGAAGTACATATAACTATCACTCCAGAACACAATGTGCAATTTGCTCACATACGTATGATACTGTTAAAGGAATATAAACTCTTTCCCCCCCATTGTTCAGTCAGTCAGTCGGTCATCTCTTTCCCATCTCTATCCTCTGCAGCCGTGGCACAAAAACTGTTTCCGCTGTGCCAAGTGTGGGAAGAGCCTGGAATCCACCACTCAGACAGAGAAAGATGGCGAGATCTACTGCAAAGGTGACCCTCAAACTCCCCACGTGCCCCCTGATCCTGGACACTAGTCCTGGGAAAAGGACGGGACAAACACACCATTGTTTCAGCCAAATACAGTATTACGATGCGATCCTATCACCAGCCAAGGTACTCCATGTACCAGCTGTTACGTAATACGGCTCTTCAAAACAACTCGACGCCACACCAGTGCACTCTTACAATAGCGGGGCTAATGAGTGTTTGTCAGTGTCAGAGGACACCAGACTGGTCAAACCTGTTTAGAATCAGAGTGAACCTGAATAACAAGCCTCTTCCTGTTTTCGCTGGGTCCCGTTAGGTTGGGGTTTCGTTCACGTCCTGTCAACTCGAATGTATTTTGTCCATGTTGAAATGTCTATTCTAAAACTTCCTAAACAACAAGTATCGCTCACATGATGGTGTTGGAACGTTCCAGCAAAACGGAATATTTAAAGCTGCAGGTACATTTTTGACGCAGACTAAAGATGGGTAGAAGTATCTATGTCCGATGATGTTCGTGACTTGATTTAGACATACGTGGGGATTATCAGTCTTATTAGGCATTAACGTTCTTTCACCCTGTATGCCGACACACGGCCCCTGCTCTCCTGCGAATCATTCGTGGCTCCATGTTCTACTGTCTTCACAAACACGTTCTACCGTCTGTAAACACGTTGAACGATGCTTTCGTGATGGAACGTTGGTCTGATGAGTAAAACATGGCGGCACATATCTTTCTCCGACCACCTCACCAAGCGCAGCTTGCCAGTCAGAGCTCAAAGGCTTCATTCTTAGTTTGATCACCTCACGAAGGCCCAACCATCTAGCAATGCTGTTTACTACCCCCGACAAGATGACAAACACTTGATCCTTCAAAAGGTCTGACTTGAAACAGAGAAGCCTGCTGATTAACAAGGCATATTGAACTGTGTACTGAACATTGTTTGTTTATACGTGTTTTTTTCTGTGCTTCTCCAGCATGCTATGCCAAGAACTTTGGACCCAAAGGATTTGGCTATGGCCAAGGGGCAGGTGCTTTGGTCCACGCCCAATGATGACAACTGCTTCTCAACAGGAACTAGGCCCAGACTACCATGCCTTTGTGTCATTCAGTCTAATGTGAAAATCCAAGTATTCATGCCTTAGTCTTTTTTTGCATGGGATGTGGGCATCAATAATAAATTCAATATTTACAGACCCATTTAAGGACATCTTTGCCAATTACACAAGACATTGTAAATGTATTTCAGTTTGTCTGAATATGATGACAACTGGGCGGAAAATTACACGAATGATCGTTCTTCTAATTATTTCACCTCATTTCAGACACGAGAGGCCACAAATGAATATTTTCACATTTGACTGTATTTTTTTATTAAAGCCATTAAAATTGATCCATGCCCAATATGTTTACATCTGAAGCGGAGTTACGGTGAGGTCCTGAAGGAGCTGGAGAGGCACTGAAGATGGTCATGTGCTTTCAGTATGGCGAGACAACAGGGGACATTAACCAGACTGGGGCAGACAGAACCAGTGCAGACGGGCCTCTGAAACACGGCCCGTTAAGCAGGCTTTATGTGAGATACTGAGTGGCGCGTTAACCTGGGCCTTACATGAGTAGAGTCATGAGCTTGGTCCTGGCGGTTGGTTGATGACTGGTTATCACCTTCTACACAGTCAGTAGAGAGTGAGTGGGATGCCAGACAGAGCCTTTAGCAGATGATGCCAATGTACGCCCACAAGCTAGGAGACCTCTTTAACCAACTATATATTGCCTGATGAGACAACACCTAATGATTCATCTTTAAGATAAACAAGATCCGTGTTTGTCCTTAGTTCTATGGTGCCTTTGCCTTTACAATTTGTACATCCAGTGGTATAACAACCCCAGCAATATGACATAGAAAAAACCCCTCTTGTTTGACTATGATTCACCAGCATGGAACATTCAAATATATGACACTTCAGCAGTTGGCCAGACCCTTCAGATCTTGCAAACCTGCAGACCAAGGACTTGCACTAAAAGATATACACACACACACACCGGATAAAAAAAATTATAATAACAGAACGCAGAAAGTACTTGCAAATACTGAACATTCACTATATACAGACACATGGCTTTCTGGGCCTCTGGGATGGCGACAGGTGATCATCGTTATGGCGACAGCCCATTGTCCAAGCATCACACATGCACTGGAGTTTTTAATTGCAAGGGGTTAAAATGCCTATAGACAGCAGTGTCGGACATCACTAAAAGCTACAGTCATACACTTGGATTATATTCGCTTTATCTTCTTTCCTTTTGGTTGGATGAACTCAAAGTTTTTTTTTTCTTTTCCTTTTCTTCAGGAGCTGCTTGAACTAAAACACTGACCCCAAAATAACAAAAACAAACAAAACAAAGTCACTCACAAAAAAAAAAAAAACCCAAAAAGGAAAAGTCTAGATCTTCTATGTACAGATGCACATTCTTGACATTTCAGTCTGTTCTGTCACTGCTGCGTCGAGTCCACGGGAGGATCACGCTCCAAAGCAAAGATGACAACGTCACGAGGAGGAGGAAAGCGGTCTGGAGGGTCGGGTTGGAGGCAAGGAAGGGGGGGGGGGGGGCAATACCGCCTCGGACAGGACCCTCATCTCTCTGTAGAGAGAAAGCACAAGAAGCAGAGAGATGAGAGTTCAGGATAAGGATGAGGGTCAGGAGAGTAGGAACGAAGATAGGAGAGGGGAGAGAGAGGAGGAAAGTCGCAGGAAGGTGGTTGACCTTTTTCAAGTAACAGCGAGAGCAGAAAACAGAATTAAAGTCAACGCTATGGATGGGATCAGAGAAAGGAGGAGGAGGCTCAAGAGAGAGACGGAGACGAATGAGAGGCACTAGGGACGAGAGGAAGACACAGGGATTAAGCGCAGGGGAGACGAATAGGACAGAGACAGAGAAGTTAAAAGGAAGAGGAAGGAAAAATGGGCAAAAAGAAGGAACGGAGTTGTTGCAACAGGCAAGGGCGTCACGAGCACACATGGGGAGAAGGCAGTGCTGTTCAGGTTCATACAATTTTACAAGATTTAACAGACGCCAAAGTGCACGTCGTGTGTGTGTGTGTGATGTGGTGTTGTTGATGAGTAGCTGTGTGTGGGGAACAGCGCGCTCGACCTAGGCTTAAGGTTGGTAAAGAGGGGGGGGGATAAACATCTGGACTTCAGAAGTCAAAGTAAATCCTGTCGATGGGGATGCCAACCCTCTCTGGTGGATAATTCTTAGCCAGTTTACAACTTTAACGCATAACAGCACAATAACAAAACAACAATTTTTTTTTAACTCAAAAGTCAACATCAGAAAACGGCCTGATTGCTTTACCTTCTGAGCTTCAACATGAGACTTTCTAAAACTATTATTATCATCATCTTATTACTACTCTTATATTAATAAATATATTTGTATGCATGTGTGACTGTGTCGAGTATTATTCATAGGGCACCATGTCAAACCACCTCGAATTCTTACCTATTGTTCTCTTGATATAAAAAACACACAACATAAACAGCATTAACTGTCAAATAAACGCCTGGACACAAGTTCATCTATAAATAGCTTAAAAATAAATATGCTGCATCACATTATTCATAGGATATCGCTCCTACTTGCGCCTTTTCTTAAACCTTGGATGTGACCAATCAGCCGAGAGCCCACTCTACAGGTGCCATCTTCTAAACCGCTGACTCGCTGTGCTGGATGGCTAGCAATGTTGGCTAATCTAGGCTATCCTGGAGTAACCTGAAACAAAGGCTTGTTTGAATGAAGGTGCTTAACCGAAACGTTGAAACTCTCGCTGACGAAATCCGACTTTAGACCCGACTTCCATGCGCACGCATTTCCTTCGTCTCCCTGGCAACCACCGTTTTCAAAAGGAACAGCAGAGTTGGGGGAGCTAAAGAATGGAAAAGAACGAAAGAAACACAAAATGGGAGGACCAAAAAAACAACAACGAGAAAACTGTGTATCAAATAAAAGGAGAACCGCTTAAGAACACTGAGAAGAAGGGAGAAAACCCCCCCAACCCATTCTGCTGTTAACATACTGCCCGTGTTGCAATCATGAATCCAGCACGGCTGAGAAGGAAAAAAAAAACAAACAAGTACAAATAAAGATCCCTTTATGTTTTTGAAGAACTGGTTGTCCGCCCTCCGCCTCTCTCCCCGCGCGTCTGGCAGTGGTGCACTGTTCAGTGGGAGAGGAGACGAGGGGCAGCGTCTGCAGAGGAGAAGGCCCATGGGTTCTGGAGATGGACAGGTGAGGCTTCATCTAGGGGAACAGCAGTGGCTAGTGGACCAGTAGCTAGTGGACCGGTGGTGGTGGCGGCGGTGGTGGTGGTGGTGGAGGGGGGCAGCGCAGGGCAAGAGATGGGTGGGTGGTATCGGTGCAGTGGTGCCCCCTAACAGCATGCTAGTCCAGGCTGAGATTCAGTCAGATCAGTGAGGGAGAGATGCTCCGAAGGCAAGCGCTCCCAGAAACAGCCCCGATATGAACTCTGGTTGGGGGAGGGGTGGTGGTGGTTTTAGGGGGGCTCTCTTCCTCTTCCTCCAAGAACACGGCTGCTCCTGCTGTACTTCTCCCTCCTCCTCCTCCTCCTCCTCCTGCTCCTTCCTGCTCTACACCAGCTGGTACCCCGACCCGGTGGTCTGGTCGTACTCTATTGTGTACTGTGTGGTCCAGTCTATCGCCACAGGCCGAAGCAGACCGCAGCACCGGATCTCAAAGAAGTCTATGAGGTTCCGTATACACCCATGACTGGAGAGTAGAGAAGCCATAGAGAGACAGAGGGAGAGAGACGGACACCGTACCAGTTAGGAATACAGTATTCTTAGTGTCTGTTTACAGAATGTTGCATGCTAGCTAAACTAACAAACAGCCCAGGAAGCCTCATAATGTTTCCCATCCAGGTATCTTACTAGCCAGATGTACTCACTTGAAGGGACTCTCGATGGACGTGGCTGTTACTTTAAAGTGCTTGTATCTCCTGGCGTTCATCCTTTCGTTGGTGGTGATTCCCAGACCAGCGATCTACAGAGGAGCACACGCACACAATGTCACTTAGCGCTGCCATGAAGGACAGGACGTGGGTCTGTAGTCCAAGACAAATAAATCTGGCAAACCACTCGGTGTTAAGCAAGCAGAACGTTCAGCCTGGAGTCATGCCAAGGTCAGTATTGACAATTCATCAAAAGAAAAACAGTTTGCGATGACTTGATGAATAAACAGGGGTGACATGAAAACAGAAGTTTCTCTCTGTCTCCCCCTCTCCCCCTCCATCTCCCTCACTCTCTCTGTTTGTCTGTCAGCTCCACCTCTCTCTGTCTGTCTCCCTCCCTCGCTCCCCGTCCCCCCCCCTCTCTCTCTTACCTGGTACAGCTGGCACATGATGAGCACAGCGACCCACATGAAGTGGAAGACACTATTGATGAACATCCAGAACATCCAGGGGGAGCAGGAGGCGATCTGGCTCAGGTACAACCACAGGCCGTCCTTAGCATAGGTGGTGGCACAGTGGATCCTCCAGTCTGGAGAACAGAGGTCAGAGGTCAGGAGGACAGGTGGGGGGGGTTGGCATAACAAGGAGGGTTGACGGTGGGGAGGGCGTGTTCCACTCACAGCAGGTGCAGCCGTACATCATCCAGCAGATCATGCAGAGCAGGAAGAACAGGTAGCCCATGAAGTAGCGGTGGTTTCCACTTCCTGCACAGGGAAACATGAAGTCATCGATCAATAACGTGCTTATTCAGCAGAGACCTTTTATCCAAGGTGATGTGGGAGGGGATTGGAAGGCGCGACTGAGCTGCTTTGCCACTGAGCTATACGCACAGTGACTGGACTGAGGGACTGGGATAAAGAGCTGTTGTGTACTTTAAACTTGGTCCGAGCTTTAGAACTAGGAGAGAGAGCATGTGCTGTGTTGCTAATGAGGAGAGGGAGATGAGGGGCTTCCCTGATGCCCCCTCCCCTGACATATCCTGCCCCTCAGTCTTCCCCCTGCTCCCCTCGCACACCTGGCTAAACAGGACAGAGCCCCCCCTGGGGAGAGAGGGCGGACAGGCAAGTCTGTGCCATTGTCTCTCAACATCTGGCCCTTCCTGTTCATCTGGTTGAGAAGAGCCTGTGCACAGGTCATACAACACTTCAGTCCTCAGCCTCCCTCTCTTCCTTCCCCAAAGCTTCCCCTTCTCCCCCTCCCCATTAGCCTCTAGTCTCCTCCACTCCACCCCCCCCCCCCCCCCCCCCCTGATGACCTCGTCCGTCCCCCCCCTCCCCAGGATCCAGGTAACAGGTCTGGATTCCAGCCTCCCTCCAGATGTCTGTGTGGAGGTGAGGCCAGCAGAGGGCCAGGCAGTCACCTACAGGTGCTGCCTCCCAGCTAGCAGAGCAGAGCTCTGCAGCTCCCTCAGGCTGCTCTCTCTTCTCTGCACCCACCAGCCAGAACAGCTCATTAACTCACACTGAGGGCCCCTTTCAACAACACCACGAGCTGGTACTTAGAGGGGAGGGGGGGGGGGACTTGAGATGAATAAAAAAAAGACATGTTCTAATTTTGTGAGCAGAAAATGAGCTGCAGCTGAGGGAACGTGTTGTTCTACTAATCCTGTTTGGAGGCTAGGGTGTGTGCATGTTGGTGCTTTACCGACACAGTTGCCCACCCAAGGGCAGTGGTGGTCAAACTTGGCAATGCAGCGGTTACACACAGCACAGTGTTTGGACCTTATAGGCTTCCGTATCTAGTGGTGGGGGTGGGACAAAAGACAACATGGAAGTGACATTCAGTTTCAAATTGGAATTTTGTTTCACATGAGACTTTCAAAGTCAACTCCTTCTATAAAGATGTTTGTCTTTACCAAACAAGTACTGCAGAATATGCTGAGATCCAGGCTGCCTGTTTCTGCCAATTCAACTATAGTCTGGAAGAGAGGGAGACAGAAAGACAGGGAGAGAAAGAAAGAGGGAGAGAAAGAAAGAACAAGATTAGTAACAATGAATTGGAACTAGAATGAAATGAGATTTCATGAGATTTGAGCGTTACTGATTACTTCGGTTACCGTAAAATTAATGGAACCTGATCAATAACAGGTTGCGTCATGGGAAATGGAGGTCCTGGACAGCCAACGCTCCATCTGTGGAGGAGGCTTACCTCCTAAGAGGACTACAGGTGAACTGGAACTCCTCTGGCCCCAGAGCAGGGCACTGAGATCTGGATATGTGACTGGCCTGCAGGCTTCAGTGCTGCCCTGCCTGCAGTCCCAGACCCTGGGCCCTGCTGGGCTATATTCAGCCTTGTCATCAATCATATGACGGGGAGGCTGAGGCTGGGAGCAGCGAAGGTCCTGATCTGTGCCGTCACACTGTGCTAATGAGGGACACTAGAAGACACTAGGAGAGGACGGGGGAGAGGGGTGTCTGACGGGAGGGGGGAGGAGGACGGGGGAGGGGGGCTGTCTGACCGGGAGGGGGAAAACAGGGGAGGAGGGCTGTCTGATGGGAGGAAGGAGGAGGACGGGGGAGGAGGGCTGTCTGACAGCATGGGGGAGGAGGGCTGGTGACGGCATGGGGGAGGAGGGCTGTCTGACGGCATGGGGGAGGAGGGCTGTCTGACGGCATGGGGAAGGAGGGCTGTCGGACAGAGGGGGAGGGGCTGTCTCAGGGCCAACAATTCCAGCACAGTGAAATGCTGGGTAATTAATGACTGATTATGGAACCATGTTTGGCAGAAAATGAATAACTGTATTATATTACATGAACTGGAACAGAGAGGGAATGGATCTGATCGGTTTAGATCACAGTGTAAAACTACAGCTCAGAGTATGGATGGTGCTTCCTGTACTGGCTGCATCCTTAACCCCTCCATGCCTCACACCTGCCCCGCCCACTCGGGAAGCAGGCGGAGGGATCGTGCGTGGAGGAAGTGGCATGTTTTACCTTCTTCTTCTGCTCCTCTGAGGCTTTGATGATGCCGGGGTCGGACTTCCAGGACTTGCCGAAGTTGTAGAACAGAGCCACACTGTTGAGCAGGAAGGGCAGGTGCACAGTGACGAAAGGAAGATGTGTCACAAGGTCAAGGAAGATTTGGACCGATGTTGGAAAAACGCGTAGCTCGCTGACGGAAAGGAAACCTCTGATCCTAGCTTGGGTTCAGCTGGGTCCAAAGTGAGCCTGAACTGAATGGTGTTATGTTGGAAATTGTCCAGTTGTAACTACTTTCATAAGAATCTGTCTGTCTGTCTGTCTGTCTGCCTGTCTGCCTGTCTGTCTGTCTGTCTGTCTGTCTGTCTGTCTGTCTGTCTGTCTGTCTGTCTGTCTGTCTGTCTGCCTGTCTGTCTGTCTGTCTCTCAGTTCTGCTGTAAGCACAGGCTCCTCTGAGAAGAAGCAACTCTGCCCACGACACAGTCTAACATCCCCTTCAGGTCGGAGGAGGACAATCGGCCTCCCCTGCCTCCCTCCAGCCTCTCTAAAGCCTCACATGAAAGAACCCGTGTGGAGGTGTGACTAGCTGCTGTCTCGGTTCAGCTGCTGGGTCATGCCTGACTGACTGCAGATCAGGCTTCCCACGAAAATCAAGAAATGACATGTGAGCTTTGGGAACTAAAGATTTGGTACATAACAGTAGGAGAGAATGGGCATGCCCACACAGGCAAACACAAGGCACGCACACACTCACACACACACACTCTCTCAAACAGCCGTTTTCCCAGCCAGGGCAATCCTGCTCTCTGTGGGTTAGATGTTTGGAGGTGTAAAGGATATCATTCCAGAACCAGTAGAACCAGGTGATGTACATCCAGAACTTGGTGGCCAGGTAGATCCCCAGAGGAAGAGCACTGTGCATGGAGTGGTCGAAGAACGACCTGCAGGGGGAGGAGAGGAGGAGGAGAGGAGGAGGAGAGGAGGAGGAAAGGGGGATCATGGAAATGGGTGGAGAGAGTGAAAGGGGGTAACAGGATTGGAACAGAAGGGTGAAGGAGTGAACATTCTTCTTTAATAACATGTCTATTCTACCCCTTTGTGTTGCTGTGACCCTGCAGGGGTCAGGCCTACACGGAAGAGGACACGCAGCAGAAACACAAGTGCAAATCTTGGAGATCAAGACACCCAGACGAAGGAAAACTAAAGCACGGCTCGCTCGCTCGTCTCCGATCTTATTAAACAACATTGACTTATCAAGACTGCGTTTCTACCGAGAAAGAACGCTAAGCATGTGTGTGAATGCCAGTGTGCCACATAGCAGGTCCACTGCTGTGGCTGGTGGATCCAAGCTGCCAGCACTCCAGCAGCCACAGCAGGAGCAGATGGTGGAGCTAATGGACTGGAGTAGGGGACACTGGGTGTGTGTCTATGGTTGAGTGTGTGTGTGTGTGTGTGTGTGTGTGTGTGTGCATGTGTATCCAGGGCACATACTTGGAGAGGAACTGCACAGTGACCCACACTCCAGCGTACATGAGGCTCTTGGCCAGCCAGGAGTCGATATCCAGGTCAGCGATGAAGCCCACCAGCCAGATGACCAGGAAGGGAGTACCCAGCATCACCTTCTGTCTGAATTCCTGCACGCACGCACGCACGCACACACACACACCATGTAAACAACACACACCATGCCAACAACACACACCATGCCAACAATAGACCAAAGATTTAGAGGGGATCCCAAAAAAATAGGTTGACATTTGCATTGACTGAGTTTAAGCCATGGCTAACAAGCTACTATGAAGCATCATCCAAAACGATAACAATAATGCTAATAATGCTTTCCTGAACCACATCTAGATTCTACAATGATAATGTACTGAGCAGCGCTTTAACTGAGCAGGACCAATCTAATTAGGATGCATCTACCATATCTACAGACATGTACCTTGACCAGCTAGAATTGTCCAGCGTTTGAGTGAAAAGACAACATGGTGAGATGCAGGCAAACGTCAACAAACAACAGCAGCAGATAATAACAGGTGGAGCGTGGCAGCATGCTGGTGGCTGTGCTCTCAGGGCTGAACACAGCTCTCTACAGGGGCCCAGGGTGTGTTGGGGGACAGAGGGCCAGCTGAGCAAAGCTCTAACACAGGCTCCAGACAGGGAAGTGACAGGGTTGGGCCCAGCGCTAAACACCACCTCTCGCACGTCACTCCCAGGGGCAGCTAGATTGGAGGGTAGCTCCTTTCTACTCAGCAGGAAAGCTGCAATTTGGTCTCGAGGTGTTTTTCCCCTCTGAGCGGTCGAGGCTCCACTGACGAGGCCCTTCAGACTAGGACAGACATTCCTCTCTGGATAACTGTGCGTTTCCTTACGAACCCTAACCTACACCAGCGAGTGTTCTTTTGTGACTTTTACACAGTCTGGATAACTGGAGGAGACATCCAACACAGAGGTCTCAGATGGTCTGTGAAAGTGAATATGTCTGCTTTTTCCACGAACGTTGAATAGTTCCACAGCTTCCAAGTAGTATAACCTTGAGCGTGGCTGTAAAACCTTGTATGTTACGACACTCAAACCTTACAAAACTGCTGCTTCCTTTTATAAGGGTCTTTGTTTGTGTGTGTGTGTGTGTGTGTGTGTGAGAGCACAGTGAGTGTGTGTGAGGCAGCAGATCATGTGTGTGTGTGTGTGTGTGTGTGTGTGTGTGTGTGTGTTACCTTGTCCATCTTAAGTCTCTTCAGGTAAGAGGGGCTGTCATAGCCCTTAGCCTGCCGTGCTTCCTGTAGGTGGTTGATCATCCAGACATTCTTCCTCTGTTTGGCCAAGTCCAGCGGCGTCTCTCCCTGGCAACAACCACACAGAAGACATCAGGCGCACGCACACACACCCACCCACGGCTGGGGCCAGGATAGCCAAAACCAACTACACACACACACACACGCACACACGCACACACGCACACACGCACACACACACACACACACACACACACACACACCTTGATGTTCTGAGCGTCCACGTTGGAGTTGGCGTCCAGCAGCAGGCTGATGACAGTGGTGTTACCGGCCAACACGGCCCAGTGCAGAGCTGTGTTCTTGTGGTACTTGTCCCCCAGGTTGACTGACACGTTGAAGGTCAAGAGGAGGCGGGTGGGGTCCACACTGGGGGGAGGGGGGGGGACAGGTAGGAATATACTTTTTAGTTTAGCAATTAGTATGAGTAAATACCAGCCTGCTGCTATCTAACGCTGTCCTGTTCTCCTCTGAGCATTATAACCCACTAGACTTTATAATACACTATAACCTGGTCCAATGCGCAACAGACCACGAAGACCATTAATGGACACAGGCTGCTCCTGGACACAGGCTGCTCCTGGACACAGGCTGCTCCTGGACACAGGCTGCTCCTGGACACAGGCTGCTCCGACCGTACCAGTGCTGACGGTCCTGATCTAGACTTTCAAAGGTTCCAGGAGCAGCTCCAGTCATCAGAATCTTACAGCTTGTGAGAGAGCTTCCTGATGCTGCAGGACTACACTGTGTGTGTGTGTGTGTGTGTGTCTGTGTGTGTGTGTGTGTATGTGTGTCTGTGTGAGCATGTGGGAAGCCTTCTTTAACCATTCTTTCAGAAAGCAGGTCTTTACCTGGCTCCTAAACCAGAGCATTAACCACACACACACACCTGTGGGTCCTGTAAGCGGCCCACATCAAAGGAGTCATGCCGTTCTGATCCATCATGTCCACATCCTGCCAGAGACATAAGGAGAAAGACAGGAAGAGAGGGACAGGAAGGAAGAGAGCAAGATGAAGAGACAGAGAGAGAAAAGAAATTCAATGAAGGTTAACGGAACCAGGAGGAAGAACTTGGCAGCGTTCCAAATGAAGAATGCAGCTGTATAAACCACAACACACCGCCCCCTGGTGGCCAGAGCGGGCACGGCCTTTTCAGGGTCCTGCTTACCTGGCCCTTGGCGATGAGGTACGCCACAATGGAGGTGTGTCCAAACTGAGCAGCCAGGTGGACGCAGCTGCATCCCTCGCCGTCGATCAGCGAGGGGTCGGAGCCATACTTCAACAGCTGCACCACCATGGACAGGTGGCCCTGCCTGGACACACACAACACACACACACACACACACACACACACACACACACAACACACAACACACCAGATGATGCCGACGTGAGAGAGTGTGTGATTGGTTGAGCACTATTCATGCCGAGTTTATGAATACGATTGACCTTAATGCACTTTATCGCTGAATCGACGTCTATAGTTTCATTAAAAGGTTCTTTCAGTCTGTCGTTGAGCATCGGTGTCGAAGCTCCCCGATAATACCTGGTAATCTGTTTGGCTGAAGCAACTGACTGCTTCCACATCAGAGACACATCTCTCCCTCCACTATTCAGCTGATATTAGATTACTGCCTCTCTCAGGAGACACAGGGTACATTCTGACCATCAACCACATAAACCACAACCCAACGTGCTGCGTCTATCTTTAGATCCCAGATAAGTTGCCCTCCCTCCAGTCCTAAAGGTCACAGGCAGGTGGGGAGACCTGTCAGAGGCAGGTCCAGGGGACTGTAAGCGAGCAGGTGTGGATGCCCTCCTGTCAAATACATCAATAATGCAGCACAGCTCTCAGGGGGGGGGGTGGAGGCAGCTGGGTGGGGCTGACAGGGGAGAGAGAGAGCAGCTCTACCCTGGTCCTGGAACCACCACCGTGGGACACAGAAGGTTACCTACAACTATGCTGGTGTTGTTAGGGTTTCCCCTTTCAATGAAAACAGAAAGATCTGTGGAGGAACATTTTGTGAAAAGCTGAAAAGCTGGGCTCAGTTGAAGCTGGACGTATGAAAGAACTCCCTCCACCCTTCCTCCACCCTCCCTCCACCCTCCCTCCTTGTTGCCCCTGGCAGCCTCCAGATCTGTAGAGCAGCTCTGTAAACACAGGCAGGATCCTGGGGAGATTTCCTTCACCCTCCCCCCCCCAGACCCAGGGGATCCCTGCAGAGCATCTTATGGGTACAGCTCAGCAGTGGAAAACTACACTACATCAAGAGGTCACAAGCTCAAATCCCTCCTCCGTCCTGTATGTCGCTTTGATTGAGCACCTTTTCCACACATTATCGAAGTCCTTCTGGTGTGTGTGTGTGTGTATGAGCCTGACCTGGTGGCCCAGTGCAGCGGTGTGGAGTTCAGATCCCCTCCTAACTGGTCCACTATCGCCCCCTTCGATATGTAGTACCTGAGGAGAGACACACAGTCAGAGAAGACACCATACTACCCCTGCACACACACACGCCATGATGCTGATTGTTAAAGAAGAGATTGGTGGTGGTCCACACCACACAATATAGAGATTAAATGACAGATTTAAGTACATCTTTTGGGACAAGGTATAACATGCATCAGAGGACATTACAAGCCTTCTCAAAGTTAATGATTATTAAACAAGCTTTTAAAGGCCAACGAGCAAGAATATGCTCTCCTCTGCTGACATGATGCTTGGACAATGTGTTCCTTAATTAGTCGGTGGGATGACGGCTGGGAGGGACATGGGTTGAGGGCTGGGAGGGACATGGGGTGAGTTCTGGGAGGCACATGGGTTGAGGGCTGGGAGGGACATGGGTTGAGGGGTGGGAGGCACATGGGTTAAGGGCTGGGAGGGACATGGGTTAAGGGCTGGGAGGGACATGGGTTGAGGGCTGGGAGGGACATGGGTTGAGTGCTGGGAGGGACATGGGCTGGGGGGTGAGGAATATTTGCAGAACTCTGCTGATTAGGCCAAAGTTAATAAGGAACAGAAGGTAAATACACATGTATAGGCATGCTTTCCACACAGGTACACCTCCCTCCCTCCTTCCCTTCCTCCCTCAGAAAGGAGCATTGGGGTAATTTCCAACGCTGCTGATTGGGTCTGGAGTAAATGACTGCATCTCTCCATCGGCCCAGAAGAACTGGCCACAGCAGATCTGGTTCATTGGTTCATCTCCAGAGAGCTGGCTGGCCTCATGGTCTAGCAGGGCTCAGAGACTACCAGTCCACCTGCAGCTACAGCTGCACTCTGATCTACCTCCCAACTCCACTGGAGCACATCAATCATTCATGTGACTGTACAAAAGCAAGAGGAGGTCAAGGGCACATTCTGTCCTTGGCTGAGCACAGTGTGTGTTGCTGTGTGAAGGAAAGAGGCAAGGATGTGTGCGATTGTGTGAAAGAGAGACAGAGCGAGCGAGGGAGGGGAGAAAGCGAGAGGTGCGCTTACGTGAGTGACAGAAAGAGACACAGTCAGGGACAGAAGAATAGAGGGACGAGGAGGAGGAGGGAAAAGAGTGGGATGGAGAGAGGAAGAGAAGGAAAGAAAGCTCTCACTTGACGAGGTCTATTCTATTGTTGATGGCTGCCCAGTGCAAGAGCGTGACGTTCTCTTTGTCGGGCTGTCGCACGTCGTAGCCTGCCTCCACCAGCTCCCTGCAGCGCTCGAAGATGCCGTACCTGCACAGGGAACACAGCACAGCTCACCACCACTGTGCCTTGCAAGACAACCACAGCCACACCTCCAACTGGGGAGACTTTCAGCCATGACGCCAAGGTCTGTCACTATGCAGCCAGTCCAGATGGGGGACCCTCATACGCCCCCCCCCTCCTCCCATGTGTGGGTACTCACTGTGTGGCTTTGACGATGTCCCAGGTGCTGTAGTCATCCACGTGGCTCTTGCGGCCCACGTTCTCAGTGTAGCCATGGTTGTAGTGACTCTGCGGCTTGATTTCCTGGGAGGGGGGAGACGAGAGGAGTGGGAGAGGGGGGGGGGGGGGGGGGTTAGAAACTCTACCATGGTCCCACTGGGCTATCACAGGCCCCAAAGGTGTATTATGTCATAGGAAACGAGAGGGGGGGGGGGCTATAGCAGTATGGCTCGAAGATTCAACTGGAACACCTAGCCTTCTGTCTGGTCAAGATCACTGAGGAGGGCTACTGATGGGCAGATGTGGACGATCTGTTTGCAGATGGCAATGCCAGTAAGCTACAGATGATCAAACCAAGCCCAATTCCATTCCTTACATAAGCACCCCAATCATGTCATTCAATATCATCATATAATGCGGTGTGGATTTTCATACCCGGGCAGGATGCAGTTGCAGATTAATAACATTGAAACTGAGCCAATGGACTAGGACATGGTTAATAGAGAGATTATAGCAAAATATGGAATCCATGTAATATGAGAGATAATCTAGAGACTATACTGCCATGATGATGTCACTGAGGCCTGTAGGGGGCTGGGGGGAGGATGGCCCGAGGATGAGGAGAGAATGGACGATGAAGAGAGAGGCAAGGGTGGATTAGGGGAAAGGGGACGAAGGGTGGAGAGGGAGAGTGGCAGATTGAACGGGAGTTTGGCAGAAAGAGAGAGAGCGAGAGAGAGAGGAGAGCGAGAGAGCGAGAGAGAGAAGGCTGGAGGAGTAGAGGGCCAGGGGAGGGCGAGGGCAGGGCTGGCAAACATCCAGTCACAACGCTGGGCCTTGGTGTGCAGAGATCCTACAAGCTAGGAGCAGGGTCATGGCTTCAGCTGGGGCTAGTCACTCACCCAGGGGAAATAAAGAGGCTTGCTGGTGAGCAGTTTGTTTCAAAATACCACTTTGTGGAATGGAAAGGGAATATTTCAATAGTCAGCAAACATTTCATCAGAAGGCAACTATTGCAAGAGAAAGGTTTATATCTGCAGTTTGTTGTTATGAGTGGTAGGTAACCATATCTGAAAAATTAAGAAAAACGGGTCAAATATCCCTTCAGGAAGTTCCACAAACAGGAAACGATTAGCCTGTGATCCGATGATCTACAAGATTGCGGATGTTTACAATAAAAACACCCTCAAAGTCAAAAAAGGAAAGGTCAAAATTGGGCAGGCTGAGGTTTCGTCCATTTTGTTTCTGTTGCAAACAGCAAAGCATGACGGACACGCAGCGATCTCCTAACATGCATGCCATGTCTGCGGACCGACCCAGTGGAGAGCTGCGAGCTGCAGATAAACTTGCGACAGATCCATGTAAGCCCGCCTCCCAGACATGGAGAGACAGTGGGCTTTGAAAGACAGAGCGCTCCAGAGAGAGAGAATGGGTCTAGGGGGACGGTCGAGGCTGAGCAGTTGGCTGTGTGAGGGTAAACAGAGAAGTTCAAGTCCCATCCAGCCTTGCGGCATCTCCCCGGCCTCCTCCTCTTCTTGCTCACCCCCCCCCCTCTCCTGCTCCTCCAGAGCAGAGCAAAATGCTGAGCCAGCACTGCTTACTAAATGACAGCTGGTTCCAGCAGGGCTGCACACCTGGGGAGCTGTGCTCAGGCCTAGAGGGAAGCGCAGTGGGGACTACACAGACAAGGAAGATCCAGGAGCTCACGTGGTTCTGAGGACTAGTGAAGGAGGTCGTATCTGCAGCCTCCTGGTGAAACGAAAGGGGGGGAATGGAAACGGGAAGGTTTCCTGTCCGCCTAGGTGGAAGGCTGAACCACGACTGCTTCACGACTTGGTTTTGATGGTCGTTCGCACAGTTGATTTTCACCTGCATGGCAATAGGTGAGAGGGTGTTGGATGCGTGTCAACCGTGGAGATTTTCCAGAGGTTTCTTTGGCTGCAGCAAACAGACCAACGTACACATCCAGGTTTTTGCCTGAGCCAACTATGGATGGCTTATTTCCAACGAGATCTCATATGACTCCCTGATGGTAGGCACCATCCAGGTCATTAGTGGGCTCGTAATTATGTCCTCCTGGAAATTCCATTGTCACCCAGACCGCATTTTCAAATGGCGTTCAAGCCCAGTTCCCTCCTTTATATTTAGACTGAGCATAACAAGCAGGAAGAGATATTCTCATGTCTTCTGACAGTGGAAGGACAACCCTGTGACTTAAGGGCACAGAAGACGTTCCCTAACTCTGAATCCCATTCATTATGACTTTCCCCTCTGACCTCTAGAGATACCAATTGCCCCCAAGGTCAAAAAAAGGAGCAAAAGCACCTCTTTACTGCCTCTGACATGACACTGTTCTTGTTAATTGTGACAGCCACAGAGGAGATGATAATTGCTGTCAGTTTGCATTATTTTGGTCCTTCTAAATGGATGTCTGCTGTATTGTAATCTACTCAAACCTGTCCAGAGAGAGAGCAGGCTGCAGGGAAGAGAGAATGGAAGGGTTGGCCAACATCTGCCTTCTCTCCAGGGCCCTGAAGGAGACATCATCTGCTTGGAGATCTGGTGATCCAGGTTGGTAATAGGACATATGGCACACTCTCCCCAGGGAATGATGTCATGTGACCCACCCTTAGAAAAACGCTCATATTATAATGGTTGTCTAATAAATGAGTTTAATGACAACACCCATGGGGGTAATTTTACTGTGAACTCACCTAGGTCCAAAATGCAACATTCTATGTGATGCAACACACATCTATGTGTGTTTGTCCCCACTTCACTGCACAGGCAGACAGAGAGAGAGGCAGACAGAGAGAGAGGCAGACAGAGAGAGAGGCAGACAGAGAGAGAGGCAGACAGAGAGAGAGGCCGACAGAGAGAGAGGCCGACAGAGAGAGAGGCCGACAGAGAGAGAGGCCGACAGAGAGAGAGGCCGACAGAGAGAGAGGCGACAGAGAGAGGCCGACACAGAGAGAGGCCGACACAGAGAGAGGCCGACACAGAGAGAGGCCGACACAGAGAGAGGCCGACACAGAGAGAGGCCGACAGGCAGGCAGGCTCCATCACCGACTGGTCTGTTTCTGGGCACCTTTTTTAATGGCCCTTATTTCCATACAGGTTAAATGTGACTCCCTTATCACATTCTTTCAGTTTGCCATCTCTGCTTTTCTTCCTCTGTGCTATGGCTGGCTGGTTGGCCAATTCAAAGCCAATGAAGATTCTGCAGCAGGATAGGTTTGTACCAATCTAACATGCATACCATCTAAAAATGAGGGCCATTATGTGAAACTAATCCAATATATAAGCTCAAATTTGAGTTAATGACAGAAGTGTTTGGAGGATCTGCCTGACTAGTGAATGAGACCTCAGTTCCTGCCTGCTTGTTAGCTTCATGTTAGCTCCTCAGCTTTGTCGCTAGCATCTGAACTTATGCAAAAACAACCCATTTGCATTTTGAAATCAGGTCAGGAGCCTAGTCCTTTTTTTTCCTTTGACAAAACAAATGACTAGAGAAGTTCCCAAAGGAAGGATGGCATTTTCAGAAAGTTACATGTTCAATGGGGCTTTGTGAGAAACGAGCGAAGCAAATAACATTCGCTAGCATATCAGTCCGACTTCAATAGGGTCTATTCCCCACACAGAGCTCCCTTGGTAGAGGGGAGACACCTTACATGTTCCCTTTAACACCAAATTGTAAACTACCTTCAACGAAAATGAAGATAGAACTAACCAATTCAAATGTGTTAAAGAATTACATCCAAGCATTTAAAACCTTAATGAAAAGAGTGGGCTGTAGCAGTGGACAAGGGCAGGCAGGGACTAGTCATCCCTTTAGAAATGCAAGTGGTGAGTGCAGGGCGTCTCTGCGACTCGCCAGTCACATGACCAGCCTAGAAACTGAAGACCAGCATGAATATCTCAGGAATGACAATAGGACAATGGGGACTCTACTACTGTTACTATAGTTTGTGCTAAACCATCCATGGATGAGGCCAAGCTTAGCTTGTGTGTTTTGGGAGCACCTGGCTGACAGAGGCTACACAGGTGCACCTTGGGTATCTGATCCCAACTCCCACTTCTGCACCAAACACAGACTAGTTACAGGGTACAATATTCAAGCGTCTCTTTTTGAATTTGGAGGCAGAATCCTGCATGCTCTTGATTTGAAACGAAGAGTTCTAAGCTTCCCTATCAGTGTAAATCAAGGTGAATTACTTCCTCCTTCCAATGACAATAAGGCACTGAGATTGCAGCAATTCACTCAGTCAAGGAGATTGCATTGGGGTGATTTATGAACTCCTGACAGCCCTTGTCTGATGTGGCAAGATCATGGACTCAGCTAATCACTAAACCTGCTTGTTTGGTCTGTTTCGGTGGAAAACTCCGAATACCTCATGTGTACAGACAGCAGCATAGTATGTCCTTACACTAGTCGGCTAAGTAAAATGGGTAACAGAGGTAAACTATTAACAATTTACAATGGGTGGTTCCTCTGAAAGGTCTCTTACTTAAGAGGGTATTCTGCATACTATAAGATTCAAACAATATCGCAGAAACAAGGAGGGAATAACTCCAAGGTATTGATCTTTAACAGGGTGCGTTCGGCTGCTCACATTACAGGTAGCCTTTGAAACATACAGTAGAAATCCAACGTAGCTAGGGAAGTTAATCATAGGGCCCTGTCCATCTCCTGGTTGCTAGGTAATCACTCCAATTCACAAAGACGTTGTATAAGTAAGCTAAACACTTCTCGCATATTTTGCAAACATGGTATAATTGACCATTTTCTAGATACATTTGCGAAGCTGTAGTACTTGCCTATACTGGCCTTGGACTGGGAACATTCCAAGCCATGATGATACGTTGTGTGTTTACAGTGCGTCACGTTGCATATTATTTCAATTACAAACGAGTCAAATGAACTGACCCTAGATCGGTACACGCAAAGTGTGGATAATGCATTGAAATACCAACAGCATGAGCAATCGCACTGTTGAAAAGAATTGACCGTTCTCAACAAATCGGCTAAGGCCAGCTTGACAGCTATAGATCCTAGAGCAGCAGCAAGCTAGCTACGGGTGCTACCTGCCACTCAGCAGCACCACGCGCATTCACTAACCCTATATTAATAAACACGTACGTGTTATTTCAAGTTGCACTGTTAAGTAACAAGGAATAAGACGAATTTCAAGGCGCTCTTGCTTTAGCAGTCTGCAACCGACGTCCAAAAACCTCAATCTTAGCCCATTTAGCTTGTTAGCTAGCTGGCTAACGTAAGCAGCTAGCAAGCTCTTTTACGCAGCAGGGGCTAATAATTGCGAGCTACGTTCGGATTCTGCCGCCCGCCTCGCGGAGGACCGTGTATGTTGTCCGCATACACGACGAAGAGTTAACAATCGGCGACCACTTCAAATAGCACCATTCGCCTCGTCGCACGTTACCCCCAATGCACTAACACGGAGGTCGAGCATCCCTACCTCTGGATGGAGAATAGGGACACAGCCAGCTTCTTTCTCGTATTCATCCATAACGTCGGCCATCTTGGTGGTCAATCTCGCCAAGCATTCTGGGTAATGGCTCGGTTGAAACAAACAAGAGGAGGGGTTTGCTCTGTCAAAAGGATGCCCGGAGCTTGGCGTGCGATTTTTTTTAACGCTACTGTACCGTTGCATTACGTCATTGTGTCACATCGTTTTAACGTGCAGAGGTGTAACTTTGTAACAGCACTGTGACAAATGGGGAGTCAAATGTACTCGGTGTGTTGTATCTTCCTCGTGCATGTCTGTATTCGTTTATCGTTCGGAAACTAATATCGTATTAGACTGTGTGATGTTTTTCTAGACCACTCTTGGATTTGGTTACGAATGAGAGACAGAATATCATATGGGATGGAGAATAAATGATTTGTGAAGATTCAGCTGCTAATGTTGTTGATGATGTTCACCCAACGTCATTGTGTGTACGAGAATACATTTTTCAGACCTTTACGATTGGAAAGACGTGCAAAACATCGTCGAGCTGTATTAGGTTGTTTCTGTCACTAGATGTCACACTCAACCTGTCTTGATCTAATTTGCGACCAACAATCCTACTTATTTTATAATGATAATATGTTATGATATATTACACTTCACGTTGATGAAAACACTGCATTTAAGATTTACGAATTGTTTCATTCGTTTTAGTAGTGCCTCAATAAATCGAATATATCTGAACAGTTATGTTACAAAAATCGAACGCTGATCTGTCGAAGCCCACAGGCGTTCTAGTCGATAGTCGAGAGAAGATGCGCAGGAAGACACGAAAGGAGGAGTGCTAGTGAGGGACGACCTAGTATATCAGTAACTACAAATCCAGGTTACATCGCTTGAGGAAAGCCCGTTATAGTCTGAGGAATACACTGTAGCAACATATTTGGCTGTATTCCTGGGGGATAAAAACGAACTTTAGGTGAGCTGCTGCTGTTGAATTTGGTGGATGCGGTGGCTACCACGGACCCTGTCAGTCTGATGCTGTGACGATTGAGCAAGTTAGCTAGCTAGCTAACTAACCGCTGCTGCCTCTCTGTTTTTACAGTCCGTGGAATAAGACAATTCAATAAATCTGAAGGTATGTGTATTCCATGTGTTTAACTTTTATGTACAGACGCTGTCCATTACTAATATACCACATTGGGGTTGGTGTAGTAACGTAGCCACATTTCATATTTAAATAGCTAACTACTAGTACTACATTATTCGGTGGCACTACGACTGACTGAGACAAGGTTTGGTTGTCGAATACTGTACAGATGAAATGTCAGACTACTTAGCTACTAGCTGCACTAATCTTAAACTGACATCTTTTAACCAAGATGCTAGCTAGCCTGCTGACATCACTGAGACATCCGACCAGTTTATGTAACGAGCTTGTCGTATTCATGCACGTCTGTGTGCATTCGGATTTACAATGTCAGCGGAGACATCATTCTACATCTATGTCACAGCATCTAGCTTCTGATATTGAAAGGCAATCAAATCCCAATTGTAACCAAGGCAAAACGATGCGCAAGGCAAACCCATTTCAGGTAAGGCAATTCAATTAAACGTCTTGCCCTTGAAAAAAGATCATCGGTAATTGATTGTTTATTGGCATCCTAATTGGCCATTTTTGGTATTAACAAATACAATTTTGTTTAGATTCTCAATAAATGTAATCAGGTTGATGTCAGTGTGTTAACATAAACACCATTGGGGAATACATGTTAGTATGGCTTTAGTTAACATCCTGATTTTGTAGAAGTAGGCTATTACATGTCCCAGGATATTATGTGTCAGCAGACTAAGCCTTGGTACTCAGTTACAACTTTCTCCTATAAGAGTGAGAGGCCTTGCAACATAACACTACCACACAACACAGGTAGGCCATACAGTCACATGGTATGATGTTATCTCTTCAAAATGGACATTAGGTTTGTTTACACCCATGGGTTTCACTGTTGCAGACCAACATAGTAATTTCAATAGGTTACTGGCGTAGAAGACTACATACATTGAAGTGACTTTGATGAAGCATTTTTTCACATTACTTTACATTATTGGAATTTATAGTAAATAGTTGACTCAGTGTTTTCCTCAGTTCTCGATCTGTCTCACACATGCATCACTTTACTGTGACTCGTGTGGTCGAAGGAGGAACATGTCAAGTCATTGCAGACCTGTCATTTTTCCTAGAGCACAAAGCGAATACGTTTCCTATTACGACACCTCTGTCATTCCTGTGAAAATGAGGACTGCATATTTCCATGTTTCCATTCCCGCTTGATTTGCATGTCAATGATGTGTGCAAGCCTTTCCCCAGCAAGGCAACATATGACATGGCAAGCAAGGCCCAGGACACCTTCTGCGTCATCTGCTCAGGTCCTCTGAAAAATGTGTATCATTTGCCTGTCAAATGTAGTTTCCATTTCGTCCCAAGAGACACTCTGTGGGGGTGGAACTGTTGCTCGGTGAAATGGCCCAATGTTGAATTAGAATCAAAGAATACAGATCCCTATGTCCTGTCACCTACCTTTTTTTTGGCAGTACTCTTTTAAGTGCCTGAGGACGGCAGGCTCACGGCTTGCGATGACTCTCCACGTTAGACGTTATTATGTCGCGTCTGGGCATTTGCGTGGTTTTGTGCGGACATATTTGGACAGAGAGCATGTCTCCAGACAGCACAATCACATTAGGCAGTGCAATTACTTACGCTCTGCCACTATGAGGGTGTCAGCCAGGTTAATGAAATCAATTCTTAATGCCAGGCATCGTGAGGCTCGCTCCAAGCTACAGATAGATGCGATCACGCAGTCTACAGACAGCTGGGCTGCTGCGCGGTCACAAGGAAGTCCTCGTTTCTATTGATATTTCATTCAAAGACAAAAATGTAACAGACGCTAGTCAGGCAATCGCGCAAAGGCCTTTTAGTTAGCTTATTTATTCGCCTGATCACTTATTTAAGCTATTTGAACTTTGGCAACAAAGCATTTAGGATAAGGGACACTCATAAAGCTCATTGAAAAGCCAGATTTAGATTTGTGTCATGTCACAGATCATGACTCCTTAATCATGATCTTCACAGCCATTAAATAAGATTGGGGCAACTTAGTGCGTTTGAAGTTATCCATATATAATAGCTCCTTAACTAACTATTTAACCATTTTCCCTACGTGCCAGTAACAATTTCTTATTCGAACATTAATATGAAATCTGAATTCTAATTAAAATACCCCAGATTGTCTCCATATTCAATAACATCCTTTCACTCCACTTTCAATCCTATCCTCAGTGTTTTTAATGATCTTAAATGAATTATAATGGCGTTACATAAGACACTGAATACAGGGTCAAGAAAAACCTGCAGCTCTCCAGGCACTTAGTTTCTATTGTTCCCTGCCAGGCTTGAAACCCAGCCCTTGTAACGGAGCTCAGGCTTTGATTGACAGGTGAAGGGGCGGGCGGGAGACCCCCCCCCCCAACCCCCACAGAACGCCTGCTAGGTCACCGGTCATCACAACTGATTCGCTGGGATGCTTCAATATCTTACGTCTGTCTGGTGTCAACCAATTAGAAAGAAAAGATATACTTCAAGGTAGATTGAGATCGACAGATTTTTTTCCTCCTTCTTTTTCCGCTGTGCAATGATGGCGCAAGAAGTTCGGATTCTGTTCTCGTCGAAAATGGAACTTAAAAAGTGGCCCACGAAGTAGAATAATTGTGTCTTTTCTCAGAGTGAGACTATTAAAGATAAGACGCTTCACAAAAGCCCTTTCAATGGGTTTCCAATTAGCTCAAACAAAGCCTAAGGACTCAACTTTAATTAACACCTACCTCTTAACGATGGGCCACCCTTTCGAAATGTATTTCTATGTACAACCAGGTGCACGGTGGCTTCTGTGCAGAACTGGATTCACTATGTGGGTGATGGAGGTTCTCCTAGCCTTAAGATGGAAGGACCGGGTCAATTATCCTCAGTGCAGCCTGTCGTCACGCCTCCAGAGCACAGGTTTCAATATGCAGGAATGTAGCTAGGTGTGCACACTCAAAGTCCTGAGAGGACATGGCCATGAATAGGCCTATTCAGTTGTAAAAAACAAAAAGGCAATAATGAATATTTGAACCGTTCCCTGCCTTACTGGTGGAGAGCCAGGCAGTGCATCAGAGTTCCTGAAATGATCCCATGGCTTCAGGGAGTGGCAAACACTTAAGGAACACCTTGGGCTACGTGCCAGTGTGGACCACATGTGAATGGGGAGATCAAGTTGTAAATATACAGGATCATTGATGGTGACATTGTTCCTGTCTGGTTTGATATTGAGCTGGACATGTTTTAGGTCTCTCTCTCTGTCTCTCTCTCTCTCTCTCTCTCTCTCTCTCTCTCTCTCTCTCTCTCTCCCTCCTTCTACCTCTCCCTCCCTCCTACACGTCTCTCTCTCTCTCTCAGAAATGTAAGGAAATGAAAGCCACATTACTCCAGATGATTATATATTTTGTTTTCCCACCCGGCATCTCTTGTTACCAGCTGATACCTGCAAGCTCACAGGGTCTGGCTGTTGTACACATTTTGACAGTCAAGAGTCCATTGTTGCTCAGCAATTTTCCTTTTTTTCAACTTGCACATCTGAGTGCTTCTTCTGGTTGCCCAGATTGCGGAGACTTGACTGCGTGAAGCACACGCCTCATGATTCAATAAAATGAGATTATTCATACATGCTGAGTCTCGTAGGGTATTTTCCCATTGGGAATGTTGTAGTCTACAATGGAACCAGTGGCCACATAATAGTTTCATTCACAGCCGCGCCACTCAAAATCAAGTTGTACTTACTTGCTAATGCATGTATTTCTAATGAGCTGATTGGTTGGACAGAGCCTCCGTATTATCCATGAATAATCTATGTGGTCAGATGGAAAAACCCTTTTCTCCCCAACCAGGACAGCTGAGCTCGCAGAGTCTGACTAGAGCTTCTCCTGCAGGAATGATCTTGAGACACTCAAGTTGTCTGTTATTTTACTACATAGGCTAATTCCACTACACGTTACTATAACACTACAGCTGTGGAACATATCCAGTCAGCATCCATTCATGCCAGGCCGTTGACTTCCAATGTCATGGCTAGAAGCACATGACCCTAACATGGAAGTGATCTTTGCAGTGCAGTCAGCGAAGGATGGTGTGCTTGGCTTCACAGGATGTGCGTGTAAGGCAGGCCAGTGAGAACCTGCCTCATCTCATCTCACCTCTAAACAACCACATCCTGTTGCATGCTAAGACCCTCTCAGCAGTCTGTCTAGCAAAGGGCTCCCTGTCCAGCCAGAAGCATTACTGGGAGCTATTCTCATTCACGGCCGTAAATGTCAACGTGAAGATACGAAGAGCTCAGAACAGGGCGTGAACACAGTACCTCAGGAGACTCACCCAGTGTTGCTAAATGGTGTACTGGACTAGTTGGACCTAGTCAATGAATATTTTTTTAATGAATGAAAGAATTGAATGAACTAATGCATTTCAAGCCAAGCTTGCTGTTAAGTCAAGATTGGGAACGGAACAAAACATGTTTTTAGTCAAATGTATTTTTCTTAACAACAATAAAAACACAGCTATATATACCCCATACATGATGTATTACAACGACAGCTCGTCTGAAAGGGATCAAATGTCAGAGCATTGTGTGAGCAAAGGACTCATTCCTTTTACCTGGGCTGGGCTCAGACAGACAGACTAACGAGGTCAGACCAGTTCCATTCTGTGATTCTGTTGACTCTTCCAACACAACAGAGGCAGGCAACTTTCCATGATGTAATCCAACCTATCGTATTGAGAAAGAGCACATTTAGGTTGGCTATTTTTGATGCTTGGTTTTCTTACTGGATGAAAGATAAAAGATCATACGCCGCTTTGCTACTGGACTGTTACATCTGATTTACAGTTCTTGTTTGTTTTTTCTACTTGGCATGTACATTGTACAATTCCACTATCCTTTCCCGTTTGGCATATTACAGATAATGGGAAATTTCGAATGAATTTGGTCTGGTGATGGTTAGGGCATTATAGACAAAATAGATAAGAGAGGCTATCAATGAAGTGAATGCTGTTTTTGTTTGAATGCCAGTTAGGCCTGCAAAGTGACGTTCAACCTCACTGATGGTGGCGTTTGGTGTTTCTGTTCAGTTTTCCTTCGCTACATAGGAAGTCATTTTGCATTCCCCAAGGCCACGTTAACAGTTGCTTCATGACTCACATTATGTCCAATAAACAGGAAAGAATCCCAGAGTAAATGTTACTCATTAGTGTCTAACTGATAGTAATATGTTTTTGTAGGCCACTGTTTTCTTCAGGCAAACCTTGAGCGCATCCATACCCAGTGTATAAACAAGTGATTCCTTTGTCGATTCTGTGGGAAGACGGCAATTGGTTGACTGTTGCCTAACTCTTTGGCATTAATTCGATAGCATTTTGAAATGTTCTTCCTTCAAGGTTATATCTTAATAGTTGACCTGAATACTCTAGTTTTAATTGAAGCCAGAAAGCATTCGCCGGTACTGAAAGGCCGAATGCCTGACAGCATTCAGTAGTGTAGGTGTGAAACTGGTGAGGTGAGTGAAGGGTCCAAGGCTTGAGGAATTCTCATCATTGAGTCTTTGGATCAGAGCTCGTTGCATTGCTAGATAAAAAAAGATGGATGCCAACAGCCTGTGCGGTAGAGAACAGAGCAGGAGTGTCATGGTGTCTCATGTAGAAAAGACCCTTGCTAAAAGACCAATGACACGCATCTGCTCCTGTTTTCCATAAGGCTGCGTTTGATCTCAACAATGAACATTTCACACACCCGTGTAAAAAAAACAACTCTGGCTTCCCTGTCTGGATATCCAGCCTGGTGTCAGGATATTCGTATGAATGTCCTTCACCAGCCCCTGGCCTCCAGCCCCTGGCCTCTGGCCCCTGGCCTCCAGCCCCTGGCCCTTGGCCTCCAGCCCCTGGCCCTTGGTCTGTGCCTATCTGCAGCTGCCACCTGGCTCATTGTGAGCCCAGACCACTGGGGAGCCTGTGCTCAGGGGGAGTGTGTAACACAATCAGGTCAGCCAGTGGAGGGTGGAATTGAAAGGTAGAGGGGAGGAAGGAGACGTCCTGCCATCTCCACTTCTCTCTCACCCGGGATTATATTTAGACTGTGGACGGCTTCAGGGATGGCGTGTTTCCCTCATCTTGGCCATATGCGAGTTACGTTATTGGTTCCAATGCTCGTTGACTGCTAACTGTCAGGACGTGGGTATTTTTGATGACATGGGTAGATTCCCTCAGATGTTGTTATCAAAGCTGCCCCTGTCAGTACTGCTGTGTGTGTGTGTGTCATGAGGGAGCATAGATGACTGGAGGGTTCATGGTCAGTGCTTTTCTCGGCAGTGTCTCAGGGGTGAGCGGTGCCACAGCTTTTCTGCTCCTGTGACACGCTCTCCCAGCTGGGACCTGTGTGCACCTCCCCAGAGCTCCTCTCTCACTGCTGGATGCCTTAATCAGACGGGCCCTTTGGACAGCTACACGCACACACACACACACATACACACACGTGCACGCACGCGCGCGCACACACACACGCACGCACAAACGCGTGCACGCACGCACGCACACGCAATCCCACCACACACTCACACACCACCGCACGCACATGCAAACACACACACACAGACACACAGACACACACAGACACTCAGATAATATTAATCAAATCAGAGAGGCAGCTAGCCAAGCGAACAGACCGCAGGAGGATGGCTGGACTCAGAGTCTTGGTCATATGATCCGCAGAAAGAGGCAACAACATGCTGTCTGTCCTCTTTTACCCCTCGCTGTTCTCCTGGTGCTCCAGTCACAGCGTGTCCATCATCCACAGCTGCTGCCTGGAGCTACGGCCTAGCGAGCAAGGGAACAAAGCTGTGTGGAGAACGTCTCGGGTTCTCATACAGAGAACTCTCCAGAAAAGTTAGCTATGAATCTGATCGGGGTTAGTCCTGGCTCCAGCCCTGCCCCTTCCCCTTCTACAACCCCCCTCACCCTCCCCCTTCGTCTTGACCATCAGCACACCCCAGGGAGCCATAGCGACCGCCGGACAGATGTGCTAATTGGCCAGCTGACAAAATCTTCATCCAACAGGATCAAGGAATTTGTTTAAGAAGCAACCCAAAGGATACGCCTCATCAAACTCACTGGCACGGAACAGATTAAAGCTGCCCTGTTCACTCATAAAACCGCTCTCTCTTGCACACTCACATACATATACATTATTGTCTGTCTGCACACTGTACATAAGCAGCCCTCTGGTGGGCTCATATTATAAGGGGAGGGGAGTAACATTGTGATGTCATCTCTCGCTCTCTCTCTCTCTCGCTTGCTCCACCAGGCTGGCGGTGGTGTTGCCGTGAGAGACTGCTTTTTGCTGCGCGATCCTTGTGAGGTAGGTCCTATATTTGTCACTGCTTGTCTGTGTTACCACTGACTGTTAAACTGGTGTGTGCATAGCTGTTATGTGTGATGTGTGACAGTGTGTGCTCATCAGGGCTTGTACTGAACGCTTGATGCATAGCCTATATTGTGTGTGTGTGTGTGTCATATCGTACTGCATTCCAGCTCTCTGGCAGTACAGTGTAGGAGGGCTAGGTTATGTTAGCTTGCTGATGTTCTTACATGTACGCATAAGCTATCTGATACGATGTCTAATCATGATAAGAGAGCACTCATGCCTCTCACTGCCAGACAACCTCTCAGAATGAGTGTCTTACATCAGGCTGCAGAGTGCTGCCTTTCCCTCCTGTCCCCTCCTTCTCCTCATGTCTCCTCCTGTCCCCTCCTTCCTCCTCATGTCTCCTCCTGTCCCCTCCTTCCTCCTCATGTCTCCTCCTGTCCCCTCCTTCCTCCTCATGTCTCCCCCTGTCCCGTCCTTTCTCCTCATGTCTCCTCCTGTCCCCTCCTTCCTCCTCATATCTCTGCCTGTCCCTTCCTTCCTCCTCATATCTCCGCCTGTCCCCTCCTTCCTCCTTATGTCTCCTCCTGTCCTGTCCTTTCTCTTCATGTCTTCTCCAGTCCTTTCCTGTCCTCTTCTGTCTCCTCCTGTCCTGTAATTTATCTTCATGTCTTCTCCAGTCCTCTCCTGTCCCCTCCTGTCTCAGCGTGGATCTGGAATGAGGAAACATGAAATCTGAGTATTAAATATGAGGACTTGGAAACACACAGTTCTGAATATGCAAATAGGCTTTCACCTTCTCACCCTTTTCAGCGTTTCCTGTGAGAGAAGCCGCCACATTCTGCATCACATGTACTGTCATGCATTGTCCAGCTGCCGTGTATTGTCTCTCTGTTCTGCTCTCTCTGTGGTGGGCTTTTTTGACCAGTTCCTGCTTGAAGTGTAGCTGGAGCATTCTGTGTCATGGCAGAACTGTCTAGAAGCTCTCTTTTATGTCCATTTGTCTTAGCTGTAGTTAGCTGGGCCAGCCAACTGGAATAGCTCTCTCTGCTATTGCTTGCTGTGATGTCTATTTCAAGCTAACTGGAATAGAACTCGTAAGCTAGCTGGGTTGGTTTGTAGTCAGTCAGGCTTAATTTATCTTACCCATGCTAGTCTAGTTCACCAGCCTAGTTTTACTTGGCTAGCTGTGCTAACTTTTTGTAGCTAGCTGGACTAGCTTTAATTATATAGCAGGGCTAGCTTTTTGTGTGTAGCAGGGTAGCTAGCTTTGATTATATATCAGGGACATAGCAGGGATAGTTTTATTCTAGCTAACATCTGTAGCTTGCTGGGAAGGCTCTCTCCAGCTAGCTGGGCTCTCTAACCAGTCAAGTGTACTGCACCAGCTCTTTCCAGCTGTCAATGGAGGGGGGTGGGCTGCTGTTGCTAGGGACAGGATGAGAAGCGTCGGGGTCAGCACAGTCACCTTGACACCAGGCAAGCCAGAGCATCCCTTATCAGTATTCTGTCCCAGAAGTCCCCAGTGAGAAGGAGCACATGATGCAGAAAGGTGGACAGCAGCAGGGGTATCAGCCCCGTCGTCTTGTCTTTAATGACAGCCAGATAAAATGGCTTCAAAGCCGTACTGTAAGATGTTCTGAAGGCTGTGTGGGGGATACTCTGTGACTACGAATGAGTTGAAAATGGACCAAAACAACAAACCAACGGCACCTTTGCATTTGGTCCGATCAGTGTTGGTGCAAAGTAAAGCATGCCTCGGGTTTATGTCCTCGTATCAGAGCATCTCTGTTCAGGTCGTTTTGCATGTTTTGCACCACTCTCCCCCCCCCCCCCCCTCTTCAAGCCATCTAGGTCATGTGACATCCAGTGAACTGTAAGAAAACGGTGCTCTGCACCAGCGTTTGTGACATCCTGCGAACTGTAAGACTTGCAAGCCTCACTCAAGACAATGTGAACGAACACCTGAAAAAGATGTTTGATTCCCCCCCAGTCTCAACCTATTCCTCTGCCATCCTATGTTTACACGGATTATTAATATTCCCCTACACTCTGACCTAGATGAGGTCATCCTGTTTGATGAACTCCCCTCCCCACTTCCTCTCAGGCACATCAATAAACTGGGACACACTGACGACATTCCCCTGTAGCATAGCATTTAGAAAGGGCCTGAACTATTGATTTTCCTCCTACTAGTGCAGGATGTTTCTCCTCCCTAGCCACCCCAGCCACAAGGTTACATGGCAGCCCAGTCCCAAGGGTCTTGAGTGGTTGATTGGTACTTCAAGCATCACCCATCCTGGTCCTAGCTCCAGCCTGCCTGCCTGCCTGCCTGCCTGCCTGCCTGCTTGCCTTCCAGCTTGTACGCCTGCCTGCCTGCCTGCCTGCCTGCCTGCCTGCCTGCCTGCCTGCCTGCCTTCCAGCTTGCACGCCTGCCTGCCTGCCTTCCAGCTTGTATGCCTGCCTGTTTGCCTGCCTGTCTGTTTGTCTGTTAGTCAGTCTGCTTTATCTCGTCCATGTCTGGATCGCAGGTCTATCTGAAAGGGAAGGTTGAGGAGAGGTCACTAGTAGTGACTGTGTCATGCCTGTACTCAGTGTCCAAAGAGGACACCTGCATCTGTCCTCCTGACTCTGCAGCATGTTCTCTAGGTTGGACAGGAGAGAAAAAACCCACAAAATGATCATGATTAGATTGACGTCTGTCTGCCCTTCATCGACGGACGACAGTGAAGGTTATACGATTGTCATTCAGCCTTTATCGTTATTATAACCGGATAAGGGCCAAGCAGCACACCAAAGAAGGCTGTTCTGTTGTCCCTGCGTAATCATGTCATACAAACACACAGATATGTGACCTCCTCTGCCCTAGCTATTAATTATCAAACCAGAATACATAACAGCCTGGGCTGTTGTGTGAATCAGGAACAAGGTCAAGGGCACGATCTTAAACGAAATTGAATTTCAACAGGCCACATTTCGTGTGATATATGTAACAGTCTCTGTTCTGGCCTTGTGTCAACCCTCTTCTGAGCATCCTCACAAACCGGCTGTCAGGATGAAGACCTGAAGCACGGCCAGACGTCCAGGGGAACCTGGACTCAACCTGGACAGTAATCCCCATGACTGCATCTGGCTCTCCTGCTACAGCACTGCCAAGCCACTATTTTGGGATTCCCTATAACCTTCCCTGTGTCTCTGGCACTGATGAATAGGTATTAGCTGGCAGGAAGCAGGGGACAGGAGAGGGCGGGGAGAGGGAGAGGGTAGGGTAGGGTAGGAAGAGGGAGGGAGAGTTAAGGAGAGGGAGAGGGAGGGAGAGGGTAAGGAGAGGGAGAGGGAGGGAGAGAGGAAGAAAGATGGATGTGGAGTGGTAGACTTTCATGCCTGCCTCTGTAAAGGCAGGGTAACTGTAGAGTGAGGAGAGCGATCAATGTTTTGCCATCAGGTGGGGGACAATCCTTCAAGGTCCACACACACATCTTTACTGAGCTACTGGAATGTGAAAGAATGATGTAGCTAAAACTGGAGAATGTTGTACTATACTGAGCGTAATCCTGCAAAACCCAGCCTGGCCCGGTGGGGGTGAGACGAGGGGGAGTCTGCCTCAGACATACGGAGGGGGCTTCTAAGAACCCTTCAAGTTCTGAGACATACACATGCAGGACTGAGGGAGAGGCAGGGGGTGAGAGTGGAAAAGGAGCAGAGGAGGGCATTCATCTTAACGTACTCATTTTTCATATCCTTTTTCTTCTTTTTTTTCAATGACATAAAACAGTTAATTGCCCTGTTAGTTTATTGCTCTGCAATAACAAGCCTCCTCGATGTGTAAGCCTTCTCTCCTTGACCCGCCCTCACATCACCACAACAACAGAACCAAATGTTCTCGTGGGTCCACTCTCCAACCGGATCCAGCTGAATTGCTGAGTCATTTCGCTTAGCGTTAATAGTCGCGAACATGGTTGTTTTAAGGAAGTATACGATGCATCTGTTGCTGGATAATTGCCATGTGTCGAGGTCGGGCCTGGCCTGTCAGCGCAGCAACAGACTGTGGAGTTGGGCCCATGGGAACAGACTTGTGTGTGTACAGGTTGCCTGTGTGTGAACACCTGTATCAGTGTGAAACGTTCGCCTGATAGTCTTTCAAGCCCTCCATTGTGCCTCAGCAGAAGTGTATTTCAGGGAAGCCAGCGTGGAGCCTAGTTTTTCATTTGTTTCATTTTGACACCCACTTTTCATTCTGTGGAAGAAGTCATGTCGTTGTCAGCCTGTCTGAAATTGGCTTCACTCAGCTCCTCCCATTTCTTTGAGTTCTATAGCATTATCATGATCTGTACATATGTCATGTCCTGATTCTATAGACTTTTTTGTCAGTTCTACAGTCTCTGAGCAACCGCTAACTGGCCGTACATTGATAACCCAATCCGAAAAAAGGATATGTCACTTGAATCTAATTTAAATGTATTAAAGGAAACCTTAAGACATTATAGCCATGTTGTACACGTACTTTTAAGTATACTATAAAATGTCCTGCTAAAACTCATTGACCTAACAAGCATGTTTGTACTTGTACTTTGTAAATGAATCCTACTTTAAGTATAGTATTTCTTTCTTTCTTTTTTGCTGGGTCACTGTTGACTTCTGAGGAAGAAGCTGTCCTCACACACCACAGTCACTCTGAGATGTTTCCTTATACAAAAAGAGAAGCTTTTGCAACCATCCAGAGATTTAGGAACCATCATTTTCCACTTGACAAAAAGGTCTATTGTTATGAAAACCTTTTCTTATATGTTGTTCAGCTGCGTATGACAAACGATAGGACTAAGCTGCTGTACGTACAGTTTTATCACAGCAAGAGAATCATGGTACAAATTGTTCAGGGCAGTACATTGTTTGGACACGAAACCAGTTTGACACTAAGCGGACATTAAATGACTTCTCAGAAACACAACAAGCCCTGCGTCTGAATGTTCATATTCATTAACAGTCTAGTTAGCCGGAAGTCTGAGTAGGTAAGATCAACAGCATACTTAATATCCTATCTTCCCTCCCTCCCTTTCTCTCCCTCCATCTCTCTCCCTCTCTATTTCTGTTCTTTATAGCGTTCAGGCAGAATTATTGCAGAAATCGGTCTACTTTCTCAGAACTTGCGTGTGCGTGAATGTGTAACTAGAAGGCGTGAAGGTGATAATGCCGTGCTGATAATGTGTAATACCTTTTCATCTGTCATGTTTTCTCACTACTATTTCATCACACCATGTTCAAGGAGTAGGTTCCATCACTGCCAGTTTGGACCACAAAATGGGTTCAAGCTAGCTGTGGGCTAACACCAACCAGCTGCATAGGATAGTAGTCTGCGTACGGCAACCCAGAAACTAGCATGGTGTTTTATCTGTGTTCCAGCCTCTTGTGGCCTGTCTAGGCCATGTCTCTTCTCTGTCGCACGTCCTCATATTGTGCGGGGAAAGGGACCCGTTTTGGAGCTGCAGAAAAAGTCACTGGGGGAGGATGGCTTCATTTTTCAGTGTCTCTTCCTCTGAGAATACACACCCAGCCCGACTTATCCTTCTCTTAGCCCAGTAAATACTACCTGATACATTATGTGTTAGTCAGCAGGTTTCTCCCCCAGACTCCTCTTACTCCCCCACTACACCAGTGGGGGAACAGTGTTCAGATGACACCCCAACTCCCTCCCCCCCCCCCTTCAACCCCATGGGAAGCACAGGGAAGTGTTTGCCTCATGGGAAGCACAGAGGCACGTTCCGACGACCTGGATTGATTGGCCCAGGAGGGTTTGGAGAGACGGTGAGCTGCTGGGGGGACTGTGATATCAGCTGTTGTGTTTCTCGGTGCTGACGGAGGAGGCCCAGCTTCTTACCTGGCAGGGAGACTCTGACTGCTGTGAGGATCTGAGGGCGCTAAGAGCTCGCTCCCTTCGCTCCCTAGGCTCCCTTCACTCCCTCGGTCCCTTCGCTTCCTTCTCTCCCTTCGCTTCCTTCTCTCCCTTCTCTCCCTCCTCTCCCTTCGCTCCCTTCGCTCCCTCGCTCTCCAGGCTCTCTGTCCTGTTCTGTCCTTCTCCATCTCGCACCGTGTTTCTCCCACCCCCCCCATTATCTCTCACTCTCTCTTTGTAGCTTTCAGCATTTCTTCCCGTCCCCTATCTTCTTTCTTTCTCTCCAGCACAATCATACCTCCCTGCAGGAGATGGAGCGAGAGAGACGTAAGGGAGAGAGAGAGGCCTTATGTTAATGGCTCCATCATTTGGAGATTTTCAGGAAGGTTACTGAAGGCAAACCCATTTAGGGTAGATGAGGGGAGACAAATGGAGGTTTGCTGAAGGTAACATGAGCTACAGATGGCAATGTTTCTCTCCAAGTCCAGCCTAGCTTTGGTGAGTGTTTAGGGAGGAGGGATGGTACAGTATCTTACTGTGTTGAATCAACTCCTGAAAAAAAGAACACTTAGTGTCCAGCAGATGTTTTGGCACATGTTACAGGCCTCTCATTCTTTAGTGGCGTGTGTGTGTGTTTGTGTGTGTGTTTGTGTGTGTGTGTGTGGGTGTGTCTGAGAGAACAAAATGTTGAGCTGTATCATGTTCCTGACACGCTGTCTGTGAGTCATCCTTAGGTGTTTGTTCGGTAGATGAATATGTTGATCTGTGCCTGCGCGTGTAACATTCCTTTTCTCTCTCTCTCCTGACAGACATGCACACTTCTGAGCTCCACTAACATCAGGCCAGACTCTGGGGAACCATGGAGTCTTCTTGTTCCGAGTCCCAGGGGGAACCTGAGAGAACTCTGGTGAGTAGAACCAAGATCCGGCACAAACGCTTCACCAGGGACAGACAGACAGGCAGACAGGAGAAAGGTCGCAGAGAAACTACACGCTCTCACTTGCCATGTTTTATAGACTCATTAGAACACCCAGACAAAGCACTGGCATATCAACCACAGTCTTACTTTCAAAATCCCCCCCTAAAATGTCACCCTAATTGGTGATTGTGCCCCATCTCAGTGGCAGTAAGGTGAAGGAGGCAGAGGTGTAATGTCCTTATTAGCATTGATGAGGAGGGGCCACGTCCACTGCTGCCTGCTGATGATCAGACTTGGCCTGCTGAGCTTCCAGGGGGCTGGGAAGAGGCTGGGAAGAGGCTGGGAAAGAGGCTGGGAAGAGGCTGGGAAAGAGGCTGGGAAAGAGGCTGGAAATAGGCTGGGAAAGAGGCTGGGAAAGAGGCTGGGAAAGAGGCTGGGAAGAGGCTGGGAAAGAGGCTGGGAGGAGGCTGGGAGGAGGCTGGGAGCTGCAGCTGAACCTGGGGATAAGTGTTCTGTCTGGCTGGGCTAGACGGTGAGCGAGGGAGGCTCTGGAGGGGCTGAGGCCGGCCCACCCAGGCCTGAGTCATGTCACTTCACAGGACGACGCTGGCCGGCACCAGCGCACAGGGAAAGGTCACAGAGCCTTTTTCTCTCCTCGCTCTTATGTGTGAACGTCAACACAGGAGACACACAGGAGCACGTAGACTCACACACACACACACACACACACACACACACACACACACACACACACACACACACAGTGGCAGCTGCCTTTCCTGTGTGCTTACTATGGAATGGCTGGGATTATGTAGAAAATGTCTCTGCGAGGAACTGCGAGGCAACATATTGAATTCCCACGGGGGCCAAACTGTCCGTGGACTCAAAGGAGGACATATTGTGTAGATGTGGTTTCACCGTGCGCACACTGAAAGATCTATTTAGTGGCGATGGCACCCCGGACTATAACACAGATGATGGTGTCTGGGAAGGCCTCCAAGATACTGCAGCCAGTCAGCTTTCCTCTCTACGCTTCCAATAAGGACCTGCCCAGAGTGCCAGAGCTCCCAGAAACACCAACACGACAACACTGCTGCTGTTTGGTTTGGGATTTTTCATACCAGACTTTTCTCGTAAGATTGAACGTGGGGTTTTCTCCCCATTTTCTTTGTTCGTTCAAAAAGCATCTCTTCGCGGATATGCCACGTTGACGTGACTAGTTTGCCTTGACAGCAGGTCCAAATCTCTTGTTATTTACTGCGCAATAACACCTAAATTGATTGCCTATGAGGCAGCAGATTGCTTTCAAAATAGGAATCGACAAAATATATTACCCTTGTCCCCACGCACGGCTCCAGGGCGATTTCCATCCTCTGTGGAGCATTCATTCACAACACCATCCTCAGTCCCCTGTCTGAATGAACAGAAAAAGCAAGTCTGAGCTGGATCGGGGAGAATTCGTGCTGTATTTTCCCCTTGCTGTCTGTCGAGTTTGACTACGGCAGTAAGATGAAAACAACCCTTCGTAAATCCCATCCTTTTTCTTTTTTTTCCGGCAGGGGCCTGTAATACACAACTGGCCTCAATCCCTCAACCGCAAGACATAAATGCCGAATGTTCTTCCAGGCTTGGTGTTGGTCTTTGAGACATACTAGATGGGTTAGATAGTTCCTACAGTACATTCCCCCCTGATCATTTCCAACCCTGGGTAGAAATCCTATCTGTTCTTGATTCCAGTATCCCAGTCCTATATCACCCGGTCCATCCCACACTTGTACAACCTAAACACCGTTCCTTAGTTTCGCTTTTGTCAGCTTCAATCTCCTGTGTGTGACTGTTCTGTGCGGCTACTCTGCTATTTTGCGTGACATTTGTTGGTCAAATGAACAGGTAGGCCATAGGAAACACAAGCCACACAACAGGTGCAAAACATGCAACCGCTGTGAGTGGGCAGAGGGCCAGAGCTAGCTGAGATCTGTCTCAGAATCAGAGTTGGGTTTTATTCGCCTTGTATATTTACACAAACATAGAATTTATTGCGGCGGGATGGCGCAAGCGATAAACACATACAGATCTTAAATAAAGCAGTAAGCAAGAACAATCGAAGAATCGAAACAGGTATGACCTGATACCCTGCACCGTGCCCTCGCTGCTTCTCTGACACAGGAAATGAGCATCCTCGCTTTGTCTTTTTCCTGTGCTTGAAGCAGACACATCACAGAGCCTGCCGACTGTGACGCGCCCATGGAAACGGCACATTTGCACAGAGCCAGAAGACGTTTTTCAACACTGTCGCAACTGAAACTCGGAGAATTACTTGAGCTTTTTCTGAAACGAACTTTCCGAGAATGCAGTCACATGAGTCCCTTCTGATTTCCTGTGAATAGGCCGACATGTGTGTAAGAGTGGAGGCATGACGTATGCCTAATTGTCATACCAGTTGTCTGTAGGCTTCTTCTGACAGTAGATTTCCAGCCCATTAGGAGAGGTTAGGGTCCATCATTCAGTAGCGTGACTGGATATTGACACTGAACACTGATTGATGTTGTGTAGGGTGTGTGTGTGTGTGTGTGTGTGCGTGTGTGTTTTGGTTTGTTTTTGGGGGGGGGGGGGGGGGGGGGGGGGGCAGCAGGCTGTTCAATGTGCGTGCTCTGTGTGGATGCCTTGAGAGGATTTCAATTTCCTTTATTATTAATAAAGCTTATTGAAAGTAATGATACTGATTGTGTTTCCGCACATAGCAACGTGCTTGTGGCGTTGTGTAACATGTTTGTGTTTTGCGAGGAGGTCAAAGACGCGGACATTCACTCCCAGGCTCCCTGCGTTGTATCCTGTTACCGTGGCCACCACAGAGCCAGTGACACCACAAGAGTGATGACGGCGATGTGTCTTTTCAGCAGACGTCTCTGTCACTGTGGACCAGAGCAGAGCTGGTGGGGTCGTCTAAACCCATGTCACCTCAGTTCACATAGAAGCTCCGAAGCCAAATGAAACGCGGGGCCTCACTTTTGACGAAGCTGCTTCACGAGAGGTTTTCGGAAGAAGCTTAGCGAGAACGTTCTTTTGTGGCCTTTTTTTTTTTCTTCTTCCAACTCTTTTTGAAGTGATAAAGTCTTTCATTTCCCAGTTGGTGGTTGTACAATCATCTTCATGGTTATGTGTTGGAGCAGGCCAGAGTTGTTGTCCGCTTGCAACTAAAAGGTTTAGAATTGTTACTTTGTACTTCTGTCTTCTGAAAACATGGTTATGGCTTTAAGCTTTTCTCTGCGGGAGTGTTCGATGGCTCTTAATTCTCCGCTCTAATTAAAGTGGGGCTAGGATTATACTGCAAATGAGCTTGGATCACTTAGGGTGATGGACTCGGTGGTTTGTTGATTTGTTAGTCTTGAGTCGAGGAGACTGGAAGAAGCCCCTTGCTACTGCCCCCTCTCCTCTCCTCGCCCTCCCAGGGCTGTGAGAAACAAACCCTTATTTTGTCAGGATGCAAATGACGCTCTCCCTTTAGGCCTGCGGGCATAAGCGGGGACAATCATAGCCTCTGTCTAGCGGCTTGATTTAAACTGTACCATCACAATTGTCTCTTTGTCAGACCGGCGAGAGAGAGCATGGCCATTAGTCTGTACGGTGAATGGTTGTTTCTGCAGCAGAATGTTGCTAGCCTACAAATAAAGAGGTGTCCTCTTCCTGGGATGCTTGAGTAAATGGTGAATGTGCCGCTGGCAGACAGACGAGCAAATGCCTTCAGAAGTTTTGTCGGAAACTCTACCCGCTACTATTAGACTCATCAAACCGTGGGTTATCGTAGCGAATAGTTTATCAGGCATCTCACTGTGGGCCCGGTTGTTTGCACTTTGATAGACGAACCAAAGTCTTGAAACCTTGAACAATAGCAAGACTCCAGACAACAGTTCGACCCAACTGTGTAAACATCGTTGCAATGTTACTGATTGACTAGCCTGCATTTTACCAGACCAGTCAGAAAAGTGTTTACTTAACCCTGCCTCATGAAAAGTAGATAGGTATTTGCAGGTGCTGTAATTTCACCTGAATCCAGATATCAAAACATGTTCGTTTTATAACAGGTGGAATAGCAGTCATGCTGCTACAGTGCTTGTTTTACCTTCCTACCTTCTACGAGGGTGTTTATTTTACAGAAACACCGAGGCACCACTCAGGCACAGCCTAACCTCCTGGAGGGAGCGCTAAGAATGGTTCGGTCCTCTTCATCATTGTGATCGATGAGACACCAGGCCCAGACCTCACCATCCACCCCCTTTCTCAGACGCACAGATAGACCAACCCACACGAATCTCCCCTGACCTAGTTGGCACATCAGTTTCTGGTTTTGCCTAATTCTGCTTTCTCCCATTTCCCATGGTAACGACGATTGTCAAAATGACCAGATAACATCTGCTAGTCTTTCACTTGACATCAGGCATATGTGCGACTCCTAAACTATTATTACTCTCCAAAAACCCATTGAAATTTGGCCTTCACAACCTCACAGTCTATGTTCCGGTCTGTCAGGCAGTAGGCCAGTCTGTCAGGCCCAGAGGAGAGACTGTTGTGAGCTAGGGTGAACTGTTAAGTAGGTTAATGGAGAAAGAACGAGAGCCAAAACTCCATTAATGACACGCCAAGGCTGAGTACCATAATAAGATGCCTGCATGGCTGGACTGATGTGTGCGTGTGTCTCCATCTCTCCACTGTGGATCTGCATGCTTGCTTTCGACGTGATGGCTGGGGGAAATGAGATGGCCGGTCGGTGTATGTCGAAGGACCCGAATGACCAAGCACACGTCATGTTTAGTGAGACAGACAGGAGAGGACGAGGGCTGCCGTGTTATTGAATCGTGTGCGTGTGCACATGCGCGCGCGTGTAAAACCACTGACATACACAAAACGTTAAGACGGAGGGAGGATCAGATAGATTAGGACCTCCTGTGAAAGTAAAAGACCTACTGACAAAGGCAGAGGGAGCTTACATGTCACACTGATAAGAGGGAAAATGAAAGAAAAAAGGAATTAAATATAGAGGATAGGAAGAGAAAGAGGGGAGGACTGTGTGTTTATGAAATAGAGAGGGCTGGAGGGGGTGAGCGATAAAGAGGAGAGGGGAAATGAGTGCAGAGAGAGAGAGACTTGGAGAGAGAGAATGGGGAGAGCGAATAAAAGGGGCGAGAGTGAAAAAGAGAAGGACGGAAGAAGAGAAATAGGGGGAGACAGCTAAGGAAAGGAAAAGGAGGGAGGGAGAATGAGACAGGGAGGGGGAGAGAATGAGACACGGAGGGGGAGAGAGGGAGGAAGGGAGAGAGCGAGAGAGAGAGGGAGGGGGAAAGAGAGAGGAAGGGAGAGAGTGAGAGAGGGAGGGGGAGGGAGAGAGGAAGGGAGAGAGTGAGTAAGAGAGAGGGAGGGGGAGAGAGAGAGAGGTAGAAGGGGAGAGAGAGAGAGAGAGAGAGAGAGGTAGAAGGAGGGAGAGAGAGAGAACTCACCCAGGCAGCAGGGCAGCATGTGAAAGAGGGAGGGACTCGTGCTCTCCGGCACGCTCTCCTGTCGTCCTCTCTCTCTCGCTCCCTCCTTCACAGGGCCGTGTGCGTGTGTGCGTGTGCGCTCGTGTGTGAGCGCTCGTCTCCATCGCTCGTCTCACGGCTCAGTCCTGTCCCCGCCAGCAGCAAGCAGGGCGTCACAGCCAGCTGACACACGGTGAGCCTCTGTGTTTCCTCTCAGCAAAACTTCCCCATGGTGAGGAGGAGTGGGGTAGAGGGTGGCTGCAGCCTAGCACACGCTAGTTCTAGCTAAACCCTCCTAGATTTCAACATTGTTGTGTGTGTTTCTTCTGGGCTTTCAGAGGTGTAGCTGTTTTGTACTGTCACAGAAATGCGGTCAGTTGTTGTCATTTGTGTCAGTGCAGGACACAAGTGCACGACTGAAGCTGTTTATAAGCAGTTTGTCTTTATTCGCTCAGGAATGTTTGCCGTTCGACTGTGGCTGTTTGTTGACTGACTGTCTGGATAATGGGTCCAGCCTTAACTTGGAACGTGTGCATACTAACATCTGAGGCTGCCACGGAGAAACTCAACCAGCCCTATGCTCTGGCATCGAGATAGGCAGGGCAGCTGTGGTTCTAGCGTGAACCAGTATGACCCTGGCACTGCCCTGCCTATGCTGTCTGTCTGTCTGTCTGTCTGTCTGTCTGTCTGAATGGAGAATGGTTGCTATGGCATGCATCATTTTTGATCCAATCAGAGACTGCGATTCCCTGTGGCTTGTTTACAGCAGCTGGGTAGAGACTAAATATACTGTACATCCATGAAGGCGGAATTTGAGGTGGAGTCTGCTTCCCCATTATACTGAAGAACATAGTGGTCAGTCGTTCTGCAGTTTAGATCTCTTGTCATTCTTGTGTTAAGCTTTGAGGGTAACATTTAGGCCCATGTGATTGTGATGTTACTCTTAAAGCAGACCTGGAAGAGCTAGTTGTCCTCAGCTCAAACTTCAGTGGGTCAGTGGTATCCCAGGATGCCCCTTGGTACATTGGTATCCCAGAATGCAGTTTTGCAGCAGAATCCCAGAAAGGGGTGTTGAGGTGCATGCTGTAACTTTGGGCTGTGGCTGAACCAATGAGCTACTGGGAATAGCTAAGAGAGATCCAATCAGATTGTTAGCCTCAACACAAATCAGATTATGGAGCATGATGGGGAATTGGAGACCTGGTCATGTCAGGAGCGTGTGATGTTCAACAGAGCCGGCCCGTAGTAGAGCTGGTTCTGAACTCTCATGCGTCTGCAAGCCCTGGTCTGATGCCTCAAATGGACTCAGATTGAATTATGAGCAAGTATCCTCGTCGGAAGGATAAGAAATCAATTTGTATGCTGCCTAAGGAGACTACTTACTACAAGACATGTGAAACCAGCTCTCCTGGCCAGCATGTATCTCTCTTTGAACGAGGAAAAAAAAGAAAGAATCCATTTTCAAGGAAGTTCTCCAAATGCTGATCTTTGACAAAATGGACGGCTAATCAAGTTCTCATTTTCACGGTTAGGCTAATTGCAGTCATGAGGTCACCTGGCCAGCGTTTATCTGGGCTGCTTCGTCTTCAGGTGGCCCTCGTCTTCCTCAGACGCGGAGGCGGTGCCTCCCAGACAGGCTGCTCCTTTTCCTCATCCTCTTTCCCCTAACCCAGACAGGCTCTGCTGTCATCCTCGTGCTCCTCTCCCAGAGACACGCTCTCCTGTTACCGTCTCCCTCCCAGAGCGCGAGTGGCCGTCGCCTGCCTTCTCCTCAGACATCGAGCCTGAGGCCCCCACGCTGAGCTGAACCCGAGAGCCCCCTGTACCCCGTACCCCACAGGCCCTGTCAAAGGTTCAAACCGAGGACTGGGGGGGGGGGGGGGGGGGGGGGGAGGGGGGGGGAGGCAGGGGAGGTCTTGTGTACGCAAACCCAGCTCTGCGTGGGACACTGTTCCCTTGGCCTTCTCAGTTATCTGTTTAGTGTGTTTCCCGTGTTGACCCTGTGGCTCTCTACTCTCCTGCTCTCTCTCCTCTCCTCAGAGGTCCTGTGGTAGTTCCCACACCTGCTGCTCTGCTCCAGATCACCCGGGAGGGTAGCGCCTTCTTGGGCTTGATGTGTTAGATTGACCACCTGCCTAGTGACAGACCCGATCACCCAACCAACACCTTCATTCACAATGCCAGAGTGTCTGTCCTGTCCCTTTGGTCTTCTCTCCACTTTTCTTTTTCCATGTATAGCTCCCTCTTTCTCTCTCTCTCTCCTTTTGTTTGTGACACACTGCCGCTAAATATCCTGTGTGTAGGCCCACACAGAAGTGTGTGTGTTTGTGCCTGTGTGTGTGTGTGTGTGTGTGTGGGGGGGGGGGGGGTGCTGGCTTAGCCCCGGGCGTGCTGCAGGCAGTCTCTTGGCTAGCATGTTGGCTCTGCAGGGATCTTCCAGTGTGTGGAGAGATTATATTTACGAGGCCTGTCGTGTCTGTGCAATAGCTGTAAATAAACGCGCGCTCTCTGGGCAAGCAAGACCCCCACGGCTTCTCTGGTGAGGCAGTCTCCTTCCTCTCTTGTCCTCCAATAGGACATCGGTCATCTTAGCTATGGAGGAAAACCAGCCGTGACCATTGGCCTCGCCTAGCTCTCTCGTTCTCTCACTTATTCATTCTCCCTCTCCATTTTTCAGGATCCCACTTTCTCATTCTTTCATACTCATTCAATTCCCTCTCTAGCTCTCTCTTGCTCACTCATTCTCACCCTTCCTCCTTCTCTCTCTCTCTCTCTCTCTCTCTCTCTCTCTCTCTCTCTCTTTCTCTCTCTCTGCCCACCCACCTCTTCTCCGTCCGTTTCCTTTTCGGAACATGTTAGTGTAAATGTTCAGTGCAGTCATGCTGACCAGGCAGCTCTGCCTTGGTTAACTGACCGTAGTGTTGACTTGTGCTGACCTGCGTGCATCCATTTGTCTAATGTCTGACAGAGAAGCTTCTTGAGTGTCCTTTCAGCAGGGGCGAGAGCAGGCGAGCGCTGGAACCCACCTGAACGCGCCGAGGGGAGGGGCCTTTTGTGGCGTTGCGCTGTCAGCCGCCGCTCGCTGTTCTCTGCTTTGTTTGCCTGGCCTCTTTAGTGCCTCGCTGCAGCACTAAATGTTCCATTAGGCACGTCTACAATAGCTTTGGACGGACTGCTGGGTTTCACAGGAAGAAGGAAGCTCGGCTTGAGCGACATGAAGAATCTGAACTTCTGCTGTACTTAAAAAAAAAAGTAGTTATGCACGTTTACATGTGAGACTTTAGAAAACTCTTCCCATCCTTTCTTTAGGTTTCGTTAATCCTAACCCGAAATGTGGTGGGTGTGTCGAAATGAGCAATGTGTACTTGAACATTAATAATGCATTAGTGATATGGAAAGACCTGAAATGAATGACCATGCTGAGGGCCAAGAGTCCACTAGAGTATTGGATTGTTTTGAAGCGTGTCATGGTTGATGTAGAGCACTGAGAGAATTCTCAGACTAGGCTTGTTTACTCAAGCTTGGCCAGTCAGCATTCCATCATGCCTGAGCTGATTGCAAAGCTACAGGAAGCTCTCTCCAGGAAGTGGGGAGGAAGCGGTCAACTGCAAGGCATCCTGGGGGATGGGGGAATCGATAAGCTGCTGTCCTGGGATCAGCAGTGAGAGCTGTGGACGAGGGGGTCAAAGTGAAGGAACTGGGATACGTAAATCTTTTCATCCGGTGGCTAGCCTAGCTGTGTCCCTTAGCACACATACAAACAAACAAACAAACAAACAGACCTTCACTCTACAAATACAGGCCCACCCACAGAGAATTACACACAAATACAAGGTGCGCACACACGCACAGCGCCTGTGTGACTCCCTCTCGCGCTGTTTGTACAGAAGACAAGGTCAGACGCGAACCCACGTCTCCACAGTAACGAGCTACTCGCTCCCCTGCCGCTGGCGTTTCTCATCCAGGTTAAAGCGGTTTCCGCTGTGGGAGACGTCGCTATCAGAACCGCTCTGCTGGAGCCCACGGCGTCAACGTGAAATGATGTTCCGACTGAGTGACACTGCACAAAAAATAGGATGGCCCACGCTGGCATGCACTGCAACTCTGCCGGAACGTTCGGAGAAAGTTCATCGCTGCTTCGCCTCTCCCGTAGAGGGAACACTGAAAACAATGTCTCTCGCCCTGCCCGACATGCTGTTCAGTGGCATATCAAACCAGACTGAGGTGTTTGCCGGTAGTTTCGATATGAGAACTGGACGACGTGGCCCATTTGATACCGCTTGCTGTTCAATGTATTTAAAGTCTTTGTGTGACTCATTGTTTTTGAGGAGCCACGAAGACTGTGCACTTTGCACTTCACCTTGCTGAGGGCACTCTGTGATTTTTCTAGCTCTCTCCCCCTTTACGTCTCCTCCCCCTCCCTCTTCTTCCACTCCCTTTCCCTCACACCTCTCCCCCCTCACCTCTTTTTCTCTCCTCTTTCTCTCACCACTCACACCCGCCTTCCTTCCCAGGGGCCTCGGAGCCATTATCTGGAGCTCAGGTCCTTGGAGGTTGGAGAGTAACCACACATAATCACTCTCTCTGTGGAGGCCAGAGAGGTGCTGACGGATCCAGTCTGCTGCTGGATTCACCCTCGCCTGTCTCCTCATTCTAAACTTCTCAACGGCCCATTACGCTCCATCTCCAGAGAATGACATTTCTTTGTGTTGCTCTCTCTCTCTCTCTCTCTCTCACTCACTCATCCTTCTTCTGACACTGGTAGCTGGCTAGCTAGACGAACTACTCGTTCTGAGGTGTGGTTTCCAGTCTAATAGCGAGCTATAGGATTAGTCAGCTAACGGCTAGCACGCTAGCTAGGTTAGGAACAGAAAGGTCCCCATCGCTTTAGAAGACACTCATCACAGCCAATGCCCCGCCCCCACACACCACCAATAGAAAATGGGTCAACATTGTGCTGCCAGTTATGTTGAAACATTATGTAATATGGCATGGCATTCTGTCTCTTGTAAGAGCTTTTTGTTTGTTTCCGAAGAAAGAGGCCACAGCCTTGGCTGTATGTAGTGTGGCAGCCATTTAAAATGAAGCACTAAAAACACTGTTTTCTGTGCCTGGGAAAACTCCACAGTACCTATTGTCAATGTAGAGAACATATACAAGAATGTATTTGAAATAATCTATGGAAATGCTCAAGAAATGCAGTGATTTGATGCGTTTCAGTGAATACTGTATCCAGCCTTGGAAGAGGATTAGTTAAGGTAATGCAAGGTAGTGCAACACAATAATACCATGTTCCACACATTACATGACAGTGCTTATAGTTCACCAGAAAACAAGCCAAACATACTCAAATCTACTGTATTTCATCCGATCCAAATGCTGCTGATGAGATTTTGGCTTGAGAATCAGTTTTGGAAACCCTCAGTTTTTTATGGCCTATAACTGCTTTTCAGCTCCGGAACAGCATTTTCCATGCGACTTGCCTGCAAACCTCAATCTGTCACCTATCTGCCCTCCAAGGCTGTTATGCTGCCAGTCTTTCAACAGTACTGCGTGGCTGGGGACAAACACAATATGACACTCCTGTCCACCTGTGTGATCCCCCCTCCCCTCCCCACCCCCCTCCCTCGACCTCCCCAGGTCCAAAGTCGGGCTACTGAGAGCCACCAGCACACATGAAAGTCCCAAACAGCCAGACAGAGAAATGGCACCATGTCTAAAAATACACCTTTCATGTCTTCTCCTCTCTCCTCTGTCAGTAGGGAACTGCTCTTAAACTCAGTGTAGACCTGCTACATGACCTTGAATGACTGCATGGTTTGTGGAACTACTAGCTGTAAACCCACTAACCCATCCAGGAGTTTACTTACTTGTGGCTTGTGGCTGTGACTCCTCTGTAGTCCATGTCGCTTTGGTGTCTGTCTGAATCTTTGTCATGTGACCTGATGATGTCAGACCCTAGTTCACGCTGGTCCCTGCAGATGTGGCTGGGAGACCCTGGGCAGACAGTGCGCGTGGGCCTGGCTGGGCTACTGCGAGTGACCAGATATGGTCTGGAGCGGAGAGATCTAAGCTGCTTCTGTCAACACAATATTTCAACCCTAAACCTTTTCTGTTTCAACGTTTCTACGTTTGACATGTTGAGGTTAAACATGCTGGACTTCCCTGATCAGGAAAGACGTGGAACGATCAGGAAATGGAGTCTCTCGGAGGGAGTAGGACTGTGGGGTCAAAACACAGAAGGCCAACAGGTTCAAATCAAACTGGCAGAAACAAAGTCCTTATTTATTTAGCCAACCTGGAGGAACATGATGATGGCTGAAGTCTGGAGCTGTCAGTCCGTGAGCTGCGTGGTAACCTAGTAACCTCAGTCCATCACTGTAGCCCACACAGCAGGCTCGATCAGTGGGCTTCTGTTGAGTGAATAAAGGTATTGAGTCCTTGACGTGAGAGTCCCCCACGAGGGCGGAAACTGATCTCTGCTGTGTCGCCATGCCCACTCATCATTATCCAGTTACAACATGATCCCAAACACACCCACACGCCTAAACAAACCTGCACGCACGCACACACGCGTGCAATTGTACTTTGCGCGCGCACACACCCACACACTCATCCTCTCCCCTCTGCATAATTAGTGATGAGGGCTGCTGCCTGTGTGTGGACAGCACCTCTGGGGGAGGGGCTGTGAACGTCTCACCACTGCTCATGCCAGGGAGGAGAGAAGCGGCGCTGTTAGCATGCCGAGTCCCCCCCCCCCTTTTCCTCCTGCTCCTCCTGCTCCTCCTGCTCCTCCTCCACACAGATCAAACGTTCATCTTCAAGGTCATCGTCAGCCGCACGTGAACAGCGGTTATTCCCAATGCAATGCCTGGTTGAAATGCTTCCTTAACAGCCCAGGTTCAACTTGAAGCAATACTTTAACTGGCAGACAGTATGCCGCATGCGTAAGAAAATGAATTAGCTTGATCGATTAAAGATAAGTGTCATTGCTGTCACGAGTTCCATATTGGCTGTGAACGCGTGTTGGCAGAGGCTTGCGTTGGGGCGAGACCAGAGAGACTGGTTTACAGAGTCCCAGCCGTCTGATGACGACGCCTGCTCGGGCTGGTTCTCTGAAGACCTGTTCTGTTTCTCTGAGTCGCGCTCGGGATGTGCTTCCTAGTCATTTAACCTTTGACCCCTGATTTCGGCTGACCTCGTGACCTCCTACAATGACGGCGGGCTGCTTCGCGTGTTCGTTTTTTTTTTAAAGAGACAGACGCGCGTTGTAGCGACCGCGCTTCTGTTGCGTTCCTCCTGTTGCTGACATCATACAGAGCCGCTTGGAGAACAGCGTCCGAGTCGCTCGCCGTTGAGTCGTCCGCCCCGTCTGGTTATCGACTGAGCGAGTCCTTCCCCAAATCTCTCCATCTCTTCCGCAGAGAGATGGTTCATCACGAGACGGTGCTATGATGTGATCGACTGAAGCCATTGAGTTGCAGATACGGGGGGGGGAGACAATGGCTTCAGTCAGCTTTGATTGAATTAAAAAGCCAATCTAGGCTGTCTCCAAAGCTTTATTAATCAAACGCTGCCCTCCAGTGACCCCGCTCTAATCAGTTTTCCTTGTTGTCATAAGCTTTAGAACCGTGTCTGTAGTCTGAGCTCTCGACCTATCATGCGGCACCGTGGCGGTCTAGCTCCACGGCCTTAAACCAATGGGAGCTCTCCGTCTGTTTATTAGCAGTGGTTGGGAGGCCTGTTGGATGTGGACTGCAAGTGGTTCAGATGGGTTTGTCTACCCACCCAGTGCCCAGTTCTGTTTGCTGCCTAGGGAGCGATGGTCCGCTTTCACAGCAACAACATTAATCTCTGGTAATCCACACCACCCTGTAGCTGTGTGGCGTGTGGTCACCTTTGAAGACACCGTGTGTGCGAGTGTGCGACTTCCCCACACTTTTTGTCCTATTGCAGCTGCAGTCATGCTCGTCCTCCCATTGGCCATGTCATCAGCTCTGCTGGCGGTGTGGTGGTTGTTGTGGTGTTGTGTTGGTGTCCTGCCCCTCATTTCTTTTGGAGTAAGCTAACGTCCGTGTTTCTTTTTGTGTCTTTTGTCTCCCTCTTTCTTTTTTGTCATCCTCTGTGGCTTCCACTGCTGTGTCCATCACCGCCCTCCTGCCGCTCACCTCAACATGTGACCAACATCACACCGACCTGCCACCTGCCCGGACCCTCACACACCCACCCCTGCCCTCCTCTGCTCTCTCTCTCTCTCTCTCTCTCTCTCTCTCTCTCTCTCTCTCGCTTTCACTCTCTGTGAAACTCTCATCTTTTTCTCTATGACCCTCTCATCCTTTCTTTTTCTCTCCTTTCTCTTATTCTCTGTCTGGCTCACCCGTTCCCTGTCTCTGTCCCTCTTTCTCTCTCCTCTGTTTCCCCCTGTCCCTCCCTCCCTCCCTCCCTGCTCTCTCCATCCCATTCTGATCCCCCTGCCAGCATCATGCAGAGATCAGAGAACACCCCACCACATCAGGTAAGCTTGCGACCTTTCCCAGAGCTGGGGGAGGAGAAGGGGGGGGGGGGGGGCACAAAAGATGAATGTGGGGGCGGGCATTTGGGGAAAAGAGGAGAGGAGAGAGAACGTATAGAGCGGATAGATGAGACAAGTTTGAAGTTACATTTTAGAGCTGGTAGTGTTTTTTTGTGCTTATTGACCTGATTGTCCCCCTACACTGTTGTGCGTTTGAGTCTCTGGGTGGCCTATATGCCCTTTAAGTGTGACCTCAGAGAGACTGGTGGGACAGGAACATCTCTGACTCTTCTAAGAGTAAATCTCTCAGACGCTCCTAGGTAGCAACCAGGAAGACTCATCGTAAGGCTCAACTCCACCTAGAAGCATCTGAAGGTCTCTGGCAGGGTGATCTAGACTGCATTGTACAGTGTGACACTCCTGTATTGCGGAGTGCGTTGTGTGTTGCGCTTGCTCTGCCGCTCTGACTAGATGCCTGCTGATCGGCATCAACTCGTCTCAGTCAGACGTGATGGAACAAGCATGACCACAGCCCACGGGTGTCCATCCAGCTCTCCCAGGAGAACAGACCTCCACCCCTCCCCTGAGCGCTCCCATGCCAGGCCCCGGCTGAGTCACAGCCCCCCCCCCCCCCCCCCCGCCCCTAACCACTTCCACCGTCAGTCAGTGTGATGGACGACTGGAATGACTTATTGAATTGAGTCATCGGCTATCTGTCACCTCACCAGAACCATGAGAGTAGTAGAAGAGTGTGCGTGTTTGGTGTGTTTCGCCTGTCTGTTTCAGAGCCGGTCTTCAGGCCTGGTGTTTGGTACAAGTCGGTAGCGCGAGGACTGATAATGACTTCCTCTCTCCTCTCTCTTCTGGTTCTCCTCCGCCTCTTCATTCGCGTTGCCATCGTCCCCTCCCTCCGTCCGGGGAATCGAATTCTGCTTGCCGTCGGCCGTGCCCGAGGTTGCATTTGTTTCACGTGCCTTTTTTAGCCATTCTGCAGAAGCTTTCATGTCGTATCACAAGTAACCAAGCACCCAGAGTGCATGGTTCTGTTGGTGTTCCCGCGAGCCGAGGAGCAGGGTGTATTTTTAGCAGACGCGGTGCCACATTAACATCCTGGTACCTGGTTCGAGTTTGCTCTCTGTCCCTCTGAGTGTTCACACGCACGGAGGGAGACAGGAGGAGTCTGGGGGGGCGTTTGTTTTAGCTGACCATGTGATGTTTTCTTACAAGTATCTGAAGAACGTGACACGCGCGATAACATCTCTTTTTTAGAAGACTGTTTCTGTTTCCTGCTCTCTCTCTCTCTGTCTATTTCTGTTTATTTGTATCGCCGTATGTCTTTCTCAAACGCACATTCACACTGAATACGAACTTGCTTCTCCTCATCCCTCTAGATTTGATGCTGTCTTGTCTGAATTATATTCTGGATTATAGTCTTTATTCTCAAATGTCTCTGGATCGATGTAGGTCAGCCTGTAAAAAGGCTTGTGTATAGAGATATGGTGTAAGGATATGCACTCCAATCTTTTGATGTTGACCTCTTGCACAGCAGGTGTGTACCACTAGAGGGCTCTAATGTTGCTTAAAAGGAACAAGGAGCTTCAAGTGCTAAAATAACCCCCCCCTGTCTGTCTCCTGTGTCTTTGTCTTTGTCTCTCTCTCTCTCTCTCTCTCTCTCTCTCTCTCTCTCTCTCTCTCTCTCTCTCCATCTCTCTGTCTCTGTGTTCTTCCATGTCTTTTTCCTCCAGCTGCCGTAGTACCCGGTGATGAAGCTGTCCTTTTGACCCCAGGGAGGATGAGCCAGCGCCAGGGGAAAGAGCGAGAGAAGGAGAAGGAGGCGGGGCTGCAGACCCCCAGCAGAGAGCTACTCGCCAGCCCCTCATCCCTCAGCCCCGGGGTCAGCTACAGCCACGGTAAGACCACTCCTAGATCAGCTCACCTCCTATCTCAACTCCCTCTCACACCTCCTCCTATCTCAACTCCCTCTCACACCTCCTCCTATCTCAACTCCCTCTCACACCTCCTTCTATCACAGCTCCTCTCTCACACCTCCTCCTATCCCATTTCTCCTTACACACCTCCTATCCCATTTCCCCTCACACACCTCTTCATAGATGGACTCCCCCCTTGTAGGTTCCCCACTCCAGCTCTGGCCCTGGAGATCTGTTTCATGGAGGTTTACTCTCCACCTCTGTTAAAGACCAAACCAACCTGGTGTCAGTCCTATGAGGAGCAGCATCAGTGCTCTCCGTTTGTAGCTCTGTGGTGCTGCTTGTCTCACAGCGCCCTCTTGAGGTCAGTGGGCTCACCTGCCCTGGTCCATCTTATAAATACAGTTATCACCCCCATATGAGGCTGCATAGGTTGACATGACTTTGAGAACAGAGGTCATCTGTGAGATAGGGGCGTGTCTGACGTGGATTCACATTTGTTTTGTATGTTAAAGTTATTTTTGGTGTTTTGAGTTTTAAAGGTCTTGGGTCAGTATTTATTATGATGTATTTTTTTAAGGGTTAGGGTTAGCGTTCAGTCAGTTGAATAAAAACATAAAATATGATTTTTTTTCTCAAAACACTATGTGTGTGCTTATGTATATATTTAAAGTTAGTTTATTTACAGTGATAACTATAATATTAAGAAAAGGTTTATTTAGCGATTTCCAAAATAAGTCTAAGAATTGCCACTAGAGGGAGCAAAAATATAAAAGAAAGACATGTTTTTCAGATTTTAGGCATTCTTCAGTCTCCAACATAGACACCAGATCTTTGGTTTTCCAGTGAAGGTAAAAGCCTTTATGAGCACCTTGATGTCGATGCTTCTGTCAGGCTCCAAACACCACAGGAAACATTTGTTTCCAGGTCTATGTCAGGGCCAGATATGTCACAACACATCTCCTTGCATCACGCATCTCTATACAAGGAGCACGACATTCGGTGGACTTTAATACTCAAGGCTGTTGTCAGGGCCATGGTCGATCTCCTTCCAGCAACAACACCCTCTCATGTTCCCTCTTTTCAAACATTTTCTCATCTTTTCTCGTCTCCTTCCCTCCCTCACCTCTCTTCACCTCTCCTCACCTCACCTTCCCTCCCTCTCCTCACCTCTCCCTCCCTCCCTCACCTCTCCTCTCCTCTACACGCTCCTCTCTTCACCTCTCCCTCCCTGCCTCGCTCCCTCTCCTCTCCTCACGTCTCCTCTCCTCACGTCTCCTCTCCTCTTCTCTCCACTCTCCTCACCTCTCCTTCCCTCCCTCCCTCTCCTCCCCTCTCCACTCTCCCTAGTTTTTGAGAGGTTCTTCACTGCCCGCCTACGTCACACCCTCCCTCCAGCTCGCACTTGCATTTCAAAGCATCAGCAAACATATCATCAGAGTCCAGCTCACATGCACCCTACGCAGCCTTGAGGTGGGTCTCCATGGTAACCTTGAGAGGCCCTCCTTGTTTCCTGCACAAAGGACAGTGAGAGAAAAATGTTATTGTGACACTGCAATCTAACGTTGGTCGTCATGAATGGACTTCCCAAGGTTGGCGACTGTTGTGAATGATCGTCGTTTTTGGGATTGTGCAGCATGTATACAGGACTCACGCGCTAGTGTAGTTCACCTGCAAGTCGGATTCATGCCTGCGCTGTGTCATACGTGGTTTCTTGTCATAGATGAAGCTGCTTGCGTTAAGTCATGTCAGCTTCTTACAGCGCTAGGTAGCGTTGTCCTGCAGCAGGAAAACAGACCTGCTGAGGAGATTCTGCCTGAGCCTGCTGCCCGCTGACTCGGCCACACCTGTCATCCACAAGCTTTCTGTCCACGCCTTGCACAGACGCGGCAGGTAGAGAACGTGGGAGGCAGAGGAGAGAGGGAGGGAGGGAGGGAGGGAGAGGTTGGGAGAGCAGGCGAGGCCAGCATGGACTTAGGCTCAGCCTCGGGGATTACACCCTGTCAGATGGGGTTAACGACATGGACGGTCCATCCTTGCTTCACCAATCGCAGCCCAGCGCTCCTACTTCCTTCCTGGCCGTCCACCAATGGGAGGGCAGGGAGCGGGAGCTGGAGAGGCTGTGTAGGGGGGGAGAGCCTCAGGTCGTTGCTGGTGGGTGGAAAACAAGGAGGACATGGTGGAGTACCTGTGGGCCTCGGGCTTTGGCCTGTGCTCTTATGTCCATACGCTAGACCTGCGCTGTTGCTGGACAGACAGACGGACTTAACATGGATTTATAGATTTGCTGGTTCGCCGATACAGCTTCTGTTTTGTGCGGTGTCGTATATCGCCTCATCCTGGCTAACTTCAAGGAAGGTACTGTGGGGTTGTGAATGCAATCTGTGGCAGCCCTTAGCGGTTGTGTTAATGAGAATATCCATTATTTAGCGGTGTCCAATCAACGTCAGCGATATGTGTTTAAGCGTACAGCTTGTTTGTGTTGACAATCCCCCCACACACTGGGCTGTGCTTTAGAATAGGAACTATACGTGCGAGCGGGTGCATGTGTGAGTGTGTGTACCTAAACTATCGCGTCACCATGGGGATAGAATGAAAGCGAAGCCAAACAAAGACCAGCCAACCACTGCTTGAGTGTAGCTGTACCAACAGAACCTTGGCAGTAGCTTCACTACAACCCGCCCCCCTGCTGTGATCAACCTGAGTAGAGAACACCCTTAGGAAAGTCCCTGACAGTCCCTCCACAGAAAGCCTCTTTGTCCCAAGTCTAATCCCTAGCTTACAGGGTCTCAGGCCCTTATATAAGATGCCCGACACATCCAGATACCATTCGTAGGCCGGCTTGACCAGCTCTCCCACAGTGTTGCGACTGAAACAGGACCCATCCCACTGCAAGTCCACATATTCCCCCATTTGTCTCGGTCCAGTCCTGCAGGGGTGGAAAGGTGACTGACACTGAGAAGCCTGTTAGCGCTGCGAGCACGGGGATGGTTTCTGCACTTTGGATCAGTAACAAGGAGATAAAGAGAACTGGAGAGACACTGGCTGAGTTTGGACTGTGTCTAGCTGACTGCAGTGTTATCACATCTGTCTTCAGGGTTTAGTATATGACAGACATCATTCCGGTGTTATTCGACCAGTAGAAATGGACAGCTCATGATAGACGTTAGGAGTCGGAGCTGGCTTAGCTTGACAGTTCGCCGGGTGAGAATCAGAAAGCAGCCAGGCACTCGAGGAATGAGCAGCCGTCCTGGGTCAGGTTACTGGTGCAGACGGCTGCCATTGATGCTCGGTGGAGGAGAGTGGTCATGTGACTGGCTGTATCGGCAGCGTGGTTCCAACACCTGATAGGAGTGACAGCTACTGGAGCAGAGAGATCACATGGGGGGGGGGGAATCCATCCTCTCAACTGGGCCTCATAGTCTACCTTCTCCCTGACTCAATCTCAACTATCTACAACAGGGGTCTCCAATCCTGGTCCTCGAGGGCCGCTGTCCTGAAGGTTTTCAGTGTTTCCCTGCTCAAGCACACCTGAGTCTAATAAAGGGTCATTATGAAGCTTCCACAGAGCTTGGTAATGGCTCATTCATTAGAATCAGGTGTGCTGGAGGAGGGAAACATCGAAAACCTTCAGGACAGCGGCCCTCGAGGACCAGGATTGGAGACCCCTGATCTACAACGACAACGTACAGGCCGACAAACTGGCGTTTGCTTTGTGGACTTTACTTTACTGCGTAAAGTTTGAAGACTTAGAATCAAAGATGTAACTTTACGTTAAAGTAAAGTTTACTTTAAAGTGCAGATGGCTAATAGTCCATTATTACTACCTCCTACAATGCTAGCGTTTATAAAATGGACAAATCTCATTCGTTCCAGTGTTGCCTAGTGTGGTGGGACAATGTTCCGACAGTAAAGCTGGACATGCCGGACCTGCACACTCGGCGCACTACTGACCGTGGGCGTTTGTTGCCCACTGGACACAGTAGATTTACATGGGGTTTTAGCATGCTTAGTGGTCAAGCCATCTACTCTGGTCACAAACCTATGGCGAACCCCATTTGACCTTACAGATGAAACACAATAGACTGTGTTTGTAAGCAGACCAAGTCTACTACAACAGGATGCAAACTCTTCTTGTCTGCTTGTTTCCGTGCCACCGTCACCTGATCTTGTTACACGCATTAGCGACGGTGACAGCGGCGAGCAGCGATGCGCTACACCCAGTCATCGCGGGGACAACGGAACCTTTTAGTTAGTCTTTTTGTCGTCGTGCTTCGGAGTTGATGAAGCATGAGGTTGTAATGTTCATCGTCTCTAATATGTAGCCAAACTGGGCTGCTGTGGCATATTCATCTGTCTTGCTAGCTTCGGGGCCAGCACAAGAACAAGACCCTTTCCTCAGTGACACCATTGGCAACAACATGCCAGGATGGATTAAATCTCCTGCCATGTGGAGAGAGTGAAGTCAACTTGAATTCCTGTTTCAGCTGCTAGCGTCTAGCCTACGTGGATGTCTCTAGCCCCAGGCTATACATTAGGGGGTAGTGTTACTCAGGTGGTAGGATAGCATCTGTGTAGACACAATGGAGGCATCTCATGTTTCAGCCGCAGCCCAGAGTGAATCCACTCCCAGACAACGCTGGGGCGGGCTCCCACTTTCACCATGGAGTGATGCAGGACGTTTGTACGACATCATCCAGGAGATACGAGCGCTTTGTGTTATATGGCTGTTGTCTCTTGTTGAGTACTTTGTTGACTCAGTGCGGTTACATAATGTTTGAGTGCAAACACCGCTGGCTTGGGTTCTTTAATGAGTCTTAACAAACCCTGTCCTCAAATGAGTGTACGTTGCAAGGTACACGCTTGCCTAGAAAACCCAAGTAAACTTCATGGGCAATGAGATGAATAAAATGATCTAACTTGTGACTTTAGGTCAACTCTTGATGACTGTTAGTTTCTTTTTTCCTTCCAGTTGAATGTGTGCTCTGTGGTCGAAGGCCGTTCAGTCAGACACGACCCACCTGAACTCTCCTCTGCTGAGGCAGCAAGTTAAACAGGCATGGGATTTGAATTAATCATGCGCCAGAACATCCAACTATAATTACCTGTGCTAATTAGTTCATTCGATTCTGGCAGCCATTGGCACAGATTTATCTGTTTGCACTGTAAGGCGTTTTTGAAAGGGTTGCCAAGCAACGCTCTGACATCAAACCGCAAAGTAGTCGCTATCGAGAGGGTGACGTGTTCTCCGCTAAGCACACAGCCACGCCACGTCCCTGACACTGGATAGCAAACCGTACTCGGTCGGGCCCCGCTCAGGTGACATTGTTGACAGAGCAGACTAGTGTAAATGTGGCGAGAGGAGCTGAAAGAGATACAGGGATGCTGAGGGACCTGGGAGCCAGAAGATGGAGGGTATCACCGATCTGGACGGTGACGTCACGCCGTCTCCTTTCCACAGAGATGACCTCCTGAGCCCTGCGAGACTCACTTTCACCAGAGGGACTGTGGGGTTTTGGAGAGTAGTTGGTTTGAGAACACGCCAACATCTTCCTGTCACAGTCTTTCCTCGTGGACCCATAGTGTTGTCACTCTTAAAGGACAGGGTCAGGCCTTAAAAGAAGCACACTATCCTGTCAACTTCTTCTGACTCGTCTGATTGGTCCTCCTCCGGAATGCAATCTCAGACCGTGGTATCCCGAAGGAGCGTCAGCATCGATCTGCTCTTTGTTGTTTTCTCACCAGCATCCAGTCAGATGAAGAAGACCCAAGTGCTTTAATAATCACTCGATGAGATGCCACTGAGGTCACGAGCGAGAGTTTAGAATGCTGTTTGTTTCTTTCTGGCGAAAGACATTTCAAGCGCGTCAGTGCTCTTGTGCTTCTTTCCCCGTAAAAAGGTTTAAAGATCGTTTGTGCGAACAGTGACTTGGATATGTGTAACAGCAAAAGTGTCCTTCCATTGGACTTAGAAACAATCCTTTGAGTGTGCGTGGTTGGTCATCTTTTAGTTTGGTCTTAGTGTTTAGTACGAGACAGGCTTCATTCTATCCTCATTGGCAGAGGCGATAGATAGTGTGTGTGGTTGGTCATCTTTTAGTTTGGTCTTAGTGTTTAGTACGAGACAGGCTTCATTCTATCCTCATTGGTAGAGGCAATAGATAGTGTGTGTGGTTGGTCATCTTTTAGTTTGGTCTAGTGTTTAGTACGAGACAGGCTTCATTCTATCCTCATTGGTAGAGGCGATAGATAGTGTGTGTGGTTGGTCATCTTTTAGTTTAGTCTTAGTGTTTAGTACGAGACAGGCTTCATTCTATCCTCATTGGTAGAGGCGATAGATAGTGTGTGTAAGGGAGTGTTTGATTGGTGGTGCTGCGTTGGTAGACTGAGGAGGACGATAGAAGCCGAAGATGTTCTGCGTTTTGGTGCATTTAGAGGAGCAGCTATGAGGGAGGGCTACTTTAAGATAGACGAGGATCAACAGATGTGAAGGGAAAATATAGAACCCGCAAATATTCACGGAGCGAGAAGCAGGGGAAATAAATAGGAGCGGCGAATAAAGGATGTCAGTCATAAAAAAACGAAAGAACAACCGTTTTAGTACAGCTAAGAAAAATCTATTATTTGAGAGAGGTTTGTTCAGAAAGGCTGTGCAGGAGAGGAGACAGCGGTGGAGAGGGGGAGATAAGATGACACTCCACCCTGCACAGAAGGAGGGGGCGGGGCTTGCCTGATGCGTCAGTGTAGTACCGCCTGCTCCCTGGCACTGTCATCCCAGCCCACAGACGAGAGAGAGGGAAGGAGCGAGGACAGAGGACAGAGAAGGAACTGAAGCGTTGCCTCGTTGGTCCAGTGCCTAGTGCCCGCGCTGCCGTAGTGCTGTGCTGTGTGTGTGTGTGTGTGTGTGTGTGTGTGGGGGCGTGTGGGTGAGTGTGGCTGCCTGGCTGGCTGGCTGGCCGACTGACTGACTGTCCGTCTGTCTGGTTGATTGACTTGCGGCGGAAACGACAGACCGGAGCATTTCGTGGCTCGCGCCCTCGGCCCCCGCCACCCCCACCCCGCTCCGGCGCCCCTCCGCGGGCCTCCTGCCCCCCGGGGCCCCCGGCAGCCCCATGATGAAGGAGGAGGGAGTGCTGTGCCGCCGACGCTTCTCCACGTGCGGCGGGACCTCGTCCGTGCGCCCCCCCCACCCCGACGGACGCAAGCTGATCCGCAACGCCTCCTTCGGAGGCTATAACGACCTGTCGCCCATCTCCCTGCCAGGTTGGTGTGTGCTGCCCCTCCGCCAGCACCCTCCCTCCCCTATCCCCCCACATCGGGACAGAAACCTGGTGTGATGCTAGCACCTGTAGATCTGGACCCGGTAGCTAACTAGAACCTCAGCACTGTAGCTAGTCCCTAGCTTCCCTGGAACAGTAGCAGACCCATCCTGGGTAGTGTTCTGTGGTTGTTTTTTTATCGGAACCAACTTGGTCGTTGTTTTGTGTTTCTGTGTAGCGTCGGTGTTGTCTGGACATATGAGTGTCAGGACATATCTGCTGAAGCTGTTGTAGTTTCCATTGCTGTGTACTCTAATTTGCAAGCTTTCAGACTGCGTGCCATCTGTGTAACTGTGACTGCTTTGAGCTGATTTCATGCTGAGAGAGAGAGAGAGAGAGAGAGAGAGAGAGAGAGAGATACAGACAGACAGACAGAGAGACAGAGAGAGACAGACAGAGAGAGAACCATCAGCTTCTTCTAGCTGTCAGCTCCCAGGCCTCATCTCCATTCATCTTGATTTGAGTGAGTTCAGAACGCTCTCTGCCAAGAGCTGACAGCTGTTAGAAGGACTGCCGATAGCGGCTGCCACGCTGTTTCTCCCTCCCTCCAGCTTTTAACCTGTCCTCCCTTCTTTCACTCTCTCAATCACCATGCTCTGGCCTCCGTGCCTGGCAGCAGTCCCCCGCTCTGAAGCTGTCACACAGTCTGTCACTGTCTCTCACTCATTCTCTCTCTCTCTCCCTGTCCTTTCCTGGAGCTCAGAGTAAGATGTTGTGATAGTGTTTTCTCTCCACATGGGTGTGCCAGCCATGCCTTTTCTAAGTCACAATTTGAAGAGCTACGGCGCATCACACATTTTCACTCAGGAAAAAAAAAAAGAAAAACGCAAAATAAACGTTTTCCCAAAGGACGACACGCCTGTTAGGAAGCGACAGTAGGATCGTACGTTGTTTATATTCTCTCTTATTCTCCCTGTCCAGGCTGATAGGTCACTTCTGCCTCTCTCATGACAGACGACTGTTCTGCTGCCTGTTGTAACATGGACTGCGCTATTAATTCATTATTGACATTTACAACCCCAAATTAGAAGATGCTGGGGCAGTATGGAAAAAAAACAAATTTAAAAAAGTATTGATATGGAAATGTACTTTGACTTGTATTGCATTGCAGACAATACAACAGCGCTTTATTGAATGCGCTCCTCATGATTTCAACTGTAAAAAAAAAAAAAGATTCCTATTTCAGTTCTTGCAACATATTTCCAAAAAAGTTGGAACCGTAAAGCATTTACCATTTTAATGTTGCCATTCCTTCAACATTGAAAAGACGTTTAGGTACTGAAGACACCAAGTGATGAAACAGTGCTTCTGGACACTGTTAACTAACACAGGGCTTCCTTTAGGCATTGTACAGTCTTAACTGTGTATAGTCTTAACTGGCATTTGTGGATGTAACTATGCATTGTACTTGACAAAGGTTTGCCAAAGTAGTCTTGAGCCCATGTGGTGATATGACTTATAGATGAATGATGATTCTTGATGCAGTGCCGTCTGAGGGATCGGAGATCACGCTTGTTCAGTTCAGGCTTGCGACTTTGTCCTTTACGCACTGAAGTTCCTCCACATTCCTCGAATCTTTTAATTATGTTATGCTCTGTTGGAGGTGAAATAAGCAAATATCTTCCTATATTTCTCTGAGAAACATTGTTTATAAACGTTCAATAATTGTATGACATAGTTGTTGGCAAACTGGTGATGCCCAGCCCATCTTTGCTCCTAAAGGATTAGACCTTTCTAGGATGCTGCTTTTGTACCAAAGCATAATTACAGTCACCTGTTGACATCACCTGTTTCAAATCATATAATTATTGAACCAATTTACCGGATTACTATCCCTAAATTGCTCCTGTCCCAACCTTTTTGGGAATGTGTTGCAGGTCTGCATGACAGGAAAGGATGTATTTTACAAATGAAATTAAGTTGACCGGACAAAACATTTAATATTCTGTGTTCCCATTGTCTGCACAGAAATACAAGTCAAAGTAAATTTAGAAACTACTACTTTCTTTTTTTATTTGTGTTTTCCATACTGTCCCAACCTTTTCTGATTTGGGGTTGTAATTTGACACATCAAGCTTTGACACCTCCCCCTTACACACACACACACACACACACACACACGCACACACACACATTCCCGCTCATCTCTCAGGGTTACCAGGTGCTAACTCTTCCCAGGAAGGGCTGTTGAAGGGCCAGTGACTTGGCAGCTTAACCTGGGCACCTTTCTTTAAATAGCCTTGCATGCTCCAAAACACAGCGTGGATAATATCACCTCCTTAGTGCCTGGGACCTCCTTAGTGCTTGGGACTTCACACAGCCTCACTCAGCCCCACACAGCCTTACACAGCCTCACACAGCCTTACACAGACCAACACAGCCTTATACAGGCTTACATAGCCCCTCACAGCCTCACATACACACCCACAGAGTCTTACACAGCCCCACACAGACGCTTGACTGGAACATGATCCTTCCTGAAAGATTAAGCGCTATCTTCCTTAACCGACGGGGGTCGGAGCAGAAAGAGGATCGGGTTTGATTCTAGACAGCTCTAGTTTTCCAAGACTCCTTTGTTGTGGCTGTTTGTGGATGCCTGCCTGCTACCTGGCTGGCTGTCAGAGGGTGGCTTTCTGGGGCTCGTCAATGAAACTGAAGGGGAAGCAGGATGGAAGTGGGTGTGGCCTCAGGGCCACTGTAGCCATAGCAGCGTGTGATTAGGCAATTCAATAATCAAAAGCTATTTGATTGTGGGGCTGTATCACTCCCAGTGGAGTGAAGTTAAAGTAGTGCGTCATTCCAAATTGACCACGCTACTATGACGGAGTAGATAGAGGATAGAATATGCAGTATGAGTGTAGGAGACTCTAACAAGCGTTCAAGCCTTTGAGCACCAAATCTGATGTAGACACAATGACGTGGCAGATTTGAAGGATCGTAAATGGATAGGATTGAAACAGATGGTGTGAATGAGGCAGAGAGAGACGTGCGTTCATGAAGCCATCCCACCGTACCTCAGCACCCTGGGAATATCAGCTCTTGTTAAGCTCCTACTCTCATCAGTGTCGGGTACTTGCATTCTGCTTCCAGCCTCCCTCTGACACGCACACGTATTCAACACACGCACGCACACCCTCGCGCTAACACGTGCGCACACTGATGTTTCAGTCTAGTGAGCATTGCTGACAGCAACCCCCCATTTTGTCATTGTCGTTGCCATGGCATCCTCTCCTCCTAGCGAGATGCTGGGCTGTGTCATCGTTCGCTGAGATGGGTGTTTTGCAGCCCAGCGAAGTTCACGAGGGAAAGACGACTGAGAACAAACTCTCCTTTCCTCAGCTTGCTCGGTGTTTTTCTAGTCAAGTAATCCTGCTTTGAATGAATATCAGCTGATCGTATTCAGTTTCACAGAGGGGGGATGAAGGTTCATAAAAGGACTGAACTCCTCCTCTTCAGTCTCTATTCGTATCTCTGGAGACCAGAGCCATGACGATGACAAGCTAGACCAACGGCAGCTCCTCAGAACTCATTTGACGCTTCTCAGCTGTGCATCATGCATGCGGCGGGCACAGTCCTCTCTTGTCTTCTCCTTCCTCCACATTGCTGTCCATTATTCACTCTCTGTCTCTCTCTCTGTCTCTCTCTCTCTGTCTCTCTCTCTCTCTGTCTCTCTCTCTTTCTCTGCCGCCCCCCCTTTTCTGGTGTTTGTCGCATAGCTGGGTCTGTGCAGACTGGCTGTTGCTGCAGTCAGGCCCGGCTCTTTCAAAGAGGACGTGTGCACGCTCACGCACGCACACCCCCCCAGACACACTGTACACACCCAAGCCTGCAACTCAAGATGGTTGGTTTATCCTACTCCGGACCAGTGCAGCGCATGTGGCCTGATGGCAGCCACTCAGAGAGCAGGGCTGTAGGAGCTTAAGAAGCAGCCTGTTGCCGTCAGCGTTTCCTGTTTTCACAAGTCATGATTCTAACATGATGCCCATCCGAGACAGTAGTTCCAGACAGTCTCATTTAGGAGGTTTAACTCATTTGACTCTTTCTCCTTCCTTTTCTCTCCTTCCTCTTCTCTTCCTCCTCCTCCTCATCTGTCTCTTGGTCCGTTCATCAACTCTATTTTTCTGTGTAATTCCATCTTCCTACCTGTCTGTGAGCACCAGCTCCCTGTGTTCTGTATGTGTGGCTGCACTAGTTTTTATACTAGATGTCATGCAGATGTTTCGTCATCAAAAAAACGTGGCAGTGAATATCGGTGTTTCGTTACGACACTTAGTATTAAAGCAAGGAGGAAGCCACTGAGCCAGTCAGCCGATCACCACATGACTCATCATTAACCTTTTCAAATACTCCTTTTGGGCTCCCTCGGGGGGGAAAGGAAGTCACAGAGCCACCTATGGCATCGTCACGACGCAGAGGAGATGACAGGCTCTGGAGGTTTCTATCATGAATCCCTTTCCAGACTGGCTTCTGACCTCGCTGAGATCTGCCAGGTGCATGGCAGCAGGGCAACCGTGACATTTTGGAGACGAGGGGAACAAGGCCCAGACCATCTGCGTGTGTGGGTCCAGCTCTGCTCTGGGCTGAAGGCCACTTTCGGCCTCCAGCTCTTCCAAGCCATGAACAGGACTGAAGGCCACATTCGGCCTCCAGCTCCTCTGACCCATGAGCAGGACTGAAGGCCAATCGTGAAGTTGGGAAGTCGTGGCCTGATGGGGAAGTTGTGGCCTGATGGGGAAGTTGTGGCCTGATGGTCAGGGAGTTGAGCTTGTAACCTGCAAGTTGCTGGTTCGATTCTCGCACCGGCAGGAATTGAAGGTGGGGATGGTGAACAAACAGCACTCTCTCTGCCTTCAATACCATGACTGAGGTGCCCTTGAGCAAGGTACCAAACCCCCAATTGCTTCCCGGGCGCTGGAGCAATAGCTGCCCACTGCTCCGGGTGTATGTTCACTGTGTGTGCATGCGGTTGCCCACTACTCACTGCTGCGTGTGCACTTGGATGGGTTAAATGCAGAGGGTTAATTTCAAGTATGGGTCACCATACTTGACAATACATCACTTCACTTCACATTGGGCCTCCAGCCCCTCTGACCCTGTGGTGCGATGAATCAGATTATCATATCGTGCGATGGATGGAAAAGACAACAAGGCCTTTATCTGCACATATTTTAGGGCTGTTGATGTGTGATTTCAGAAGAGACAGTGTGGACTGCTGGGACAGTTCCTTTGACCTGCTCCTAGCTTCACACTCTCTTCCTGCCTCTGCCTGTCACTCAGGGGCTGACTGCATCACACATCCTCTTAATTTACACACTGCGGTCAGCGCCCCAGGTTTTAATACATGCCCAGCCCTTTCTTTCTTTAATCGTTCTTCCATCTCTCTCTTTCTCTCTCTCAGACACACGCAGTATTACTCAAATAAAAAACAACAACCCAATTTAGCCATGCAGTGACCCTGATGTTTATTATACCCAATCAGGTCATTGCTCTGTGATCGAGCGACTGCTTTTAGGCTAAAGAATGCATTTATGTTTTTTAAACCCTGGAGGTCACCTCATTCCTGAACACCCTCAGGCTTTTGCTTTTGATCCCCGGTGTTTTGAGGAGTCTTAGACCACCGCATGCTGGGTTCAGCAAGCTTGTCTATCCTCTTCCTGTCTGGTCTCATCGCTCTCAGACACGTCCGAATCCAATCTCCTTTGAAGAGAGAGACAAAGGAGGGAGACGTGCCTCTAGTCTGCTTCTGTGACCCTGGTGTCACCTGGAAGCCCTTTCCATAAGGTGACTTGTGACCTTTCATTAGACTCTCCAGGGATATGAATATCGAGCGTGCTGGTGGACTGTGTTGCAGAAACCCTTTCTAAAGCTTACAGTCTGGGAATGAGATTGATTAATGGTAGTAATAAGGATGTCGGTTGAAATGAGTTCCAGTCTGGTGTTTATAAGACAGCTTGTATTGATGTGGCTGCGTCTTAGTCTTCAAAGATGCCCATTGGAAGGGTGGCAGATTATTGCAGTCTGCAGTCAGTTGATACATAAGACCAGTTATTCCAAACATGTCTTGACAAGTTCCATAATAGGATGACTAAGAATAACTCTTTTCTCGGTTGCGTCAATTGTCAAGCGGTATTACCGTCAGATTTGTAACGTTTTTCGACTCAGGCAGCCAGCGGTTCTAGGTAGAAACAGATGAATCGCGTTTGTTTTATAGCAGCGCAGGGTGGTAAATGTTACAATCTGAATAATTGAGTGTAGAGTCATTTAGGACCTGTTTGATGGATGTGGCTGACCCTGGCTTTCCAAGGCTCTCAGCCGACAGTACGTTTCTCTGTTCTGAGCCCTTCCATCCTTGTCTGTGTGACTCATGAACTGGGAGAGTCTGGTTTTGGAAGTGTTAACGCACCCTGCTAATGGACATCTTTTGACTTTGCAAGCAGTCCTGAGTGCTTCCTAAGCTAGTTATCTTCCTCTGTGTAGTATCAGGGGGAGACTCTGCTGTAAATCCCTGTTTACAGCTCTCAGAATGTGTTCATATCCACCCTGGTGTTGATATTGATTTCTTCTGATGGTGTTATTTCAGCAGTGTCACCTTGAAGGTGTCTGAATAATGATAGAGCAGAAGTGTATCAAAGAAAGGGCCTGGTCGGATAACCTCCGGAAATCTTTACTCTGGCGTTGGGGCTGTTAGTTTCATCAGCGACCTTTTTTTTCCGTTTTTGAAGTAATCAGCTTCGCTTGTCCTCGTACGTTTTCTTTCATCCGGTTTACAGCTTTCCTTCCACGCCAGACAGACGTTTCAGTGCTGCTTCTCACCCACTTGTACGAACCGCGGTTCATATTCTCAGCGACGTCCATGTCAACCCTGCAGGGGTGCCTTGGGTCCGCTAGACTGCGGCCGCTCTGCTCTGACTGTCACGCTGCACCCTGTGTCACTCACCCCACTGCCTCACCGCCACGCTCTACTCTGGGCTCACTGACCGGAGAGATCTGCAACGTACCAAAGGACAGAACAAACCTCGCTTTGCTGCAGATGTCAGTGCACCGTTTGCTCGGGTAGTAATGAGACATCGTAGGTTTACGTGATTTGGGTGGAGATGAGACTTGACGTACGCTGGGTGGGGTGACATCAGCTCCCAGTCTGGATGACTAATAGCGTGACGGGACGTCTTTCCAAACCAACAGCGCGTTCTTCTCAATCTGCTGTCAATCTTTTTAAGCTGGCAATCTTTCTCTTTTTAAACACGTCTTTCGCGGAGAGGCGCCGAAACGTCTGCACTTTTAATCGCTCATTAGAGCTCATTAAATATGGCTTGTGAACAGCCATGAAATATTCAGAGGCTTGTGCTCTGGTTGGAGGGTTCAAAGAGGCTGTCGTCCTGGGCTTTCACACTCTTGGACATTCCTCTCTCCAGAACACCCATCAGGTGATGCATACTTCTAGTCGGTGCGATCGCTTTTTTGGGGGGGGAAGAGTGGGGTAGACGTACGCTGCACTTGTGTGTGTGTGTGAGAGTGTGTGTGTGTGTGTGTGTGAGAGTGTATGTGTGTGTGTGAGAATGTGTGTGTGTGTGTGTGTGAGAGAGAGTGTGTGTGTGTGTGTGAGAGTGTGTGTGTGTGTGTGTGTGTGAGTGTGTGTGTGTGTTGGTGTGTGTGTGAGAGAGAGTGTGTGTTGTGTGTGTGAGAAGAAGTGTTGAGGTGTGTGGTGTGTTGTGTGTGCGTATGTGAGCAGTGTGTTGATGTGTGTGTGTGTGTGTGTGTGTGAGAGTGTGTGTGTGTGTGTGTGTGTGAGAGAGAGTGTGTGTGTGTGTGTGTGTGTGTGTGTGTGTGTGAGTGTGTGTGTGTGTGTGTGTGGTAGACCCTGTGCCAAACCTTCTGTGTGCTTCTTGCAGGTTTCGACAGGGGGAAAGAAGACCTGCCCTTGCCGCTGAAAGAAGATTCATCTCACTCTATATCGAAGAGCAAGGTACCGTCTGCAAACCCTCCCGGAAACTTCCGCATCTCTGCTCCTGTCCTCCCTGCAGAAGAAACCCAATCAATACGTTTGAAATGAACATCACCCCGCCTCTGTTTTAGTAATGCCCTTCCATTAACAATTCACCACAGTCACTTTATTATGAAGAAGCGGGTGAGTTTGAGGGGAAAAAGCGCCCTGCACTTGTAACCCAGCGTGTGTTCGTGCAGGCGTGCGGACGCTGCCTTCTAATGAGACCAGACAACAATCGCTAATGCGGTTTTCACGTCTCACCGTAACGTGTCCGTCGAGACGCATCCATATAGAAGAGATGTATTTGTAAAAAAAAACATAAGCTGCATAACAAACCCTTAAAGGCTCTGCAACAGCAGCCTGCAGTACATGGAAGATGCCCTCAGGCTTGTTAAGTCCTACATGAAGCTTGTTGAGACAGCTTTGCAACGTGAGTTGTCATCCAAGACGTGCTGAAGTGGTCCGGCTGGACTCTGATTGCATCCTTATTAAGAGTTTGTCGTTTGAACAGACACACTCGGGGCCCTCCTTCCTCAGATGGTCTCTCTCCCTCTCTCTCTCTCTCTCTCTCTCTCTCTCTCTCCCTCCCTCTCTCTTTCTCTCTCTCTCTCTCTCTCTCTCTCTCTCTCTGCCTCCCTTCATCCCCCATCGCACCATGTGGAGTTAGTGGGAGGGCAGAGGTTAGAATTCACTCTCTGCTCCACAAGCACCACCTTTAATCAGTCTTGATGAGCAGCAGAGGCTGGCAAACACATTTCACTTCAAAGAGACTTGAAGCACACAATTTGAGGCAAACGACATATGTTGTAAATCACTACATTTAAACTGTCCTTGGGGGAGGAGGGGGGGGGGCGAGAGAAAAGAAACACTTCTCTAATCTTTTCATTACAAACTTTTGAGTGACATCTCAAAGAGCTTTTATAGGACTTTACAAAGTCCCTGCTTACCTTTGGGTGATAGGGAGTCAAAACTGTCTCCACCACAAGCATTTGACGACATTGAACAACTGCCAAGTCCCTTCACTCCTCCCAAATCAATGCACCAGTCTCAAACAGGAAGTGCAATGTCACTGAACCCCCCCCCCCCCCCCCCCCCCCCCCCCCTCCCCTCCCCTCACACGCACACACAGTGAAGGACAGGGAGACAGGAATAGAAGTTGTTGTCTCTGCATTAGGTGCTGGATATACCAGCTTGTCCTTCTGGAGCTCTGGCCCCTCCCCCGGGCGAGATCCAGCCCCCTAACCTGTCCTCCATCCCAGGGCTCACGCTCCTGTCTGCAGTGCCTCTCTGGAAGAGGGCCTGCAGCCCTGGAGCCAACTACAGGTTATGGTTTAGATCGAGCCCTAATGGAAAGGGTAGGATGTGAAGCACAGACAGTGATGAGACTAACAGCCTAAGCCTCTTCAGTAGTTGTATCTCCACTGTGCATGACTATATAAAACTTCGGTTCCATTTTTATCGCCGTTTGAAAATAAAGTAGCAGTAGATGTTTGTCCGTGGTCCTTCCCCTCCTCACCGCTTTCCAGCACTGTAGCTGGGTATCAGGTGCTCAGTTCTGCTGAAGGTCTGTCTCCTCTTTCCTCCCAGTCGGAGACCAAGCTGTACAATGGCTCTGACAAGGACGTGTCAGCCTCTGGGACCAAGCTCACCAAGAAGGAGTCTCTCAAGGTAACAACCGCACGCACCCATTCGACCGCTTCTGATTGGTCGGAGACGAGGGACGGACGTACGATACGACGCAAGCGATCAACATGTTCTCAAACTTCAATTGGATTCTGAGAGGCAATTGGTAAAGCTAACAATAGCAGCTGTGACGACCGCCTAAGGAAATCAGGCCTTTCCATTAAACAGAGAATCATTTTTTTCTCGATCAATAAAACCATTCCAATGCATCATCCAGACAGTGTGGACTGTGTGGCTAGCCGCTACACTCGGAGATTGGGACTGGAATGAACAGCAAATAGAATCAGTGTTTTGGCCCATTGTTCATGTTTTAAGGCAGCTGTGTGTGATGCTGTCTGCCCCTGTCTATAGCGTGCCCTGCTGTGATTACTGATGGGGCCATGCTAGACTCCACCTCACACCTCAGTGGGGTGACCGCCATTTCAACACCTCCCTATTTAGATGTGGTCTCTGACTTCAGAGTTAATTGCCCTGTGGTGTCTTTAGTTCTTTCTTGTCTTTAGGATAATGGTTCTGTGGGTATTAATGTTCTGGAAGATGTTTGGTGAGTTAAATTACGTAGGTTGTCCACCAGGGTGGAGGTTCTTAGTAAGATTGAGGTAGTGAGTGGTACTGCACAGTAGCTAGCATCATAGCTGCGTGCTGCCTACAGGTGCAGAAGAAGAACTACAGGGAGGAGAAGAAGAGAGCTACCAAGGAGCTCCTCAGCACCATCACTGACCCCTCTGTCATCGTCATGGCTGACTGGCTCAAGGTCAGTTGAACAATAACTAGGCTCCCTGTATGGCATGTTTTGATGTGAAGGTACGTTGATCCAAACAGGAAGTCTCCTTAGACTCAGAACATGCCTCAGTCGTCTGAAGATCGCAGTGACGATCATTTAAAACAGTTCCTTCAAACGTGTGTGTGTGTGTGTGTGTGTGCGTCTCTGTGCAGATCCGGGGCACGCTGAAGAGCTGGACCAAGCTGTGGTGCGTGCTGAAGCCAGGCGTGCTCCTCATCTACAAGACCCACAAGAACGGTCAGTGGGTGGGCACGGTGCTGCTGAACGCCTGCGAGCTGATCGAGAGGCCCTCCAAGAAGGACGGCTTCTGCTTCAAGCTCTTCCACCCCCTGGAGCAGTCCATCTGGGCTGTCAAGGTACAGGCCGGCCTGCCACACTGGGCCTCTCTTACATCTGGGAGGGAAGATAGGAAGAGGTGGTGGGGGGGGGGGGGGTATGGGATACTTGGTTCATGGGATACTTGGTCTGGATTAGAAATGGGGGGGGTGTTTGTCTGAGGCAGAGAAGTGAGTAACATCAGTTGAGGGGGTGATGGGTGTTGTCTCCAGTAACCCTTCCTGTGTAGGTATCTCTTCCCCTGGTCCCATGCACAGTGTTGGCTGTGTCTCATGTGTGTTCAGAGCTGACCCATGTTCACATGAGCTTGTGTGCTGTGCTGTAGCCCTCTCCTCTGAAGGCCTCTTCACAGCTGGAAGGGACCACACAGGATTGCATATGTGGCATCGTATATGTGTTGATGGAGGATGAGAAGAGATCATCTGATAAAATAAACCCTGGTTGTCATTGTTTGCCTTTAAGTTTGTGTTTGGCCGCTTCTTTTTAATCCTAGTCTTTCTGTGTGTCTGTGTTGACCTTTTTAACACACACACACACACACCTCTTTCCCTCAGGTAGAGGGCTTGTGGTGAACTATCTTGTCTTGTTGATGTATTGCTTGTCAGTGAGAGTGCTCTGAATTTTGTGTGTGTGTATGTGTGTGTGTGTGTGTGTGCGTGTGTGTGTGTGTGTGTGTGTGTGCGTGTGTGTATGTGCGTGTGTGCGTGTAACCAGGGTCCCAAAGGGGAAGCAGTGGGCTCCATCACCCAGCCATTACCCAGCAGCCACCTCATCTTCCGGGCTGCCTCGGAGTCTGATGGTAAGAGACAATGTTATTTAAAGAAAGCAGCTCCTGCTGTCTTCTCATTGGCCATGTCTGGATGTGTTTCTCCTGGTGTAGAGGTGTCTGTTTCTGGTTGTCCTTGTGTGTCCTTGTTTGTGTCCCTGTGTGAATGTCCTTGTGTGTCTCCTGTTGTGTGTTTGTGTGCGTCCAGCGTACCTCCGTCACATGATCCCTATCACTGAGTCTAAGGTGGTGTTCTGTGTTCCAGGGCGGTGCTGGATGGATGCTCTGGAGCTGGCTCTGAAGTGCTCTAGCCTGCTGAAGCGCACCATGATCCGGGAGGGCAAGGAGGAGCTGGCCAGCTCTGCGGAACACTCCCACATCAACTTCTACAGCCTGCTGAGAGCCCACAACATGCAGGGCTTCCAGTGAGTCCAGCCCCCCCTGCTCTCTCCATCAATAGGCCCCCGCCCCCGCCCCATGGAGTCTGCCTCCCTCCCCCATCAGCTCTGCCAGCCCCCCCCCCCCCCCCCCCCACACACACACCAATCCTATCATCTCTCTGTCTCCCCCCCCGGCGGCTCTGCCTCCCCCTCCCCCCTCCTGTACTTAGCCCGCGTGAAGAGAGTAGAAAGGAGCGTCTGTGTTCTTCATCCTAGTGGAATAAGAGCAGTCTTTCATCTCAAGGCTTTGAACTTGTTGAGTTGTGGATGAGCGATGCTCTGGTGTATAAACACTCGGGGAATTCTCCGGCTGCTTCCACCTCTACGCTCTGAGGAGACGAGGCAACGGAGGCAGAGTTACTGACTGGCTGCAGCCACAGCAGAGCCCATCAATACCTACATGTTGTGATGTAGTGTTTGGAGTCATGTTGTGTTATTAGGCTGTAGACAGATATGTAGCTAGGTGGGTAAAGGGGTAACTAGATGAGTAGTATGGGTAGATGCATCAATGGAATTGATCAATAGGTTGATAGGTACTTCCCCCAACACATACAGTATTGTTATCAGACAGGTTTTATACACAGTACTGTAGTACCTAGTGATCTGGTACTGCTGCCAGTTCAAGATTGTAAACACCAGGCGATCCTCCCTTCCCAGGTTCAACGACAGTGACCAGTTCAAGGACCCAGACCTGTACTCAGACAAGTCTGACCGGGAGAACGAGCCGGACCACGAGGAGTCGGACCCGGAGGGTCTGGAGAAGAGCGAGGAGAGCGACAGCGATACGTCAGAGCGCCAGGATGACTCGTACATCGACCTGGACCCCAACGAGGCCCTGCGGGAGACCCCTTACCTGGAACAGTCTCACGAGGAGCTGGGAGAGGTGAGACTCACGTCCTCCAGGAGGAGGAGCTTGGGGGGGGGGGAGGCATGAGGTGAAACACTTTGATTGGCTGGTGTGACAAGTAGAATAATCAACATGAATGGGTCAAACTTACTCCTCAATGTAAATACCAGGCAAACCTTTGTTTTAATCAAGTTGGAAAAGAAAAGGGCATCAGATAAGCTTGAATGGAAATGTCAGGGTTAGAGGTGTTTGTGTGCCTACGCATGCATGGGTGTGAGAGGTCTACTCCTGACTCACCAAGTCCACGTGCTGCATCCATTAGGATGAAGCCTCTGACAGCCCCCCGTTCACCCCCACAGAGCTCCACACACAAACACACACACTTACACACACACACACACACACATCCTCCTCAGGCAGCATCGCCCCCCCAACATCAACAAAGATAGAGCATACCTCCCCACCCAGCCCTCACCTAGCCCAGCTTCATAACAACTCTGGTCTATTCCCCCATGCACACACCACACACACACACACACACACACACACACACACACATACACACACTGCTTAGCTTACCCTTGCCAGGATTTTCACTGCAGTGGAGATACCACTGGGAATTTGAACATCCTCTCGCTGGGTGAACACACAAGCGTGAAAGCCAGCAAGAAAACACATGTTCAAGATGCGTGTAGTTAGCAGTTGAGGTTTGACGAAGGGTCTTGCATAATGTACTCATCTGCATCAAATATTCAACTGTTTTCTGCTGGCTCCAGGAATAGCAGTGGTAGGGTCCCGTGTCAGAGAGAACCTTCCGGAGGTGTAGGGTTTTGGAGCTGGAGTGAGATGGTGTCAGTCTGGCTTGTCTTTATTTAACTTCCTCACTCCCTAAGGTCAGGATGCACAGACCAATCATCACCTGATTGGGCAATAGAAAATAAACTCCCTACAGAAACTGAATGGTGCTGAATTGGCACTTGTTTCAGATTTAGTTGTTTAGGCTAAGACTTTGAGTGTGTGTGCGTGTGTGTGCGTGCGTGTGTGCGTGTGTGTGTCTGTCCCAGGCTGGGGAGGCATCTCAGACGGAGACGGTGTCGGAGGAGAACAAGTCTCTGATCTGGACCCTGCTGAAGCAGGTGCGGCCGGGTATGGACCTGTCCAAGGTGGTGCTGCCCACCTTCATCCTGGAGCCACGCTCCTTCCTCGACAAGCTCTCAGACTACTACTTCCACGCAGACTTCCTGTCAGAGTACGTATCAACTTCCTGCCTGGCGATGCCCTACGGTGATTTCCTCTCTGAATAGGCTCTAAGTAAAGTATCGGCTGTCGGTCCAGTACAATTACATGACAGAACAGGTTGTGGATTTGAGTGGAATGAATGAAGAGTAGTTGAGTCTCAACTGCTTCCAAGGGCTGGGTTATTGTTCCTCTGTTCTCCCCCTCACGTTCTCCCTCTTTCGGTTCTCCAGGTCCGCCGTTGAGGAGAACGCGTACAACCGGATGAAGAAGGTGGTGAAGTGGTACATCTCTGGGTTTTACAAAAAGCCAAAGGTGAACAGACACACCACATCATGTGTGTTCCTTCAGCAGAGATGTCTGACCGCTTGGCCAGGCTGTTAGTGTGCGTGAGAGGGCGTGTGAGCGTGCGAGAGTCTGCGAGTGCATGCGTGAGCGTGTCACATCCCTCGGTAAACACGAACACTTCCTCTCCCAAACGCAGGGACTTAAGAAGCCGTACAACCCTATCATTGGCGAGACCTTCCGCTGCATGTGGCTCCACAGTAAGACCAACAGCAAGACCTTCTACATCTCTGAACAGGTGAGCCGCCCTGGGACGACGCCCCCCCCCCCCCCGCACGACCTAGTGGCGGACGTCCCGTGACTTCCTGTTTCTGCCGCCAGACTTCCTGTCCCTTGACTTCCTCTCCCTGTCTCCACCCAGGTGTCCCATCATCCTCCGGTGTCAGCCTTCTACGTCAGCAACAGGAAGGACGGCTTCTGTCTCAGCGGCAGCATCCTGGCCAAGTCCAAGTTCTACGGTAAGCAGCACGCATGAACGCGGCTGATTGTTCGGCCGTCCAGGTCCGGGATGTTGACAGTTCGTTCCTGCGTGTGTGTCGGCAGGAAACTCCCTGTCGGCCATACTTGACGGAGAGGCTCGCCTGACGTTCCTCAACAGGGGCGAGGACTACGTGATGAACATGCCCTACGCCCACTGTAAAGGTACACCTTCTGACCCCTCTGACCCCTCTTGGAGCTGGGGGGACGGTATCGTTTCTGTTCTGCTGAGGGTCCAGACACTGAGAGCTTTCTCCTCCTCCATGACCCTCTCCCTCCTCCCACTCCCTCCCTCCCTCCCTTCCTCCCTGTCTCAGGTATCCTGTATGGCACCATGACCTTGGAGCTGGCAGGTCAGGTGACCATCACCTGTGAGAAGACAGGCTATAGCGCCCAGCTCGAGTTTAAACTCAAGGTACATCCATTTACCAGTCACTTGATATGACGGTTCTATTGCTGTCCATGTTGTTTTCCTGCCGTCATCCTCCCTGTATTCAGCTGCTTCTACGAGCTGGTTCTGCCTCTCACCCCACCCTGTTTGGCTGACCTACAGCCGTTCCTGGGCAGCAGTGACAGTGTCAACCAGATTTCTGGGAAGATCAAGCTGGGGAAGGAAGTCCTGGCCACCCTGGAGGGACACTGGGTGAGTTAGCTGTGGGAGCACAGAGGGACAGGCCCTGGTCACACGCATAGCATCCGTCCATGTTGAATGTGGTTTTGGAGATGAGAATCTGCGTGGCGAGGATGTGTAAATAAGGGATGTGGAGCTGTAGGATTGAGGAGGTTTGCTGTTTTACCTAGAAGAGATGTAGAGTTGGCAGCACAGTCTGCTGGAGTTGGATCAGACTGTGGGTACAGTGTCCAGGTTTCATTTGGGGTCAGGCAGTGTGCAGCTATCACTGTCCTCTCCGCTAGCACGAGCCAAGCCTCACTGCAGACTGTGTGTGGGTGTGTGTGTGGGGTGTGTGGGTGTGCGTGTGTGTGTGTGTGCGTTGGTGTGTGGGTGTGTGTGCGTGTGTGGGTGGGTGTATGGGTGGGTGGGTGTCTGCGTGTGTGTGTGTGTGTGCGTACGTGTGTGCGTACGTGTGTGTCTCACATAACAATCTCCTGGATTATTATTCTGTCTCACACCATCCCAGGGTTTTCTGGGTAATTACCTCTCAGTCTAGATATGCTTGGTTCAGGGGGTCTGTGACCAGAATCCCAATCAGTGTGTGTATGTGTGTGTGTCGACGTGTGTGTGTAGGCCTGCATCCCTGTACCGGTCAATACTGATACAGCTCTTTTACTAATTTGCTGTTAGTCCTGCACTGCCTGTTCAATACCTGAACAATGACTTGACAAATCGGTGTGGTATGTTAGTGAATATGTGTTAAGAAGATTGAACACTTTACCTTAGTCTAAACTGTTTAGAATGCTGTGTGTTGTGTGTCTCTCTCTGTGTTGTTTGTGTGTGTGTGTGTGTGTGTTACCCTGCCTAACAACAGTGGTGTGTGCTTCCAGGACAGTGAGATCTTCATCAACGATAAGAAGACAGGGGTAGTGGACACATTCTGGAACCCCACCCCTGACCTCAGGCAGAGCCGTCTGATTCGATGCACTGTGCCTCCGGAAGAGCAGGGCGACTACGAGTCTGAGAGGTACCTCGGGGAGACCGCACGTCTATAGAGAGACCGCACGTCTATAGAGAGACCGCACGTCGATAGAGAGACCGCACGTCTATAGAGAGACTGCACGTCTATTGAGAGACCGCACGTCTATTGAGAGACCACACATCGACATATTGATACCACACGTCTACATAGAGATACCACCTGTCTACATAGAGATACCACCTGTCTACATAGAGATACCACCTGTCTACATAGAGATACCACACGTCTACATAGAGATAGCACACGTCTACGTAGAGATACCACCTGTCTACATAGAGATAGCACATGTCTACATAGAGATAGCACCTGTCTACATAGAGATAGCACACGTCTACATAGAGATAGCACATGTCTACATAGAGATAGCACATGTCCACATAGAGTTAGCACATGTCTACATAGAGATACCACATGTCCACATAGAGGCCACCCGTCTACATAGAAAAAACACACATCTACAGAAATACCTTGTGTCTACAGACAGATTTCAAACATCTACGTACAGATAACCAGCTGCTGGTCTACTGTACCTACCAGTCTTTGACATCCTGCTCATAAATATTTTCACAACCAACAACATTTCTAACATTTCATGTCATTTTATACGGTTCATCCACTGTGTCCCTTAGTGTCCTTTCTGTATGCTGATTGTCCCCGTCCCCCTCCCTGTCTCCTCCCTCCAGGCTGTGGCAGCATGTGACTCGAGCCATCAATAACAAGGACCAGACGGAGGCCACCAACGAGAAGTTCATCCTGGAGGAAGCCCAGAGAAAGTGTGCCCGAGAGCGCAAGGCCAAGTGTGAGGAGTGGGTCCCATCTCTGTTCGAGCAGGACTCCGTCACTGGGGAGTGGCATTACCGCTATGCCGAGTGAGTCACCCCCTTCTGGAAGCCTCTCTGGGTCGCAGGGCCCTGGTCTGGGCTCTAGGGCGGGGCCCTGGGGCTGGGCCTTGGGGCAGGGCTCTGGGGCTGGGTTAGATAATGCTGAGTGTGGGTGAGAAGAGTGTGGGTGGGTGAGGTTGACATACTGAGTGTTTGAACTGTTTACATGTGGACATCCCTGGCATTGTGTCCTGCAGCTTACTACGCTCCACTGGAGCCTTGGGACCTCTAGTGGATGGACTCAGTCACTACATCACCTACTGGTGTCTTGATTCCCCATCTCTTGTTCTCTCTCTTTCCCCATGTCTCTCCACCTCCCCC